>JARYGA010027493.1:0-1200000 GCA_030545235.1 Helianthus tuberosus
TAAGGATTCTAAGGGTCTAACCTTGATGTTTTTTTTTGGGTAAAGGGTTACCCCGGTGATTCTATATATTAACAACCAAATAAAACAAGTAGTGTGGAGAACCAGCACTAGTTTCAGTCATGGGACAGGCCCCATGGCTGTAAAACCAGAAAAAACCGACTCCAAAACAGTTAAAACGATTAGACTAACATCTAGAAAACAACAAACAGAGACTCAATCAGCCATCCCCATCGATAGACATGTTGCCGTGGATATCCCATTCCTCTAACAGCCTTCGCACATTAGCCGTGTTCTTAAAAGTAGCTCCCATTAGCTTATATCTAACCATGCTTAAGATTGAAGTACTAATTGTGTCAGGCGGTCTCGAGTGGTTGTTGAAAAGGCGCTTGTTTCTCTCCTGCCAAATGGTATAAGCAGTAGCCGCTACTACCAGTCTGCTGACATAATTGGCAGCGGTTTTTGACTGAGCACGAGCTCCCAACCAGCCAACAATGGAGTTCCAGCTTGAATTAAACATTCGCCATACCAGCTTTGACTCGCACCATCTGCCAAATTGAGAAGAAAACTTGCATTCTAAGAAAAGATGGTCATGGGAGTCAAAATCCGAATAACAAAGCAAGCAACACATCATATTCATATTTCCCCTCCTCTTAGCTTCCCATCGCAGAATCCTATCTTGGGTTAAGAGTTTACGACGCATAATAGCCACATTAGGAAAGCATGTTTAGGAATTACATTGAGAAACCAAACCAAATGCTGAAGAACTCTGGAACATATTGTTTGCAATATTCTGGTAGCGGCTACTACGTATTTTATATGGCAAGAAAGAAAAAAATGTTAGTTTTCTTCGCTTCAACGAAGATGCTGCTGCTCTCGTCAAAGATTATCATTGATACGGTTCGGCTTAGAATTATGGGATTCAAGATGGGTAGGGAACCGAAGCATGAGAAGATTTGGAAAGATGGCTGATCTCGAAGAATATGATTTTGGATCCGGGCTAAAGATAGTTTAGCCTAGTGTTTGTGTTTCGGGTCGTGTTCCCATTGTTTCGTTTTGTCTTGGTTGTGACGTTTTGTCACACCCTGTTTTATTTTGATGGTAGATATAAAATTTCACCGGGGTAACCCTTTACCCAAAAAAGATGCCCTTGTCACCGTGCGGAAGGTAGTCTTGTCCTCGTCCTCCTCTTTCATTTGGACCATGGTGATAGCCCATTATAATAGTCGAGAAAGCACTTCCAGCGAAACGATGCTAGAGAGTCAACTTTTTTGTCTATTTCAGAAGCGCCATAGCAATCTTTCGAGCAGGCTTTATTTAAGTCTTTGAAGTCGACGCACATTCACCATCCACCACTGCTGTTTCTGAACCTCGTGACTGGGTTGGGAACATACTTGTACATAATCTTGTTCATGCAAGCAACCATCCTAAATAACCAATGTAGCATGTGAAAACCATGTACTAGGTAGCTCTCTCTCCTTTGGCGATTTTTCGATCATCATGAAACTCCTGTTTTTCTTTGTGATCTGATGTATAACAGTCTGTGATTAGAGTTTTGATCCTTCAAAATTCTATAACGAACTCGTTAGCATTAGGGATCGATTTATTAACCTGGTTGTTATTGATCGTGGTTAACTGAGAGTAACTTAGCTAGATTGATACGCTGGTTTAATCGATTAAGGGTTCAGGTTTGATATTAGGGTTTAAAGGATTAGGGTTTTCTGTTTTCTTCTTCTTCGTTGCTTCCTGGTGTTTTCGGTTGTTAGTGTGCATGGTTGTTAGATTTCTTGATTAATGGAGAGAGTTGTTGATTCTGATTTGGATGATCATCCCAAAACGGATGGTAGAGAAGTGCATGATCGTGGGAAGCCTCCTAATTCGAATAAAGGTTTTGCAAATAGGGTTTTGAATATTGATGGTAATGCTCGACTCCCTCGCAGGGGTACTGTTCAGAATTTGCAATCGGATCCAAAGAAAATCAATGTCATTGATGAGTCAATAAAGATAACGGAGCCGGTAATGGATGATAATCTGAAATCTGATCTGAATCAAGGTGGACCGAGTTTAGTTGATGGCGGCGAACAGGGTGAGGATAATCTGATTAAACCTATGTCTTATGCGGACTCGGTGAAAAATCAGAAAATCCAGAAAGTAAACTTCAGGTCCCTTGAAAGTTCAGTGCAACACGAAGATTGTGATATTGTTCTTCCGGTTGAATCGGTTCGGGTAGTTCAGGATAAGTTGGCGAATACATTGTATGGGTACTTTTTGGGAGATCGTATTGCGTATCTTGTGGTTGATTATTTTGTGAAAAATAACTGGAAAATGTTTGGTTTACAGAAGTCGATGATGAATGCAAATGGCTTCTTCTTCTTTAAGTTCGAAGATCAAAAAGGAATGTTGGATGTTCTAGCTGCTGGTCCGTGGATTATTCTGTCACAACCATTCTTTCTTCAGGAATGGACGCCTACTACCAAGCTAGAGAAGAAGGAGGTTAATAAAGTTCAACTATGGGTAAAAGTCCATGAAGTTCCGATTGCTGCTTATACGGAGGACGGACTTAGTATGATTGCTACTGCCATTGGTGATCCAAAACTGCTTGACTCATACACAACGTCAATGTGGATAATTGGGGTAGAAGTAGTTTTGCACGTGCTCTTATTGAAGTGTCAGAGGATAAAGAACTTAAAGAGAAAATCACTATAGCTATTCCAAATCCGAATGGTGAGGGTTTTATCAAGGAAACAATGTATGTTGAATATGAATGGGATCCTCTAAGGTGCTCGACTTGTTGTGTTTTCGGTCATTCTAATGATTCATGCCCAAAAAATCCAAGGAAACATGCTCCTCAGAAAGGTGTTAAACATCCTGGTAATCAAGTTAAAGCTCAAATAAAGACGACTCCTAGAGTTGATGAAGACGGTTATATGGAAGTGCAAAGCAAGAAGGTAGCTAGGAAACCGGGTATTTATATTCCTAAACCAAAACAAAAGTTTGAGTATAGGCCGATTACTAACAAACATAAACAGGTTGTAAACGTTAAGTCGGCTGGTAATTTTCAGTCGACGAATCCATTTAATGTTTTAAGTTCAGTTGATGCGGATGAAGGACAAAGTAGTAAAGGCCCGAATGGTGATGGTTTTGAAGACTCCGAGGATGAGGAGGTGACGGAAGTTTATAACGAAACGAATGAGTTTATGGTGGGAGGTTCTTACAAGCCGAAAGATACTAAAGGGGCAAGCACTCCTTATACAGCGGTTAAAGATGGTTAGTATTGCATCGTGGAATATTAGAGGGTTGAACCGCTCTCTTAAACAATCAGAGGTTCGGCAGGCGGTGAAGGATTATAATCTTAGTTTGTGTGCTATTTTGGAATCACATGTTGACATTGGTAAGCTTGATAAAGTTTGTAAATCTGTTTTTCGTTCTTGGGAGTGGACGTCCAATGGAGCCAAGTGTGTTAAAGGGACTAGAATCATTATTGGTTGGAATCCGGCAATTTTCGATGTCATGGTGCTAGCTCAATCCGACCAGGTTATGCATCTTCAGCTTATTTTTAAATTGGATAAGCGGATGGTTTTTTGTTCTTTTGTGTATGCCGCCAACTATTACGTCTCTCGTAGAAGTTTATGGCAAAGTCTTTCAATGCACAAAGTTCTAGTGGGTGACAATCCTTGGTTCGTTATGGGTGATTTTAATTCGGCGCTGAATCTGGAAGATAAATCTTTGGGGACTTCTTCGATTTCTATTGGTATGAAGGATTTTCAATCGTGTGTGGATGATATTGAGATGTTTGACATTAACAGTTCGGGATTCCATTTTACGTGGAATCAAAAACCAAAGAAGGGCGTCGGATTACTAAAGAAAATTGATCGTGTCTTAGGGAATACTCAATTTGTTTCTCTTTTTCCGCGTGCGGTTGCATTATTTCAGCCATATCGTCTTTCGGATCATTGTCCTTGTATCCTGAAAATCCCTGAAGCCGGTAAGTTGAAACCGAGACCCTTCAAATTCGCTAATTTTTTGGTTCATAAACCGGAATTTTTAGATATTGTCAATCGGTTTTGGGATACTAGAATTAATGGAGTGCATCAGTTTTCTGTCGTTAAAAGACTTCGGCTGCTTAAAAGGCCTCTACGCGCTTTACTGTTTAAACAAGGTAATCTTCATAACAAAACCAATGATCTCCGTGCTAAGCTTGAGAGTATCCAACAGTCTATCGATCGGGATCCTTTGAATGCTGTCCTTAGAGCCGAAGAAGCTACCATTACGACCTGTTATCAAGAAGCGTTACTTGATGAGGAGAGATTTCTGAAGCAGAAATCCAAAGTAGATTGGTTGTGTGCTGGAGACATGAACACTGCTTTTTTCCATTCTGCATTGAAAAATAGGAATCATCGCAGCAGGATTGATATTATTCGGGATTTGACTGGAAATGTGTTCGAAGGTGATATGGTTCATGAAGCTTTTGTTACCCATTATGAGAATTTTTTGGGGTGTAAAGGGGACGTTTCTATGCAACCAGCGCCAGATTTATTTTCTAATATATTGAATTCGGCTACGGCTGACCATATGATCCGTCAGGTCTCTTCTGAGGAAGTGAAAGCGGCTATGTTTTCTATTGGTATTGATAAAGCCACGGGTCCGGATGGTTACACTACTGCTTTTTTCAAGAGTGCATGGAATATTGTTGGGGTGGATGTCTCTAAAGCTATTATTGATTTCTTTGATACTGGGAACTTGTTACGCGAGTTAAAGCATACTCTCATTGTGCTTGTGCCGAAGGTCCCTACCCCTTCGGTTATTACTGATTATCGTCCTATTGCATGTTGCAATGTTTTATACAAGTGCATTAGCAAAATTGTTGCGGATAGAGTGAAGGGGGCTCTAAATCAGATAGTTAGTATTAACCAATCTGCCTTTGTTCCAGGAAGGAAAATCTCGGATAATATTCTGTTGACACAAGAGCTTATGCACAATTATCATAGGAATGCTGGGCCGCCACGTTGCGCTTTTAAAGTTGATATACAAAAAGCCTATGATACTGTTGACTGGAATTTTCTAAGGAGTATTCTGATTGGGTTTGGTTTCAATATCAAGATGGTGAATTGGATCATGGTATGTGTTTCAACTACCTCATATTCTGTTTGTGTTAATGGTAATGTTCATGGCTATTTCAAGGGTAATCATGGGCTAAGGCAAGGGGATCCATTATCCCCATATCTTTTCACTCTTGTTATGGAAGTTTTGACAACCATTTTGCATCACTCGATAAGAATTGATTCCTCGTTTAAGTTTCATAATCGGTGTGAAAGGCAGCAAATTATAAATCTGTGCTTTGCAGATGATTTGTTTCTTTTTGCTCGAGGTGAAATTGCTTCGGCAAAGTTTATTATGGCTTCGTTGGATTCTTTCACCAAGATGTCAGGGTTGGTTCCTAGTGTTCAAAAAAGCACGGTTTTCTTTTGCAACGTTCCTAGCTACATTAAAAGTGCTATTTTGAGAATTATGCCGTTTGTGGAAGGTACGCTTCCTGTCAGGTACTTGGGGGTGCCTCTCATATCTTCTAGGCTTTTGTATAAAGATTGTAATGTTCTTGTGGAAAAGCTCGAAAAGCGTATCATGCATTGGAGGAACAGGATGCTTTCTTTTGCTGGCAGGTTACAACTTATAATCTCAGTTTTGTCTTCTATGCATATTTAGTGGTCTTATGTTTTTATTTTGCCGACTCGAGTGGTTAATGATTTGGAAGCGAGAATGCGAAATTTTCTTTGGTCACAAGATTGCAATTTTCATAAAGGGAAGGCGAAGGTTTCTTGGAAATCTATTTGTATTCCGAAATATGAAGGTGGTTTAGGCATTAGACGCATTGGTGATTTAAACAAAGCTCTCATGACCTCTCACATCTGGAGTATTATCACCAAACGCAAGTCTCTGTGGGTCGATTGGGTTCATTCGTACAGGCTTAAAGGCAAAAGTTTCTGGAGATGCACTGTTCCTAGCAATTGCTGCTGGTCTTGGCAGAAGTTATTACACCTGAGACCGTTATTGCGAAGTCATTTTTGGACCGAGGTTGGTAATGGCGGTAGAACTTCAGCGTGGTATGATTTCTGGTGCTCGTTGGGGCCGCTGGGTGATTTTCTGTCACCTAGAATGATCACGAATGCGGGTTTTAGTTTGGAGGCTACAATTGCTGATATTAGATACAATGGGGTTTGGAGGTGGCCTACAGCTTGGAGGGATCTTTATCCTGTCCTTATTCAGCTTGATAATGCGAATATTGACCCGAATACAAGAGATAGGATTTTATGGCGTGATGGTGATCATATTAGTGATATTTCTGCTACGGGTGTTTGGAATTCGATTCGCTATGCAGAACCAGAAATTCATTGGTGCTCTATTGTGTCGTTTCCTCAATGTATACCGAAGCATGCTTTCTTTATGTGGTTAATCATGAGGGGTAAGTTACTTACTCAGGATAAAATCTTGGGATGGGACCTTTCACGCAGGAAAAATATGAACATGATGTGCTGCCTGCTTTGTTATGAGAACTTTGATTCCCATAATCACTTATTTTTTGAGTGCAAATTCTCGTCTCAAGTCTGGTACATGGTTAGACAAAAGGTGGGTATGGATTTGGTTCAGCCGATTTGGGGTGATATTGTGGAGTGGCTTCTAGTTCGTGCCCGGTCGAAGACAGCGTCTAATCTGGTTGCTAGAATCTTAGTTGCGGCTTCGTGTTACATGATCTGGCAGGAGCGGAATGCTAGGTTATTTAAGAATCAGCTAAGACCTCCAGAAACTATAAGTGCTTCCATTGTTCAAATAGTTCGGTATAAGCTGATGGGAGTGAAGCTGAAGAACACCGCTAGAGTTCAGAGGCTTCTTGAAGATTGGGAGATCCAAAGTCTTTCTAATGAGATTGAAGGTGGTTGAGTAGTCGTTAGTTGTCTTGTGTTTTTGCTAGATTAGAGTCTAGTAGTTTTCTTTGGTGTTGAATGTTTGGTTTTTTTTTGCTTACTTTCATGGGGCATGTCTCATGATTGAACTAGTGTAGGCTTGCTACACTACTTGTTTTATTTGGATGTGAATATATAAAATCACCGGGGTAACCCTTTACCCAAAAAAAACCCGTCACTGGGTTGGCGACCCAGGTGTGGTACTGGACTTCGCGCAAGATTCCAGCTTGGAGTAACTCTGTTACTTGTTCGTTCATAGCTTCAGCTTTTTCGGCGTTGAGGCTGCGTCTTCCCTGCGCGACAGGTTCTGCGGAGGGCCGGATGTTTAGGCAATGTTGTGCAATATCTCGCGGAACTCCAGTCATGTCCGCTGGACACCAGGCGAATATATCCTTATTGTTGGACAATAATTCCTTTAATTGTATTCGTATTGTTGGTGAAATGGCGTGCCCTAGTAGGATGGTCTGTTCTGGATATTCTTCGTTTAGGACCCATTTCTCCAGCTCATTTGATGCTGAGGGCTTTGCCACTTTTGCTGGTGGCTCGTCGTCAACGTACATGACCTCCTTGCTTGAGTATAAAATTGCGACTCCAGTTTCTGTTGGAAACCCACATGCAGCATGTGGAATAGAAGTGATCATGCTGAATTCTCTCTGTGACCTTCTTCGAAGCAAGACATCATGGCGTGATGTTGCTGGCATGACCATGAAATTTGCTGTGACTGTGCGCGAATGCTCACCATCTGATAGAGTCACAGGGAATGCAATTTGCCCTAATGGGAATACAGCTTCATTGCAAAATCCGGTGAGAGGGAAATCAACCGGGTCTAGTCGTGCTTTGTCCTCTGAATCAAGTTGTTTGAAGCATTGCTCGTATATGATATCCATCGAGCTTCCTAGATCTATAAACATATAGTCTGTTCGGTAATGGCCGAAGATGCCAGTAATAATTACTGGTCGTTCTTCTTGAGGGCCTCCAGGGACAACAGGAAACACAACTTGCTGTTCCCTCCAATGCTGATCGTGGTTTCGTTTATTTGGCCTTCGTGAAGGGCCTCCTTGGACCATGTGTATTTGCTTTGGTTCGGCTGCCTGACAGTTGATATCTTCTGATTTTTGGATTATCTCAGCATGACTGTCAGATTGGATGTCCCACTGACTAGGTATCTGTGGGTCCAATACTACAATGTCAGTTTTATCCTGGCTCCCTTTCAGAGTATCAGATCTGATGTTTAACGACTCAGATCTGATAATTTGTGTGAAAATTTGGTTTATAGCAACCTAGAATCTGCCGAACCAGTATTCTGGAGCTCTTTCTAGGAGTTGATCTGAAGAGTCCTTTTCTACTGATTGACCGTTTTTGTTGATTCCCACGATTCTGTCGATCTGGGTTTCTTGGGTTGCAGAACCCTTGGGTGGAGTGGTGAATTCTCTGCCATGTTAAAACAGAGAACGAGGGAAACAAATAGAAAAACGAGAGAAAATGGATGAAATAGAGAAATCGGTGGGCACCAATGAAGAAACACTAGATAAATGACCGGGATCAAATTATCTAGGGGGTTTGGATCTGCATAAAAGGTTGATTCTTTCTCGTCTGATTCGTTTAGACCGACCTTCTTCTCCGGTAAACTCTGCAAAACAGAACACCGTTAGCCTCGTCAAGGGGAGAAGAGGAGTTCTCTCCTTGACTCTCAGGCGTGAGAATAAGTGTGTGTTTATGAAGAAGAAAAAGTATTGACGAAGTGTGTGTAACTTGAGATTCATACCTGAATTACTCTTATATTTATAGCCGGGAGTTTGGGCGGGAAAACTCGTTGGTGAAATATTAACGGAAGATGCTAACCCCGTAAGCGGTTACTTCTCCTTCCGTTAATCGTCTTGATCCGACGTGAATGCACACGGATTGCTATTCAGATCCACGGCTGGGGAATTGCCACGTGGAAAGTGGTCAAGTGGAGGTTTCTCTCCAATTCCATGCCATCATCGTGATTTCAGGGAGGCCAGAGATGACGACACGTGTCCAGACGGTTATAACCGTCTGGTGGTGCACGATTGAGTTCTTCTAGAAGGTTATTGCCATAATCTAGTCTGACTCCTTATCGTGTGGCACCAGTTGAGTAAATAATACCCAAGTCTGGGTATTGTTAAGCGGAAGTGTTTATCTTAGGATTTCCATCCTTTGTTTATGGAGGAAGGCACAAGGAATTATGATCCTTTTCAGCGCGCAAGTGTTGTCTGTTACCTTTCTCTTGAGTTCTTTTTATAGGACCAGTTGCGCGGTCGCGCAAGGTCAGAAAAAAGGGCTGAGAGGTGAGGTTGTGGTATGGTCCCAAGTACTTGATATTAGGTTTTTGGGACCTTACCCCTTCACCTGGGGTGTCACATCCTTCCCCCGTTGGTTTGGAATTTCGTCCCGAAATTCCGTGGTAGCTTCAGCCTCAGTAGTGGTTTCATTGTTCTCGAACAACTGGGGATACTTGTGTTTCATTTGATCTTCCCGTTCCCAGTGAACTCTGGGCCACGACGGGAGTTCCAACGAACTCGAACAAGGGGTATTCAAGTACGCTTGAGAACCTTAACGTCTCGGTCTGTAATCTCTACTGGTTCCTCGACGAATCACAGCTGATCGTCGATAGTGAGTTCTTTGAGAGGAACTATGAGGGTCTCATCTGACAGACACTTCTTCAGATTCGACACATGGAATACGTTGTGAACTCCACTGAGCTCTTCAGGTAGATTCAATCTGTAAGCGACCTTGCCAATTCGTTCAGTGATTTCAAAAGGTCTAACATAACGTGGGTTTAGCTTGCCTCGTTTACCAAAACGAACCACACCCTTCCAGGGTGAGACTTTAAGTAGAACCCGGTCCCCGACCTGGAATTCTAGGGGTTTCCTACGCTTATCAGCGTAACTTTTCTGACGATCACGAGCTCCCGCCATTCGTTGTCGTATCTGAGCAATCTTTTCTGTCGTGTCTACCACGAGTTCTGGGCCAGTGATTTGGCTGTCGCCAACCTCTGCCCAACAAAGAGGTGATCGGCATTTACGTCCGTACAATGCCTCAAACGGAGCAGCCTGGATACTGCTGTGGTAACTGTTGTTATACGAAAACTCCACCAAGGGGGGTGTCTTTCCCAACCATTGCCAAAATCGATTACACACGCTCGAAGCATGTCTTCTAGGGTTTGGATGGTGCGCTCAGACTGCCCATCGTCTGTGGATGATAAGCGGTGCTCATGTCTAAACGTGAGCCAAAGGACCTGTGCATAGCTTGCCACAACTCAGAAGTAAAACGTGCATCACGATCGGAAATAATGGAGGTTGGCACCCCGTGCCTCGAAATCACTTCCTTCAAGTAAACGTCTGCTAAGGTAGAAAACTTGTCTGTTTCTTTAATAGCCAAAAAGTGTGCAGACTTAGTCAATCGATCCACTATCACCCAAATAGTGTCATTTCCGCGTTGAGACCTAGGCAGGCCAGCAATGAAATCCATGGAAATTTGCTCCCATTTCCATGTGAGGATATCTGGTTGTTGGAGCAGGCCTGATGGTTTCTGATATTCTATCTTGACTCTCGCACAAGTCAAACATCTACTGACGTAGGTTGCTGTCACACCCTCAAAATCCACACGCGGAGTATTACCGCAAGGCATGTGACGACCAGGATCTTAGCCACTAATTATTTTGAACGGATTAGTTATTGTTGTAAACATTAGCATAATTAGTGACCTAATTTAAATTTTCCAAAACATAGTTTCAGTTCACAGCGGAAAGGGAAAGAAGACGCATCAAAATTGAAACCACAAGTTTACTATCTTGTTACTTACGTACCACATACTCCATCCGATTGCAACGTCCGTCCAGAGCTGTATTGGGCAACCTGCAAAGCATGCAGCAGAGTGTCAACATAACGTTGGCGAGTTCACGTGTTTGCGGTTTTTCCAGTTTTAATTCCAAAAACTTGTTTTAACCAGTTAATTTATCCGTTTATACATGCCATGGGGAGCTACCCCATAAGTGAGCGACTAAACTGTTTTTCCAATACCGAATACTTAACCGTACGTTTCCGTAGTGCCCCGTTTGTCAATGTTCTATCATCATTGACGGTTTGCCTGAGTCTATTAGTTCACGCCCGTTCCCAGTAACAAGGGTCGGTGTGAGGCTGGTTACACCTAAATAGCGCTATTAACTAATAACCCGTTCGCCTAGCCCCGGCGACTAATCGGTATTAAGTAGTAGGGACTTAAGTGATAGAGTTTCGTTTAGTGTTGCTCGTTGCATTCCGTATAAACTGTAATTAACCAAGAGTTCCCAGTAACAAGGGAAGTAAGTAAGTTTGTTCCCAGTAACAAGGGAAGAAAAGTAAGTTTGTATCCCTCACAAGGGGATAGTGTTGTTACCCGTATCCCACACAAGGAGATAGAAATACCGTATCCCGCACAAGGAGATAGTAAGAAGTCCCAAACCAGGAAAAGTGTTTCGTTCCGTTCCCAACCACCGGGAACGCATGCTTTGAGTAATAAGTAGTGAACTCACCTTTGCTTTGCTCGGTAGTTAATTTACTTGTGTTACGTTGGTCAACCATATCCGAAATAAGGTTTCTTTTCTTTTTAAAAACTGCTACTGCTACATCCCCTGGCTGGAGTTCCGGCGGCCACTGCTGTCGTCGGCTCCTCCGCCATCATCTCGGCCGTCGGCATCGTCTCTATCATCCTTAATCATCAGCGATTCTCCATATTTATCCTGGGTCTTCATCATCATCAGCGCTGGTGTGGCTCTAGAACTCGGACGAGAGAGAAAGAATCACAGGGGGGTGCGCTTCGGAGAAGCTGGGCACCAGAGTACCGGCCGATACCCGGCTCCGGTCGTCGGTGCGGTGAGGGAGATGACAGAGAGGAGTGTGGTGTACGTGTGTGTGTTTCATCGGAAAGAGGAACGAGATGAGGAGGGGGTGTGTGTTGGATAATACAAGAAGGGGGTTTAGGGTGTTGCAAGTAGAAACGTCGACCGGCAGTCGCCGAAGATCATCACCTGACTCCGGTTAGAGAGAGAGAGCAGTGAGAGGTGTGTGTGTCGGCTGCCATCTTTTGGGTTCTAGGGTTTTGGTTGAAGAGAGTGGGTTTTAGGATAATTAAATATGGTGGGTTTTAGGTTTAGAGAGTGGGTTTGGGCCTAACCTGAGTGTGCGGCCTAACCCAAGTGTGCGTGGATCCGTTATTGCTTAACATTTTGCAATTAATAACAATATTAATAATAACAGTGACATAATTAATTGCGCGTGCTACCAAAATACCCTTTTTCATGACATCAAGAGTGCGGGTTGTCACATTCTCCCCATGTTACAGGAATTTCGTCCTCGAAATTTAAGCTAAGACATACGATCCCCTCTAATTATAGACTCGCTGATAACCTAGTGTCATACATACATACACGCAGTTTACAAAAGTCCACAAAATAAACATGTAAGCCACATAGCACATAAAATCACATAGCACGAAAAATCACGTAGCACAAGATCCACAGAACGAACATGCAAGCCATGTAGCAAATACAGTCATGTAGCACGTAAATTCACATAGCATTAGATTCACAAAGTCATACGTATCTCACACAGTACGAATTTTCACAAACTTAGCTAAGACCTCCAAGAAACGTAGAGGGAAACCCGAAGTGTCACATTATCCCCAAGTTCAAGAAATTTCGTCCCGAAATTTAGCGCGCAGCCACTGGCAAGCTAGTTTGTTTAAACGTTTTCGTGGGGTGTCACATCATCCCCTTGTAGCTTCAGTGCTGGAAGTAATGTTTGCAGACAACTGGGGATATGTGCTTATCAGCTGGTTTTTCCCGTTCCCAGGTAAACTCTGGGCTACAGCGTGAGTTCCAACGAACTCGTATGATAGGTGTCGGGCTATGTTTGAGGGTTTTGGCTTCTCGATTAGTGATCTCAATCGGTTCCTCAATAAAGTGTAGCTGATCGTCAAAAGTTAGCTCCTTAAAGGGTATGACGAGTGTTTCATCTGACAGACACTTTCTTCAGATTAGGCAGGTGAAAGACATCGTGTACCGCACTCAGCTCTTCAGGCAGATTTAGTCTGCAAGGCTACCTTACCGATCCCTTCGGTATGTTTGAATGGTCCAACTTATCGTGGATTAAGTTCGTTCCGCTAGCCAAAACGTACCATACCCATCCAGGGTGAAACTTTAAATAGAACCCAGTCTCCGACTAGGAATTCTAGAGGTTTCCTACGTTTATCCGCGTAGTCTTTCTGACGGTCTGGAGCTGCCGCCATGTATTGTCTATTCTGGGCAATCCTACCCGTTGTGTCAAGTGCAAGTTCTGGGCCGGAAATTTGGCTCCCGCCCAACATAGAGGTGACCGGCATCTGCGTCCGTGCGATGCCTCAAATGGTGCTGCCTGAATGTTAGTGCGGTAGCAGTTATCGGAAGAGATCTCTACAAAAAGGAAGTGTCACCGTTATTCACGGTCGATAACACATGTTCTAGCATGGCTTTGAGTGTTTGGGTGGAGCGTTTGGCCCGACCATCAGTTTGCGGGCGATAAGCGGTGCTCATGCCTAACCGTGAGTCACATGTCTTTTGTGCACAACCTTGCGATGAATCGAATGCAAAACGTGGATTACGATCATAGACGATAAAGGTCGGCACTCCGTGCCTGAAATCTATTCCCTCAGGTAGACAGTGGCAAGTTCGAGAACTTGTCAGTTTATTTGGTCGCGTAAAGATATCGGCAAAAATTTCATCGATGCCCTGGGATAGGAGAGGATAGGAGCACCTCATGGCTTATCTTTCAACTGTTGGAACGGCGAATTACTGACATTTCTCTATGGTTAGGTGGTGCTCCTTCCAATTCATACCATGAGGGGTTGCGCGTACGGTCGAGAAATGCGGGCTTTAGCGTAAAGCGGTTTGCGTCGTAGAATTACCAAGGTAGAGCGTAGGAGTCGTCCTGATTCCCACGGGCTTTCGGAATAGGTTCGGACGTCGTCGAAAGAAACAAGTGTCGAATTTTGACAGGGTGAAATAAATTCGTGTGCCGTAACTAGGTGTCGATCGTATCGAATTTCGTAGAACAGTGCTTGCGATACCCGTTACCCCCGGGGTATCCTTGGCTCGTTGCTCCAACGAGTAATGTTCGTAGGAAGAAATTCGTCCAAACGGAGATTTGCGCAGAGCAGAGTAGGATAAGAATCAGGGAATTTATAACACGAGTAGCGAGGTAATGTTTGAAGGGTAGTCAACGTTGGTGCGTTCAATTTGAGACAAAGCATAAAAGGCTTGGTGGTCGGCAATAAGGATTTATCTGGTGTCGATGAGGTAGCTGGTCGTACATAAACCGTGGGCGATTAGGATAAAGAACGTCGTTTTGCCGACAGGAGGTGTTACGTCAGTATGAATGGCACAACAAGAACCAATGATAGGGAAGGACGGTCGTCGTATGGGTCGGGGGGGGGTTGGTTCACTAAAGCGTCTAACAAGATGTTCTGAGCTGAGCCGTATGTGAAAAACGAGTTTGTGATCTCCCAAACCGGTAAGTAACCAAATTTGAATAGACTACCGAAGTCGTGAGGACGAGTCCGAAGTAGTGCTTGTGTCGTCGAAAGGCTTCCATGTAAGGTAATAAAAACATGTCTGAAAGGATACGTTTGGGTCACACTTCACGATTTTTTTTTAAGATTCAAGAAGTTTATTGGCTAGCAGTCGAGCTTGCTGAATTTCCCCAAACTAGAGGGAAATCTGGTCAAAAAGGGGGGGGGGGGGGTTCGACGTGAAACTGTGAAAACAGGTTTTCAGGAAGGTACGATTAAAGTAACACATTGTTGAATTTCGAGGGATAAAAAGTTTGCTGACTAAAGGTCGAGTTTGTTGAATTTCACCAAACTGAAGAGAGATCTGGTCAAGGTTTCTACACGAAGAAACGTGGATGTCGTGATAAAGAAACGAAAGGAGCGGGGATACCATCTGAGCAATAAATGCGGATTCGTACGAAAGCTGGCGAAAGGATTCACAGAATCAGGAAAGTCGTCAAACAATAACAGTTCTGACAAACAAATGACAAGGTAAGCTCCTAGGTTACCGCGCTCGTCGGTGGGTCGACTGGTTTGTGTCTTCGGCGCGTCACGCCCCCACTTTTGCCGATTTGTAATAAAGGTGTCAATTTGCTGAGTTTTGAGGCGTGCTAAGTTATAAGGTCGAACTCGAACAAGGATTAACCAGGTAACGAGGAATTGGGGGGGGGGGGAGAAACAGTTCCGTGATCGATAGGATAAGGTGATACGATTGCTGGCACTGTAATGAGAAGCAAACACCGTACGTGCTTCTTGTGTTTGGGATGTGCAAACAGTAGTCTTGAAAGTGTAGGCTTACTAAAGTGCTTCAAGAATCCAGGTGATCAGTCGGGTGAGGGAACAAGTTTCACCACTTAAGTCGGGAAAAAGAGACACTCAGGTAAAAAGGATGCGAACGGCGTCGTCGTTCCTTCTAATATATCTAGGAGTGGCTCCCCTTCGTCGATCCGTTCCTGTCACTTTCTATGTGTTCCGTGGTAGGCCTTTTCTGGGCAGGCCTATCGAGTATACATCCTTTGCGTCAATTCGTAGTTCCGGGATGATGTCAGGAGATACATGGGCGAGGGCTTGGAATAACTGGTTCCTGGCCCTTAGTGTATTGTGGTTTCGAACCGGTTTTAGGAGGACTCGCTCCTGTTTAACACGTAACACGCTAGCCTAGTCTTCGTATGATCCACTGTGTTAAATACTAAATATACGCATACATACTAACACATATATGCTAATTATACACATACACACATGCGTGTTCACACACATAAGTTATGCACAAGTAAATGCCGTTAGCATACCATTACCGGGTGAGCATCTGAGGTTGACGAACCTTGCAATCCGGAGTGTGGTGTCGTTGTGGTTTCCATTAAAGAACGGTTATAGTCTGGTTTTCATATAAAAATATTTTATTTCCTATCCAAAAATATTTTGTATTTAAAACCTAGTTCGCTATAACCAATGGCTCTGATACCAATCTGTCACACCCTCAAAATCCACACGCGGAGTATTACCGCAAGGCATGTGACGACCAGGATCTTAGCCACTAATTATTTTGAACGGATTAGTTATTGTTGTAAACATTAGCATAATTAGTGACCTAATTTAAATTTTCCAAAACATAGTTTCAGTTCACAGCGGAAAGGGAAAGAAGACGCATCAAAATTGAAACCACAAGTTTACTATCTTGTTACTTACGTACCACGTACTCCATCCGATTGCAACGTCCGTCCAGAGCTGTATTGGGCAACCTGCAAAGCATGCAGCAGAGTGTCAACATAACGTTGGCGAGTTCACGTGTTTGCGGTTTTTCCAGTTTTAATTCCAAAAACTTGTTTTAACCAGTTAATTTATCCGTTTATACATGCCATGGGGAGCTACCCCATAAGTGAGCGACTAAACTGTTTTTCCAATACCGAATACTTACTTAACCGTACGTTTCCGCAGTGCCCCGTTTGTCAATGTTCTATCATCATTGACGGTTTGCCTGAGTCTATTAGTTCACGCCCGTTCCCAGTAACAAGGGTCGGTGTGAGGCTGGTTACACCTAAATAGCGCTATTAACTAATAACCCGTTCGCCTGGCCCCGGCGACTAATCGGTATTAAGTAGTAGGGACTTAAGTGATAGAGTTTCGTTTAGTGTTGCTCGTTGCATTCCGTATAAACTGTAATTAACCAAGAGTTCCCAGTAACAAGGGAAGTAAGTAAGTTTGTTCCCAGTAACAAGGGAAGAAAAGTAAGTTTGTATCCCTCACAAGGGGATAGTGTTGTTACCCGTATCCCACACAAGGAGATAGAAATACCGTATCCCGCACAAGGAGATAGTAAGAAGTCCCAAACCAGGAAAAGTGTTTCGTTCCGTTCCCAACCACCGGGAACGCATGCTTTGAGTAATAAGTAGTGAACTCACCTTTGCTTTGCTCGGTAGTTAATTTACTTATGTTACGTTGGTCAACCATATCCGAAATAAGGTTTCTTTTCTTTTTAAAAACTGCTGCTGCTACATCCCCTGGCTGGAGTTCCGGCGGCCACTGCTATCGTCGGCTCCTCCGCCATCATCTCGACCGTCGGCATCGTCTCTATCATCCTTAATCATCATCGATTCTCCATATTTAACCTGGGTCTTCATCATCATCAGCGCTGGTGTGGCTCTAGAACTCGGACGAGAGAGAAAGAATCACAGGGGGGTGCGCTTCGGAGAAGCTGGGCACCAGAGTACCGGCCGATACCCGGCTCCGGTCGTCGGTGCGGTGAGGGAGATGACAGAGAGGAGTGTGGTGTACGTGTGGGTGTTTCATCGGAAAGAGGAACGAGATGAGGAGGGGGTGTGTGTTGGATAATACAAGAAGGGGGTTTAGGGTGTTGCAAGTAGAAACGTCGACCGGCAGTCGCCGAAGATCATCACCTGACTCCGGTTAGAGAGAGAGAGCAGTGAGAGGTGTGTGTGTCGGCTGCCATCTTTTGGGTTCTAGGGTTTTGGTTGAAGAGAGTGGGTTTTAGGATAATTAAATATGGTGGGTTTTAGGTTTAGAGAGTGGGTTTGGGCCTAACCTGAGTGTGCGGCCTAACCCAAGTGTGCGTGGATCCGTTATTGCTTAACATTTTGCAATTAATAACAATATTAATAATAACAGTGACATAATTAATTGCGCGTGCTACAAAAATACCCTTTTTCATGACATCAAGAGTGCGGGTTGTCACAGTTGCTATGTTGGCTTTCATTTTTTTTTGGAGGAGAACCCTAATTCTCTCTCTCTAGTTGGCGATTTTTGTTCTTCATGAATCCTTAGATTTTCATCGTGATTTCCTGTATAACAGTCTGTGATTAGGGTTTGATTTATCAATCTCTATAACGAACTAGTTAGCAGCCTTGATCGATTTACGTCTACGATTTTTGGTTTTTTTCTCCTTCAATCGCCGCTTTACCTATGTGATCTTCTAACGAGGAGTATAGTGCTCTCGGTTTGTCGATCATAGCAACTCACCAGGATTACTATATGCTTCCAAAGGGTTCATAGGGTAGGGTTTACTAGATTAGGGTTTTTCTGGTTTTCGGTTTGTTTCGTGTTGCGGCTCTGGTAATCGTGGTTTCTTGTGCATGGTTGTTTTGTTCATTGTTTAAAGGAGAGAGGTGTGTTTTCTTTAATGGATGATCGTTTAAAACCTGATGATAATGTTCTGGGAGATCGAGGTAAACCTACATTACCGTATCAAGGTCTGGCCAGTCGTGTGTTGAATATAGACGGGAATCCGATGCTGCCCAGAAGAGGTACAGTGCAAGGGTCTCAATTTGATGCTAAGAAATTCAACGTCATCGATGAATTAAACAAGATTACTGTTCCGGTTCATGTGCAATCATCGGAAGGTGCAGGCTCGGGTATTAATTTGGCTGGAACTGAAACTGTTAAAGAAGATCAGCCGGTTCAGGGAACCAGTTCTAAAGCCATGTCATATGCAGATTCGGTTGTAGCTAATAACTCAAAGAAAGTTAATTTTAGATCTCTTGCTAGCTCATTGGTCCAGGATGGCTGTGATGTTGTTTTGCCGAGGGAATCTGTGCGGGTCGTGCAAGATAAATTGGCTAACACTCTGTATGGGTACTTTTTAGGTGATCGAGTTGCATTCCCAGTTGTGGATTATTTTGTGCGTAATAACTGGAAGAAATATGGGTTGCAAAAAACTATGATGAACGCGAATGGGTTTTTCTTTTTCAAGTTTAATGATCAAGTTGGGATGCTGAATGTTCTTAAGGACGGGCCATGGATAGTTAGATCGCAACCGTTATTTCTTAATAGCTGGACTCCAACAACTAAACTTGAGAAGAAAGAGGTAAAGCATATTCAAGTGTGGGTTAAAATTCATGAAGTTCCTATTGCGGCTTACACGGAGGATGGGCTAAGTATGATTGCAACGACAATTGGGGAACCAAAGATGTTGGATTCTTATACCACGTCTATGTGCCTGGATTCATGGGGTCGTAGTAGTTACGCTCGAGCGTTGATTGAGATCTCTGCTGATAAAGACTTCCGTGAAGAAATAACTATGGCAATACCTGAATCTGAAGGGGAGGGATTTATTAAAGAGACTATGTATGTGGAGTATGAATGGAGTCCGCTTCGTTGCGCTACGTGTTGTGTGTTTGGTCATTCTACTGAGTCGTGTCCAAAGCAACCAATGAAAACAGGTAAGGTTATGTATGAAGATCACGCTAGACAAAAAAACAAAATTCAAAAAAAGATGCCTGTTGTGGATCAGGATGGATATATAGGAGTTTATGGTAAGAAAGCTGCTAAGAAGGTTGGGATCCCAGTGAATAAGCAAAAATCTAAGTTCGAATATAGACCTATCGGGCTAAAGCCTAAAGGTGACAATGGAAAGCCTTCAACTTCGACTTCTTATAACTTTAGGTCAGCGAATCCTTTTGATGTTCTCAAAGAAGTGGAGGCCGAATCGGGCACTAGTAAAAAACAGTCGGGTATGAATAGTGAGGATACATATGAGGATGATGTAGTGGAGGTTTATAATGAAATGGATGGTTTTATGATGGAGGGTTCTCAAAATATAAATACTAAAAAAGGGGCAAGCACTCCTTCGGAGGTTGTTACTGATGGTTAGTATCGCTTCATGGAATATTAGGGGGTTGAACCGCCCTCTCAAACAAATGGAGGTTCTGCAGGCAGTGAAGGATTTTAATTTGAGCTTGTGTGCTATTCTGGAATCTCATGTTGATGTCGGAAAATTGGGTAAAGTGTGCAAATCAGTGTTTCGTTCTTGGGATTGGACCTCCAATGGAGGATGTTGTGACAAAGGTACGCGAATTATTATTGGCTGGGATCCTACCATTTTTGATGTGATGATATTAGCGCAGTCTTCTCAGGTTATGCATATTCAGCTTGTATTTAGATTGGATAAGAGGATGATCTTCTGTTCTATCGTTTATGCTGATAATTACTATGTATCCCGTAGAGAGTTATGGCATAATCTTTCCGTACACAAAGTTCTTGTGGGTGATAAACCTTGGTGTCTTATGGGTGATTTTAATTCCGCTCTAAATCCGGAGGACAATTCTATGGGATCCTCTTCGATTTCTATTGGTATGAGGGAATTCCAAGACAGTGTGAATGATATGGAGGTGTTTGATATTAACCGAGTAGGGATTCATTTTACATGGAACCAAAAGCCTAAGCAGGGGATTGGTTTGCTGAAGAAAATTGACAGAGTGTTGGGAAATACTCCTTTTGTTGCTGAATATCCGAACTCGGTGGCCGTATTCAAGCCGTATAGGCTGTCAGACCACTGTCCGTGTATTTTATCATTTCCTGATGCTGGTAAGTTGAAGCCACGTTCTTTTAAGTTTGCTAATTTCCTGGTTTTTAAACCAGAGTTTTTAGATATTGTAAAAAAGACTTGGGAGTCTAGTGTGAATGGTGTGCATCAGTTCAGGGTTGTCAAGAAGTTACGGTTGCTGAAAAATCCTCTTCGATCTCTGTTATTTAAACAAGGAAATCTACACAATAAAGTGATATCTCTTCGGTCAAAGTTGGATGAGATACAGCAAAAACTTGATCAGGATCCGTTAAATCTCGATCTTAGGGCAGCCGAGTCTACTACGAGTCGTGATCTGCAGGAGGCTTCTTTGGATGAAGAACGTTTTCTAAAACAAAAGTCTAAGGTAGATTGGTTGAGGGCGGGGGATATGAATTCTGCATTTTTCCACTCCTCTTTGAAAATCAGGAATCATTATAACCGAATAGATGTAATTAAGGATTCGGAAGGGAAGCTCTATGAAGGTGATATGGTTTTTTCAGCTTTCGTTAAGCATTATGAGAAGTTTTTTGGCTCTCAAGGTGATATTTCTCTCACTCCGGCCCCAGATTTATTCTCTAAAGTTCTATCTCCCCAGGTTGCTACTCATATGGTCAGCCCGGTAACTGCGGAGGAAGTGAAAAAGTCGATGTTTTCTATTGGGATTGATAAGGCTCCTGGCCCGGATGGTTATACATCGGCTTTTTTCAAAGGGGCATGGCCTATTATTGGTAATGATATTACTTATGCTATCATTGATTATTTTGAAACTGGTAATCTGCTTCGGGAATTGAATCATACGACTATTGTGCTTATCCCAAAAGTTCCTACTCCGTCGAATGTCATTGAATATCGACCGATTGCTTGTTGTAATGTGTTATACAAGTGTATCAGTAAGATTATTGCGGATAGGATTAAAGGCACGCTGAATGGTATCGTCAGCGTTAATCAATCGGCTTTTGTTCCTGGCAGGAGAATCTCTGATAATATTCTCCTAACTCAAGAATTAATGCCCAACTACCATAGACATTCGGGGCCTCCTAGATGTGCTTTTAAAGTTGATATCCAGAAAGCCTACGACACTGTCGATTGGAGATTTCTCAAAAGTGTGTTGCTTGGATTTGGCTTTCATGATAAGATGGTGAATTGGATTATGGTATGTGTCTCTACCGCTTCTTTTTCGATCTGTGTTAATGGTTCTGTGCATGGTTTTTTCAAGGGTAAGCGTGGTTTAAGGCAAGGGGATCCACTTTCCCCTTATTTATTTACCCTAGTCATGGAGGTTCTGACGGCCATTCTTCAACATACAGTTCGTATTGACTCATCTTTCAAATTTCATAATAACTGTGAGAAGCAGCGTATTATCAATCTATGTTTTGCGGACGATCTGTTCCTTTTTGCTAGAGGAGAGGTCAGCTCGGCGAGGTGGATTATGAAGTCTCTTTCAAAGTTCACAAAGATGTCGGGGTTAGTGCCTAGTAATCAGAAGAGTACGATTTTCTTTTGTAATGTTACTTGACATGTCAAAGATGCTATTCTGGATTTTATGCCGTTTGTCGAAGGAAAATTGCCTGTCAGGTATCTGGGTGTGCCTCTAATTTCTTCTAGACTCGGATATAATGATTGTCGTGTGCTTGTGGATGGGTTAGAGAAACGTATCACAAACTGGAGGAACAAGTTACTCTCCTTTGCGGGAAGGTTACAACTTATCATTTCGGTTCTTTCATTTATGCATATCTTTTGGTCTTCTGTTTTTATGTTACCGGCTCGTCTAATTCATGAGCTTGAATCCAAAATGCGGAACTTTTTATGGTCTCAAGATTCTTCGTTTTCTAAGGGCAAATCTAAAGTTTCTTGGAAGTCTGTTTGTACTCCGAAGTATGAAGGGGGTTTGGGTATTAGACGTATTAGAGATATGAATAAAGCCCTTATGACGAATCATATTTGGAGTATTATTTCTAGGCGAGAGTCCTTGTGGGTTGAATGGGTGCACAGTTACAGATTAAAAGGTAATAGTTTTTGTGTTTGCAAAACGCCTTCTAATTGTTGTTGGTCTGGGAGAAATCTGATGCAGTTGCGGTCGCTTATCAGAAATCATATTTGGTCAGACATAGGTAATGGCGCTAATACATCAGTCTGGTATGATTACTGGTGTGATCTGGGACCCCTCAGAGATTTTTTGTCTCCCAGAACCATTACTGATGCTGATTATAGACTGAATGATTCGGTGGCTAACGTTTATTCAAATGGTACTTGGACCTAGCCCGTAGCATGGAGAGATCTTTTTCTGGTTCTTTTTCAACTTGACCAAGTGCATTTAATTCCGACTAAACTTGATAGACTATTATGGAGAGATGGTGATGTTCTAAATGAATTCTCTACTTCGTGCGTCTGGCATTCGGTTCGACACACGGAACCTGAAGTGAATTGGTGTAGTGTAGTTTGGTTTGCTCAATGCATTCCTCAGCATGCCTTTATGTTGTGGTTGATCATTAAAGGTAAATTACTTACGCAAGATAAAATTCTACAATGGGATTTTTCGCGAAGAAAGAACATGAACATGATGTGTTGTCTTCTATGCTATGAGAATTTTGATTCTCATGCTCACTTATTCTTTGAATGTAAATACTCCTCTCAAGTTTGGAGTATAGTCCGACAAAAAGTGGGTATGAATTCTGTTCGGCCGAGATGGGTAGATATAGTGGATTGGCTTCTTGTTCGTGCGAGATCAAAATCGGTTATGAATTATGTTGCAAAACTTCTTGTTGCGGCTACTTCGTATTACATATGGCAAGAAAGGAATGCCAGGCTATTCAAAAATCAGGTGAGACCTCCGAATAAACTGAGTGAAATTATTATAATGACTGTCAGATACAAGTTGATGGGAGCGAATCTAAAGAATAATGATAGAGTGCGGAAGTTGCTTGGAGAATGGTAGATTCATGGGGTAGCAAATGATGATGATGGAGGCTGATTAGTGTTTTGTTCTTCATTGTCTCTAGAGTTTTAGTCTAGTTGTCTCGTTGTTTTTGTTTTTGTTTCAGTGGTTGTACTTTGTTTCCACTTTCATGAGGCATGTCTCATGATTGAACTAGTGTAGACATTCTACACTACTTGTTTTATTTGGTCGTGAATATATAGAATCACCGGGGTAACCCTTTACCAAAAAAAAATATGTTAGCTTTCATGCTAGGCCACCAGTATGTAGTTTTTAAGTCGTGGTACATCTTATCCGAACCAGGATGTACTGAGTAACGTGACTTATGTGCTTCATCCATCACAAGCTCGCGTAAGTTTCCATAAAGTGGGACCCAAATACGCCCTGTTACATAGTAGGCGCCGTCTTCCTTTTGTTCTAACCGTTTCCTCGATCCTCGTAAGGAATCAGCCCTGATGTTCTCTGCTTTCAATGCTTCAACCTGAGCATCTCGTATATGAGTAGGAAGACTAGATTGGATGGTAAGTTGTAACGCACGCACCCGCTTAGGTGTAGTCTCCTTTCGACTGAGGGCGTCGGCCACAACATTGGCCTTGCCCGGATGGTACTTGATCGCGCATTCGTAATCATTCAAGGTTGTCGCATGTTTAACTCCTTTTGCTTGAAGATATGGTCGAGACTCCTGTGATCGGTGTAAATGGTGCACTTGGTACCGTACAGGTAATGTCTCCATATCTTAAGTGCGAAAACAACCGCTCCCAGCTCCAGATTGTGTGTAGTGTAATTTCTTTCGTGGACCTTAAGCTGGCGTGATGCGTAAGCAATGACCTTGTCACGTTGTATCAACACGCAACCAAGTCCTTGGATGGATGCGTCGCAATAAACCACAAAATCATCTGTGACGTAGGATTAACCAATCGCAGACCCTAATTCTCTCTCTCTAGCCTAGGCGATTTCGTCCCTCATGCAGACCTAATCTTTCTTCATAATCTGCTAATTAACAGGTTGGGGATTAGTGTTTGATTCTTCGATTATCTAATACTGAATCTGTTAATAGTGGTGATCGTGCAAAATTAGGGTTTCTGCAATCGCCGCCGTATCTTCTGTGGTTCGAACTCATTGGATAGCTTCTCTATTCGATTTGCAAGATTCATGGGGTAAGGTTATGCTAGTTTAGGGTTTTGTTTTGTCGTTCCTGTTTGTTAAGATTGTTGTTGGATTGGAGTTGTTGCATGATCGGCTGTTTCGTGCGTATTGGAGAGAGTTGTTTTTTCTCCTGAATGGATGACAATAAGACGCATGTTAATGACGGCGGCAAACCTACATACTCGTTTGAGGGTTTGGCCAGCCGAGTTATTGATGTAGATGGTAATACTTGGTTACCTCAACGGGGCACAACTCAGACGTCTCCGACTGAACCCCGTAAGATTAACATAATTGATGAATTGTCAAAGATATCAGTTCCATACACGGCTGAAAACCCGCGGCCAGTAACTAGGGTTTCTGATAGGGAAGGAATCGATCAATTTAGCATGAAATACGCACCTAGTTCAGAATTCGATGTTGCTTCATCGGCTGGTCAAGGGTATACTAAATCTGCCGGGCTGGCGGAACCGTTATCATTTGCTAATGTAGTAAACAACACCAAGGAGAAGGTGAAGGTGAATTTTAGGGAGTTGGAGTCTTCCGAGGCTGTGGATGGAGCTGATGTTGTTAATCCGTTGTCTTCAGTTAAACAAGTCACGGACAGGTATGCAAACACTCTCTTCGGGTATTTCTTGGGCAAACGTCTAGTGTTTCCTGTGGTGGATTATTTTGCAAAGAACAACTGGGTTAAGTATGGTCTGTCTAGATTAATGATGAATGCGAACGGATTCTTTTTCTTTAAATTCAAAACTAAGGAAGGGATGGACAAAATGTTAGAGGATGGGCCATGGATGATAAGAAATGTTCCGATTATTTTGAAAGAGTGGTCGGCTTCATTCAAACTGTAGAAAGAGGATCTTAAAGCTATTCCAGTCTGGGTAAAGATGCATGATGTGCCGTTAGCGGAATATACTAAGGATGGTCTTAGTTTGGTTGCCTCTAAGATAGGGGTGCCTAAGATGTTTGATTCGTATACTGCCACGATGTGTGCAGAGTCTTGGGGTAGAAGCAGTTATGCTAGAGCACTCATTGAAGTTCAAGCGGGGGCTGATTTAAAGAGGAGTGTTACTGTTGCAATTCCAGCCTTAGATGGTAATGGTTATTCAAAGGTGGAGGTAAAAATTGAATATGATTGGGAGCCTTTAAGGGTCGTCTTCAATTAATAAATTCGGTCCTCTCTTCTATGCACATATATTGGGCATCTATCTTTATCATTCCGATCCATGTTATTAATGATCTTGAGAAAAGAATCCGCAGATTCTTGTGGAATGCGGGAACTGAAGGAAAAGTGCGAGCGAAAGTGGCCTAGAAAGACGTTTGTTTACCAAAAAATGAAGGTGGCTTAGGCATTCGGAGTATTGCTGATGTGAACAAAGCTTTGATAACCAATCATATATGGAGTCTCATTACTAAACGGAAATCCTTATGGGTCGATTGGATTCACTCTTATAAGCTGAAAGGTAAATCTTTTTGGGACGTTACGAGTCTTGGCAGCATGAGCTGGGGATGGAGGAAAATTCTCTCTATTCGTGATCTGGTGCGTCCTCATATTTGGTATTCAATTCGGAGTGGGTCTAGAACTAACGCATGGAGTGATAATTGGTGTGTCTTGAGCCCGTTAAGATCGTTCATTACTCCGAGACATATTGCAAATGCAGGTTTTAACCTCCAAACCGGTGTTTCGGACCTAATTGATGAGAATTCTCAATGGAAATGGCCTCAAGCTTGGTACGATTTATATCCGGTTTTAATTAACTTACATGTTCCGACTTTGGATAATAATATGGATGATCGCCTAGCTTGGAAGGACCTTGAAGGTGACACTTGTAGTTTCGGATCTGGAATAGTGTGGGATACGATCCGTAACAGGGATGAGGTGGTTTTATGGGCGAACATGGTGTGGTTTGCTCAATGTATTCCGAGGCATTCTTTTCACATGTGGCTTGTCTTCAAGAATAAGCTAAAGACTCAAGATAGATTGGCGGTTTGGGAAGCAGGAAGCGAAACTAATTTACGGCTAATGTGCTGTCCTCTTTGTAGGTACAATCGGGACTCGCGTGATCACCTCTTCTTTCAGTGTTCGTTTGCGTCTATAATTTGGAATACCGTGAAGAGAATGGCGGACCTGGATGGTGTAAATGATACTTGGAGTTCGATTATGACATGGATGGAGCAATATGGGAACTCAAAAAAGTTGGTTCATGTTATTTGCAAGCTTTTAATTGCGGCGTCTTCGTATTTTATTTGGCCCGGATGGTTATACATCGGCTTTTTTCAAAGGGGCAAGGCCTATTATTGGTAATGATATTACTTATGCTATCATTGATTATTTTGAAACTGGTAATCTGCTTCGGGAATTGAAATATACGACTATTGTGCTTATCCCAAAAGTTCCTACTCCGTTGAATGTCATTGACTATCAACCGATTGCTTGTTGTAATGTGTTATACAAGTGCATCAGTAAGATTATTGCGGATAGGATTAAAGGCGCGCTGAATGGTATCGTCAGCGTTAATCAATCGGCTTTTGTTCCGGGCAGGAGAATCTCTGATAATATTCTCCTAACTCAAGAATTAATGCACAACTACCATAGACATTCGGGGCCTCCTAGATGTGCTTTTAAAGTTGATATCCAGAAAGCCTACGACACAGTCTATTGGAGATTTCTCAAAAGTGTGTTGCTTGGATTTGGCTTTCATGATAAGATGGTGAATTGGATTATGGTATGTGTCTCTACCGCTTCTTTTTCGATCTGTTTAATGGTTATGTGCATGGTTTTTTCAAGGGTAAGCGTGGTTTAAGGCAAGGGGATCCACTTTCCCCTTATTTATTTACCCTAGTCATGGAGGTTCTGACGGCCATTCTTCAACATACAGTTCGTATTGACTCATCTTTCAAATTTCATAATAAATGTGAGAAGCAGCGAATTATCAATCTATGTTTTGCGGACGATCTGTTCCTTTTTGCTAGAGGAGAGGTCAACTCGGCGAGGTGGATTATGAAGTCTCTTTCAAAGTTCACAAAGATGTCGGGGTTAGTGCCTAGTAATCAGAAGAGTACGATTTTCTTTTGTAATGTTACTGGACATGTCAAAGATGCTATTCTGGATTTTATGCCGTTTGTCGAAGGAAAATTGCCTGTCAGGTATCTGGGTGTGCCTCTAATTCTTCTAGACTCGGATATAATGATTGTCGTGTGCTTGTGGATGGGTTAGAGAAACGTATCACAAACTGGAGGAACAAGTTACTCTCCGTTGCGGGAAGGTTACAACTTATCATTTCGGTTCTTTCATCCATGCATATCTTTTGGTCTTCTGTTTTTATGTTACCGGCTCGTCTAATTCATGAGCTTGAATCCAAAATGCGGAACTTTTTATGGTCTCAAGATTCTTCATTTTCTAAGGGCAAATCTAAAGTTTCTTGGAAGTCTGTTTGTACTCCGAAGTATGAAGGGGGTTTGGGTATTAGACGTATTAGAGATATGAATAAAGCCCTTATGACGAATCATATTTGGAGTATTATTTCTAGGCGAGAGTCCTTGTGGGTTGAATGGGTGCACAGTTACAGATTAAAAGGTAATAGTTTTTGGGTTTGCAAAACGCCTTCTAATTGTTGTTGGTCTTGGAGAAATCTGATGCAGTTGCGGTCGCTTATCAGAAATCATATTTGGTCAGACATAGGTAATGGCGCTAATACATCAGTCTGGTATGATTACTGGTGTGATCTGGGGCCCCTCGGAGATTTTTTGTGTGACAACCCGAGTTTTCAAAGTCTCTGCTCGATTTATTACTTGATTACAAGGTGTGTTATACATATATATTTGATGTGCAACATTAGTGCATTTGTTGATATGAGATTGTAGGTTGTTAATACATGATTATATGCTTTTTAAGTGGAACCCTTGTTCGAAATCTTGTACTCACGAAAACCCCACCTATGAAAACACCTATGTCCGAAAGCACTTTGGTGTTTTCGTCCACTCGTAACAGCCGGAAACAACAGATGGGCTTCGGCCCAGTAGTGAATGATATATAGGAATTGTTTTAATCAGTGTACGAAATCGATAACTGGCAAACCCTAATTATCTTTCGACCTCTCTCTCACTCTCTTTTGACACCAACGGCAGCCCTCATCCCAGTCAAAGCCAAACCTCTTTTGTTTGATTCTCGGTTAGTGATTTACATGTTCAGTGACTTAAATGCTTAACATATGTTTATGATGTAATCTTGTTTTGTTGATTTGTCACTTATGGAATGTTTAATCGTGATGTATTGTCATAACTGCGATTATTTTACGAACGTAAGACGAGATGATCATGATCTTTATATACGTATATTTATGGTCTACAAACTGTCATGTATATGGATTTGATGATGATTGGAGTACATGTGCATGATATAGATCGGCCCAATCATATAACATAAAAGTTTATTAATTGTCGGCCACCATAGGTAAACCCTATTGACTATTTGATGTTATGCATGAGAAGCAAAAAGGATAAGATTCACATGATTCTTTTAGCATTCATATGTGCACATGGGATTGTCAGAAAGTATGGGATGGTGTAATTGTTTTCAACTTTGATTCTTGTGTAGCATGAATGATAAGATTAGATATGATTGCTGTTAGTGTTTTCGTGAATAGGATATAATATTGTATAGCTTGTTCTTGCTAGCATATGAATTGTTATTACCGAATGATTATATGAAGTTGGCATGATTACTAGATAAGCACTAGGGTTCTGCGTTTGTAGTTGATGATGATAGTACCAACGAAAACCCAAGTGTTTTCGGCCCACAGTTAATGTGGACTAACTGTTATATCGGTTAAGTCAAATAACTCAGTTAAATATGCCAACTGTGTTAAGTATGTAAGGTAGATGAATCTCTTTTAAGCTTGCAACCTTATTAAGTTATTGACACTGTTAGACATGTTAAACTCTGTTAAGCCAAGTTGAGTAACCCTGTTAATCAATTTAACCTCGTTAGCCAACAAACTCTGTTAACTTTATTTGATTCTGTTAAAGTATGCAACGCTGTTAAGTGTATAGATGCGATTAATTGTTTGTGTTGCATAATCATTAACTGCCAAACACACTATGTGACATTAGAATATATGTGAATCGTTACGAACCAAAACTGATTGAGTATACGTGCACACTATAGGACTTGACTGATTTCTTGTGAGCACTTACTTAGCATACCGAGCAAACCAAGGTGAGTTCACACAGCCAAGGCATGGGGTTCACAGGGTGGGAATGGGTTTGGATTATTTACTTGTACTTACCTAGCTTATGGAACTTAGTTATATGGTCCTCGGGTGAGGAAGGGTTATTGATAAGATACGACTAGACTAGTGATACTTATAGAACTGATCTTCGCACACACGCCGGGGTTGGCTGCGATAATATGACTGATCTTCGCACACACGCCGGGGTTGGCTGCGATAATATGACTGATCTTCGCACACATGCCTGGGATGGCTGCGAACCATACTTTGAACTTCGCACACATGCCGGGTGGGCTGCGATACAAATATACCTAGTCTAGAAAACATGGGAAACCCCCCACATTCTTCGCACACATGTCTGGGAGACTGCGATTCAAGTACATACGATATATGGGTTACTAAACGAACATACGGTTTACAATACAATTACTATAACTGAACAACCAACTGTGAACTCGCTCAACTAGTTGTTGACTCTCTGTTACATGCCTTGCAGGACCATAGGTACACATGGAGCTTGCACGGGAGGCACGGTCGTTGTGGACATGGATCGTGAACGCTTTGTTAACCATTATAACATTTCATACTTATACTTATGTTGGGTTTTACATTTATGCTTCCGCTAAACATTGATACTATACTTTGGTTTTCGAACACCTTTCATATTGTTTGGTTGATTTACATTTATTAATAACATGGTTCAATATGATTGGTGGCTTGATCCTGGTCAGTCACGCCTCCAAGCGGTGGTACTCCGCGTGTGGATTTTGGGGGTGTGACAGATTGGTATCAGAGCCATTGGTTATAGAGAACTCGGTTTTAATAAGGGGAAAACGTTTTTATTAAAACCAGACTATAACCAGAATAGTGCTCTCAACGATCCACAACGACGCCTCGCTCCACGTGCAAGACTCAACATCCTAGGTAATATGGTATATGTTTTATTACCTACTTGCTAGAATTGCATCGAACTTTTCTCAGGGTATGCTTAGATTAACGTAACACTATTGCATGAGAACACTTGTGTGCTTACTCTCTTCTGTCATCGTACTACTCGCGAACCTCTCTCACTTATGTCATATTTGCTATGAAGATCATGGCTGGACGCGTTAACCTAACTCAAGCCCAGTTGGCGGCTTCGATCACTGAACAAGTTACTGCAGCACTCGCAGCTGTCCAGGCAGGAGGTGTAACCTGCTATCACCACTTACTCTAGGATCTTTAGATCCTACTCTTGTAAACCAACACTCATGCTCAAGTATGTTTACTCTTACGCACACGACAAGTCAACACGCTCAGCCACCTGTGTGCACCCTCAAGACTTTTATGGACTGTTGTCCTACTACTTTCAGTGGCACTGAAGGGGCCGTTGGACTCCTCCATTGGTTTGAAAAGCTCGAAATCGGTCTTCGAAATGGGTGAATGCCCTGAGGCTCGCAGGGTGAAGTACGCCACTGGTACTCTCGAAGGCAATGCGCTAACTTGGTGGAACGCGCAAGCTCAGATGTTGGGGCTGGCGGCTGCTAATGCCACCCCATGGAACGATTTCAAGGAGCTGATCAAAAAGGAATATTGTAGTCGTGATGACATCCACAAGCTGGAAGTGGAGTTCTTTAACCTGAAGATGACGGGATCAGAGATAGAAGCGTACACGAAACGATCCAACAAACTGGCAGTGTTATGTCCAACTATGGTGGATCCTCCCATCAAACGCATTGAACTGTACCTCAAAGGCTTAGTACCAGAGATTCAAAGCCATGTGACTTCGGCCAACCTTGCTACTATTCAAGATGTTACTCGTCTTGCTCATCGTCTCACAGACCAGGTAGTGGAACAGAACAAGCTGCCTAAACGCATTGGTGCTACTACTACTACTTCTGCTATTCCCTGTGACAACAAGAGAAAGTGGGATGGAACCTTCAGCAAGGGTTCAACTTCGGTTCAGTCCCAGGCACGGCAGTGAAAGATGGATGACTATCAGAGCCCTGGTCAGCAATCTTCTGGTAGTCAAGGGCAGGGTGGATATCGATGAAACCATCCAAAGTGCAGCAGATGCAACAGACACCACAGTGGTCACATAGTCAAGGGTTGTAAGCTCGTCTTAGCTGGTCAGACTTTCTCTATCGATCTCATTCCTATAGCTCTGGGTAGTTTCGACATCGTCATTGGGATGGATTGGTTATCTCAATAGCAAGCAGAGATCCTATGCAAAGAAAAAGATTGTTCGTATTCCCCGTTTTGGTAAAGAACCTCTCGAAGTTCAAGGCGACAAGAGTGGTGTCGTGAGTGGCATCATATCCTTCTTGAAGGCTCAGAAGTGTTTGCGAAAGGGCCACACTGCAATATTAGCACTCGTTACTGATACATCGAAGAAAGAGAAAAAGATTGAGGATATTCCAGTAGTACGCGATTTTCCTCAAGTGTTTCCTGAAGAGTTACCTGGGTTACCACCTCATCGTCAGGTTGAATTTCAGATCGAGCTAGCTCCAGGAGCAGCACCCATAGCTCGAGCACCTTATCGCTTAGCTCCAACTGAACTGGAAGAACTATCTAAGCAATTGCAAGAACTCTTAGAAAAGGGTTTCATACGTCCTAGTTCTTCGCCTTGGGGAGCTCCAGTATTATTTGTGTAGAAGAAAGACGGTACCTTCCGCATGTACATAGATTACCGCGAACTGAACAAGGTGACCGTGAAGAACCGCTATCCTCTTCCACGCATCGATGACTTATTCGACCAGTTGCAAGGGTCGAGCTATTACTCGAAGATTGACCTGAGGTCAGGATATCACCAACTGAGAGTCCGGAGGGAGGACGTCTCCAAAACAGCATTCAGAACTCGCTACGGCCACTACGAGTTTCTAGTCATGCCATTCGGGCTAACGAACGCGCCTGCGGTTTTCATGGATCTTATGAACAGGGTGTGCAAACCTTATCTTGACAAGTTCGTTATTGTTTTCATCGATGATATCCTGATCTATTCGAAGAGTCAGGAGGAGCACGAGCATCATTTACGACTTATTTTGGAACTCCTTCGAACGAAACAGCTGTACGCCAAGTTTTCAAAATGCGACTTCTGGCTTCGTGAAGTCCACTTTCTAGGCCACGTGGTAAACAAGGATGGGATTCATGTTGATCCATCCAAGGAAGATTCGATCAAGAACTGGCCTGCACCTCGCACACCAACCGAAATACGCCAATTCTTGGGTTTGGCGGGTTATTATAGAAGATTCATCAAAGATTTCTCAAAGATTGCACAGCCGCTTACACTACTGACACAGAAAGGTGTTGCTTACCGTTGGGGTAATACACAGGAAACAGCGTTTCAACACTTAAAGGATAGGCTCTGTAGCGCACCTATCCTCTCATTGCCTGAAGGCACGGACGATTTTGTAGTCTACTGCGACGCATCTATCCAGGGTCTTGGATGTGTGTTGATGCAGCGGGATAAAGTCATTGCTTATGCTTCGCGCCAACTTAAGATTCACGAACGAAATTACACAACACATGATTTAGAGTTGGGAGCTGTTGTCTTTGCGCTCAAGATATGGCGACATTACCTGTATGGCACTAAGTGCACCATCTACACCGATCACAGGAGTCTTGAGCATATTTTCAAGCAGAAAGAATTGAACATGCGACAACGACGATGGGTCGAGCTACTGAACGATTACGAATGTGCTATAAAGTACCATCCGGGCAAAGCCAATGTGGTGACCGACGCCCTCAGTCGAAAGGATACTACACCTAGGCGTGTACGAGCGTTGCAACTCACTATTCAGTCTAGTCTTCCTGCACAGATACGAGATGCTCAGGTAGAAGCATTGAAACCAGAAAACGTCAGGGCTGAAGCTCTGCGCGGCTCAAGGCAACGGTTAGAACAAAAGGCAGACGGCGCCTACTATGTAACAGGACGCATCTGGGTCCCACTCTACAGCAACTTACGCGAGCTTGTAATGGATGAAGGTCATAAGTCTCGTTACTCGGTACATCCTGGTTCGGATAAAATGTACCACGATATCAAAACCACATATTGGTGGCCTAGCATGAAAGCTCACATAGCAACTTACGTCAGCAAGTGTTTGACTTGTGCGAGAGTCAAAGCCGAATACCAAAAACCTTCAGGCCCACTCCAACAACCTAAGATACCACAATGGAAATGGGAACAAATTTCCATGGATTTTGTTACTGGCCTACCTAGATCTCAGCGCGGAAATGACACTATTTGGGTGATCGTGGATCGACTCACAAAGTCTGCTCACTTCTTGGCTATCAAGGAAACGGATAAGTTCTCCACTCTAGCAGACGTATACCTTAAGGAAGTTGTCTCGAGGCACGGGGTGCCCACCTCTATTATCTTTGATCGTGATGCACGTTTTACTTTAGAACTGTGGCAAGCAATGCACAAATCTTTTGGCTCTCGTTTAGACATGAGCACAGCTTATCATCCTCAGACGGATGGGCAGTCTGAGCGCACTATCCAAACTCTAGAAGACATGCTTCGGGCGTGCATAATTGACTTTGGCAATGGCTGGAAAAAAAAACATCTGCCACTTGTGGAATTTTCGTACAATAACAGCTACCACACCAGCATTAAAGCTGCTCCATTTGAGGCATTGTACGGGCGTAAATGCCGATCACCTCTTTGTTGGGCAGAGGTGGGTGACAGTCAGATCACAGGTCCAGAAATGGTAGTTGATACTACTGAAAAGATTGCTCAAATACGACAACGCATGGCGGCGGCTCGTGACCGTCAGAAAGCATACGCAGATAAAGACAGGAAGCTACTCGAATTCCAGATTGGGGATCGAGCGCTACTCAAAGTTTCACCCTGGAAGGGTGTGGTTCGTTTTGGCAAACGAGGCAAGCTAAATCCGCGATATGTCGGACCATTCGAAGTTATAGAGAAAATAGGCAAAGTGGCCTACAGACTGAACTTACCAGCTGAACTCAGTGCAGTTCACAACGTCTTTCACGTGTCGAATCTGAAGAAGTGTCCGTCAGATGAGACCCTCATAGTTCCTTTGAAGGAACTCACTATCGACGAACAGTTGCATTTCGTCGAAGAACCAGTTGAAATCACGGACCGGGATGTTAAGGTCCTCAAGCACACCAGAACACCTCTTGTTCGAGTTCGTTGGAACTCCCGTCGTGGCCCAGAGTTCACCTGGGAGAGTGAAGATCAAATGAAACTCAGGTATCCCCAGTTATTCGGAAACAGTGCAACCACTACTGAGGCTGAAGCTACTACAGAATTTCAGGACGAAATTCCAAATCAACGGGGGATGATGTGACACCCCAGGAAAACCAGTAAACAACACAGCACAACTAGCTTCCTCAGTAACCGCGTGCTAAATTTCGGGACGAAATTTCTTTCAAGTTGGGGATAATGTGACAACCCGAGTTTTCAAAGTCCCTGCTCGATTTATTACTTGATTACAAGGTGTGTTATACATATATATTTGATGTGCAACATTAGTGCATTTGTTGATATGAGATTGTAGGTTGTTAATACATGATTATATGCTTTTTAAGTGGAACCCTTGTTCGAAATCTTGTACTCACGAAAACCCCACCTACGAAAACACCTATGTCCGAAAGCACTTTGGTGTTTTCGTCCACTCGTAACAGCCGGAAACAAAAGATGGGCTTCGGCCCAGTAGTGAATGATATATAGGAATTGTTTTAATCAGTGTACGAAATCGATAACTGGCAAACCCTAATTATCTTTCGACCTCTCTCTCACTCTCTTTTGACACCGACGGAAGACCTCATCCCAGTCAAAGCCAAACCTCTTTTGTTTGATTCTCGGTTGGTGATTTACATGTTCAGTGACTTAAATTCTTAACATATGTTTATGATGTAATCTTGTTTTGTTGATTTGTCACTTATGGAATGTTTAATCGTGATGTATTGTCATAACTGCGATTATTTTACGAACGTAAGACGAGATGATCATGATCTTTATATACGTATATTTATGGTCTACAAACTGTCATGTATATGGATTTGATGATGATTGGAGTACATGTGCATGATATAGATCGGCCCAATCATATAACATAAAAGTTTATTAATTGTCGGCCACCATAGGTAAACCCTATTGACTATTTGATGTTATGCATGAGAAGCAAAAAGGATAAGATTCACATGATTGTTTTAGCATTCATATGTGCACATGGGATTATCAGAAAGCATGGGATGGTGTAATTGTTTTCAAATTTGATTCTTGTGTAGCATGAATGATAAGATTAGATATGATTGCTGTTAGTGTTTTCGTGAATAGGATATAATATTGTATAGCTTGTTCTTGCTAGCATATGAATTGTTATTACCGAATGATTATATGAAGTTGGCATGATTACTAGATAAGCACTAGGGTTCTGCGTTTGTAGTTGATGATGATAGTACCAACGAAAACCCAAGTGTTTTCGGCCCACAGTTAATGTGGACTAACTGTTATATCTGTTAAGTCAAATAACTCAGTTAAATATGCCAACTGTGTTAAGTATGTAAAGTAGATGAATCTCTTTTAAGCTTGCAACCTTATTAAGTTATTGACACTGTTAGACATGTTAAACTCTGTTAAGCCAAGTTGAGTAACCCTGTTAATCAATTTAACCTCGTTAGCCAACAAACTCTGTTAACTTTATTTGATTCTGTTAAAGTATGCAACGCTGTTAAGTGTATAGATGCGATTAACTGTTTGTGTTGCATAATGATTAACTGCCAAACACACTATGTGACATTAGAATATATGTGAATCGTTACGAACCAAAACTGATTGAGTATACGTGCACACTATAGGACTTGACTGATTTCTTGTGAGCACTTACTTAGCATACTCGAATTAAGATTAAACCCCGCATTATGCACCCGTCGAGCTGAAATAACATCACATAACGGACCAATATGCGACCATGTGATATTCTGAATAATGGTGATTGGGGGTGGCCGAGAGCATGGATGGATTTATTTCCGGTTTTATTAACTGTACAACCACCTGAAGTGTCTTCTCATAGATCAGATTTTATAGTATGGCGTGATGATACTGGAGCCGAACAGGATTATTCAGCAACTGTAGTGTGGGAGTCGATTCGAAGTCAGAGTGATAGAGTTCCTTGGGTTGACATCGTTTGGTTTGCAAATTGTATTCCGAGACATGCTTTTTTGGCGTGGCTGATTTGCAGGAAGAAGCTCAAAACGCAAGATAGATTAAGGCAATGGGATGTTGGAGGTCTTACGAATTTGAATCAACTATCTTGTCCGTTGTGTGGTTTGGAACCGGACTCGCATGATCATTTGTTTTTTGAATGTTCATTCTCAATGCAGGTTTGGTCTTCTATTAAATCTTTTGCTGGAATTCCTCTAATGTCCAGTAAGTGGGAGGATATGGTCGAATGGCTAATTGCAATACCGTCGAAGAAGTCAATGCGGAGTATTATTGGTCGTCTTCTCCTAGCGGCGTCTGCTTATTTTTTATGGCAAGAGCGTAATCAAAGGCTTTTTAAATCAAAGAGGCGTACGGTGCATGTCATTTCAGAAGCTATTGTGTCTACGGTTAGATTGAAGCTAGCCTCGATAAAGGTCACGAGTTCGACAACTGGACTGACCTTGTTAGAAAAATGGAATGTGCCTAGAATGTAGTGGTTTGGTTTTTTTGGTTTCTAGTTAGAATCTAGAGTTGGTTTTGTTTGTGTTAGTGTTAGTGGTTAGCTTTTTAGCGTGTTAACACTTCCTGGCATGTCAGGATAGTGAACTAGTGAGGACTCTCCTTGCTACTTGTTTTTATTGGTTGTGATATATGAAAATGAACCGGGGTAACCCTTTACCCAAAAAAAAAAAAACTTACTTAGCATACCGAGCAAACCAAGGTGAGTTCACACAGCCAAGGCATGGGGTTCCCAGGGTGGGAATGGGTTTGGATTATTTACTTGTACTTACCTAGCTTATGGCACTTAGTTATATGGTCCTCGGGTGAGGAAGGGTTATTGATAAGATACGACTAGACTAATGATACTTATAGAACTGATCTTCGCACACACGCCGGGGTTGGCTGCGATAATATGACTGATCTTCGCACACACGCCGGGGTTGGCTGCGATAATATGACTGATCTTCGCACACATGCCTGGGATGGCTGCGAACCATACTTTGAACTTCGCACACATGCCGGGTGGGCTGCGATACAAATATACCTAGTCTAGAAAACATGGGAAACCCCCCACATTCTTCGCACACATGTCTGAGACTGCGATTCAAGTACATACGATATATGGGTTACTAAACGAACATACGGTTTACAATACAATTACTATAACTGAACAACCAACTGTGAACTCGCTCAACTAGTTGTTGACTCTCTGTTACATGCCTTGCAGGACCATAGGTACACATGGAGCTTGCACGGGAGGCACGGTCGTTGTGGACATGGATCGTGAACGCTTTGTTAACCATTATAACATTTCATACTTATACTTATGTTGGGTTTTACATTTATGCTTCCGCTAAACATTGATACTATACTTTGGTTTTCGAACACCTTTCATATTGTTTGGTTGATTTACATTTATTAATAACATGGTTCAATATGATTGGTGGCTTGATCCTGGTCAGTCACGCCTCCAAGCGGTGGTACTCCGCGTGTGGATTTTGGGGGTGTGACATTTTGTCTCCCAGAACCATTACTGATGCTGATTATAGACTGAATGATTCGGTGGCTAACGTTTATTCAAATGGTACTTGGACCTGGCCCATAGCATGGAGAGATCTTTTTTCGGTTCTTTTTCAACTTGACCAAGTGCATTTAATTCCGACTAAACTTGATAGACTATTATGGAGAGATGGTGATGTTCTAAATGAATTCTCTACTTCGTGCGTCTGGCATTCGGTTCGACACACGGAACCTGAAGTGAATTGGTGTAGTGTAGTTTGGTTTGCTCAATGCATTCCTCAGCATGCCTTTATGATGTGGTTGATCATTAAAGGTAAATTACTTACGCAAGATAAAATTCTACAATGGGATTTTTCGCGAAGAAAGAACATGAACATGATGAGAATTTTGATTCTCATGCTCACTTATTCTTTGAATGTAAATACTCCTCTCAAGTTTGGAGTATAGTCCGACAAAAAGTGGGTATGAATTCTGTTTGGCCGAGATGGGTAGATATAGTGGATTGGCTTCTTGTTCTTGCGAGATCAAAATCGGTTACGAATTATGTTGCAAAACTTCTTGTTGCGGCTACTTCGTATTACGTATGGCAATAAAGGAATGCCAGGCTATTCAAAAATCAGGTGAGACCTCCGGATAATCTGAGTGAAATTATTATAATGACGGTCAGATACAAGTTGATGGGAGCGAATCTAAAGAATAATGATAGAGTGCGGAAGTTGCTTGGAGAATGGGAGATTCATGGGGTAGCAAATGATGATGATGGAGGCTGATTAGTGTTTTGTTCTTCATTGTCTCTAGAGTTTTAGTCTAGTTGTCTCGTTGTTTTTGTTTTTGTTTCAGTGGTTGTACTTTGTTTCCACTTTCATGAGGCATGTCTCATGATTGAACTAGTGTAGACATTCTACACTACTTGTTTTATTTGGTCGTGAATATATAGAATCACCGGGGTAACCCTTTACCTAAAAAAAATATGTTGGCTTTCATGCTAGGCCACCAGTATGTAGTTTTTAAGTCGTGGTACATCTTATCCGAACCAGGATGTACTGAGTAACGTGACTTATGTGCTTCATCCATCACAAGCTCGCGTAAGTTTCCATAAAGTGGGACCCAAATACGCCCTGTTACATAGTAGGCGCCGTCTTCCTTTTGTTCTAACCGTTTCCTCGATCCTCGTAAGGAATCAGCCCTGATGTTCTCTAATTTCAATGCTTCAACCTGAGCATCTCGTATATGAGTAGGAAGACTAGATTGGATGGTAAGTTGTAACGCACGCACCCGCTTAGGTGTAGTCTCCTTTCGACTGAGGGCGTCGGCCACAACATTGGCCTTGCCCGGATGGTACTTGATCGCGCATTCGTAATCATTCAAGGTTGTCGCATGTTTAACTCCTTTTGCTTGAAGATATGGTCGAGACTCCTGTGATCGGTGTAAATGGTGCACTTGGTACCGTACAGGTAATGTCTCCATATCTTAAGTGCGAAAACAACCGCTCCCAGCTCCAGATTGTGTGTAGTGTAATTTCTTTCGTAGACCTTAAGCTGGCGTGATGCGTAAGCAATGACCTTGTCACGTTGTATCAACACGCAACCAAGTCCTTGGATGGATGCGTCGCAATAAACCACAAAATCATCTGTGCCGTAGTATTAACCAATCGCAGACCCTAATTCTCTCTCTCTAGCCTAGGCGATTTCGTCCCTCATGCAGACCTAATCTTTCTTCGTAATCTGCTAATTAACAGGTTGGGGATTAGTGTTTGATTCTTTGATTATCTAATACTGAATCTGTTAATAGTGGTGATCGTGCAAAATTAGGGTTTCTGCAATCGCCGCCGTATCTTCTGTGGTTCGAACTCATTGGATAGCTTCTGTATTCGATTTGCAAGATTCATGGGGTAAGGTTATGCTAGTTTAGGGTTTTGTTTTTTCGTTCCTGTTTGTTAAGATTGTTGATGGATTGGAGTTGTTGCATGATCGGCTGTTTCGTGCGTATTGGAGAGAGTTGTTTTTTCTCTTGAATGGATGACAATAAGACGCATGTTAATGACGGCGGCAAACCTACATACTCGTTTGAGGGTTTGGCCAGCCGAGTTATTGATGTAGATGGTAATACTTGGTTACCTCAACGGGGCACAACTCAGACGTCTCCGACTGAACCCCGTAAGATTAACATAATTGATGAATTGTCAAAGATATCAGTTCCATACACGGCTGAAAACCCGCGGCCAGTAACTAGGGTTTCTGATAGGGAAGGAATCGATCAATTTAACATGAAATACGCACCTAGTTCAGAATTTGATGTTGCTTCATCGGCTGGTCAAGGGTATACTAAATCTGCCGGGCTGGCGGAACCGTTATCATTTGCTAATGTAGTAAACAACACCAAGGAGAAGGTGAAGGTGAATTTTAGGGAGTTGGAGTCTTCCGAGGCTGTGTATGGAGCTGATGTTGTTATTCCGTTGTCTTCAGTTAAACAAGTCACGGACAGGTATGCAAACACTCTCTTCGGGTATTTCTTGGGCAAACGTCTAGCGTTTCCTGTGGTGGATTATTTTGCAAAGAACAACTGGGTTAAGTATGGTCTGTCTAGATTAATGATGAATGCGAACGGATTCTTTTTTGTCACACCCCGACAACGCGGAACAACCAAACGTGGCGGAAACGTCGGGGAGTGTTGTAACAGTATTAATTGTTTCAAATCCATGGCAATTGAAGCTTCGTTTTATTAATCAAAAATGAAAGATTACATTGTTTTAAACAAGAACCAAAGAGTACATAACATAAAGTAACTAGTTCTTGTCTCGTTTTAAGTCACTAAGGCACAGGTCCGCCTAAGTATGTCTTGATAAATCCTATGCATCATCTCCTGAAAACACATGTGAAAATAGGTACGTCAGCATAAAAATGCCTGTGAGATACATAGGTTTTGTGAAGATAGGATTCATGACTTATGTTTGGGAAAATGTTTAGTCATGAACCTTGTAATTTGCTTTGTCTTGTAAATCATTTGAAAAACAATAGGATCAGATGATATGTATAAATAAGAGAATAATTTATGGTTAAATGAATAACCATGTAGAATGAGTTTGTATAAGATAAGTGGCTTGTAAAACAATGTCTTGTGAAAAGTATGTTATTTGTATAATATGTTATATGTCTCAAATTGAAATGATTCAAATAACGCTACGATATGTAATACCATACAAACACTTATATATAGGAAGTACCAGCGGCGTATCCACCATGCTTGTATCATATTACACACGCCTCGTTACTTAAATCACTTACCCAAACCAAACCATCAAGATGTAATGTTTAACAATTGTAGAAATGTTTATGTATGGTCAAATACGGTTCACACGGTTCACAGATGCAAACGGTTCACAAATACAAACGGTTCATAGATACAAACGGTTCACAGATACAAACGGTTCACAGATGCAAACAGTTCACAGATACAAACGGTTCACAAATACAAACGGTTCACAGATACAAACGGTTCACATAGTCAAATAGTTATAAACGGTTCACAATGTAATATAATGTGTTCATATGCTGGATGAGTATATGCAACAAATTGTAATGTAAAACAATGTACTAAGTATGCTAAGTTAACATACAAAGCAGAAAGTCATGTAAATCAATGTGCTAGCATGCTATCAGTCAACATACATAGCAGAAATGTAAAGTAAAACATGTACTATAAATGTACTAATGAACATAGCAAGTATATGATGTGAAAACAGGAAAGCATGAAAGTAACAAGTAGGCACATGTGTTTCACCCCAAAACGTTTGGAAAACAGTAAAAGAGGGGTCTATGTACTCACTTGAGATTGCTCAGAAGTCTTAAGATAACCACCAAGCAACGCTAGAGATCACGGAATCAAACGGCACCTACTATAGGTAACTACATTAATAAACCGGACCTAAATCGGAAGATCGGATAGAATGAGGGTTCGTAAACCAAACGAGTATGGGAACTCGTGTAATATGGTTTAACAAAGCCCACATACTAAAACGAAACTTAACCTAAGTGTTTGTGACCCATTACGACCCGTTTAGGTAGCTTATGCTACTGTAACGCGTCGTTCGCGTAAAACGCGTTCGGAACGCCTAACTAGTCCTATGACAAGTAAAATATGCCTTAACATGTCTAATATGGTTGTCAAATCAGTTTAGATGTCAAAAGTTATGTTACATATGTTTAAAACGAATTTTGGCATCAAAGGGGTATTTTGGTAATTTACCTAAGGCATATAAACTACCTATCATACAACTACTTAAACGAAGCGACCATAAGGTATAACCTCGGAAGGTTATTCCCTATATACTATGGTTACCTAATGTGTTTGGTCGGATCCTAAAGATCGACCAAATGGGTCGGGTTCGAAGGTATAAGCGATTTATTAGATCGCTTACCCTTACGACCCTAGACAACGTGGTAATCAGTAGGCATAGTCACAAGGGACTATAACCATCGTGATTACAATCACGTTGCGAAGTTCAAACGAACTTCGCATTGACCATACACTGGTCAACGCAGAAAGTCAAACAAAGTTTGACTTTCGGACTCGAAAAGCAATAAAAGAACGAAGGAATACTTACGAAGGGTCCCCGAATGCTAATCTAGATCAATATAGCTCAGGTATGAAACAAAGGTTTCAACTTAGAGCATAATTGATCAGATTCTAGTGAGAAATGAAGTGAAGTGAGTTGGGTATTTATAGTATTTCCCGAACCGTTAAGATCGTTTATTGAATAACGTGATTTAATCTTGTGCGTACATTTGTCAAAATGTTGTGGTAACTAAAAATGGCCTCTTATGAGCTGAAAGGGCAAGTTAGAATGTGTGGATGAGGTTTAATCAGCTGAATTATGCTGACTAATCGATCTTATCTGTTCTGGGAGGCTGATGCGGCCCGCTTCAGGATCAGACAAAACTCAGGCGGGCCGCCTGGAGCTTCTGATCAGAAAACAAGTTTCCATTTTGACAGTTTCAGTCCCTGTTGTGTTTTAAGGCCATTTCCGGCACTTCTAAGGCCCGTAAAGCCAACTTTAAGGCCCTAAAATGATGCCTAAACATTGTGGACATGAAACATGCTCAAAAATATGTCGGATGTTGGTTCGTTTGGCCGTACGAACGCGATGTTCACTTAATTACGACGGAATGCGCATAAGCGCGAAAAACGATCCAAAATGCGTGACGAATGGATTTTTCTTATGCCAAACACTAAAATAAAATATTTTAGTGCTTACGTAAATTTTTGGATGTCCGGATGTATTCAGAACGTAAGTTACGCGCGAAAATGCAAACTTGTGCACTTTTTGACACTTTTAGTCCCTAAATGACCCAAAAGTATATTTTAGCACACCGAACCCCTCAAAGCTTATTTCTAAGCTAGGTAAAGGATATTTAAGGTGTGTTTAACTTATGGTCATGTTCCGGAATGTTCGTTCCAGTTCAAATTGGCATACTTTCGCAGTTTGTCAATTTTAGTCCCTGTAAGCGAATTAACTTGTTTTTGCCATACCAAAGCCTTCAAAACTTATTTCTAAGTTATGTAAAGGTTATTTAAGGTATGTTAAGCCTATGTCACTATTCCAGAGTGTTTGTTGCATTAAACTGGTTATATTTACGCATCGGTGCGCGTATAACCTTCCAGAAAGCGATTTAGAGTTTGGAATTGAACAAAAATTGATATGTGCAAACGATACACATATTTTTACAAATCCCAAGTATGAAATACAATATTTCATTGGTTTGGCATTTGTTTGATGGTTGAAGTGACACAGGTGTCACAGTCTCCCCTACTTTAGGAAATTTCGTCCCGAAATTTATTCGTAGGAGTCTATTTGTGACTTTGTGTCAAATAACCACCAGAGATATGTAAGGCATAATCCAGTCATTTCCTTAACGGACATTCTTCAGAACGAAAATGAACAGACGGAGTCATTTTCCTCAACGAGTATTCTTCAGAAGCGGAAATGAAGGAATAAACAAACGGGGATTCATTTCCTCAACGGGCAATCTTCAGAAACGTAAAAATGAACTTACGGAGTCATTTTCAACGGGTGCGTCATCAGAAATGGAAATGAAAAGGAGAAACAAACGGATATTCATTTCCTCAAAGGACAAATCTTCAGAAACGAAAATGAACAAACGGAGTCATTTTCAACGGGTGCTTCCTCAGAAATGGAAATGAAAATGATAGACAAACGGATATCCATTTCCTCAACGGACAATCTTCAGAAACGAAAATGAACAAACGGAGTCATTTTCAACGGGTGCTTCCTCAGAAACGGAAATGAGAAGGAGAAACAAACGGATATTCATTTCCTCAACGGAAAAATCTTCAGAAACGAAAATGAACAAACGGAGTCATTTTCAACGGGTGCTTCCTCAGAAATGGAAATGAAAATGATAGACAAACGGATATCCATTTCCTCAACGGACAATCTTCAGAAACGAAAATGAACAAACGGACGATCTGTTCCTTTTTGCTAGAGGAGAGGTCAGCTCGGCGAGGTGGATTATGAAGTCTCTTTCAAAGTTCACAAAGATGTCGGGGTTAGTGCCTAGTAATCAGAAGAGTACGATTTTCTTTTGTAATGTTACTGGACATGTCAAAGATGCTATTCTGGATTTTATGCCGTTTGTCGAAGGAAAATTGCCTGTCAGGTATCTGGGTGTGCCTCTAATTTCTTCTAGACTCGGATATAATGATTGTCGTGTGCTTGTGGATGGGTTAGAGAAACGTATCACAAACTGGAGGAACAAGTTACTCTCCTTTGAGGGAAGGTTACAACTTATCATTTCGGTTCTTTCATCCATGCATATCTTTTGGTCTTCTGTTTTTATGTTACCGGCTCGTCTAATTCATAAGCTTGAATCCAAAATGCGGAACTTTTTATGGTCTCAAGATTCTTCGTTTTCTAAGGGCAAATCTAAAGTTTCTTGGAAGTCTGTTTGTACTCCGAAGTATGAAGGGGGTTTGGGTATTAGACGTATTAGAGATATGAATAAAGCCCTTATGACGAATCATATTTGGAGTATTATTTCTAGGCGAGAGTCCTTGTGGGTTGAATGGGTGCACAGTTACAGATTAAAAGGTAATAGTTTTTGTGTTTGCAAAACGCCTTCTAATTGTTGTTGGTCTTGGAGAAATCTGATGCAGTTGCGGTCGCTTATCAGAAATCATATTTGGTCAGACATAGGTAATGGCGCTAATACATCAGTCTGGTATGATTACTGGTGTGATCTGGGGCCCCTCGGAGATTTTTTGTCTCCCAGAACCATTACTGATGCTGATTATAGACTGAATGATTCGGTGGCTAACGTTTATTCAAATGGTACTTGGACCTGGCCCGTAGCATGGAGAGATCTTTTTCCGGTTCTTTTTCAACTTGACCAAGTGCATTTAATTCCGACTAAACTTGATAGACTATTATGGAGAGATGGTGATGTTCTAAATGAATTCTCTACTTCGTGCGTCTGGCATTCGGTTCAACACACGGAACCTGAAGTGAATTGGTGTAGTGTAGTTTGGTTTGCTCAATGCATTCCTCAGCATGCCTTTATGATGTGGTTGATCATTAAAGGTAAATTACTTACGCAAGATAAAATTCTACAATGGGATTTTTCGCGAAGAAAGAACATGAACATGATGTGTTGTCTTCTATGCTATGAGAATTTTGATTCTCATGCTCACTTATTCTTTGAATGTAAATACTCCTCTCAAGTTTGAAGTATAGTCCGACAAAAAGTGGGTATGAATTCTGTTCGGCCGAGATGGGTAGATATAGTGGATTGGCTTCTTGTTCGTGCGAGATCAAAATCGGTTACGAATTATGTTGCAAAACTTCTTGTTGCGGCTACTTCGTATTACTATGGCAAGAAAGGAATGCCAGGCTATTCAAAAATCAGGTGAGACCTCCGGATAAACTGAGTGAAATTATTATAATGACGGTCAGATACAAGTTGATGGGAGCGAATCTAAAGAATAATGATAGAGTGCGGAAGTTGCTTGGAGAATGGGAGATTCATGGGGTAGCAAATGATGATGATGGAGGCTGATTAGTGTTTTGTTCTTCATTGTCTCGTGTTCCTCCTGACTCTTAGAATAGATCAGGATGTTCCAAAAACAATAACGAACTTATCCAGGTAAGGTTTGCACACTCGATTCATAAGATCCATGAAGACCGCAGGTGCATTCGTCAATCCAAAAGGCATAACCAAAAACTCGTAATGCCCATACAGAGTCCTGAATACTGTCTTAGAGATGTCCTCATCTCGGATTCTCAGTTGATGGTAGCCTGACCTCAGGTCAATCTTTGAGTAGAAACTCGACCCTTGCAACTGGTCGAATAAGTCGTCAATGCGTGGAAGAGGATAGCGATTCTTCACAGTCACCTTGTTGAGTTCGCGGTAGTCAATACACATTCTGAAGGTACCGTCTTTCTTCTTTACAAATAATACTGGAGCTCCCCAGGGCGAAGAGCTAGGACGAATGAAACCCTTGTCCAAGAGCTCTTGTAGTTGCGTAGATAGTTCTTCCAATTCTGATGGAGCTAAACGATAAGGTGCATGAGCTATTGGTGCTGCTCCAGTAGCTAGCTCGATTTGAAACTCGACCTGACGATGAGGCGGAAGACCAGGTAATTCCTCGGGAAATACCTCAGGAAAGTCGCGCAAAATAGGAATGTCTTCTATCTTCTTTTCCTTCGAGGATGCATCAGAAACGAGGGCTAGAATAGCAGTGTGGCCCTTTCTGTCACACCCCGACCACGTAGAACATACAAAACGTGGCGGAAACATCGGGGAGTGTTGTAACAGAATTAATGTTTCACAACCATGGAAATTTAAGTTTCGTTTTATTCATAAACAAGCGAGTTACATTGTCTTTAAACAAGAAATAAAGAGTACATAATAAAATTTAACTAGTTCTTGTCTCGTTTTAAGTCACTAAGGCACAGGTCCGCCTAAGTATGTCTTGATAAGTCTTATGCATCATCTCCTGAAAACACATGTGAAAATAGGTACGTCAGCATAAAAATGCCTGTGAGATACATAGGTTTTGTGAAAATAGGATTCATGACTTATGTTTGAGAAAATGTTTAGTCATGAACCTTGTAATTTGCTTTGTCTTGTAAATCATTTGAAAAACGATAAGATCAGATGATATGTATAAATAAATGTAAGGTTAAATGAATAACCATGTAAAATGAGTTTGTATAAGATATGTTGTTTATAAAACAATGTCTGGTGAAAAGTATGTTATTTGTATAAAATGTTATATGTCTCAGACTGAAATGATTCAAATAACGCTACGACATGTAATACCATACAAACACTTATATATAGGAAGTACCAGCGGCGTATCCACCATGCTTGTATCATATTACACACGCCTCGTTACTTAATCACTTACTCAAACCAAACCAACAATATAAGATGTCTATGTTTAAACCAATTGCCAAATGTATTGAATAATATGTCAAAATGTTTATTTCAAGATGTAAATCATGTAATGTGTATATAAATGTCAAAATGTAAGCATGTGATGAATAACAAATGTACTAAGTATGATGAACAATGCAACGATTGGACATACATAGCATGTGAACTGTACTAAGTATGCAACAATAGACATACATAGCATGTGACGTGAAACAACTGTACTAAGTATGCAACAAAGAACATACATAGCATAAGTGTAATGTATAACAATGTACTAAGCATGCAACAAAGAACATACATAGCATAAGTGTAATGTAAAACAATGTACTAAGTATGCACACAATGGACATACATAGCATGAAATGTGATGTAGGACGATGTACTAAGTACGCACACAATGGGCATACATAGCATGAAATGTAATGTAAAACGATGTACTAAGTACGCACACAATGGGCATCGTCTTATGCATCATCTCCTGAAAACACATGTGAAAATAGGTACGTCAGCATAAAAATGCCTGTGAGATACATAGGTTTTGTGAAAATAGGATTCATGACTTATGTTTGAGAAAATGTTTAGTCATGAACCTTGTAATTTGCTTTGTCTTGTAAATCATTTGAAAAACGATAAGATCAGATGATATGTATAAATAAATGTAAGGTTAAATGAAAATGAATAACCATGTAAAATGAGTTTGTATAAGATATGTTGTTTGTAAAACAATGTCTGGTGAAAAGTATGTTATTTGTATAAAATGTTATATGTCTCAGACTGAAATGATTCAAATAACGCTACGACATGTAATACCATACAAACACTTATATATAGGAAGTACCAGCGGCGTATCCACCATGCTTGTATCATATTACACACGCCTCGTTACTTAATCACTTACTCAAACCAAACCAACAATATAAGATGTCTATGTTTAAACCAATTGCCAAATGTATTGAATAATATGTCAAAATGTTTATGTCAAGATGTAAATCATGTAATGTGTATATAAATGTCAAAATGTAATGAATAACAAATGTACTAAGTATGATGAACAATGCAACGATTGGACATACATAGCATGTGAACTGTACTAAGTATGCAACAATAGACATACATAGCATGTGACGTGAAACAACTGTACTAAGTATGCAACAATAGACATACATAGCATGTGATCGTCTTACAAAGTCAGCACATTTCTTGCCAATCCGCGAGGATTTTCCTACTGACAGACTTGCTCAAATCTATGTAGATGAAATTGTGGCTCGACATGGTGTTCCTTTGAACATCATTTCTGACAGAGATGCTCGTTTCACTTCTCATTTTTGGAGAACCATGCAATCTGCTATGGGGACCCAACTTAATCTGAGCACAGCTTATCATCCGCAAACGGATGGTCAATCTGAGAGAACAATCCAGACTCTGGAGGATATGCTTAGAGCTTGTGTGATCGATTTTGGTGGTAGTTGGGATTCATATCTTAAATTGATTGAATTCTCCTACAACAACAGTTATCACACTAGCATCAGAATGGCTCCTTTCGAAGCTCTCTATGGTCGAAAATATCGTTCACCAGTCTGCTGGAATGAGATTGGCGAGGCTCAACTTACTGGACCTGCCCTCATTTTAGAGACAACTGACAAGGTCAAGAAAGTTCGTGATAACCTTCAGGCAGCTAGAAGCCGTCAGAAGATTTACGCGGACCCAAAACGCAAAGCCTTTGAATTTCAAGTCGGTGATCGAGTATTACTTAAGGTCTCACCTTGGAAAGGTGTGATCAGATTTGGAAAGAAAGGAAAACTTGCACCTAGATACGTTGGACCATTCAAGATCGTCGAAAGAATCGGAAAGGTAGCCTACAGACTTGAGTTACCTCCTGAACTTGGAAATGTTCATCCAACTTTTCACGTGTCCAATCTCAAGAAGTGTACAGCTGAAGAGAACTACTCCATACCGCTTGACGAAATTCGTGTTGGCAAAACACTGAAATTTGTTGAGAAGCCAGTGGAAATCATGGAACGTGAAGTCAAGTGGCTTAAACGCAAGCGCATTCCTTTGGTCAAAGTTCGCTGGGAAGCTAAACGTGGACCTGAGTTTACTTGGGAACGCGAAGATCAAATGAAGGCGAAATATCCACATCTTTTTCCACAAGTTTCCTCTAAATAAATTTCGGGACGAAATTTCCACAAGTAGGGGAGACTGTAACAACTGTGCTTGTAATCACTTTGAACAGTTCTATTATCAATAAAACAATGTTATTTGATCCCAATGTTTGTTTGATTGTGTTTTACATTTTTCATGTTTTGACTTTTATGTAATTTCAAACTCTACATCGCTTTATGGAGAGTTATACGCAAACTAGTGCGTAAACGTACTCAGTTTAATGCGAGAAATACTCTGGAACATCAACATATACTCAACATACCTTAAATAACCTTTACATAACTTAGAAATAAGTTTTGAAGGCTTTGGTATGGCAAAAACAAGTTAATTCGCTTACAGGGACTAAATATGACAAACTGCGAAAGTATGTCAATTTGAACTGTAACGAACATTCCGGAACATAACCATAAGTTAAACACACCTTAAATATCCTTGACATAGCTTAGAAATAGGCTTTGAGGGGTTCGGTGTGCTAAAATAAACTTTTGGGACATTCAGGGACTAAAAGTGTCAAAAAGTGCACAAGTTTGCATTTTCGCGCATAACTTACGTTCTGAATACATCTGGACATCCAAAAATTTATGAAAGCATGACTACATTTTATTTTAGTGTTCGCCTTAAGAAAAATCCATTCGTTTCGTCATTTGGATCGTTTTTCGCGCTTATGCGCATTCCGTCGTAATTAAGCGAACATCGCGTCCGTACGGCCAAACGAACCGACATCCGAGATATTTTTGAACATGTTTTGAGTTCCCTATACTTTAACTTCATTTTAGAGCCTTGAAATGAGGTTAACGGGGTTCAAACGCATCGAAAATCGCTTAAAAGGGCTGCAGGGACCATTTCTGCCACTTTTGAAACATTTCTGAAACAGGGAGGTGCTAGCGTAGCGCGACTGCATAGTGCCTTTGCACTAGCGCTACGCTACTGCATGATCTGACCAGATTAAGTGTTTCAAACACAAGTTGCAGCTGATTAATTATCCTCCACATATTTTCACTTGCTTAGTCACTAGATAAGGATGGAATTAAGCTTCCATAACCTTGCAACAAGTGTTCGGACGAGATCATTTCCCCTTTTCCAAGAAACGATCTCAACGGTGCACCGAAAACTATAAATACCCCATCACCCCTTTGCAAAAATTACTAGAAATTTGATTTGAGAAACTCTAAGTTGAAACATTAGTTTCATACCTGAGATTTTCGAATCGAGTTTAGCATTCGGGGACCCTTCGTAAGTATTCTTTCGTTCTTTTCCTTATTTTACTGCTTTTCGAGTCAGAAAGTCAAACTTTGTTTGACTTTCAGCGTTGACCAGTAATGGTCAATGCGAAGTTCGTTTGAACTTCGCAACGTGATTGTAATCACGATGGTCATAGTCCCTTGGGACTATGCCTACTGATTACCACGTTGTCTAGGGTCGTAGGGTAAGCGATCTAATAAATCGCTTATACCTCGAACCCGACCCAGTTGGTCGATCATTAGGATCCGACCAAATACATTAGGTGACCATAGTAGGTAGGGAATAACCTTCCGAGGTTATACCCTATGGTCACATCGTTTAAGTAGTTGTATGATAGGTAGTTTATATGCCTTAGGTAAATTACCAGAATACCCTTTTCATGTATAATTGGTAATTAAGCATATGTAACCTAAACCTTTGTCACATAACTGATTATTTAACATGTTTAGGCATATAATACTTGTCATAGGACTAGTTAGGCGGTCCGAACGCGTTTCACGCGCACGACGCGTTAAAGTAGCATAAGCTTCCTAAACGGGTCGTAATGGGTCGTAAACAATTATGTTAAGTTTCATTTAGCATGTAGGCTTTGTTAAACCATATCACGTGAGTTCCGACACTCATTTGGTTTACAAACCCTAATGCTACCCAGTCTTCCGAGATAGGTCCGGTTTATTAACATAGTTACCTATACTAGGTGTCGTTTGATTCCGAGATCTCTTGCATTGCTTGGTGGTTATCTTTATACAACTGAGCAATCTCAAGTGAGTACATAGACCCCTCTTTTACTGTTTTCCAAACTATTTTGGGGTGGAACACATGTGCCTACTTGTTACTTTCATGCTTTCCTGTTTTCACATCATATACATGTTATGTTCATTAGTACATTATAGTACATGATTTCATTACATCTTATGCTAGGTGTGCCCATTGTGTGCATTACTTAGTACATTGTTTTACATGACATTTCATGCTAGGTGTGCCCATTGTGTGCATTACTTAGTACATCGTTTTACATGACATTTCATGCTAGGTGTGCCCATTGTGTGCATTACTTAGTACATCGTTTTACATGACATTTCATGCTAGGTGTGCCCATTGTGTGCATTACTTAGTACATCGTTTTACATGACATTTCACGCTATGTATGTTCATTTGATTACATACTTAGTGCATTGTTTTCTCATGCTCGCATTTTGTTATGACATTTGGTTTGTTTACATGGGACAATATATCCATTAACATTAGCTACGCCGTTCGTTAGTAGGTAGTGGTACCATAGGAATTGACAACTCCCGTTCCGGACATCCCAGGGTAAGGGGACAGAAAGGAATGACCGAATTCGTTGACATTAAGACAGATAGACCTTTAATTTGTTTAAAGGGTTTATCACCACAGTCGCCAGGCTTGGATGTATGCATTTTCACAATACCGCATAAATGTTCATATTAAATAGTTGCATGCATTTACACAAAACATAGCGTTGATTTAAACCATGTTTTACTTCAATACTTTGTTTTTGTGCATATGGTTTAGTTGAGACATTTCACTTGCCATACATGACATTTTGACATAGACATTATTCACATAAACATTTGACATGGATATTTGACATAGACATTTGACATGGATATTTGACATAGACATTTGACATGGATATTTGACATAGACATTTGACATGATTTACATCTTGACATAAACACTTTGACATATTATTCAATACAATTGACAATTGGTTTAAACATAGACTTCTTACATTGGTTGGTTTGGTTTGATTAAGTGATTAAGTAACGATGCGTGTGTAATATGATACAAGCATGGTGGATACGCCGCTGGTACTTCCTATATATAAGTGTTTGTATGGTATTACATGGCGTAGCGTTATTTGAATCATTTCAGTTTGAGACATAGAGCATTTTATACAAATAACATACTTTTCACAAGTCATTGATTTACAAACAACTTATCTTATACAAACACATTTTTAAATGGTTATTTATTTAACCCGACATTTACTTATACATATCATCTGATCTTATTGTTTTCAAATGATTTACATGACAAAGTAAATTACAAGGTTCATGACTAAACATTTTTCTTAAACATAAGTCATGAATCTTATTTTCACAAAACCTATGTATCTCACAGGCATTTTTATGCTGACGTACCTATTTTCACATGTGTTTTCAGGAGCTTTTCCGTAAGATGTTGATCATGATACTAGGGCGGACCTGTGCCTTAGAGACTAAAAACGAAGATAGATTATGTTTAATTATGTTATAAACTCTGTATTTCCTGTGTTAAGACAATGTGACTCTTGTTTAATAAATAAAATACAACTTTGATTGCCATGGATTTGAAACAATTAATTCTGTCGCAACACGCCCCGATGTTTCCGCCGCGATTTGTTGTTTTACGCGGTCGGGGTGTGACAGAAGAGTTGGTATCAGAGCCAATGGTTATAGGGAATTAGGTTATTAGTAATACTTTGACCTAGACTATAACTTTTCTAGGAACCTAACACAAGCTATCTTGTGTTTAGATCTTAAAACATGTACATCACCTATCCTTAGGTGATTAACAAAACAAGGAACTAAATTTTTTTTTTCCGAAACGATTTTTGAAAAACAATCATCTGTTTTTGAATAAATTTTTACAAGGTTTTGAACCCTCAATTGTAAGGTTTTGAACCCTCTGTTATATGGTTTTGAACCCTTTTCAGTATTGGTTTTTGGCCTTGTGCCTTCTAATTTTCAAAAATCCCGTCAAACGTTTTGGGTTTTAAATAATGTGAACATGTGCAAACTGGAAGGGTGAATGCCTGTATTCTGAGTTTTCTGTCTAGGCAAGCACTTCGTATACATCTCAACCAGACGCGAGACCAGTTGTGCTTACCTGGGAATTCTTGGGATGAGTGTTCACTTATAGGCGAGCGTGTCTTCATTATACATTATTTTTGATCCATTTACTTTGATTAGTCACAGTGAGTCGTTTGTTTGCTTTGTGATACGGACGAATGACCACCATCTATGCTGTTTGCAATTCTTGTTTTTATCATCTCATTCTTTTCATCCAATCATCTCACTCGTTTCCCTTCATGTTTTCCTCTTTTAGAATGCCTCCTCGACGCGAGAATCAGATAGCAACTGCCGAGCTGGCAGAAATTATTGCACAGCAGATGGCTGCTCAGTTTCCAAATCTCTTTGCTCAATGGCAACAAGCCAACAACAACAACAATGGTCCGTGCAAATACAAGGATTTTAACTCAGCTAAGCCACTCAAGTTTAGTGGTTCTGAGGGAGCGACTGGGCTTCTTCAGTGGTTTGAGAGCATAGAGAATACTTTTCGCCACGTGCAGTGTCTCGAAAATCGCAAAGTCGAGTTTGCTTCGAGCGTATTTCAGAAGAGGGCTTTGACATGGTGGAACGGGGTTATGAGGGACCAAGGTGCAGAAGTTGCTCTCGCACAGACATGGGCTGAACTTAGAGCCCTTATGATGAGGGAATTTTGTCCTCGTCATGAGCAGCGAGCCTTGGAGAAAGAGTTTGATAATTTGAAGCAAGATAGTGGAGAGCACAGGGCATATACTGACAGGTTTGAGGAGTTGAGTCTGCTTTGCCCGACTATGGTTACCCCACTCGACAAGGCTATCGAGAGATACATCGATGGCCTACCTGACTCGGTACAAGACATTCTTACTGGTAGTAACCCTGCCACACTCCGTCAGGCGATTGAGTTATCAGCGACATTGACTGAGTCGCAGATTAGAAAGGGGAAGCTACACAGGAAGGGTGACAAGGGCAAGAAGCAGTCGGCTGACAAGGAAGATAGCAAGAAAGGTCAAAACTTGAATGGAAAGAACTCTGGTTCTTCGAAGAGGTCAAGGAAGCGTAAGGCTTCCCAAAATTTTGCTATCACTGCCCAAGCTAATCTGGCAGCTCCCAACCAACCCGCACAGCTTCCAGCAAAGAAACCCTATACAGGGAATGCACCTTTGTGCAATAGATGCAACAGTCACCACCAGCCGCAACTTCCATGCCGTTTCTGTACTAACTGTGGGAAATCAGGCCATCTCGCCAATGTTTGTCGATCTGCTCAGAATCCCGCGGTTCAGAACCCGGCTCAACAAGTTGCTCAGCCTCCTGCTCCGCAACAGGGTCAAGCTGCACGACCACAATACCCACCAGGTGCTTGTTACAATTGTGGGGATCTGACCCACTATAGGAATCGGTGCCCAAGACTAGTCAACCAGAACCAGAACCAGAATCAGGCTCCGGCTCGAGGCCGAGTTTTTAACATGAATGCCCAAGAGGCACAGGCTGACGATAATGTGGTGAACGGTACGTTCTTTATTAATAATCAGCCTGCATCTGTTCTTTTCGATTCTGGTGCCGATAAGAGTTTCGTGTCATTATCTTTTGAGCAAATGCTTCGAGTGTCTAGAACGAAACTAGGCAAATCTTTGACAGTAGAAGTTGCTAATGGTGAACCCATTATTCTTGATTCTGTTCTTCGCAACTGTCAGTTGAATCTTAACGACCATCTTTTTCCTATTGACCTCGCGCCTATGCAACTTGGAAGCTTCGACGTTATTGTGGGAATGGATTGGCTATCCAAGCATCACGCAGAGATAGTTTGTTCTAAGAAGATTGTTCGTGTGCCGCTTTCGACAGGCGAGATCCTGCAGGTTCAAGGTGAGAAGCCTACCGGTGGTCTCAAACTCATGTCTTGTTTTAAAGCTCGGAAGTATCTGCAGAAGAACTATGTGGCTTTCTTAGCACATGTTACAGAAGATAAAGGCAAGGGTAAGTCTATTTCAGATATTCCTGTCATTCGGGATTATTCTGAAGTGTTCCCTGAAGATTTACCTGGTCTACCTCCAGCACGCCAAGTCGAGTTCCGCATTGATCTCGTACCTGGTGCAAACCCCATTGCCAGAGCTCCATATCGTCTTGCACCGTCTGAGATGCAAGAGTTGTCTAAACAGCTTCAGGAGCTCTCTGACAAAGGTTTTATCCGTCCCAGTTTTTCACCTTGGGGTGCTCCCGTTCTTTTTGTCAAGAAGAAGGATGGATCCTTTAGGATGTGTATCGATTATCGTGAGCTTAACAAGCTTACCATCAAGAATCGATATCCCCTACCTCGCATTGACGATCTCTTTGATCAGTTACAAGGCGCTTCTTATTTTTCGAAGATTGATCTGCGATCTGGATATCATCAACTTCGGGTGCAAGAAGAAGACATTCCGAAGACAGCGTTCCGTACTCGTTATGGACATTACGAATTCACAGTTATGCCATTCGGTTTGACTAATGCTCCTGCTGTTTTCATGGACTTAATGAATAGGGTCTGCAAACCTTATTTGGATCAGTTCGTCATTGTTTTTATTGACGATATCTTGATTTATTCTAAGACGCGAGCTGATCACGAGCAACACCTTCGTCTTACTCTTGAACTCCTGAAGAAAGAGCAACTTTTCGCCAAATTCTCCAAGTGCGAATTTTGGCTTAAAGAAGTTCAATTTTTGGGACACATTATCAACGAACGAGGTGTTCATGTAGATCCCTCCAAGATCAGTGCGATTAAGGATTGGGATACGCCTACTACTCCTACTGAAGTTCGTTCTTTTCTTGGTCTAGCGGGTTATTATCGCCGCTTCATTGAAAACTTCTCTAAGATTGCAGTTCCTCTAACTGCTCTAACTCAGAAGAAAATGCCCTTTTATTTGGGGATTCAAACAAGAGGAAGCTTTTCAACACCTGAAGCAGAAGCTTTGCGATGCGCCTGTTCTATCATTGCCTGAGGGTGATGATGATTTTGTCGTGTATTGTGATGCATCGAAATTGGGTCTTGGCTGTGTTCTTATGCAAAGGAACAAAGTCATAGCCTATGCATCGAGACAGTTGAAGATACATGAGAAGAACTACACCACTCATGATCTTGAGTTGGGTGCAGTTGTTTTCGCTCTCAAGATCTGGAGACACTATTTGTACGGTACAAAATGTGTGGTTTTCACAGACCACAAAAGTCTTCAGCATATCTTCAACCAGAAAGAACTCAACATGAGACAGCGACGTTGGGTTGAGCTTTTAAACGACTATGATTGCGAAATTCGCTACCATCCTGGTAAGGCGAATGTCGTAGCTGATGCATTGAGTCGTAAGGAACGTACTAAGCTTCATTGTGTACGTGTTCAATCTGTTATTCAAGCTCGATCCGATATTCAAGCACGCATTTCTCAGTCACAACAATCCTGTGTTTCACAAGGTTTAATGGATAAGGAATTTCCCTATCACATAACACCTGCTCTGGAACTGAAGGACAATGGATCATATTACTTCATGGACCGTTTGTGGGTCCCAAGCCAGGATGATCTTCGTGCCTTGCTTATGGATGAAGCCCATAAGTCTCGTTATTCTATTCATCCGGGCTCAGATAAAATGTATAAGGATCTTCGTATTCACTATTGGTGGCCTGGTATGAAGAAGGACATTGCCTTATACGTATCCAAATGCCTTACTTGTCTTAAGGTTAAGGCTGAACATCAACGTCCTTCGGGTTTATTGGAGCAACCAGAGATCCCAGTTTGGAAATGGGAAAACATTACTATGGATCTTGTTACCAAACTCCCGCGCACAAAGAAAGGTCATGATGCCATCTGGGTAGTCGTTGATCGTCTTACAAAGTCAGCACATTTCTTGCCAATCCGCGAGGATTTTCCTACTGACAGACTTGCTCAAATCTATGTAGATGAAATTGTGGCTCGACATGGTGTTCCTTTGAACATCATTTCTAACAGAGATGCTCGTTTCACTTCTCATTTTTGGAGAACCATGCAATCTGCTATGGGGACCCAACTTAATCTGAGCACAGCTTATCATCCGCAAACGGATGGTCAATCTGAGAGAACAATCCAGACTCTGGAGGATATGCTTAGAGCTTGTGTGATCGATTTTGGTGGTAGTTGGGATTCACATCTTAAATTGATTGAATTCTCCTACAACAACAGTTATCACACTAGCATCGGAATGGCTCCTTTCGAAGCTCTCTATGGTCGAAAATATCGTTCACCAGTCTGCTGGAATGAGATTGGCGAGGCTCAACTTACTGGACCTGCCCTCATTTTAGAGACAACTGACAAGGTCAAGAAAGTTCGTGATAACCTTCAGGCAGCTAGAAGCCGTCAGAAGATTTACGCGGACCCAAAACGCAAAGCCTTTGAATTTCAAGTCGGTGATCGAGTATTACTTAAGGTCTCACCTTGGAAAGGTGTGATCAGATTTGGAAAGAAAGGAAAACTTGCACCTAGATACGTTGGACCATTCAAGATCGTCGAAAGAATCGGAAAGGTAGCCTACAGACTTGAGTTACCTCCTGAACTTGGAAATGTTCATCCAACTTTTCACGTGTCCAATCTCAAGAAGTGTACAGCTGAAGAGAACTACTCCATACCGCTTGACGAAATTCGTGTTGGCAAAACACTGAAATTTGTTGAGAAGCCAGTGGAAATCATGGAACGTGAAGTCAAGTGGCTTAAACGCAAGCGCATTCCTTTGGTCAAAGTTCGCTGGGAAGCTAAACGTGGACCTGAGTTTACTTGGGAACGCGAAGATCAAATGAAGGCGAAATATCCACATCTTTTTCCACAAGTTTCCTCTAAATAAATTTCGGGACGAAATTTCCACAAGTAGGGGAGACTGTAACAACTGTGCTTGTAATCACTTTGAACAGTTCTATTATCAATAAAACAATGTTATTTGATCCCAATGTTTGTTTGATTGTGTTTTACATTTTTCATGTTTTGACTTTTATGTAATTTCAAACTCTACATCGCTTTATGGAGAGTTATACGCAAACTAGTGCGTAAACGTACTCAGTTTAATGCGAGAAATACTCTGGAACATCAACATATACTCAACATACCTTAAATAACCTTTACATAACTTAGAAATAAGTTTTGAAGGCTTTGGTATGGCAAAAACAAGTTAATTCGCTTACAGGGACTAAATATGACAAACTGCGAAAGTATGTCAATTTGAACTGTAACGAACATTCCGGAACATAACCATAAGTTAAACACACCTTAAATATCCTTGACATAGCTTAGAAATAGGCTTTGAGGGGTTCGGTGTGCTAAAATAAACTTTTGGGACATTCAGGGACTAAAAGTGTCAAAAAGTGCACAAGTTTGCATTTTCGCGCATAACTTACGTTCTGAATACATCTGGACATCCAAAAATTTATGAAAGCATGACTACATTTTATTTTAGTGTTCGCCTTAAGAAAAATCCATTCGTTTCGTCATTTGGATCGTTTTTCGCGCTTATGCGCATTCCGTCGTAATTAAGCGAACATCGCGTCCGTACGGCCAAACGAACCGACATCCGAGATATTTTTGAACATGTTTTGAGTTCCCTATACTTTAACTTCATTTTAGAGCCTTGAAATGAGGTTAACGGGGTTCAAACGCATCGAAAATCGCTTAAAAGGGCTGCAGGGACCATTTCTGCCACTTTTGAAACATTTCTGAAACAGGGAGGTGCTAGCGTAGCGCGACTGCATAGTGCCTTTGCACTAGCGCTACGCTACTGCATGATCTGACCAGATTAAGTGTTTCAAACACAAGTTGCAGCTGATTAATTATCCTCCACATATTTTCACTTGCTTAGTCACTAGATAAGGATGGAATTAAGCTTCCATAACCTTGCAACAAGTGTTCGGACGAGATCATTTCCCCTTTTCCAAGAAACGATCTCAACGGTGCACCGAAAACTATAAATACCCCATCACCCCTTTGCAAAAATTACTAGAAATTTGATTTGAGAAACTCTAAGTTGAAACATTAGTTTCATACCTGAGATTTTCGAATCGAGTTTAGCATTCGGGGACCCTTCGTAAGTATTCTTTCGTTCTTTTCCTTATTTTACTGCTTTTCGAGTCAGAAAGTCAAACTTTGTTTGACTTTCAGCGTTGACCAGTAATGGTCAATGCGAAGTTCGTTTGAACTTCGCAACGTGATTGTAATCACGATGGTCATAGTCCCTTGGGACTATGCCTACTGATTACCACGTTGTCTAGGGTCGTAGGGTAAGCGATCTAATAAATCGCTTATACCTCGAACCCGACCCAGTTGGTCGATCATTAGGATCCGACCAAATACATTAGGTGACCATAGTAGGTAGGGAATAACCTTCCGAGGTTATACCCTATGGTCACATCGTTTAAGTAGTTGTATGATAGGTAGTTTATATGCCTTAGGTAAATTACCAGAATACCCTTTTCATGTATAATTGGTAATTAAGCATATGTAACCTAAACCTTTGTCACATAACTGATTATTTAACATGTTTAGGCATATAATACTTGTCATAGGACTAGTTAGGCGGTCCGAACGCGTTTCACGCGCACGACGCGTTAAAGTAGCATAAGCTTCCTAAACGGGTCGTAATGGGTCGTAAACAATTATGTTAAGTTTCATTTAGCATGTAGGCTTTGTTAAACCATATCACGTGAGTTCCGACACTCATTTGGTTTACAAACCCTAATGCTACCCAGTCTTCCGAGATAGGTCCGGTTTATTAACATAGTTACCTATACTAGGTGCCGTTTGATTCCGAGATCTCTTGCATTGCTTGGTGGTTATCTTTATACAACTGAGCAATCTCAAGTGAGTACATAGACCCCTCTTTTACTGTTTTCCAAACTATTTTGGGGTGGAACACATGTGCCTACTTGTTACTTTCATGCTTTCCTGTTTTCACATCATATACATGTTATGTTCATTAGTACATTATAGTACATGATTTCATTACATCTTATGCTAGGTGTGCCCATTGTGTGCATTACTTAGTACATTGTTTTACATGACATTTCATGCTAGGTGTGCCCATTGTGTGCATTACTTAGTACATCGTTTTACATGACATTTCATGCTAGGTGTGCCCATTGTGTGCATTACTTAGTACATCGTTTTACATGACATTTCACGCTATGTATGTTCATTTGATTACATACTTAGTGCATTGTTTTCTCATGCTCGCATTTTGTTATGACATTTGGTTTGTTTACATGGGACAATATATCCATTAACATTAGCTACGCCGTTCGTTAGTAGGTAGTGGTACCATAGGAATTGACAACTCCCGTTCCGGACATCCCAGGGTAAGGGGACAGAAAGGAATGACCGAATTCGTTGACATTAAGACAGATAGACCTTTAATTTGTTTAAAGGGTTTATCACCACAGTCGCCAGGCTTGGATGTATGCATTTTCACAATACCGCATAAATGTTCATATTAAATAGTTGCATGCATTTACACAAAACATAGCGTTGATTTAAACCATGTTTTACTTCAATACTTTGTTTTTGTGCATATGGTTTAGTTGAGACATTTCACTTGCCATACATGACATTTTGACATAGACATTATTCACATAAACATTTGACATGGATATTTGACATAGACATTTGACATGATTTACATCTTGACATAAACACTTTGACATATTATTCAATACAATTGACAATTGGTTTAAACATAGACTTCTTACATTGGTTGGTTTGGTTTGATTAAGTGATTAAGTAACGATGCGTGTGTAATATGATACAAGCATGGTGGATACGCCGCTGGTACTTCCTATATATAAGTGTTTGTATGGTATTACATGGCGTAGCGTTATTTGAATCATTTCAGTTTGAGACATAGAGCATTTTATACAAATAACATACTTTTCACAAGTCATTGATTTACAAACAACTTATCTTATACAAACACATTTTTAAATGGTTATTTATTTAACCCGACATTTACTTATACATATCATCTGATCTTATTGTTTTCAAATGATTTACATGACAAAGTAAATTACAAGGTTCATGACTAAACATTTTTCTTAAACATAAGTCATGAATCTTATTTTCACAAAACCTATGTATCTCACAGGCATTTTTATGCTGACGTACCTATTTTCACATGTGTTTTCAGGAGCTTTTCCGTAAGATGTTGATCATGATACTAGGGCGGACCTGTGCCTTAGAGACTAAAAACGAAGATAGATTATGTTTAATTATGTTATAAACTCTGTATTTCCTGTGTTAAGACAATGTGACTCTTGTTTAATAAATAAAATACAACTTTGATTGCCATGGATTTGAAACAATTAATTCTGTCGCAACACGCCCCGATGTTTCCGCCGCGATTTGTTGTTTTACGCGGTCGGGGTGTGACAGTTACCCTGCTGTTGTTGCTGCTGATTCTGTGGAGCTGGTGGCTGTTGTTGACGATTCTGATTGGCCGGTCGTGCGCCCCTGCAATCCTTAGCTTCATGACCAGGCTTGTTACACCTCAGACAACGACCCTTATTGCACGGCCCACTATGATGCATGTTGCATCGGTTGCACTTGGGGTGGTTTCCTCTGTATCCACCCTGCCCTTGACTACCAGAAGATTGCTGACCAGGGCTCTTGTAGTCATCAGTCTTTCGCTGCTGAGACTGAGACTGAGCTGATGTTGAACCCTTGCTTGAGACTCCATCCCATTTACGCTTGTTGTCGTTGGGGGCATCAGAAGTAGTAGTAGTAGTACCAATACGATTGGGCAGCCTGTTCTGCTCGACTGCCTGGTCAGTGAGACGATGAGCCAAACGAATAACTTGCTGGATAGTGGCGAGGTTCGCTGCAGTCACATGGCTCTGGATCTCTGGCACTAAACCTTTAAGGTACAGCTCGATACGTTTGATAGGAGGATCTACCATAGTAGGACACAAGATAGCCAGCTCATTAGATCTTTTCGTGTACGCTTCAATTTCTGACCCTGTCATCTTTAAGTTGTAGAACTCTACTTCCAGCTTGTGGATGTCATCATGATTACAGTATTCTTCCTTGACCAATTCCTTGAAATCGTTCCATGGGGTGGCATTAGCAGCAACCAACCCCAGCATTTGGACCTGAGCGTTCCACCACGTGAGCGCTACACCTTCAAGAGTACCAGTAGCATATTTCACCCTACGAGCCTCAGGGCATTCACACATCTCGAAGACAGACTCGAGCAGGCCTACAGCTCCTTCAGTGCCACTGAAAGTAGTAGGTCGGCAGTCCATAAAAGTTTTGAAAGTACACGCAGGAGGCTGAGCATGTTGACCTCCTGCCTGAGCGGCTGCGAGTGCTGCAGCAACTTGTTCATTGATTAAAGCCGTCAGCTGGGCTTGAGTTAGGTTCAGTCGTCCACTCATGATCATCATATCAAAGGAAACATGAGTGAGAAAGGTGTCGCGAAAGTGCGATGACAGAAGAGAGTAGGCACACATGTGTTTCAAACAATAGCTACTACATTTATCTAAGCATACCATGAACAATATACTATGTAACTAACAGGTAGGTAATATAAACATAAACCATAACTAGAACGTTGAGCACTGTGTATAGTCTGGTTTTGTCAAAAAGTTTTTCTCTTTTTAAAACCGAGTTCACTATAACCAATGGCTCTGATACCAATCTGTCACACCCCCAAAATCCACAAGCAGAGTATCACCGCATGGAAGCGTGACTGACCAGGATCAAGCCACCAATCATATTGAACAACGTAATTAAGTAAATAAAACCAATCACAATATAATTGGTGTCCAAAAGAAAGTAACCAACTTTAAGTTAACAGCGGAAGCATAAAATGTAAAACCTAAACATAAGCAATAAGTTTATAAAGTTTAAATATTTAACATGGAACTCAACAGTCCATGTCCCCACAACGACCACTCCTCCCTGTGCAAGCTCCATAAGCACCTAACGACCTGCAAGGCATGTAACAACGAGTCAACAACAAAGTTGAGCGAGTTCACAGTTGGTTGTTTAGTTTTAAAAGTTTGTTTTGAAAACCATAAGTTGTTTCGTAAACCACGAGTTAACCAGTATCTTTGTTTCCAAACCATATCCATAATCAGTGGGGGCTTCCCCATGTGAACCACTAGACCGTTACCATATCGACAACTGACGAAAGTAAGTTGTGCCCTACGTCAATGTCTATCATCATTGACTAAGTGCCCAGATCCATTAGTACACGCACGTCCTGCCGGCACGGTGTGAGGCTTGTCAACCCTAATAGCGCTATTAACTAATGACCCGCTCGCCATTGGCCCGGCGATTAAGTCGATATAAAAATGAGGGACTTCATGATAGAGTTTTGTCTAGTAAGTTTTAAGGTTGTTGTCCTACCCAAGGAGGACGAACGTACGTATTCTACCCAAGGAGAATACGCAGGATTAATATTGGCATCCTACCCATGGAGGATGGCGGTACATATCCTACCCAAGGAGGATAAGTAGGTTCCGTTTTAATTCTTTAACCCATTCCCAACCACCGGGAATCCCATGCCTTAGAAAGTGTGTGAACTCACCTTGGTTTGCTCGGCAGATAAACAAAAGGTCACTTGAGCCACTTGTGGTCAACCACGTCCTAACATGGTTACCATACAAGTCAGGTCTAGGTTTAAGTAGTGCACGTATGTTTACACGTAAACCAGCAAGTTACGACACATAATAATCACGACATTCACGTAGCATCATAGCAGTTCAACAGTACATACGAGTTTTTTTTGGGTAAAGGGTTACCCCAGGTGATATACGAGTTCAACAGTAGTAATCACGTAAACAAACAATGCCCAAATGTGCAGCCCAATTACTTAGGCTTGTAACAGTGCAAGTCCAAACAAAATGTGTGATTATGTGGTCTCGAGTCGAGACTAGAGATCTCGAGTCGAAACAGTGCGGTCTCGGGTTGAAGTCTTGGTGTTCTCGAGTCGCAACTAAGGGGTCTCGGGCCATGAATTCATCACTCGAGACCAGGTGGTCTCGAGTCAGGTCTCGAGTCGCAACAAGACCCGCAACCAAGGTCTCGAGTCTTGTTTGTGTGCTGGTAAGGTGTGGTCTCGAGTCGAGACAGTGGGTTCTTGACTCGCAACCGGTGTCGAGACTAGGTGTGTAACTAACTTTCTTATTTGCAGCTCATTTATTTCCGTAACCTTTGCTAACAAGTTTGGCAGTTTCAAATCAGATTAAACAGCATTGAATTCGGAAATCATACACATTCATATTACCTTAATCATCATCAAATCAAGAACAATCAATTTAATTCGTATGAACCATAAGTAACATCTAATCATGAATAACAACAACAATCATTCAAACATTCGGCCAAACCACCATCCTAAGGAAGTCGATCATTGCCATACAGTTCATGTAATTTTCACCATCTAGTTTATGCCAAAATACATGAATCAATTAAACATCTAGACCCATCACAGTCGATTACATCTCTTTGGTTCTAAATCACAATCATGTAAATCCAATTCATATGAACAAACTTAACTATCATGCTCAATCATGGTAATCACAACATTGTCTAATACACAATTTATAATGAATCACTAACCGGAATACGAGATAGGGCCGAGATGATCTTCAAGAGAGAGGGGTGTTATCGTCGAGTGAAGGGAGAGAGCTTTAGGGTTTGTGTGTGTGTTAAGCGTTTGCAAATTATGAGGATCAAAACCCCATAATGGGTATATGCATACGCATAGGGAGTGGGCCGAACCCGTTCTTTGGGCTGCCCTCTTGGTCTCGAGTTCCATAAGAGTGGGCCGAGAAAGAGGTGTGACAAGGCACAAAGTGTACGGCCCTAAAGGCTTGTGCGATTAGAAGTCGTTGTGTGACCAAGTTTATTATACATACATACTCACAACACATTCATGTAACACATAGCATAACAAAACATAATATTCCATTGAAATCAAACATGTCAACTAGTCACGTAATGTTCATACAAGTTACATCAAAACACAAAGAAAGGTTCTGGAATACGGGTTGTCACAAAACAGTTTCAAACGGTTCATATCAATCAAACAGTTACAAACGGTTCACATAAATCAAACAGTTACAAACGGTTCACATAAATCAAACAGTTACAAACGGTTCACATAAATCAAACAGTTACAAACGGTTCCAAATGTAAAACAATGTGTCCACATACTAGATGAGCATATGCAACAAAATGTAATATACGAAAATCAATGTGCTAGCATGCTAAGTGAACATACATAGCAAAACATAATGAAATCATGTACTATCTACGTACTAACGAACATAGTAAGTATATGATATAAAACCATGAAAAGCACGAAAATAAAAAGTAGGCAAATGTGTTTCACCCCAAAATGTTTGAAAACAGTAAAAGAGGGGACTATGTACTCACTTGAGGATGCTTAGAAGTCTTGAATAACAACCAAGCAAAGCTAGAGGGATCACGCACCTAATATAGGTAACTATGTTAATAAACCGGACCTAAATCGGAAGATCAGATAGGATGAGGTTTCGTAAACCAAATGAGTGTTGGAACTCACATGATATGGTTTAACAAAGCCTACATACTAAAACGAAACCTATCCTAAGTGCTTACGACCCATTACGACCCGTTTAGGTAGCTTACGCTACTTTAACGCGTCGTTCGCGTAAAACGCGTTTGGAACGCCTAACTAGTCCTATGACAAGTATTATATGCCTAAACATGTTTAAATATGTTGCATAATCAGTTAAGTGACAAAAGTTTGAGTTGCATATGCTTAAATACCAATTATGCATGAAAATGACATTTTGGTCATTTTCCTAAGGCATATAAATTACCTATCATACAACTAACTAAACGAATTAGAAACTAGTATTCAGTAAAAAACCCTAATTCTCTCTCTCTAGCAGGCGATTTTTTCCTTCCATGGATCCTTGACTTTTTCGAACTTTAGGTGTATAACAGTCTGTAATCAAGGTTTGATTCATCAAACGCTTGTAACGAACTCGTTAACACTTTCTGTTTTTCGATTTTTTCTTGGGTTTATTCTGTTCTTCATCGCCGACTTTAATCTTAATGTCTGAACGGATTGAATAGCGTATTGGGTCTTTCGGTCCTACTGGTAAGGCAGTAACCTTGATTGATCGGGTGCTCTATTTGATTTTGTGAGGATTTTACGATTAGGGTTTTGCTAGATTTAGGGTTTTGCTTTTGATCGTTTGGTGTCGTCTGGTAATCGAATCTGGTGCATGGTGTGCTGCTGCTTCGGTCAGTGAGAGAGTTGGGATCGTTAACATGGATGAACGTAAAAAACATGAGGGCAATGTCCAGGATGGTCGGTTCAAACCGCCATTACCGTTCCAGGGAATAGCAAGTAGAGTGGTGAATATTGAAGGAAACACCTTTGCTTCGAGAAGAGGTGTTGTCCAGCAGTCCAATTCTGATCCGAAATTGATTAACGTTAAAGATGAACTATCAAAGATTACTGTTCCAATCAGTCCAGAGCAACATCACTTTGAAACAGTGAAACCGGATAGTGGAGATACCTTAAAAGGGCAGACTTATGCGGAGAAACTGGCCACGGTAAAACCAGTTCAGAAGGTTAATTTCAGATTCATGGAAAACACTAAAGCCGATGAAGACGTTGAAGTGGATGTTACTATTCCGATTGCATCCGTTAAACAGGTTCAGGACCGGTTTAACAATGTGTTATTTGGATATTTTCTGGGTAAAAGGTTAGCATTTCCGGTTGTCGAATATTTTGTTAGCCAGAGATGGGGAAAATATGGGTTGCAAAAGTGTATGATGAATGGTAAAGGTTTCTTCTTTTTTAAATTCAAGACAAAGGATGGAATGGATCAAGTTATGCAGGATGGACCATGGCTTATTAGAAACAGTCCACGTTTCTTGAAACAGTGGACAACAAATACTGAGCTGAAGAAGGAAGAACTGAAAAAGGTACCAGTGTGGGTTAAGATGCATGATGTCCCTTTGGCAGCTTATACGGAGGACGGCGTTAGTTTGATAGCTTCAAAGGTTGGAACACCTAAGGTTCTTGATAATGAAACTACTAAGATGTGCTTAGACTCGTGGGGTAGAAGTGGATATGCTAGAGCGATAATTGAGTTAGATGCGGACAAGGAACTGAAAGAGAGTGTGACAGTGGCAATTCCAAATGTGGAAGGAGGTTATCTTAAGAGTGACATCAGAGTGGAATACGAATGGAAACCACCACATTGCAATTCTTGTAATGTATTTGGACATGGGAGTGAAGATTGTCCTAACAGAGTTATCGACAAAAATACTGAGCCGGCTCATGACAAAGTAAAGATTGATGATCAGGGGTTTAAGAGTGGTAACAATCGGAAAAAAGGTCCAAAACAGCAGTTTAATATGAAGGACAAATAGCGACTAATATACAGGCCGAAAAAAACAAATGAGAGAGCGGGTTCTTCCAATCCGACTAATCCAAAGGAACCGATTATCAGAACTTCTAACACATTTGAGGCTTTGAACAATATGAATGATGAGTGGGGATCCGAGACTGATGAGGTTAGAATAGACCCGAATGTGGGAGGGTATGATTTTATGAACGACTATCAACCAAAGAACTCGAGTAATACAGGTGCAAGCACACCTGCTCAGGAGGTTATTAATGGATAGTTTTGCGGCATGGAATGTTAGGGGTTTGAACCATCCCCTCAAACAAAAGGAGGTTCAAAAGTTTGTAAAAGACAATAAGTTGCAAGTAATAGCTATTCTGGAGTCTCATGTTCAAATGGATAATCTCAACAAGGTGTGTAAGAATGTGTTTCGGAATTGGGATTGGACGTCAAATGGAAGTATGTGTAACAAAGGTACGCGTATTATCTTAGGATGGAATGTGGATAACGTGGATGTAGTAGTTGTGCATGCTACTAGCCAAGTCGTTCATACTCAAGTTCACTTCAAAAAAGATAGAACTATGATAAATGTGTCTTTTGTTTATGCTAGTAACAATGATCAAGAAAGGAAAAATTTATGGCACGCGTTGAAAGTTCATAAGGGGGCGGTTCAATCGGCTCCTTGGATTATTATGGGGGATTTTAATGTGGTCTTGAATTTAGAAGACAAGTGCGCCGGCTCGTCGATAGTTAGTGCGGCTATGAGAGATTTTAATGATTGTGTAAATTATCTTGAAGTGTTGGATATTAGAGCCCATGGAATGCAATATACGTGGAACCAACGACCAAAGGATGGCATTGGAATTCGAAGGAAACTGGACAGAATCATGGGTAATATTAGCTTTGTGGACAAGTTCGTCGATGCCTATGCGGTGTTTCTTCCAAATGGTATTTCGGATCATTGCCCTGCTTTGTTAAAAATTCAAATGGCGTCTAAGAGCAAACCTAAACCTTTTAAATTTACTAATCTCTTGACTCATAAATTTTTTTTTTTGGAAGTGGTAAGTAATGGATGGGCCGTGGAGGTGTTGGGAGTTCCAATGTTTCGTGTTGTCAAAAAGCTTAGAAGTCTTAAGCATCCTTTAAGAGTGTTGCTGAAAAAACAAGGTAACATCCATAAAAAGGTTACTGATCTGAAGGCTGAGTTGGATACTCTACAGAAGAAATTAGACGCTAACCCGTTTAATATGAGCTTTAAAGAAGCCGAATCAATTTGTGTTAAGAAGTACTTGGAGGCTACGTTAGATGAAGAGAGATTTTTGAAACAAAAAGCGAAACAAAAGTGGCTTGAAGCTGGTGATTCGAATACAGCTTACTTCCATAATGTCTTGAAATGTCGCAACCATATTAACAAAAGAGTTAATTACATAGTTAGTCCTTGTGGTTTGCACAAAATAACATACTTATGTACTAATAGTTTAAAATCACCTTTTAGGGTATTAACTTTTCATTTTGTAACGTTTAGAGGTATTAACTTCTAGGGTATTAACATAGTTAGTCCATGTGGTTTGCACAAAATAACATACTTAGGTACTAATGGAATGTGATTTTAAATCTACAAATATCGTTAATACCTCCAAACGTTACAAAATGAAAAGTTAATACCCTAGAATGTGATTTGAAACTATTAGTACCTAAGTATGTTACTTTGTGCAAACCACAGGGACTAACTATGTAATTAACTCTTAACAAAATAAATGTCATCAAAGACATGGTTGGAAATAGCTATGAAGGGGCCGATGTGTCTATGGCTTTGGTTAATCACTTTCAAGATTTCTTGGGCTCGGATGGGGGAATGGTCAGTCGAGTTACGCAAGACCTATTCTCGGCTAACCTTAATCCTATTGTGGCGGATTCTATGTGCAGGCCAGTGTCTCCGGAAGAAGTTAAAAATGCTATTTTTTCTATCAATGAAAACAAGGCTCCGGGGCCGGATGGTTTTACGTCTGAATTCTATAAAAAAGCTTGGAATATTGTTGGAACTGAGGTAACGGCAGCTATTATTGATTTCTTTGATTCGGGTAGATTGCTTCAGGAGATAAATCACACGTTTCTTGCGCTAATACCAAAGGTTTCTACACCGGGAGTAGTCACAGACTACAGGCCTATATCGTGTTGTAATGTGGTGTATAAGGGCATTAGTAAAATTATCACTACTAGGATTCTTGAAGGTTTAAAGGTTCTTATAAGTGAAAACCAGTCGGCATTTGTGCCAGGCAGGAGGATTTCGGACAATATAATGTTGACGCAAGAACTAATGCATAATTATCATCGGCAGACGGGTCCTCCGAGATGTGCTATTGTAACACCTGTGCCTCCACGGCCATCAAACAAATACCAAACCAATGAAATATTGTATTTCATACTTGGGATTTGTAAAAATATGTGTATCGTTTGCACATATCGACTCTTGTTCGATTTCAAGCTTTAAATCGCTTTCTAGAGGGTTATACGCGCTCTGATGTGTAGATATAACCAGTTTAATCCAACGAACACTCTGGAAAAGTGAAATAGGCTTAACATACCTTAAATAACCTTTACATAACTTAGTTATAAGTTTTGGAAGGTTTGGTGTGGTGAAATCAAAGTTTAATCGCTTACAGGGACTAAAGTTGACAAACTGCGAAAGTATGCCAATTTGAACTGTAACAGACCTTCCGGAACATGAACATAAGTTAAACATACCATAAATATCCTTTACATAGCTTAGAAATAGGCTTTGAGGTGTTCGGTATGCTAAAATAAACTTTTGTGTCATTCAGGGACTAAAAGCGCCAAAAAAGTGCACAAGTTTGCATTTTTACGCATAACTTACGTTCTGAATACATCTGGACATCCAAAAATTTATGTAAGCATGACTACATTATATTTTAGTGTTCGCCTTAAGAAAAATCCATGCGTCGCGTCATTTGGATCGTTTTTCGCGCTTATGCGCATTCCGCCGTAATTAAGCGAACATCGCGTTCGTACGGCCAAACGAACCGACATCGGAGATATTTTTGAGCATGTTTTGAGTTCCCTATACTTTAACTTCATTTTAGAGCCTTGAAATGAGGTTAACGGGGTTCAAACGCATCAAAAATCGCTTAAACGGGCTGCAGGGACTAAACCTGTCACTTTTGAAACTTTTCTGAAACAGGGGGGTCAGTGGCGTAGCGCGACTGCCTAGGCCCTTACCGTCGCGCTACGCGACTGCCTATTCTGGGCAGAAACATGCAGAAAACTCATTTTTCGCATTTTCGGGACCAGATTCGATGTATCGACAGCTGTTTACAGCTGTTAACCACTCCTAATCTCTCTTCCACATGTTGATACCCTATGGTTAGTGGCAATTTAGTCACCATAACATTCCGACACTTGTACGGTTGCGATTAAGGCACGTTTTCCATGAAACGATCTTAACGGTTCGGGTATTACTATAAATACCCCATCACCCCAACCTCATTTCTTACAAGAATTCTGATTTTGAGAGCTCTAAGTTGAAACCATTGTTTCATACCTGAGTTCTTGGATCGGGATTAGCATTCGGGGACCCTTCGTAAGTATTCTTTCGTTCTTTTCCTTATTTTACTGCTTTTCGAGTCAGAAAGTCAAACTTTGTTTGACTTTCAGCGTTGACCAGTAATGGTCAATGCGAAGTTCGTTTGAACTTCGCAACGTGAGTGTAATCACGTTGGTTATAGTCCCTTGGGACTATGCCCACTGATTACCACGTTGTCTAGGGTCGTAGGGTAGGCGATCTAATAAATCGCCTATACCTTCGAACTCGACCCATTTGGTCGATCATTAGGATCCGACCAAATACAGTAGGTGACCATAGTAGGTAGGGAATAACCTTCCGAGGTTATACCCTATGGTCACATCGTTTGAGTAGTTGTATGATAGGTAGTTTATATGCCTTAGGTAAATTACCAGAATACCCTTTTCATGTATAATTGGTAATTAAGCATATGTAACCTAAACTTTTGTCACATAACTGATTATGTAACATGTTTAGGCATATAACACTTGTCATAGGACTAGTTAGACGGTCCGAACGCGTTTCACGCGCACGACGCGTTAAAGTAGCATATGTTACCTTAATGGGTCGCGATGGGTCGAAAGCGCTTAGGTTTGGTCTCATTGTAGTATGTAGGCCTTGTTAAACCATATCATATGAGTTCCAATACTCATTTGGTTTACCAAGCCTCATTCTATCCGATCTCCCGATTTAAGTCCGGTTTATTTATATAGTTTTAGATTGCCGACTGATTCCGTGCTCCCTCTAGCTTTGTTTGGTTGTTGTTCAAGACCTCTAAGCATTCTCAGGCGAGTACATTATTCCCCTATTTTACTGTTTTCAATTGTTTTGGGGTGACTCATATGTGCTAAATGTTTTCGATGTTATAACGATGGTTTCAAAAACAATTAAGGCGATTTATACAAAACTAATAACGATTTCATAAAGTGAACAAACTTGTTGGTTGTAGTTATATAACAAATGACATTCATTAGCAATGATCAAGCCGACCAGTATTAGGTTATGGTACCATAGGATCTGACAAATCCCGTTATTTACTACACCCGTGGTTATGTGTGGGTATGGTAGGTAGCGACTGAATCTGTAATTATTAATTTACCCTATGGAGGTTTGTTAATACGAAAACGAGAAGCGATGAAAGTCACGAAGGTTTGAATGTTATTAGCGAGACGACCTTATAAGTAGTTTCACGACCTAAAACGAATTAAACGATTTACGATTGGTTTTCACATGATGTTTTAACGATTGGGTTAACGATTGGGTTCAAAGCGATATACGATATTATTTTGGTTATGCATATTACATGATTTACATTTGGGCATGAACATTACTTTGGTGGTTTGGTTTGGATTAAGTGATTAAGTAACAATGCGTGTGGAATATGATACAAGCATGGTGGATACGCCGCTGGTACTTCCTATATATAAGTGTTTGTATGGTATTACATATTGTAGCGTTATTTGAATCATTTCAGTTTGAGACATAGAACATTTTATACAAGTAACATACTTTTCACAAGACATTTATTTACAAACAACTTATCTTACACAAACTCATTTTACATGGTTATTCATTTAATCATGCATTATTCTCTTATTTATACATATCACTTGAACTTATCATTGTTTTTCAAATAATTTACTAAAACAAATGTTTTTGGGTTAAGAGTCATGGCTACGAGGTTTTACAAATTATAACCCGCTTGATTTGAGTTGGTTAATTAAGTTGCAATATTATACTCTTTTCAAAACAAGGTTTTTAAATAAAGTATTGCAACGTCTAAACTAGCCATGATTTCGACACTCCTACAAAACCTATGTACTCGCCAGCATTTCTTTGCTGACCTCGTTTTCACATATGTTTCAGGTATTGTTGAATGATATCGATTGATAAGATGCATGCTCACATAGGACTGGACAAGGCCTTAGTGACTCAATAACAATGATAGACTATGTTTAAATAGTGTATTTAGATTTCAAGACGATGTAATTATTCAATGTTTAATAAAACGAAACACTTTTTGGTATCCATGGTTATGAAACATTAATTCTGTTGCAACACGCCCCGATGTTTCCGCCGCGCTTTGTTGTTTTACGCGGTCGGGGTGTGACAGAAAAGATGGTATCAGAGCCAATGGTTATAGGGAATTAGGTTATTAGTAATTAGTAATGCTTTGACCTAGTCTATAACCTTCTTAGGACCCTAACGCGAGTTTACTTGCGTTTAGTCATAAAACAATACCGTCACCTATCCTTAGGCGACGACCACAACAAGAACATAAATTTCAAAACCGCTTTGAAAACTAATCATCTGTTCTAGGATGATTGATTACTAGGTTTTGAACTCTCTATTGTAAGGTTTTGAACTCTCTATTATATGGTTTTGAACCTCTTTGAGTTTTCAAAACTTCGTCAAGGTTTTGGGTTTTAAATAATGTGAACATGTGCAAACTGGAAGGGTGAATGCCTGTATTCTGGGTTTTCTGTCTAGGCAAGCACTTCGTATACATCTCATCAGACGCGAGACCAGTTGTGCTTACCTGGGAATTCTTGGGATGAGTGTTCACTTATAGGCGAGCATGTCTTCGCGATACATTATTTTTGACCCATTTTACTTTGATCAGTCACCGTCTCATTTGTTTGCCTTAGGTAACAAACAAATGATCGCAATCTTCATGCGTTATCATTCTGTTTTGATTGTCCAATAATCTTTCACTTGTTTCTCCCTATGCCTTTCTTTTTCTTCAAGAATGTCTCTTCATCACGATGACGCCCAGATATCTGAGCAAGCAGCCAAAATTCGCTCAGCGAATAGGCGAAGTAGTCCTGAAGACTGTTGAATTAGCTACTGCCATGTATCATCTCCAGGATGAAGCCACTCAAGAGTCACCAAGACAGGCAGGACCTAGTCAGGTGACAGCACCATCAGCCAAGAAACCAATCGAGGAATCAAAGACCATGGATGAACGATCCCCTAAGAAGTCAAAGAAGCGAAAGGCTTCTCAGAACTTCGCCATGGTCGCTCACAATGGTAAAGCAGTCCCCAACCAACCAGCTCAACCCCCTGCTAGGTGTGTATGGCCTTTCCTATGATACCTACATCAAGGAACTATGTACCTTACAACCTACTCTTGTGATTTCTCTCTCTCAAATGATTGCTCATGATTCCCTCGAAAATTTTAAGTACTCGTTTCACTCTAAGAAACAAAGTACAGAAAATTAAGTGACATTATGAGTAATCGTGCTTTTCGCACATCTGTGCCTTTAAATCCTTGGTTAGATAACTAAGGGTATTTTCAAATCTCATACCCATTACGTTTTGATTTTTCAACATACACAGTACCAGTATTTCAAAACAATCTTCATGATCTCAAAACATTTCATATAGTTTGAAAACAATTTTTCTAGATGCATTGTCTGTGTTATTTCAAAAACATTGGCCATGTTATCAAAACCAACCTTTCTAATTTCAAAATATTTCATATAGTCTGAAGACAATATTAACACAATACATTTTCTGATCAAGTGCATGATTTCGAAAAGCATCATTCATGTCTTTCAAAAACCTTATACATAATTTCAAAATTCATTTCGCATGACTTTAAAACATTTTTGTAAATATATCTACCTATTACACCTACTTTATGATTTCAAAAAAAAAAAAAAAAATATTATATATAAGGTTTCAAAAACGTTAAACACATTTTTCTTAAAAGAACCCCATGCATAGTTTTCAAAAATATTTTCCTCATACATTGACTTAACCTTCAAATTCCGCTTCATATGTCGCCTTGACATATCAGGCATCTCAACTTCATAAGCATTTTACATCATGTTTTGACCTAAGCACATCCAGTGCAAGGTTTTAAAACATCTTCAACTTCTAAAATTCATATGGGATCTTTTTAATTAGATCCTTGTGGATGATTATCGTTCAAATCAGAGTCCTTAATCGGATTCCTTATGTACCTTAATTCGAACACTTCGGTTCCTAGTAATCGAAATCGAATTTTCTTTTTGAATCTTTCTATCTTTATAGTTGGATTCTTGATAACGTTTAAAGTACCAAATGAAATCCACGGAATGGATTCCTAGTGTGCTTTAAATGCATGTACGCAATTTACAAGACAAATTAACGAACAATTTTGTGGTTATATGATATGTGTTTATGTGTTCTCCTCTATGTTTTTGTGTGTTACGATTTTCCAAATCCTCATAGGATCTTTCATATCTTCATATGAGAGATTCATAGTAGGATATTCAAAAGGTACTACCTTAAATCCTTATGGGCTTCTACCTGGTAGTTAAGACCCTTGGGTTATATAGTACCACTCCATGATTCTTAAGAGACCTTAAGTGGTCTAGTCAAAAAGATTGATTCACAATCTGGTTAAAGAATGACATCTAGTGATGTAGCGGAACAGACTCCTTGATAGTCTATTTAGATCATTTATTGATTTAATTTAAAGGACTCTATGGCGGTCTAGTCACACTCATCACTGGTTTGTTCATTTGGTTTTCCCCTACACACTATAAAATAGACTGTGTAAATTGTGCAAAGAATTGTCTGATTATGGACGCGTACATAATTATGAAATTTAGTGCACAGAAACACAGTAAGATTTATTATGTGTAAGAACCGATAGTGACAACAATAACGAAATGAGAACGATGTAATGGAGGTACGGTGGACGCACCAATGACGCTTCATATACTTGTATATAAGTATCCCTCTTACATTGCAATCATGATGTTATTAAAGGTTACTAGAAGTTCAGAACCCTAACCAATATTGTTCGATCTTTTCAACCTCATGTTTTCAAGCTCTCACAAGTTTCCTCTAAATAAATTTCGGGACGAAATTTCCTAAAGTAGGGGAGACTGTAACACCTGTGCCTCCACGGCCATCAAACAAATACCAAACCAATGAAATATTGTATTTCATACTTGGGATTTGTAAAAATATGTGTATCGTTTGCACATATCGACTCTTGTTCGATTTCAAGCTTTAAATCGCTTTCTAGAGGGTTATACGCGCTCTGATGTGTAGATATAACCAGTTTAATCCAACGAACACTCTGGAAAAGTGAAATAGGCTTAACATACCTTAAATAACCTTTACATAACTTAGTTATAAGTTTTGGAAGGTTTGGTGTGGTGAAACAAAGTTTAATCGCTTACAGGGACTAAAGTTGACAAACTGCGAAAGTATGCCAATTTGAACTGTAACAGACCTTCCGGAACATGAACATAAGTTAAACATACCATAAATATCCTTTACATAGCTTAGAAAAAGGCTTTGAGGTGTTCGGTATGCTAAAATAAACTTTTGTGTCATTCAGGGACTAAAAGCGCCAAAAAAGTGCACAAGTTTGCATTTTTACGCATAACTTACGTTCTGAATACATCTGGACATCCAAAAATTTATGTAAGCATGACTACATTATATTTTAGTGTTCGCCTTAAGAAAAATCCATGCGTCGCGTCATTTGGATCGTTTTTCGCGCTTATGCGCATTCCGCCGTAATTAAGCGAACATCGCGTTCGTACGGCCAAACGAACCGACATCGGAGATATTTTTGAGCATGTTTTGAGTTCCCTATACTTTAACTTCATTTTAGAGCCTTGAAATGAGGTTAACGGGGTTCAAACGCATCAAAAATCGCTTAAACGGGCTGCAGGGACTAAACCTGTCACTTTTGAAACTTTTCTGAAACAGGGGGGTCAGTGGCGTAGCGCGACTGCCTAGGCCCTTACCGTCGCGCTACGCGACTGCCTATTCTGGGCAGAAACATGCAGAAAACTCATTTTTCGCATTTTCGGGACCAGATTCGATGTATCGACAGCTGTTTACAGCTGTTAACCACTCCTAATCTCTCTTCCACATGTTGATACCCTATGGTTAGTGGCAATTTAGTCACCATAACATTCCGACACTTGTACGGTTGCGATTAAGGCACGTTTTCCATGAAACGATCTTAACGGTTCGGGTATTACTATAAATACCCCATCACCCCAACCTCATTTCTTACAAGAATTCTGATTTTGAGAGCTCTAAGTTGAAACCATTGTTTCATACCTGAGTTCTTGGATCGGGATTAGCATTCGGGGACCCTTCGTAAGTATTCTTTCGTTCTTTTCCTTATTTTACTGCTTTTCGAGTCAGAAAGTCAAACTTTGTTTGACTTTCAGCGTTGACCAGTAATGGTCAATGCGAAGTTCGTTTGAACTTCGCAACGTGAGTGTAATCACGTTGGTTATAGTCCCTTGGGACTATGCCCACTGATTACCACGTTGTCTAGGGTCGTAGGGTAGGCGATCTAATAAATCGCCTATACCTTCGAACTCGACCCATTTGGTCGATCATTAGGATCCGACCAAATACAGTAGGTGACCATAGTAGGTAGGGAATAACCTTCCGAGGTTATACCCTATGGTCACATCGTTTGAGTAGTTGTATGATAGGTAGTTTATATGCCTTAGGTAAATTACCAGAATACCCTTTTCATGTATAATTGGTAATTAAGCATATGTAACCTAAACTTTTGTCACATAACTGATTATGTAACATGTTTAGGCATATAACACTTGTCATAGGACTAGTTAGACGGTCCGAACGCGTTTCACGCGCACGACGCGTTAAAGTAGCATATGTTACCTTAATGGGTCGCGATGGGTCGAAAGCGCTTAGGTTTGGTCTCATTGTAGTATGTAGGCCTTGTTAAACCATATCATATGAGTTCCAATACTCATTTGGTTTACCAAGCCTCATTCTATCCGATCTCCCGATTTAAGTCCGGTTTATTTATATAGTTTTAGATTGCCGACTGATTCCGTGCTCCCTCTAGCTTTGTTTGGTTGTTGTTCAAGACCTCTAAGCATTCTCAGGCGAGTACATTATTCCCCTATTTTACTGTTTTCAATTGTTTTGGGGTGACTCATATGTGCTAAATGTTTTCGATGTTATAACGATGGTTTCAAAAACAATTAAGGCGATTTATACAAAACTAATAACGATTTCATAAAGTGAACAAACTTGTTGGTTGTAGTTACATAACAAATGACATTCATTAGCAATGATCAAGCCGACCAGTATTAGGTTATGGTACCATAGGATCTGACAAATCCCGTTATTTACTACACCCGTGGTTATGTGTGGGTATGGTAGGTAGCGACTGAATCTGTAATTATTAATTTACCCTATGGAGGTTTGTTAATACGAAAACGAGAAGCGATGAAAGTCACGAAGGTTTGAATGTTATTAGCGAGACGACCTTATAAGTAGTTTCACGACCTAAAACGAATTAAACGATTTACGATTGGTTTTCACATGATGTTTTAACGATTGGGTTAACGATTAGGTTCAAAGCGATATACGATATTATTTTGGTTATACATATTACATGATTTACATTTGGGCATGAACATTACTTTGGTGGTTTGGTTTGGATTAAGTGATTAAGTAACAATGCGTGTGGAATATGATACAAGCATGGTGGATACGCCGCTGGTACTTCCTATATATAAGTGTTTGTATGGTATTACATATTGTAGCGTTATTTGAATCATTTCAGTTTGAGACATAGAACATTTTATACAAGTAACATACTTTTCACAAGACATTTATTTACAAACAACTTATCTTACACAAACTCATTTTACATGGTTATTCATTTAATCATGCATTATTCTCTTATTTATACATATCACTTGAACTTATCATTGTTTTTCAAATAATTTACTAAAACAAATGTTTTTGGGTTAAGAGTCATGGCTACGAGGTTTTACAAATTATAACCCGCTTGATTTGAGTTGGTTAATTAAGTTGCAATATTATACTCTTTTCAAAACAAGGTTTTTAAATAAAGTATTGCAACGTCTAAACTAGCCATGATTTCGACACTCCTACAAAACCTATGTACTCGCCAGCATTTCTTTGCTGACCTCGTTTTCACATATGTTTCAGGTATTGTTGAATGATATCGATTGATAAGATGCATGCTCACATAGGACTGGACAAGGCCTTAGTGACTCAATAACAATGATAGACTATGTTTAAATAGTGTATTTAGATTTCAAGACGATGTAATTATTCAATGTTTAATAAAACGAAACACTTTTTGGTATCCATGGTTATGAAACATTAATTCTGTTGCAACACGCCCCGATGTTTCCGCCACGCTTTGTTGTTTTACGCGGTCGGGGTGTGACAGCTATGAAAGTGGATATCCAAAAAGCGTATGATACGGTAGATTGGAGATTTTTACGTGATGTTTTGCATGGGTTTGGTTTCCATCCGATGTTTATAGCTTGGATTATGGAATGTGTCACTTCCACTTCTTTTTCGCTTAGTGTGAATGGCAATATTTACGGTTACTTTAAAGGAAAGAGAGGCTTGCGTCAAGGTGATCCTATGTCTCCCTACTTGTTTACCATGGTAATGGAGGTTTTAACTCTTATTTTAAACAAAAACGCTGAATTGGATTCGTCTTTTCGTTTTCATCATAAGTGTGAGAAGCAAATGATAATCAACGTTTGTTTTGCCGATGACCTATTATTATTTGCTAGGGGTGATGTGGGTTCGATAAAGGTTATTATGCGCTCCTTAAAAAACTTTGAAGAAGCTTCGGGTCTTGTTCCTAGTAATGCAAAAAGTTATATATTCTTTAGCAATGTTCCGTCATCGACTAAGAGTAGGATTGCTGATTTAGTTCCGTTTGAGGAGGGGAGACTTCCTATCAAGTATTTGGGGGTTCCATTGCTTGCTTCGTGGCTGCTTGTTAAGGATTGCAAAGTGTTAGTGGAGCAGGTCTTGTAGTTTCAAGAAAATGGGGTTCTCTGGGCGATTTTGGCGATCTTGTAAAACCCTAACTTTCTCTTGCTAATCCTCGTCTCGAATGCTCTTGCTTATCAGCTTAGGGTTTATGATCGATCCTTAGGTGATATTCAATTGTTCTCGGATTAGGGGTTTGTAGTTAGGGTTTGATTTCGGCGCTTCTTTCTGAAGTTACGGCTCTAATTTTGGCGTTACATTTGATTTCGGCTTAACTCTGATTTCGTTGATCTGTTTTCGGCGCTATAAGGTGATTCCAGATTTCGAGATTAGGGTTTTGAAGTCGTTGTTTTCTGATTAGCGAAGGGGGTGCGGCTGGTTCCTTATTGTTTTAGGGTTTCAGCAGGTTTCTTTATCATCGCTATTCTTTGTATTTGCTGTTTTTGCTGATCAGAATCTGTCCGTATGGATGGCCAAAATGCAGAAAACTCAAATGTGTTTGCGAAAAAAAATTAAGAACATTGACGGTAAAACATTTGAGCCAAGACAAACATCATTTTTGGCGACTAGGGTTTCTGAAATGCCGAGTAAGAAGGTATGTTTTATGATGCCGCTTAATGATACTGAACATGTTATTGGCTGTTCTGATTCACCCAATCAGAATTATGCGAAAGTCTTTGACAAGAGAAAGGTAGCATTTGTGTTACCGGTGAATGATATTAGTCCTACTCGAGTTCAAAATCTGAATCAAGATGATAATGCTCATGTCCAATCTTATGCGGATGTGGTCCTACATGAACGAATTGAGCAGGGTGATATTAAGCGGGGTGGGGATTCAATTCAGAATCAGAATGTAGATGAAAACGCTAGAAAGGCCAATGATGTGGCTGATCAAGCTCCTAAAGTCCATTTTCGACATCTTAACTCAGATGTATCATTGGATGGAGTGGATGTAGTGCTTCCGATTGATTCGGTTCGCCAGGTTAATAACAGGTTAGCAAACACTCTTTATGGTTATTTCCTGGGGGATAGGATTGCATATCCAGTAGTTGAATATTTTGACAGAACAAATTGGAAAAAACATGGTCTTCAGAAAACTATGATGAATTCAAATGGTTTCTTTTTCTTCAAGTTTGAAGACAGAAAGGGTATGGATGCTGTTCTTGAAGGGGGACCTTGGATGATCTGTAACAAACCTATGTTTCTCAACATTTGGTCTCCTACAAACACCCTTAAAAAAGATGAGGTTAAAAAGGTTGCAGTTTGGGTTAAATTGCATGATGTTCCGCTAGTGGCATATTCTGATGATGGTTTAAGCATGTTGGCTTCAAAAATTGGGTCCCCTGTGCGCCTGGATTCGTATACTAGTGATATGTGTAATGAGGCTTGGGGAAGGAGCAGCTATGCTAGGGCTCTCATTGAAATATCAGCTGATCATGAGTTGAAAGTGGCTCTAACCATGGCTATTCCTGAATTGGATGGGAACAATTATGTTAATGAGACTATTCGGGTGGAGTATGAATGGAAACCTCCTAGATGTGCCCACTGTTGTGTTTTTGGGCATGATTCTGAGGAGTGTCCAAAACGCATTCGACAGACAGTGAAACCTCCTACATATAGTCCGAAAGTAGATGAGGATGGTTATACGGAAGTCAAGACAAAGAAGAATGTAAAGAAGAGCGGTTTTCAAGTTAACAATCAAAAGGCCAAGTTTGAATATAGACCTGTGGATAAAAAGAAAAAGGCAGTGAGTTCTGCATACATGAGTGCGCGGAGCACTAGTTCATCTAAGGTTCAAACACATAATTCTTTTAGCGCCCTTGGGTTTGTGGGAGGGAACGGGGATAAAGGGAGACGTGAGCCAAATGAGGAGTCTGATGATGACAAGGTAGAGGTTGTATATGATGAAACGACTGAGTTTATGACATCGGGTACACATCCTACGTCTTTCAGTACAGGGGCAAGCACCTCTCACATAAAGTTGTCTAATGGATAGGTGGCTTCTATTTCATGCTAAGGGACTGCCAGTTGGTAGCAATTTCATTTTTGATGATGGCGGTTGACGTCTTTTTGTTTGTTTTTTTCGTTTGTCTACTAGTTAGTCATTATCATGATTGTAGTAGGCTAGATTAAGGTGGTAACTTGGTTTGTTTTGGTATTTGTTTACATATATGGGGCATGTCCTGTATATGAACTAGTGGGGAATTCATCCTCACTACTTGTACTTATTTGGCGGTTGTCTATAATAGAATCACCGGGGTAACCCTTTACCCAAAAAAAAAAACGATGGTTTTCAAAACGATTTTCGATATTATAACAATGGTTTCAAAAACGATTAAAATGGTTTATATTAAATTAATAACGATTTCGATATACTGAACAAACTTGTTGGTTGTATTTACATAACGAATAATATCCATTAGTTTTGGCCGAACCGACCAGTATTAGGTTATGGTACCATAGGATCTGACAAATCCCGTTATCAGACTGCACCCATGGTTATGTGTGGGTTAGGTGGGTAACGACTGAATCTGTGATTGTTAGTTTACCCTTTGGTGGTTTATTAATGCGAGAAGCGATAGGCGAGTTGTGAAGGTTTGGATGTTATTAGCGAGACAATCAAAAGTAGTTTTCACGATTTAAAACGAGAATGATTTGAACGACTAAAGCGATTTTTAACGAATTAAATGATTTGGGTAAACGATTGGTTTTTGGTTAGTGTTTAGATAACGGGACGGGTGTAATGTGATGAAAGCATGGTGGATACGCCGCTGGTACTTCCTATATATAAGTGTTTTCATCGTATTATGTACCATGGCGTTATTTAGTTCACTTGGGTAAACGATTTTAAAACGATGTCACACAAACGAGGTTTTCGAAATGATATAAACCATACGAGTTTTATTAACGAGATTTATTAACGAGTTTTGTTAACGAGATTTATTAACGAGTTTTATTAACGAGATTTATTAACGAGATTTATTAACGAGTTTTTACGAGATGTTTTACAATTTGATTTAAATAAATAAATGTTTTGGGTTAAGAATCATGGCTACGAGATTATATAAATTATAACCAACTTTATTTGAGTTGGTTAATTATGTCGCAATACTACACTTTTCAAAACAAGGTTTTTAATTAAGTATTGCAACATGTAAACTAGCCATGAATCCGACACTCTCAAAAACCTATGTACTCGCCAGCATTTCTTTGCTGACTTTGTTTTTCACATATGTTTCAGGTGTTGTAGAATGATGTTGATTGCTAGGATGCATGCTCACATAGGACTGGACGAGGCCTTAGTGACTTAATAACAAGGATAGACTATGTTTAAATTGTTTATTTAGATTTCCAGACGATGTAAATATTTAATGTTAAATAAAACGAAACTTCAAATTTCCGTGTGTTTTGAAACAATGATTCTGTTACAACACTCCCCGACGATTCCGCCGCAATTTTTGTTTTACGCGGTCGGGGTGTGACAGAAAAGTTGGTATCAGAGCTCATGGTTATAGGGAATTAGGTTATTAGTAATGCTTTGACCTAGTCTATAACTTTCCTAGGACCCTAACGAGAGTTTACTTGCGTTTATTCATAAAACAATACCGTCACCTATCCTTAGGTGATAACCACAATGAGAACACTAAATTCGAATCCGCCTTGAAAACCAATCATCTGTTCTAGGATGATTGATTACTAGGTTTTGAAACCTCTGTTTTAAGGTTTTGAACCCTTTAAGTTTTCAAAATCTCGTCAAAGTCTGGATATGAGCACTGCTTACCACCCACAGACCGATGGTCAAATGGAACGTACCATCCAAATGCTCAGACATGCTGAGGGAATGTGTTATTGATTTTGGAAACGGGTGGGAACGACACTTACCGTTGGTAGAGTTCTCCTACAACAACAGCTACCACACCAGCATTTAGGCAGCACCCTTTGAGGCATTGTACGGTCGTAAATGCCGATCACCTCTGTGTTGGGCAGAAGTTGGCGAAAGCCAAATTACTGGCCCGGAACTTGTAGTTGAGACTACGGAAAAGATTGCCCAGATCAGACAACGCATGGCGGCAGCACATGATCGTCAGAAAAGTTACGCTGATAAGCGGAGGAAACCGCTAGAATTCAAGGTCGGTGACCGGGTTCTACTTAAAGTCTCACCCTGGAAGGGTGTGGTTCGTTTTGGTAAACAGGGCAAGCTTAATCCACGATATGTCGGACCATTCGAAATTACCGAGAAGATCGGTAAGGTTGCTTATAGATTGAAGCTGCCTGAAGAGCTGAGTGCGGTGCACAACGTCTTTCACGTGTCTAATCTGAAGAAGTGTCTGTCAGATGAAACACTCATCATTCCTTTCAATGAGCTAACTTTTGACGATCAGCTACACTTTATTGAGGAACCGATTGAGATCACGGATCGAGAAATCAAAACCCTCAAACGTAGCCAGATACCTATCGTACGAGTTCGTTGGAACTCGCGCCATGGCCCAGAGTTTACCTGGGAACGGGAGGACCAGATGAAGCACAAATATCCCCAGTTGTTCCTAAACGAAACTCCCAGCACTGAAGCTACATCAGAATTTCGGGTAGAAATTCCAAACTAACGGGGGGATGATGTGACACCCCGTTGAAACGTTCTCACTCATACTAGCTTGTCAGTGGCTGCACTTTAACTTTCGGGATGAAAGTTCTTAAAACTTGGGGATAATGTGACACTCTAGGTTTTCCCGAGCAACCTTCTTGTATTAGCATTGTGTGTACATATATTATTAAACGAAAGTTTGTGATTTATCTTGATGTGCTATGTGATCCTTGTATTGAGTTATGTGTATGTAGTATATATATATGTGTATGCATGTACTGTGGACCGAAACCACAAGGACCCGACCCGAGGCCACTCGGTCTCGAGTAAACCCAACCAGTTGGGCCACGCACCCGAGAAGCCCACTCGGAAACCCATTAGGGTGCACTGACTTAGAACGGGTATAAAACCCCCACATAAGACGACATTTCCTATTTTGGACACATAATCATCATCCCAATCCCCAAACATTCCCTCACACTCACTCCCACACACTCTCCTTCATCCTCTCAACAAAACCCTAGCAACATCACCCTCTCCTCTTGTCTCGGATCAATAGTAGCAGCTCAAGCTCTTGTTCTAGCTCGTATTCTAAGCTAGGAAGTCCCCTTTTCGGCTGATTTCACACCACTCTCACACCCGAACACCATCCGGCTAGTGTTTCACATTGCTAGATGTTGTGATGCTTGGTTGATAAATGTTATGCATGATAAAAGTGTTGATTAGTGTTAATGTAGGTTATTGTTGTCTATTTTAAAGGTTATATGCTGAATGTGCAATTTGTACAAATGATGAGATGAAATGTTGATGCTACCGTGATATTTTACTAGTTTTTGCACATGAGGGTTCTTAAAGAAAAGAATGAGATATTACATGATTGTTGCTTATGAAATGCATGTCATGTGTGTTGTAAGGTTGTAGGCTTATTGATTTTACTTTTAGGTCCATATTGTGACACCTGTGTCACTTCAACCATCCAACAAATGCCAAACCAATGAAATATTGTATTTCATACTTGGGATTTGTAAAAATATGTGTATCGTTTGCACATATCAACTCTTGTTCGATTTCAAGCTCTAAATCGCTTTCTAGAAGGTTATACGCGCGCTGATGCGTAAATATAACCAGTTTAATGCAATGAACACTCCGGAATAGTGAAATAGGCTAGGTTTCATTTAGTATGTAGGCTTTATTAAACCATACTACATGAGTTCCCATACTCATTTGGTTTACGAGCCCTCATTCTATCCGATCCTCCGATATAGGTCCGGTTTATTAACATAGTTACCTATAGTAGGTGTTGTTTGATTCCGTGATCTCTAGCATTGCTTGGTGGTTATCTTAGGACTTCTGAGCAATCTCAAGTGAGTACATAGACACCTCTTTTACTGTTTTCCAAACTGTTTTGGGGTGAAACACATGTGCCTACTTGTTACTTTCATGCTTTCCTGTTTTCACATGATATACTTGCTATGTTCAATAGTACACTTATAGTACATTGTTTTACATTACATTTTATGCTATGTGTGCCCATTGTGTGCATACTTAGTACATTGTTTTACATTACATTTCATGCTATGTATGCCCATCGTGTGCATATTTAGTACAGTTGTTTCACGTCACATGCTATGTATGTCTATTGTTGCATACTTAGTACAGTTGTTTCACGTCACATGCTATGTATGTCTATTGTTGCATACTTGGTACAGTTGTTTCACGTCACATGCTATGTATGTCTATTGTTGCATACTTAGTACAGTTGTTTCACGTCACATGCTATGTATGTCTATTGTTGCATACTTAGTACAGTTCACATGCTATTTATGTCCAATTGTTGCATTGTTCATCATACTTAGTACATTTGTTATTCATCACATGCTTACATTTTGGATACACATTACATGATTTACATTAGACATGAACATTTTACTTTGGTAGTTTGGTTTGAGTAAGTGATTAAGTAACGAGGCGTGTGTAATATGATACAAGCATGGTGGATACGCCGCTGGTACTTCCTATATATAAGTGTTTGTATGGTATTACATGTCGTAGCGTTATTTGAATCATTTCAGTTTGAGACATATAACATTTTATACAAATAACATACTTTTCACAAGACATTGATTTACAAACAACTTATCTTATACAAACTCATCTTACATGGTTATTCATTTAACCATACATTATTCTCTTATATACATATCATCTGATCTTATCGTTTTTCAAATGATTTACAAGACAAAGCAAATTACAAGGTTCATGACTAAACATTTCTCAAACATAAGTCATGAATCCTATTTTCTCAAAACCTATGTATCTCATAGGCATTTTTATGCTGACGTACCTATTTTCACATGTGTTTTCAGAAGATGATGCATAGGACTTATCAAGACATACTTAGGCGGACCTGTGCCTTAGTGACTTAAAACGAGACAAGAACTAGTTAAATTTTGTTATGTACTCTTTATTTGTTGTTTAAAGACAATGTAACTCGCTTGTTTGATGAATAAAATGAAACTTTAAATTTCCATGGTTGTGAAACATTAATTCTGTTACAACACTCCCCGACGTTTCCGCCACGTTTGGTTGTTCCACGTGGTCGGGGTGTGACAGAAAAGATGGTATCAGAGCCAATGGTTATAGGGAATTAGGTTATTAGTAATACTTTGACCTAGTCTATAACCTTCCTAGGACCCTAACGCGAGTTTACTTACGTTTAGTCATAAAACAATACCGTCACCTATCCTTAGGCGACGACCACAACAAGAACATAAATTTCAAAACCGCTTTGAAAACTAATCATCTGTTCTAGGATGATTGATTACTAGGTTTTGAACCCTCTATTGTAAGGTTTTGAACCCTCTGTTGTAAGGTTTTGAACCCCTTTGAATTTTCAAATCTCTCGTCAAAGTTTTGGGTCCTAAATAGTGTGAACACGTGCAAACTGGAAGAGTGAATGCCTGTACCCTGAGTTTTCTGTCTAAGGCTTGAGTGTTCGTACAAATCCACATAATCGGACCAGTCACTCTTACCTGGGAACTCTTGGGGTGAGTGTCCACTTATTGGCGAGCATGTCTTCGCGATACACTATGAGGATCTATTTGCTTTGATTCAGCCTTTGTGTTGTTTGTTTGCTTCGTGGTTCAAACAAATGACCATCAACCATGATTTTGGTCGGTATTTGTAACATCCTATTCTTACCAAATGTCATTTCATTTATTTTCTCTCTTGTTTCCCCTTTTTTTAGAATGCCTCCTCGACGCGAAAATCCGGTATCTATTGAAGATCTGGCAGCTGTCATTACACAGCAAATAACTGCTGCAATCCCGAACATCGTTGCCTAATGTCACCAAGCTCTCAACAACAATAATGCCCTCTGCAATTTCAAGACGTTCAACTCGGCTAAGCCATCAAAGTTTTCTGGGTCTCAAGGAGCGACTGCACTTCTGCAATGGTTCGAGAGTCTAGAGAGTACCATCAGGCATGTTCAATGTCCAAACGAGCGAAAGGTAGATTTCGCATCTAGTGTCTTTGAGAAACGAGCTTTGACGTGGTGGAATGGTGTGGTGAGAGATAGGGGTGCCGAAGTGGCACTGGCTCAAACATGGGAAGAACTTAGAGCACTGATGATGAAGGAATTCTGTCCTCGTCACGAGGTCAGGGCCTTGGAAAGGGAATTCGACGATTTAAGCAAGACAGCGGTGAACATCGAGCCTACACTGATCGATATGAGGAGCTGAGCCTGTTGTGTCCTACCATGGTTACGCCTTTGGATAAGGCGATCGAAAAATACATTGATGGTCTCCCTAACTCAGTTCAGGACATTGCTACTGGTAGTAACCCCACTACGGTTAGGCAGACCATTGAGCTAGCTGCAACCTTGACTGAATCTCAGATCAGGAAACGTAAGCTTTTCCGAAAGGGTGACAAGAAACCGGTTGAGGAATCGAAACCAATTGAGGAATCAAAGACCATGGATGAACAGACTGAATCCCCTAAGAGGTCAAAGAAGCGAAAGGCTTCTCAGAACTTCGCCATGGTTACTCACAATGATCAAGCCATCCCCAACCAACCTGCTCAACCCCCTGCTAGGAAGCCATACAATGGAACTTCACCCTTGTGCAACCAATGTAACCTTCATCATCATGCTAGTGTGAAGTGCCGCGAATGCCAAATTTGTGGACGTAAAGGTCATACAGCAAAAGTTTGCGTAGCAGCAGTTGCACCAAATCAAGCTGACAACAATCCTGCTCAAGCTTGCTTTCCACCAGGTTCTTGCTACAATTGTGGCAAGATGGGTCATTTCCGAAGAAATTGCCCAAAAGCTTGCTAATGCTAATCCAGCACAGGGATGAGCATCTGACCGACTAGAAGACAACACCCTTTAGAAATAATTACGTCTTATGTATTATTTTCTTTTGTTGTCAAGGTCCATGAAACAGTTGTTATCATTGTTTATAAATAAATCTTTTATTTACATTGCAATGTATTTATGTGGTTGTATGTATAAACAACATATCCCTTACAATACCGACAATCAAGGAATCGTATTCCTTGAAAAGCAAACTATCCCCCAAAATTTTTTTCTATTTTATGATCTCTTGCGTTATCCACGAAATTCCTAAGTACCCGTTTCTCCCAAGGAAACGAAGTACAAGGCGCAAGTTACAACACTAGACGAATACCCAAAGTACCACTATAAATCCTTAATAGGGTACCTAAGGGTATTTTCGTAAATCCTAAAATTCTTGTGTTCCTTAATTCAAATATTACGTTTCTTTGAAAACAAAATCGAATTTTTGGGAGATCTTCCTATCTTTTCAGATAGATCCTAGAGGACATTGAAGTCCATCTACTGGTTTCCATATCCATTTTCAATCGATAACAAGTTAATAACAAATTAATAATCAAATTAAACAACTATGTGATTATGTGCATATATGTTTCCTTTTATGTTTTTGTAATCCAAGTTTTGTTATCCAAATCCTCGTAGAATCTTCCATATCTTCATATAAGGAATTCATAGTAGGATATCCAAAAGTACTGTATTAAATCCTCAATGGGCTTTTACGTAATAGTAAAGACCCTTGGATTATATTGTACTATTCCATAATTAGACCCCTTGAGTGGTCTAGTTAAACAGATTGATCCAAAAATCTGGTTGGGAATATCATGTGATGAGATAGCTGAAAGGACTCCTTGGTGGCCTAATTAAAAGGATCATTTGTTGATCTAATTAGAAGGACCTTATGGTAGTCTAGTCACACTCATCACAGGTTTGATTTTTCCTCCCCTTCACATTACAAACAAATTATGCGGACTGTGCAAGGAATTGCGTAATTATGGATGCATACATAATTATGAAATTCAGTGCACAGAAACCACAACAAGTTTGGTCGTGTGTCTAGAAATGACTCATCCCGTTCATTTTCGTTTCTGAAGGAATTGTGGAAAATGACTCATTCCGTTCATTTTCATTCCTGAAGAAATTGTAGAAAATGACTCATTCCGTTCATTTTCGTTTCTGAAGAAATCGTGGAAAATGACTCATTCTGTTCATTTTCATTCCTGAAGAAATTGTGGAAAATGACTCATTCCGTTCATTTTCATTCCTGAAGAAATGGTGGAAAATGACTCATTCTGTTCATTTTCATTCCTGAAGAAATTGTGGAAAATGACTCATTCTGTTCATTTTCATTCCTGAAGAAATTGTGGAAAATGACTCATTCCGTTCATTTTCATTCCTGAAGAAATCGTGGAAAATGACTCATTCTGTTCATTTTCGTTCCTGAAGAAATCGTGGAAAATGACTCATTCTGTTCATTTTCGTTCCTGAAGAAATCGTGGAAAATGACTCATTCTGTTCATTTTCGTTCCTGAAGAAATCGTGGAAAATGACTCATTCCGTTCCTTTTCGTTTCTGAAGAAATGGTGGAAAATGACTCATTCCGTTCCTTTTCGTTTCTGAAGAAATGGTGGAAAATGACTCATTCTGTTCATTTTCGTTTCTGAAGAATGTCCGTTAAGGAAATATCAGGGTTATGCCTTTCATATCTCTGGTGGTTATTTGACACAAAGTCACAGATAGACTCCTACGAATAAATTTCGGGACGAAATTTCCTAAAGTAGGGGAGACTGTGACACCTGTGTCACTTCAACCATCCAACAAATGCCAAACCAATGAAATATTGTATTTCATACTTGGGATTTGTAAAAATATGTGTATCGTTTGCACATATCAACTCTTGTTCGATTTCAAGCTCTAAATCGCTTTCTAGAAGGTTATACGCGCGCTGATGCGTAAATATAACCAGTTTAATGCAACGAACACTCCGGAATAGTGAAATAGGCTAGGTTTCATTTAGTATGTAGGCTTTATTAAACCATACTAATGAGTTCCCATACTCATTTGGTTTACGAGCCCTCATTCTATCCGATCCTCCGATATAGGTCCGGTTTATTAACATAGTTATCTATAGTAGGTGCCGTTTGATTCCGTGATCTCTAGCATTGCTTGGTGGTTATCTTAGGACTTCTGAGCAATCTCAAGTGAGTACATAGACCCCTCTTTTACTGTTTTCCAAACTGTTTTAGGGTGAAACACATGTGCCTACTTGTTACTTTCATGCTTTCCTGTTTTCACATCATATACTTGCTATGTTCAATAGTACACTTATAGTACATTGTTTTACATTACATTTTATGCTATGTGTGCCCATTGTGTGCATACTTAGTACATTGTTTTACATTACATTTCATGCTATGTATGCCCATTGTGTGCATATTTAGTACAGTTGTTTCACGTCACATGCTATGTATGTCTATTGTTGCATACTTAGTACAGTTGTTTCACGTCACATGCTATGTATGTCTATTGTTGCATACTTAGTACAGTTGTTTCACGTCACATGCTATGTATGTCTATTGTTGCATACTTAGTACAGTTCACATGCTATTTATGTCCAATTGTTGCATTGTTCATCATACTTAGTACATTTGTTATTCATCACATGCTTACATTTTGGATACACATTACATGATTTACATTAGACACGAACATGGCCCAGAGTTTACCTGGGAACGGGAGGACCAGATGAAGCACAAATATCCCCAGTTGTTCCTAAACGAAACTCCCAGCACTGAAGCTACATCAGAATTTCGGGTAGAAATTCCAAACTAACGGGGGGATGATGTGACACCCCGTTGAAACGTTCTCACTCATACTAGCTTGTCAGTGGCTGCACTTTAACTTTCGGGATGAAAGTTCTTAAAACTTGGGGATAATGTGACACTCTAAGTTTTCCCGAGTAACCTTCTTATATTAGCATTGTGTGTACATATATTATTAAACGAAAGTTTGTGATTTATCTTGATGTGCTATGTGATCCTTGTATTGAGTTATGTGTATGTAGTATATATATATGTGTATGCATGTACTGTGGACCGAAACCACAAGGACCCGACCCGAGGCCACTCGGTCTCGAGTAAACCTGTCACACCCCCAAAATCCACTCGCGGAATACCACCGCTTGGAGGCGTGACATGACCAGGATCAAACCACCAATCATATTGAACATAAGTATATAGTAAAAGTCATTCATCAATACGATAGGTGTTTCCAAAACCAATTATAAACAAGTGTGTAGCGGAAGCAATAATGTAAGACCCATCATAAGTTTAAGTACAAAATGTCGTAATGTTTAATAACACATTCACGATCCATGTCCACAACGACCGTGCCTCCCGTGCAAGCTCCAAAAGTACCTAAGGTCATGCAAGGCATGTAACAGAGAGTCAACAACTAGTTGAGCGAGTTCACAGTAAGAAAGTTCGTAATAGTAACTTCTCTTTATAACATGTGGCTCTACTAGGCCGATAGTATGTACTATTAGTGGGGGCTTCCCATATTTGTATATATACACTAGACTATTTGTAACCATAAGTGTTCTTCTTAGCCCGAGAACAGTAGTACGTACAAGGTTTACGTAGGTTTTACGTAAGTGACCTTCTTTACCCGAGGACAGTGGTACGCGTGGGGTTTACGTAGGTTTTACGTAAGTGTCCTTCCTGACTCCGGAAGACAGTTGCATGTGTGAGTTTACGTAGGTTTTACGTAAGTGTCCCTCGAAACCTGAGGACAGTGGTAAGTACTTGTTTACGTAGGTTTTACGTAAGTGTCCTGCTTAACCCGAGGACGATGGTAGATAGTCTAGTAGCCGCGTAAGTACGAGTAATTGTTAAATTCCATCATTCAACCCATTCCCAACCCCGGGAACCCCATGCCTTGGTAAGAGTGTGAACTCACCTTGTTTGCTCGGTATGCTAAGTTAAGTGCTCACAATAAATCAGTCAAGTCCTATAGTGCACGTATATACAGTCAGTTTATGTTTGCAAGGTTTCGTTTGCAATCTATGTTACCAAGTGTGTTTGACTATTAACATCATGTATCACATAGACAATTAATCACATTCATGCCATTCATACTTCACATAGATTTCCTCCACAGTTTATTCTAACCATGGTTATTCTCTTACATACTTGACAGGTTTAACAAGCTTAACAAGGTTAACATATGTAACAGGGATAATAACTTTACAGTATTAGTTAACTAACAGAGTTAACATCTTTTAGTTGAATTAATAATCTATGCAGAACCAACATGCTAAACAAAGTTGCTAGACTTAACAGAATCGATAACAAACAAGATTGTTAAACATATCAGAGTTAATCAAACAAAGTTATATACCCAAAGAGTTAATCTAATTAACTTAATTAACAACTAACAGAACATACATACACTAACTGAGTTTATGACTTAACATAGTTACTTAGTTTAACAGTGTTAATAAACTAACTAGAATTAACAAACTGAGTTAATAAACAAACAGGTCAATAACAACACAGAACACATGAGCCGAAATCACTATAGGCCGAAATCCACTTTAGCCGAAATCACTTATGGCCGAAATCCACTTTAGCCGAAATCACTTATGGCCGAAATCCACTTTAGCCGAAATCACTTATGGCCGAAATCCCTTTTATGGGACGAAAACACTTATTGGGCCGAAAACCCTTATGTGCCGAAAACATCCTTGGGCCGTATACACTTGGGCCGAAATCACATAAGTGATTTCGTCCACTTTCATTTGTGGGGGGGGGGGTGTTTTCGTGACTATTCATCATCATCAACAACACATACTGTAACATAAAACCCAGCAATTCTAATCCCATTTCTTATCAGATTCAACCCTTTTGTACAAACAATCAATCAAACAAAAGCATAAAACATTTGATTAGATATCTACTCATCTGTATTTTCAGAATTAACATCCAACAACATCATAGTGTTTATCATTTAACAGGAGATCTAGTTTAAGCATCTATCAACTGGCTATCTACGATCACTTTATCTCGAAGATTAACAATCACCATTTAACAGAGAACAAAGATCTAAACATTTAATCATCAAACAAAATCAGATCATAAGATCATAATATCTCACAGTAGCAGTTAATATAAGATATCCACTTAACATGTAAATCACTAACCGTATTTAAACAGGGGTTTGGCTTCAAAATGAGGAATTCTCTTTGTGGGTTTCAGATGTAGAGAGAGAGAACAAAGTGATAAGGTTTGGTGAATGGGTAACGTCTCGGAGAAGATTTGTTTATAAACTGCTTATATAAAATATCTCAAAATACTGGGCCATGGGCCAAGCCCATCTCTGATTTCGCCAAACATTGCTGGACGAAAACACTAAAGTGTTTTCATCACAGGGTGTTTTCATAAGAGCAGGGGTGTTTTCATATGAGTAGGGGTGTTGGCCAAAGTTCCATAATAAACTATACAATCCCATTTAGCACAATTTACACTATCATCATATACTCAAATATAATATCCACCCCAATTATAAAATATCAATCGAAATACGATATAACGTATTACAAAGGTAAGCGTTGTGAAACAACGAGTCGTGTAACAAACAACATCAACAATAAAAAAAAAATTAACGTGCACTAAATGCGAAGATGGAAATCTTGGAAACTCGAGTTGTCACAAAACCCAACCAGTTGGGCCATGCACCCGAGAAGCCCACTCGGAAACCCATTAGGGTGCACTGACTTAGAACGGGTATAAAACCCCCACATAAGCCGACATTTCCTATTTTGGACACATAATCATCATCCCAATCCCCAAACATTCCCTCACACTCACTCCCACACACTCTCCTTCATCCTCTCAACAAAACCCTAGCAACATCACCCTCTCCTCTTGTCTCGGATCAATAGTAGCAGCTCAAGCTCTTGTTCTAGCTCGTATTCTAAGCTAGGAAGTCCCCTTTGCGGCTGATTTCACACCACTCTCACACCCGAACACCATCCGGCTAGTGTTTCACATTGCTAGATGTTGTGATGCTTGGTTGATAAATGTTATGCATGATAAAAGTGTTGATTAGTGTTAATGTAGGTTATTGTTGTCTATTTTAAAGGTTATATGCTGAATGTGCACTTTGTACAAATGATGAGATGAAATGTTGATGCTACCGTGATATTTTACTAGTTTTTGCACATGAGGGTTCTTAAAGAAAAGAATGAGATATTACATGATTGTTGCTTATGAAATGCATGTCATGTGTGTTGTAAGGTTGTAGGCTTATTGATTTTGCTTTTAGGTCCATATTGTGACACCTGTGTCACTTCAACCATCCAACAAATGCCAAACCAATGAAATATTGTATTTCATACTTGGGAATTGTAAAAATATGTGTATCGTTTGCACATATCAACTCTTGTTCGATTTCAAGCTCTAAATCGCTTTCTAGAAGGTTATACGCGCGCTGATGCGTAAATATAACCAGTTTAATGCAACGAACACTCCGGAATAGTGAAATAGGCTAGGTTTCATTTAGTATGTAGGCTTTATTAAACCATACTAATGAGTTCCCATACTCATTTGGTTTACGAGCCCTCATTCTATCCGATCCTCCGATATAGGTCCGGTTTATTAACATAGTTACCTATAGTAGGTGCCGTTTGATTCCGTGATCTCTAGCATTGCTTGGTGGTTATCTTAGGACTTCTGAGCAATCTCAAATGAGTACATAGACCCCTCTTTTACTGTTTTCCAAACTGTTTTGGGGTGAAACACATGTGCCTACTTGTTACTTTCATGCTTTCCTGTTTTCACATCATATACTTGCTATGTTCAATAGTACACTTATAGTACATTGTTTTACATTACATTTTATGCTATGTGTGCCCATTGTGTGCATACTTAGTACATTGTTTTACATTACATTTCATGCTATGTATGCCCATTGTGTGCATATTTAGTACAGTTGTTTCACGTCACATGCTATGTATGTCTATTGTTGCATACTTAGTACAGTTGTTTCACGTCACATGCTATGTATGTCTATTGTTGCATACTTAATACAGTTCACATGCTATTTATGTCCAATTGTTGCATTGTTCATCATACTTAGTACATTTGTTATTCATCACATGCTTACATTTTGGATACACATTACATGATTTACATTAGACACGAACATGGCCCAGAGTTTACCTGGGAACGGGAGGACTAGATGAAGCACAAATATCCCCAGTTGTTCCTAAACGAAACTCCCAGCACTGAAGCTACATCAGAATTTCGGGAAGAAATTCCAAACTAACGGGGGGATGATGTGACACCCCGTTGAAACGTTCTCACTCATACTAGCTTGTCAGTGGCTGCACTTTAACTTTCGGGACGAAAGTTCTTAAAACTTGGGGATAATGTGACACTCTAGGTTTTCCCGAGTAACCTTCTTATATTAGCATTGTGTGTACATATATTATTGAACGAAAGTTTGTGATTTATCTTGATGTGCTATGTGATCCTTGTATTGAGTTATGTGTATGTAGTATATATATATGTGTATGCATGTACTGTGGACCGAAACCACAAGGACCCGACCCGAGGCCACTCGGTCTCGAGTAAACCCAACCAGTTGGGCCACGCACCCGAGAAGCCCACTCGGAAACCCATTAGGGTGCACTGACTTAGAACGGGTATAAAACCCCCACATAAGCCGACATTTCCTATTTTGGACACATAATCATCATCCCAATCCCCAAACATTCCCTCACACTCACTCCCACACACTCTCCTTCATCCTCTCAACCAAACCCTAGCAACATCACCCTCTCCTCTTGTCTCGGATCAATAGTAGCAGCTCAAGCTCTTGTTCTAGCTCGTATTCTAAGCTAGGAAGTCCCCTTTTCGGCTGATTTCACACCACTCTCACACCCGAACACCATCCGGCTAGTGTTTCACATTGCTAGATGTTGTGATGCTTGGTTGATAAATGTTATGCATGATAAAAGTGTTGATTAGTGTTAATGTAGGTTATTGTTGTCTATTTTAAAGGTTATATGCTGAATGTGCACTTTGTACAAATGATGAGATGAAATGTTGATGCTACCGTGATATTTTACTAGTTTTTGCACATGAGGGTTCTTAAAGAAAAGAATGAGATATTACATGATTGTTGCTTATGAAATGCATGTCATGTGTGTTGTAAGGTTGTAGGCTTATTGATTTTGCTTTTAGGTCCATATTGTGACACCTGTGTCACTTCAACCATCCAACAAATGCCAAACCAATGAAATATTGTATTTCATACTTGGGATTTGTAAAAATATGTGTATCGTTTGCACATATCAACTCTTGTTCGATTTCAAGCTCTAAATCGCTTTCTAGAAGGTTATACGCGCGCTGATGCGTAAATATAACCAGTTTAATGCAACGAACACTCCGGAATAGTGAAATAGGCTAGGTTTCATTTAGTATGTAGGCTTTATTAAACCATACTAATGAGTTCCCATACTCATTTGGTTTACGAGCCCTCATTCTATCCGATCCTCCGATATAGGACCGGTTTATTAACATAGTTACCTATAGTAGGTGCCGTTTGATTCCGTGATATCTAGCATTGCTTGGTGGTTATCTTAGGACTTCTGAGCAATCTCAAGTGAGTACATAGACCCCTCTTTTACTGTTTTCCAAACTGTTTTGGGGTGAAACACATGTGCCTACTTGTTACTTTCATGCTTTCCTGTTTTCACATCATATACTTGCTATGTTCAATAGTACACTTATAGTACATTGTTTTACATTACATTTTATGCTATGTGTGCCCATTGTGTGCATACTTAGTACATTGTTTTACATTACATTTCATGCTATGTATGCCCATTGTGTGCATATTTAGTACAGTTGTTTCACGTCACATGCTATGTATGTCTATTGTTGCATACTTAGTACAGTTGTTTCACGTCACATGCTATGTATGTCTATTGTTGCATACTTAGTACAGTTCACATGCTATTTATGTCCAATTGTTGCATTGTTCATCATACTTAGTACATTTGTTATTCATCACATGCTTACATTTTGGATACACATTACATGATTTACATTAGACACGAACATGGCCTAGAGTTTACCTAGGAACGGGAGGACCAGATGAAGCACAAATATCCCCAGTTGTTCCAAAACGAAACTCCCAGCACTGAAGCTACATCAGAATTTCGGGAAGAAATTCCAAACTAACGGGGGGATGATGTGACACCCCGTTGAAACGTTCTCACTCATACTAGCTTGTCAGCGGCTGCACTTTAACTTTCGGGATGAAAGTTCTTAAAACTTAGGGATAATGTGACACTCTAGGTTTTCCCGAGTAACCTTCTTATATTAGCATTGTGTGTACATATATTATTAAACGAAAGTTTGTGGTTTATCTTGATGTGCTATGTGATCCTTGTATTGAGTTATGTGTATGTAGTATATATATATGTGTATGCATGTACTGTGGACCGAAACCACAAGGACCCGACCCGAGGCCACTCGGTCTCGAGTAAACCCAACCAGTTGGGCCACGCACCCGAGAAGCCCACTCGGAAACCCATTAGGGTGCACTGACTTAGAACGGGTATAAAACCCCCACATAAGCCGACATTTCCTATTTTGGACACATAATCATCATCCCAATCCCCAAACATTCCCTCACACTCACTCCCACACACTCTCCTTCATCCTCTCAACAAAACCCTAGCAACATCACCCTCTCCTCTTGTCTCGGATCAATAGTAGCAGCTCAAGCTCTTGTTCTAGCTCGTATTCTAAGCTAGGAAGTCCCCTTTTCGGCTGATTTCACACCACTCTCACACCCGAACACCATCCGGCTAGTGTTTCACATTGCTAGATGTTGTGATGCTTGGTTGATAAATGTTATGCATGATAAAAGTGTTGATTAGTGTTAATTTGGTTATTGTTGTCTATTTTAAAGGTTATATGCTGAATGTGCACTTTGTACAAATGATGAGATGAAATGTTGATGCTACCGTGATATTTTACTAGTTTTTGCACATGAGGGTTCTTAAAGAAAAGAATGAGATATTACATGATTGTTGCTTATGAAATGCATGTCATGTGTGTTGTAAGGTTGTAGGCTTATTGATTTTGCTTTTAGGTCCATATTGTGACACCTGTGTCACTTCAACCATCCAACAAATGCCAAACCAATGAAATATTGTATTTCATACTTGGGATTTGTAAAAATATGTGTATCGTTTGCCCATATCAACTCTTGTTCGATTTCAAGCTCTAAATCGCTTTCTAGAAGGTTATACGCGCGCTGATGCGTAAATATAACCAGTTTAATGCAACGAACACTCCGGAATAGTGAAATAGGCTAGGTTTCATTTAGTATGTAGGCTTTATTAAACCATACTACATGAGTTCCCATACTCATTTGGTTTACGAGCCCTCATTCTATCCGATCCTCCGATATAGGTCCGGTTTATTAACATAGTTACCTATAGTAGGTGCTGTTTGATTCCGTGATCTCTAGCATTGCTTGGTGGTTATCTTAGGACTTCTGAGCAATCTCAAGTGAGTACATAAACCCCTCTTTTACTGTTTTCCAAACTGTTTTGGGGTGAAACACATGTGCCTACTTGTTACTTTCATGCTTTCCTGTTTTCACATCATATACTTGCTATGTTCAATAGTACACTTATAGTACATTGTTTTACATTACATTTTATGCTATGTGTGCCCATTGTGTGCATACTTAGTACATTGTTTTACATTACATTTCATGCTATGTATGCCCATTGTGTGCATATTTAGTACAGTTGTTTCACGTCACATGCTATGTATGTCTATTGTTGCATACTTAGTACAGTTGTTTCACGTCACATGCTATGTATGTCTATTGTTGCATACTTAGTACAGTTGTTTCACGTCACATGCTATGTATGTCTATTGTTGCATACTTAGTACAGTTCACATGCTATTTATGTCCAATTGTTGCATTGTTCATCATTCTTAGTACATTTGTTATTCATCACATGCTTACATTTTGGATACACATTACATGATTTACATTAGACATGAACATTTTACTTTGGTAGTTTGGTTTGAGTAAGTGATTAAGTAACGAGGCGTGTGTAATATGATACAAGCATGGTGGATACGCCGCTGGTACTTCCTATATATAAGTGTTTGTATGGTATTGCATGTCGTAGCGTTATTTTAATCATTTCAGTTTGAGACATATAACATTTTATACAAATAACATACTTTTCACAAGACATTGATTTACAAACAACTTATCTTATACAAACTCATCTTACATGGTTATTCATTTAACCATACATTATTCTCTTATTTATACATATCATCTGATCTTATCGTTTTTCAAATGATTTACAAGACAAAGCAAATTACAAGGTTCATGATAAACATTTCTCAAACATAAGTCATGAATCCTATTTTCTCAAAACCTATGTATCTCACAGGCATTTTTATGCTGACGTACCTATTTTCACATGTGTTTTCAGGAGATGATGCATTGGACTTATCAAGACATACTTAGGCGGACCTGTGCCTTAGTGACTTAAAACGAGACAAGAACTAGTTAAATTTTGTTATGTACTCTTTATTTCTTGTTTAAAGACAATGTAACTCGCTTGTTTGATGAATAAAACGAAACTTTAAATTTCCATGGTTGTGAAACATTAATTCTGTTATAACACTCCCCGACGTTTCCGCCACGTTTGGTTGTTCCACGTGGTCGGGGTGTGACACATATGGATGAATCTGAGAATCATAGTAAATGTGTGAATAATCAAGTTATGAAAACCCTAAATAAAGAACTATTTGAATATGATATGAACATTTGAAAAATGCTTGTTTGATCCGTTTTGATTTGGAATTAGACAAGGAAACATGTTTGTGATATTTGATTGGCTAGTACATAAAATCATGATATTACAATTCTATTGGATAGTACAAAATGCTGGCAGGCGTTCTAGAAGGATCCTGTCATCATGTGTGCAAGTCGAGACCCCCGGTTTCGACTCGAGACCATCAAGTGACAACTCGAGACCATAAACTGTTTACTCGAGAACAGTTGTTTCATCAGTGGTTTCGACAATGGTCTCGACTCATCAAGTGATCCATCAGTGTTGCGACTCGAGACTACCAGTGGTTGCGAGTCAAAACACTGCCTTGTTGCGACACAAAAATGCACAACTCGAGACCGCTCAACAGTAGCTTCAGCTCAACAGTGGTTTCGACACAACAGTGTTTTCCTTTGGACTGTGCTATAATTGGGCTAAGTGGGCTATACTGAGTTATTGGGCTGCATGATTATATGTGGTGTAAGGACCTGCAAAAATGTCCCAAAACGACCCGTAAGTACAAACCCGGACCCGTGAAACCCTAGTGTGCATTAAAAACCAAGAAAACAAGATTTCTGGGTTTCACGCGGGCCGTGTAAGAGTAAACATAGGCTTACGCGGGCCGCGTCAAAGCAGAATTGACCGGATAAGCACCCTGGGCCACGTGTCGCACACGTGGCAGGCCTACCGATGACACCATAGCCCTAGTCGTAGACTAGGTGGCCCTCGCGGGCCGCGTAAGATGAAGAGAGGGTTTACGCGGGCCGCGTAAAACCCTAAATTTTGTTATAAATTGCTAGGCCATGAGCAGTTCATCTGTGCTCGAGATTTCAGTCAAAAACGAAGTTCTACTGCTCAAAATCATAAATTCCATTAGGGAAACGCTGCTACGATACAGGGTATTAACTTGATCACTGCTACGATTCAATGTCCGATCGATTGAAACCAATCCGATGGATGTTTAAGTGCTGCCCAACTTAGGGCTATACTTTGTCATTCGTCGTGAATTCGATTGATGTTTAAGTGTTGCACGTTGTCATTCGTCGTGAGGGTTTTAATCTCGTGAGTTATCATAAATGTTGTATTAAGTTATTGACCTAGTACGTGTGCATTGTCATTTAATTTAGGTTACAAGGCTTATCTGGCTAAACTCTACCCGTTTAAATCTGCAATGTGAGTCATTCTCTTGTTATCAACATGTTTTACAATACTCCAACCATTTTTAAAAGTTATAATTACAGGGATTAAGTTGTGGTTATCTTGAATCACTGGCTAGTGGGGTATTGTGCACATTACTAATTTCTCACGGTTAGGCTAATAATCCTAACAGTGATAATCATCACTACTTGGGTGAAAGGACCCAGTAGTGGTATGACCATCGTCACCAGGAGGTGACACGGCGCCGGATAAAAATAAGATAGAAGCCATTGTAATCGCTCTTATGCTGTAATTAATAACTAAGGTGTCGTTTTATATATAACCTGAATGACTCGCCAATATTTCCCCGCTGATAAAATATTTTTAAAACATGTTTCAGGTGACCTAAGCAAGGAAAAGTGCTACGGAGCACTAACAAGCTTGAAGTAGTGGCTCAGTCATATAAATAAACATGTTTTATAAAACTAGGGAATTCCTTGTGAAATTCCTCTATTGTAAATTACGGGGTTTATCCCAACTTATGAAATAAAATAATTGGGCATTTTCAAGTCTTAAAAGATCCTGCTAAAACTTCCGCTGTCAACTCAAATAATAAATACCACGGGTTTCTGTCCCGAGGCTTCTGGACCGGGTAAAACCGGGACGGGGACCGTGACAGGAAAAGGTGGTATCAGAGCCACTGATTTAAGCCAATTAAGTAATTGGAAATACTTAATTTTTTGATTACCATTATGTGATTCTGTGAAAATCTCATCTATAAAATTTTAACTTTGAATTTTGTGTGTTTTTTCATGTATGCTAAACAGCATGAATGAACTATCAGAAGCACTTCAAAACTTTTCTATCCATAGCTCAGATATGGATACCACCAGTACTTTCAATGGCTACCAGGCTGACACTGAAGAGCCAATGGTATTCCAAGCCCAACCTCAGGAAAAACCTAAACCGAAGAAAAGAAGAAGACTTGTAGGCTGGAGGCGTGTGCGTAGGAAGAGGCCAGCAACACAAAAAGTTATAAAGACTGAGAATCCCAAAGATAAAGGCAAAGGAATAGAAATCGGGGAAAGTTCAGGGCAATCCCAAGAGATGCCACCTTGTGTCACACCCCGACCACGTAAAACATCAAATCGTGGCGGAAACTTCGGGGAGTGTTGTAACAGAATTATTGTTTCACAACCATGGCATTTAAAAGTTATGTTTTATTCACCAAACAAGGAGTTACATTGTCTTAAAATAACTGAAACAAAGAGTACATCACATAATTAAACTAGTTCCGTCTTTATTTTAAGTCTCTAAGGCACAGGTCCGCCCTAGTGTGTCACAAACATCCTAAGCAACAGCTCCTGAAAACACATGTGAAAATAGGTACGTCAGCATAAAAATGCCTGTGAGATACATAGGTTTTATGAAAATAGGATTCATGACTTGAGTTTAAAGAAATGTTTAATAAAAATTTAGTCATGAACCTTGTTAATTGTGAAGTGAACTTTAGAAAGTTGGAGCCTAAGGAAACGCATCAAGAAGCTGATATTGTGATCCCTAGAGAGGTCGTTAGAAAGGTCCAAGACAGGTTTGATAATGTGTTATTTGGTTATTTTCTGGGTAATAGACTACCGTTTCCGGTAGTCGAGTATTACGTTAAAAATGTTTGGGCGAAATTTGGCTTTGCTAAGGTTATGATGAATTCGGAAGGATTTTTCTTTTTCAAGTTTGATACAAAAGAAGGGATGAACAAGGTTCTTGAGGGGGGGCCGTGGCTAATTCGTAAAATTCCGTTATTTCTTAACATATGGTCTCCATCGATTAGTCTAAAAAAGGAGGGTATTAAGTCAGTTCCTGTGTGGGTTAAACTTCACAATGTTCCTATTGCTATTTATACTGATGATGGTTTAAGTCTTCTAGCTTTGAAAATTGGGGTTCCAAAGAGGTTGGATAGTTATACGGCTGACATGTGCGCTAATAGCTGGGGTAGGAGCAGCTTTGCTAGAGCCTTGATAGAAGTTAATGCTGATGATGAGCTCAAGGACCATATAGTGGTTGCTATTCCAAAGCTTGACGAAGAGGGATTTATTATGGAAAGGATTTCGGTTGAATACGAATGGAAACCTCAGCGTTGCTCGGCATGTTGCATATTTGGTCATAATGATCAAAGTTGCCTGAAAAGTTCTAATGTTAATCCTAAACAAGTAATAGTTGATGACGAAGGGTTTATAACGGATAAAAGGAAGGTTGCAAAGTTTGGAGCTATGCATAAAAAACAAAAACCAAAGTTTGTTTATAGGCAAAAATCTAACAAGGCGGGTGCTAGCACCTCTGGTACAAAGAAGGATTCCAGTTCGGCTTCGAACACGGTTAATGTTAAAACCTCGAATGCTTTTGATATTCTAGGTTCTGGGGATGGTGATGGCAACGAGAATACAATTGGCAACAAGGATGGTACGGATAAGAATGTGTATACAACGGCACATGGTATAGATGAGATTCTGGAAGATACTCCTACGGAAATGGCTCACTTTATGTCCAACAAACAGCATATTGATCTCTCTGAGGGGGCAAGCACTCCCGGTAACGCTGGTTTAAATGGGTAGCCTAATGTCCTAGAATATTAGGGGCTTGAACCGGCCCCTGAAACAAAGTGAGGTTCGTACCATTGTTTCTGAGAATAATTTAGAGTTATGCGCTATTCTTGAGTCGCATGTGGATGTTGGTAACCTGGCCAAAATTTGCAAGTTTGTGTTTCGTAATTGGAATTGGACCTCTAATGGTGGTGTTTGCAGTCGTGGCACCAGAATCATTCTGGGATGGAATGCTGATAATCTGGATGTTATGGTTCTTGCTCAATCGGATCAGATTATTCATACTCAGGTTATTTTTAAAGCTAGCAAGAAAGTTCTTTTTTGTTCATTTGTTTATGCTGAGAACAAGTATATAGATCGTAGATCGCTTTGGTATGATTTATGCAAGCATAAGGCTCTATGTCATGATAAGCCGTGGGTGGTTATGGGAGATTTTAACTCAGCTCTCAACATTGAAGATTCGTTAGTTGGGGGTTCTAAACAGTCCATTGGCATGCGTGAATTTCATGAATGTATCCAACAAGCTGAATTGATGGATATCAATGCGCATGGTCTGCAGTATACATGGAATCAAAAGCCTAAGAGTGGAGTTGGCCTCTTGAAAAAGATAGATCGAATTATGGGTAATGTTTCGTTCTTGGACCAGTTTCCTACTGCTTATGCGATGTTTCATCCGTTTCGAGTGTCGGATCACACGCCTTGTATTCTTAAAATTCTGTTGGACTCTGTATGCCCAAGACACATATTAAATTGATGTGGCTAGTATGTTATGATCCAAGTCGAGTCATACCCAATAACAAGCTAGACAAACACTTACAATATTTATTTATGATATGATCAAATAAATAAATATCAACACTTAGAATATTTAGAAATTGGTTTTCTAAATAATTGCACTTGACAAACTAATAAATTATATGGATAATTTATTTTGAGAGAATATTTATTTTGTTATTTAATGGGTTAAATAACATAATAAAAATAGCATAAGTCTTATAACATATGATGTTATATTTTATAAAAGGTTATAAAATAAACAAAGACCTATATTTTATAAAAGATTTGAATTTTTTTTTTATAAAAATAAAGCTAGGCCGCCCACCCCATATGTTCTTCCCAAAATTGTTTTGGTCCAATGAGATTTATTGCTTTTGCATGTGCTAGATGAGATCTCATTGGGTGGTCTTCCCTAAGTTCCTTGGCCTATCAAAATGCATGCAAATGCATGTGTAAGATGATCTCTTATTGGTCAATGTGGGTGGCTACTTTCTCTCACTTGGTTTTATATATTTTTATGGCAAAATAACTAAAAAGAACTTGAAGAACACTAGAGAAATATGGCTGAATATTTCGGCCAAGACATGATCATCCAAGAGGGTTTTTCATTCCGAAAAATCAAGTGTAAGACTCTCTAAAGATCGGGTCATGTATGGTTGATCTAGTAGGCTTTTTCAAGTTCACATTTCAAGTGCAAGAACTCAACAAAAGGCCCTCATATTTTTCGGCCATGAGATGGTCTTCAAGAGGGTTTTCTAGTGAGTTCATAAGTGTAGAAATCCTAGCTAACATGAGGTGTTTTGTTGGAAGCTTGGGGTATACAAGCTTGAGGTTTTCTACTCTTGAAGACAACCATTTCAAGAATCATCATCTTCTTCACATCCATTACTCCATGAAAGGTAGTTTTCTAAACATCCTATGGTTGTATATGATAGTATGCATCTTCATATATGGATCCGGGTTTTGGGATTTTGCATAAAAATGGTTTTATATCTTATAAAAGTAACATGTTTTAAACTTATTTTCCGCTGCGTTTTTATTTCATATGGATGAAATTACTTTGATAAACATGTTAAAATCCCATCAATGGCATCTAGAGCCGCTTATATGAGTGCATGCTTCAATAGACTTAAAATTTTCGGGTTTCGGGTTTGGTGAAAACCCTATGGCCGAAATTTTAAGTATGGTTATCCCTTTGTTTTTCAAGATTATAATCTTACATGCATAAATGAATCTTGAAAAATTATTTCATATGGATGATTTGTTTGTTTGGACAAAACTAACCTTTTCGGTTTTTTGGACATAGCCGAAAATGGTTATTAAAAGGGAACCATTTTTTTATGCTTCTTGAAATTAATATAAATATATATGTGGATATATATTTTGGTGCATATGACCAAGCCATGACCTTGTGTTGAATGTTTGTGTTTGTGATTTATATTAATTATTTCAAAGGTTGTAATAATTATTAATTTGTCTTCCATTTGTAAAGTTATGTAATTTATTTATTTTCATTTGGTATGTAAAATAAATAGATTAGGTGCATTTTATTTTACTAGAAAAATGTATTAGGATATATTTTGTAAAAGAAGATGCACACAAAAATGCGGTTTTGGGTTTTGCCAATTTCGGGCATAAAGGACTTCATAGTTCTTAACGGGATTTTAGCCCGAAAACCAAAACACATTTTCGGAGCCCAAAGGAGTTTGGAGCTGAATATAAAATACTTTTGGAAACTCAAAGAAAGTGGAGTAATCACAACACAAGAAGGATACTTGAAGCATTTGGATGCGGGATCAAGTGGGAGTTCAACGACACATTACTTGTGTCAGTTTTCACCCTTTAGGAAGGACCTTTTGGCACACTTGTTTCGGCTAACAAGTGTGGTCAAAACAGTTGGCTATGGTTATGCACCTATTGTTATATATGTTGTGCTTGTGTGGTTGTTTATTTATGTTGTTTAGATGATATTTGGATATGCATGCTTAACAAACTAATAATCAACAAGCGTAAAATTGGTTCTTGACAAAATCATTAAAATGATTAATAAAGGTTTTATTAAAAATTAATGATTTTTTAATAAAATGGGTTTTATTAAAAGAACCATGAAAATTTGTTTTCACTAAAGTACCAAGGATTTGAATGCATGCAAATATATGGTACATAAAGTTTTCTAAACTAGAATTTTGAAAACTCAAAATCCCTTTTATAAAACAAGTCAAACACCATCCTTTTATACAACACTCAAATTACTTGGGAACTCTTTGTGGGATAAAGGTCACCTAACCACATTTGAGGAAACTTGTATGTTCGAGGTGGGTTTACCATGTTTGTGGGATAAAGGTCACCTAACCACTTATGTGTATAAACTCACACGTGTGTGTAAGTTGGACGACTTGATTTGGAAACCATGAACTTAGGGTCACCGAAGCATGGGGAACAAACGGTGTTGATGGGATTAAACATGCCAACTAAACATAAAGATGTTTAACCGATCCCATATGGCTAGAAGTTGCAAAGAGTTGCAATTGTCAAACGTTGACTACCTTGTTAATTTAAATAGAGGGATAAAGGTCACTTAACCAATATTTAAATGTAACGTTGGATTCTAGATTTTAATTATTAATTGTCTATGAGACACAAAAGGGTATTAATGATTAAAATATAAATAATATCGAAAATACTAAAATTGAACCTTGTTAAAATTTTGTAGATGGCCGCTAACAATATTACCCAAACCATCCGTAACCTATCATAGAAAACGATCCTAATCCCGATGAACATCTTATGGAAGATAAAGATGCCTATAACGATTGGATTAAGTATATCGAGGATACTACGCAAGCCTCTTGCCTCATGTTAGGAATTATGATTCCCGAGATTCAAAAGGTTTTTGAACATCATGAGCATACGACATGATTAACCAATTGTAGGAAATGTTCCTATGGGTAGAACGCTTCGAAACGGTTCGAGCACTTCATGTATGTCGAATGGAGGAAACCCAATCGGACTCATCTTATGTCTTTAAGATGAAAAGCCACATTGATCACCTCGAAAGGCTCAATATGGATAAAAGGGTTTTATCCATACTAACGATCAATGAGGGTGGCAACTAGAAAGGGCATCACCCCGACACCAAAGCAAATGTTGCAAATGGAAACGGGTAATTCAAAGGGAAATAATTAGAAAGACTAAAGCGAAACCACCGAAAACAATAAAAGGAAGGCAAAGGTTGCCATGAACGATCCATGCTTTGAGTGTGGTGAGATAGGGCATTTAAATAGGAATTGTCCAACCTATCTCAAAGAGTTGAAAAACAAGAGGGATGCTAGGCAAACCTCAGGTACAATCTTAATGATACATATTGACCTTAATGTTATTTCTTCTAACACATGGGTATTAGATACCGGATGTGGAACTCATGTTTGCAATTCGTTGCAAAAGGTTTAAAAGAAATAAACATTACAAAAAAGGAGACTATGTTTTGAAACTTCCAAATGGTTTGGAAATTGTTTTAAAATGTTTTGAATGCTCCTAGTTTGACTAGGAACATTATTTAAGTTTCCCTTTTGAGACAACATGTTTTGATTTAAAAACAATGACATTTATATTTCGATGAATGACATGTTTTACTTTAAAACTATGCCTTCAAATGGTAATTATGAATTGGTTCATAACAATACATCATTTGATAGTTCAATGTACCAAGCAATCACCAACAAACTCAAAATGGTTTTGAGTGAGACTTATCTTTGGCATTATCGCCTTGGTCATATAAACAGATGTCGCATATAAACACTTCGAAAGAATTGTCTTTTGGAAACAAATGAAATTGGTTCATTTGATACATATGAATCTTGTTTACAAGGTAAAATGACTAAGAAACCCTTTAATGGGAAAGGGCAATAGATTTCTTAGGTATCATACATTCGAATGTATGTGATCCTTTTAAGCCAATGACTAGGAATGGTGAAAGATACTTCATTACTTTAACCAACAACTATAATAGTTATCGTTATGTGTACTTGACACAAAGAAGAAGTTTTGAAACGTTCAGAATCTTCAAAAGGTGAAGTACAAAATCAACTCTTTAAAGTTCTTCGTTTTGATAGAGGAGGAATCGAACTCTATTAGATATGGTTCGATCTATGATGGCTAGGAGCGTATTATCTCTATCACTTTGGGGTTACGCTTTGCTCTCCGTGGCCCATATAGCCCCAACCAAGAAAGTGGATACGACGTCTTTTGAAATATGACATGGAAAGGTTCCATCATTATCATATTTAAAAGTATGGGTTGTGAAGCTTATGTGAAGCAATACACCCCAAATAAAAGTACGATCCACTAAGTGTATCTTCGTAGAATATCCTAAAGATGATATAGGATATTATTTCTACGATCCAACAGAGCAAAAGGTATTTGTTGCTCAAAAGGCTGAGTTCTTGGAAGCTAAGTTCCTTGTGGAAGGAATTAGTAGAACAGTGGAACTTGATAAGGATCAAGAACCACAAACCGATACACGTTTGGTTGATACTAGCATTCAACAAGAGGTTGTTGAAAAATGATCAAGTGGTTGATCAACACACACAATACGTTCGCAAATCTGGTAGAATTAGTAATCCACCTAAAAGATATGGATCTTTCATGGATGGATGCTACGTGGTAGATTCGGGTGAACTAACCACATACCATGATGCAATGTCAAAATTCGATTGTGACAAATGGATTGAAGCCATGAACGTAAAGATGCAGTCCATGTATAACAACCAAGTATGGGAATTGGTTGTGCCACCACTTAACTCTAAAGTAGTTGGAAGTAAGTGGGTTTTCAAGAAGAAAACAATAATGCATGGTAACTTGGATACTTGTAAAGCGAGACTTTTAGCAAAAGGCTTCACTCAAACTCAAAGGGTTGATTATGATGAGACCTTCTCGCCCATGGCGATGCTAAAGTCAACTAGGATATCATTTGCCATACTTGCACAATATGATTATGAGATTTGGCAAATGGATCTCAAAAACGACTTTCCTTAATAGATATCTTGAGGAAGATGTCTATATAGTTAAGCCTGAAGGTTTTGTCGATCCAAAAACATCCTAACAAAGTATGCAAGTTAAAGATATCAATCTATGGATTGAAACAAGCATCTAGAAGTTGGAATCACCGTTTTGATGAAGAGATTAGGGAATATGGATTCATCAAAAACATTGATAAAGCTTGTGTGAATAAGAAGGCTAGTGGGAGCATTATTACTTTTTTTGTATTATATATCGATGACATTCTACTATTTGGAAATGACATTCCAACCATGGAAGGAGTAAAAGCCTGGCTTGGAAGTTGTTCTTTCATTAAGGATCTTGGTGAAGTCGCCTATATTTTGGGAATAAAGATCTATAGGGATAGATCAAGGCGCTTGATAGGTTTAAACAAAAGTGCATACATTGACAAAGTCTTGAAAAGGTTCAAGATGAAGAACTCTATGAAAAGTTATGGTACCTATTCAAAGAGAGGACAATATTGAATGCGTTTCAATGTCCAAGCTCAAAGGATGAGCAAGAAAGAATCAAAGGAATCCCATATGCGTCAGCTATAGGATTCATTATGTACGTAATGATATGCACTAGACTGGACAAGTTATGCGCTTTAAGCATAACAAGAAGAAACCAGCAAGAAACGGTCATTTGGTGACTGTTGTATATATTGAAATACCTTAGAAGGACTAAGGATATGTTTCTAATATATGGATCTGGTTAAAAAGAACTCGTTGTAAAAGGGTTACAAGGATGCGAGTTTCGGAATTCGTTGTAAAGGGTTACATGGATACGAGTTTCCAAACTGATCAAGATGGTTCTCGATCACAAACAGGGTAGCATTGTCCACTACAGAATCAGAATACATCGCCGCTTCATTGATTGAGATAATTCATATGGATCTGCCACTTGAATTATTGCCGATCTAGGGGTAGTCCCTACCATTCAGGACTCCTAGAGATCTTTGTGATAACGATGGTGTGATTGCTTAAATCAAGGAACCTCGTGTACATCGAAAGACTAGGCACATTGAGCGGACTTTCAACTACATAAGGGATGAAGTTGAAAAAGAGAAAGATATGTATTCGCAAAGTTCACACTGATCAAAATATTGCGGATCCACTCACGAAGCTCCTTGAACGGGCAAAGCATGAAAAGGTCATACTTGTGCCTTAGGACTTCGATATTCTAGTGATTGGATTTGATCTATTTTATATTTGGATATTGGAACAATTGTTATTATAACTCTTTATGGTATTTTGAGTTATGTTCCATTTTAGCATGTTTAAATCCGTGAATAAGTTACTTATTCTAAATGTCCGTAGTCGATCATACTTGTGGGAACAAATATGAATGTAAGACTATTATGAACTCGGATTGGTGGATATTCGTGAAGTATGAATATAGAGCAAGGCGTTGCTGCCAAGGTTCATAGATATTTGTGGGATACAAATATTGGATTGACTCGCTCTCAAATATTACTGCATGGAATCATTTGTGATTGATCATAAGTAAATTTGAGTAAAGGAGAATATCATAGTATCCTCAGACCTGAGATACATATTGGGTCTTGATATTCACCAAATATTATGCCTTGACTTATTTCTTCGCTGTCAGTAATATGACAGTACATAAGGCTAAGCTCAGGTATGGTACAAGGTGATTGTGAGAGACGTATGTAGTCAAGATGGGATTTGTTCCTCTTATTCGTTGAGAGTAAGATGTCTAAGGCCTGCTAAAGTTAAATCAACAGAGAGTGATCACTCTGTGTCTCTGGATTTGACATGACATCTGAAACGAAAGGATAAATGATAGATTCACCTAAATCATTTTCAAGTAAGGGACTTGAAGAGGATGATGTTATTGAATGGCACATATAGTCATACGTATTAGAGGTAGTAAACCGTAGTTAGGCGTTATTTACTACTTGCATCAATCTTCTATGTATCTTGTGCAAGTGGGAGATTGTTGGACTCTGTATGCCCAAGACACATATTAAATTGATGTGGCTAGTATGTTATGATCCAAGTCGAGTCATACCCAATAACAAGCTAGACAAACACTTACAATATTTATTTATGATATGATCAAATAAATAAATATCAACACTTAGAATATTTAGAAATTGGTTTTCTAAATAATTGCACTTGACAAACTAATAAATTATATGGATAATTTATTTTGAGAGAATATTTATTTTGTTATTTAATGGGTTAAATAACATAATAAAAATAGCATAAGTCTTATAACATATGATGTTATATTTTATAAAAGGTTATAAAATAAACAAAGACCTATATTTTATAAAAGATTTGAATTTTTTTTTATAAAAATAAAGCTAGGCCGCCCACCCCATATGTTCTTCCCAAAATTGTTTTGGTCCAATGAGATTTATTGCTTTTGCATGTGCTAGATGAGATCTCATTGGGTGGTCTTCCCTAAGTTCCTTGGCCTATCAAAATGCATGCAAATGCATGTGTAAGATGATCTCTTATTGGTCAATGTGGGTGGCTACTTTCTCTCACTTGGTTTTATATATTTTTATGGCAAAATAACTAAAAAGAACTTGAAGAACACTAGAGAAATATGGCTGAATATTTCGGCCAAGACATGATCATCCAAGAGGGTTTTTCATTCCGAAAAATCAAGTGTAAGACTCTCTAAAGATCGGGTCATGTATGGTTGATCTAGTAGGCTTTTTCAAGTTCACATTTCAAGTGCAAGAACTCAACAAAAGGCCCTCATATTTTTCGGCCATGAGATGGTCTTCAAGAGGGTTTTCTAGTGAGTTCATAAGTGTAGAAATCCTAGCTAACATGAGGTGTTTTGTTGGAAGCTTGGGGTATACAAGCTTGAGGTTTTCTACTCTTGAAGACAACCATTTCAAGAATCATCATCTTCTTCACATCCATTACTCCATGAAAGGTAGTTTTCTAAACATCCTATGGTTGTATATGATAGTATGCATCTTCATATATGGATCCGGGTTTTGGGATTTTGCATAAAAATGGTTTTATATCTTATAAAAGTAACATGTTTTAAACTTATTTTCCGCTGCGTTTTTATTTCATATGGATGAAATTACTTTGATAAACATGTTAAAATCCCATCAAATTCTGGGTACTAATGGATTTCGGCCAAGACCATTTAAGTTCCCGAATTTTATTGCCACTAAACCGGAATTCAAGGAGACTGTTAGGCTCGAGTGGACGAAAAGATTTGAGGGGGTCACTATGCTTTCGGTTGTAAAGAAGTTGAGGAATTTAAAGCCTACATTGAGAAAGATCTTATTCAATCAGGGAAACTTGCATGTGAAAGTTAATAATTTGAGAAAAAAGTTAGATGAGATTCAGGTTCAGGTTGATCGTAACCCGTTGGATAGTAACCTGCGCCAATTGGAAACTCAATGTCTGAAAGATTTTCAAGCGGCTGCCTATGATGAGGAATGCTTTCTGAAACAGAAGTCTAAGGTAGAGTGGCTTTGTGCAGGGGATTCGAACACAAAAATTTTTCATAATACTGTCAAATCTAGGAATGCCAGAGCAAAAATATATAGTGTTATGGATATTATGGGTACTAGACATGAAGGAGAAGGCGTTGCTGATGCTATGGTTTTACATTATTCGATTTTTTTGTGCATGGAGGTTCCGGTTGAAACAGCTAACTTGGAAAACTTGTTTGCTAATGTGGTTAGTATTTTTTTTGGGTAAAGGGTTACCCCGGTGATTTTATATATTCACAAACAAACAAAACAAGTAGTAAGGTAACTTCCTTACTTGTTCAGACATGAGACATACCCTCATGAAAGTAGAACAAAATGAAAACAACCAACAAAGGAAAGCGATACAAAAAGACCACTAGACAACTATCTAGACCATCACGACACTAGACCACATGAATCAGCCATTCTCTATAATTAAATCAGCGTCGTGAATATCCCACTTCTCTAGTAACTCCCGAACTCTGATTGTGTTCTTGAATCTAAGCCCCATCAATTTGTACCTCACACTTTCTAAAACAGCTTTGGAGATGGTATCCGGAGGCCTCGCATGGTTTCTGAACAAACGATTGTTCCTCTCCTGACAAATAATGTAAGCTGAAGCTGCAACTAACAATCTGCAAACCCGATTTTTCGCCGATTTAGACCGAGAACGATGGTCTAACCACTCCACAATATCGGTCCACCTTGAATCTACTATATTCATTCCAGCTTTAGAACGAACCGTACACCAAATTTGCGAGGACAACTTGCATTCGAAAAACAAATGATCATGCGAATCCACATTTTCATAACACAAGAGGCAGCACATCATGTTCATATTGTTTCTCCGGGTATAGCTCCATTGCAAGATTTTGTCTTGCGTTAAGAGTTTGCGTCGAACAATGAGCCACATCAAAAAGGCATGCCGAGGGATACATTGAGAGAACCAAACAAGGCTTGCCCAATTCACCTCCTGCTCCCTAGTCCGAACCGAATTCCAAACCCCTGAAGAGGAGTACTCGGTTAGCTTATCACCATCCATCCACAAAATCCGATCCTGATTATTTAAGTTTCGATGAATAAGGTCTAATTGTATAAGCACGGGATAAGTATCTTTCCAAGCATCCGGCCAAATCCAAGATCCATCCATATAAACATCCGCCACTTTAGCATTCAGAGAGAAACCCTCTCGGGTTATAACTCTAGGAGATAGAAAATTGCAAAGCGGACCGATACTACTCCACATGTCAAACCAAGCATACGTATTGTTTCCGTCCCCAATCTGAGACCAAACATGCTGACGGATTAAAGGCCTAAGCTGAGCCATCTTTCTCCAACTCCAACAACAAGACGTCGGAACCCTGTGATCCCAAAAGCTACGCCCTCTTAAACGATAAGAATGAATCCAAGCCACCCATAGCGAGTTCTGGTTACTTAAAACACTCCAAATATGCGACACCATGAGAGCTTTATTTACATCAGCGATCCGACGAATACCCAAACCTCCCTCATGCTTAGGCACACACACAGATTTCCAAGACACTTTCGCTCTGCCACGCTGAGAGGGATACTGAGCCCAAAGAAAATTACGCATTTTAGCTTCCAGTTCCTTAATGACTCTAGCTGGTAAAATAAAAACCAAAGACCAGTACACATGAAGAGCTGAGAGGACCGAGATGATTAATTGTAACCTGCCAGCGAAAGATAACATTTTGTTCTTCCAATTATCTATCCGATTTTCAAGACGCTCCACAAGAACGCTACAATCCTTGTACAACAATCTAGAAGAAATAAGCGGAACACCCAAGTATTTCACCGGAAGCGTACCCTCCACGAACGGCATGATAGTCAAGATTTCCCTTTTAACATTATTCGGAACATTACAAAAAAATCCCGTACTTTTCTGAGCACTCGGATATAACCCCGACATTCGAGTGAATTTCGTGAGAGAAGACATAATACATCTAGCCGAACCCACGTCTCCTCTAGCAAATAGGAAAAGATCATCCGCAAAACAAAGATTAACAATTTGCTGCTTTTCACATTTATTGTGAAACCTGAAAGACGAATCAATCCTTGTGGCATGGTTGAGAATACACGTCAAAACTTCCATCATGAGAGTGAAAAGATAAGGAGATAATGGATCACCTTGCCTTAACCCTCTTTTCCCCTTAAAATACCCATGAATATTCCCGTTGACACATATCGAGTAGGAGGCAGTAGACACACATAACATGATCCAATCAACCATAATTCCATTAAAACCAAAGCCTACTAACACATTCTTAAGAAAACCCCAATCTACCGTATCGTATGCCTTCTGGATGTCTACTTTAAAAGCACATCGTGGAGGGCCAAAGTGACGATGGTAATTATGCATCAACTCTTGCGTAAGAAGAATATTATCCGAAATTTTCCGACCAGGAACAAAAGCTGATTGGTTTATGCTCACAATTTGACTCAACGAACCTTTAAGCCTATCCGCCAGCACTTTACTAATACATTTAAAAATGACATTACAGCAGGAAATAGGACGATAGTCAGTGATCCTAGTAGGGGACGATACCTTGGGAATCAGAACAACTAACGTATGATTAAGTTGCCTCAGCAGTTTACCAGTGTTAAAAAAATCGAGAACAGCATTTGAAACATCGCCCCCCACAATCTGCCAAGAACTTTTGAAAAATGCAGCCGTGTAACCATCAGGACCAGGGGCCTTATCATTCCCAATCGAAAACATAGCTAATTTGATTTCCTCCAAAGTAACCGGACGAACCATATGGTTTGCAGTGTCAGAATCCAGCTTTGTAGTAAATAAATCAGGAGATGGATCTAAAGAAACTTGACCTGCACAGCCCAAAAATTGCTCATAATGGCTGACAAAAGCCGCCACCACGTTGTCACCTTCAAAAATATTGCCACTCGAATCCGCAATCACCTCTATACGATTAAAATGATTTTTACACTTTAAGGATGTATGGAAAAACGCCGAATTAGCATCGCCTGCACGGAGCCACTCCACTTTAGATTTCTGCTTGAGGAACCTTTCCTCATCAAGCAGCGCCTCTTGAAAGTCACTTAGCATAGCAGCTTCTTGAGACCGTAAAACATCGTTCAGAGGATCCATATCAATGTCACGCTGAAGTGCCTCAAGTTTTCCACGAAGGTTAGCAACCTTCTCATGGAGATTACCTTGCTTAAACAATAGAGCTCGAAGCGAAGATTTCATAAGAGTGAGCTTTTTGATAACTCGAAACTGATGAACTCCATTAATTTGCACATCCCATTTAGACTTGACAATATCCAAGAAACCCGGCTTGTGAACCAAGAAATTCGCAAACTTGAAAGGTTTCGGTTTCGATTTACCAGCCGAGAACAGTTTTAAGACACATGGACAATGATCCGAAATACCATAGGGTTTGAAGATGGCGACCGATTCCGGATAAGAGCTAACAAAAGGAGCATTTCCCAACACTCTGTCAATCTTTTTCAGCAAACCTATACCTTCTTTGGGCTTTTGACTCCATGTGAAGTGTAATCTTGTACGATTTATATCAAATACTTCAATCTCTTCAAGACATTCTCTAAAATCACGCATACCAGAAGTTATGGATGAAGAACCGATAGACTTATCTTCGATATTCAGAGCAGAATTGAAATCACCCATTATCACCCAAGGTTTATCATGAACCAGGCCATTATGCATTCGTAAATTATGCCAGAGATCCCTACGAGAGACATAATAATTCGCAGCATATATAAGGGAGCAAAAAAACATACTCTTATTAGCCTTACAAAAAACCTGAATATGTAAGACTTGAGCTGCCTGCGCAAGAACCATAACATCAACCTCCATCGGGTCCCAACCCAAAATAATCCGAGCCCCTTTGTTACAACATCCCCCATTAGAAGTCCAGTCCCATCTCCGAAAGACAGCCTTGCAAACCTTCTGAAGATTATCCATACCCACATGAGATTCAAGAATCGCACATAAACTTAACTTATTATCTTTCACAACCTGACGAACCTCATTTTGTTTCAGCGGGCGGTTCAACCCCCTAATATTCCAAACAGCCAAACTAATCATTGAGACACCCCTGAAGAAGGAGTGCTTGCCCCTTTTTATTAACATCATTGTTTGGATCGACTTTAAGGAATTCATTCGTCTCATTGAAAACCTCTACCACCTCTTCATCATCCGAAGATTCTACTCCATCATCTATTATCCGAGCTGATTTACTAGATTCCCCAATTTCATCTCTTAGCACATCAAAAGGATTACTAGACACAAGACCCCCGGTATTATCCGGTTTCTTGCTACTCCCAACGGACAGGTTAGCCGACTTAATGTTCAAACCCTGATTCTGCTTATTACTAATCGGCCTATATTCAAATTTTGGCTTAGGTTTAGTAAGTGGAATACCCGACTTCCTAGCCATCTTTTTATTTTGTACCTCCGTATATCCATCTTCATCAACTCTAGACGCCGTCTTCATTTGCGATTTACCATGGTTACCAGGTTGCCTACCCCCCTTCTGATTAGCCGCGGGAACACGACCCCCTGGGTTCTTTGGGCATGAATCATCTGAATGACTGAATACACAACAAGCCGAGCACCTGAGGGGACTCCATTCGTATTCAACGTGCATTGTCTCTTTTATAAAACCCTCCCCATTTAACTTGGGAATAGCCATAGTGATTTCCTCTTTAAGCTCTTTATCAGCTGAAACTTCCACAAGAGCTCTAGCAAAACTACTGCGACCCCAGTTGTCTACACACATCGACGTAGTATAAGAATCAAGGAGCTTTGGTTCCCCAATGGCAGTCGCAATCATACTAAGTCCATCTTCCGTATAAGCAACTATCGGAACTTCATGGACCTTTACCCACACCTGAATTTTATTAACTTCCTTTTTCTCAAGCTTTGTAATTGGAGTCCATTCCTGAAGAAAGAATGGTTGTGATCTTATTATCCATGGACCCGAAGCCAGCACATCCATCATGCCTTTTTGATCAGCGAACTTAAAAAAGAAAAAACCGCTTGCATTCATCATTGCCTTTTGCAAACCATACTTTTTCCAGTTATTTTTTGCAAAAAATTCGACCACAGGATATGCAATACGATCTCCCAAGAAATAGCCATACAAAGTATTCGCTAACTTATCCTGCACTACCCTAACCGATTCTACCGGTAGAACAACATCACAATCATCATGTTGCATAGAACTAGCTAGAGACCAGAAATTAACCCTTGGAGGATTCTGAATCTTTAACGAATCTGCATAGGATATCGGCTTAATCTGGTTAACATCTCCAGATTTGCTGACATCAGCCCTAATCGGCTCAACATGAGTTATATCAGGGGTTAAAGACTCGTTAACCACCGGCTGAGTAACCTTCAACAATTCATCAATAACATTAATTCTTTTTGGTTCAGGTTGAGGATTCGAAACAATACCCCTACGAGGAAGAATAGTGTTGCCGTCAATGTTTACCACTTTGTTAGCGATTCCCTTATTAACGTTAGGAGGCTTCCCACGATCATGCAAGAGTCTCCCATCAGGTTTTGGACGATCAGACAAACTAGCATCTCCTCCTCTCTCCATTAAACACAGCACCAATCAAGCATGCACGAGAAATCAAATCACCACAGCCACCAAATACCAAGAAAAGAAAACCCTAAACCTTCAAACCCTAGAGTCAATCTTCAACCCTTTCTAATGTGCTTAGTAATGAAGTTGCGGAGCATATGATTCGTCCAATTACTCGTGAGGAGGTTAAGACCGCCATGTTTAGTATTGGAGATGACAAGGCCCCAGGGCCTGATGGGTACACATCGACGTTTTTCAAGCAAGCTTGGGATATTGTCGGGAATGAAGTTAGTGATGCGGTCTTACAGTTTTTCGAAAACGGTAAACTTCTTAAACAGATTAATCACACTATTCTTGCTTTACTTCCGAAAAAAGACACTCCGGATTCGGTTTTGGACTATCGGCCGATATCGTGCTGCAATGTTTTGTATAAATGTATCAGCAAGATTATTACTGATCATTTGAAAGGTAGTTTGGGTTCTCTAGTCAGTATTAACCAATCAGCTTTTGTGCCGGGATGGAAGATTTCGGATAATATCCTTCTCACTCAGGAATTGATGCATAACTATCATCTGAACAGGGGCCCGGCTAGGTGTGCATTCAAGATTGATATTCAGAAAGCCTATGATACTGTCAATTGGAAATTTCTGGAGGATGTTCTGACTCGGTTTGGGTTTCATCATAAAATGGTGAAGTGGATCATGACTTGTGTGTCCACGGTTTCATACTCTTTGTGTATTAATGGTAATTTGCATGGATATTTCAGGGGTAAACGTGGGTTAAGGCAAGGTGATCCAATGTCGGCCTACTTATTTACGCTAGTTATGGAGGTTTTATCGCTTCTGCTTCGCCGAGCAGCTAGTATGTCGTTTAAATATCATGCTCACTGTGCTAAGGAGAAGATAATTAATGTGTCTTTTGCGGATGATTTATTTATCTTTGTTCATGGTGATGTGGTCTCTGTTAAGAATATCAAGGAGGCGCTGGAGATATTTACTAATATTTCAGGACTTGCTCCAAGTCCAGCTAAGAGCACGGTATTTTTCTGCAATGTTCCTCACTCGATTAGGCAGGAAATTCTGGATATTATGCCGTTTCAGGAGGGTGTTCTTCCGATCCGTTATCTTGGGGTTCCTCTAATCTCTTCAAGACTTCTATATAAAGATTGCAGGATCCTCATTGAGCGTATGGATAAAAAGATTGTCAATTGGGCGACCAAATCGTTGTCTTTTGCTGGTCGTTTACAGCTTATCAACTCGGTTCTCTCATCTATGCACATCTATTGGGCGTCAGTTTTCATTATTCCTGCTCGGGTTATTAATGAGCTTGAGAAGCGTATTCGTAGATTTCTGTGGAATGCAGGTTCGGATGGTAGGATCCGTGCTAAGGTCGCGTGGAAAGATGTGTGTTTGCCAAAGTATGAAGGCGGTTTGGGAATTAGAAGTATTTCTGATGTTAATAAATCGCTTATGGCAAACCATATTTGGAGTATCATCACTAAACGGGATTCTATTTGGGTGCGATGGATTCATGATTACAAGCTTAAAGGTCGAAATTTTTGGGAGATTCCGTGCCGTGGGTGTCACACCCCGACCACGTAGAACATACAAAAACGTGGCGGAAACATCGGGGAGTGTTGTAACAGAATTAATTGTTTCAAATCCATGGCAATTGAAGTTTCATTTTATTGATTAAAGTGTTACAATGTCTTATCAAACTAGGAAAATACAACATAATTAACTAGTCTTGCATCTTTTATTGTCACTAAAGCCCAAGTCTGCCTATATGTATCTTGATCATCTTATGCAACAGTTCCTGAAAAACACATGTGAAAATAGGTACGTCAGCATAAAAATGCCTGTGAGATACATAGGTTTTGTGAAAATAGGTTTCATGACTTATGTTTGAAAAATGTTTAGTCATGAACCTTGTAATTTGCTTTGTCTTGTAAATCATTTGAAAAACAATGAGTTCAGATGATATGTATAAATAAGTGAATAATGTATGATTAAATGAATAACCATGTAAAATGAGTTTGTATAAGATAAGTTGTTTGTAAATAAATGTCTTGAGAAAAGTATGTTACTTGTATAAAATGTTCTATGCCTCTAACTGAAATGATTCGAATAACGCTACAATATGTAATACCATACAAACACTTATATATAGGAAGTACCAGCGGCGTATCCACCATGCTTGTATCATATTACACACGCATCGTTACTTAATCACTTAATCAAACCAAAACACCAAAGTAATGTTTAACAGTTGTAGAAATGTTTATGTATGGTCAAATACGGTTCACACGGTTCACCGATACAAACGGTTCACAGATACAGACGGTTTACAGAGTACAAACGGTTCACAGATACAAACGGTTCACAGATACAAACGGTTCACAGATACAAACGGTTCATGGATACAAACGGTTCACAGAGTCAAATGATTTCAACGGTTCACATAGTCAAATAGTTATTAACGGTTCAAAATGTAATATAATGTGTTCATATACTGGATGAGCATATGCAACAAAATGTAATGTAAAACAATGTACCAAGTAATGCACACAATGGGCACACCTAGCATAAAATGTAATGTAAAACAATGTACTAAGTAATGCACACAATGGGCACACCTAGCATAAGATGTAATGAAATCATGTACTATAATGTACTAATGAACATAGCAGTATATGATGTTAAAACAGGAAAGCATGAAAGTAACAAGTAGGCACATGTGTTTCACCCCAAAACAGTTTAGAAAACAGTAAAAGAGGGGTCTATGTACTCACTTGAGATTGCTCAGTAGTCCTTGAGTAACAACTAAACAATGCTAGAGATCGCGGATATCAAACGGCACCTAGTATAGGTAGCTACATTAATAAACCGGACCTAAATCGGAAGATCGGGTAGCATTAGGGTTTGTAAACCAAACGAGTGTAGAGACTCGTGTCATTTGGTTTAACAAAGCCTACATGCTAAATGAAACTTAACCTAAGTGTCTACGACCCATTACGACCCGTTTAGGTAGCTTATGCTACTTTAACGCGTCATTCGCGTGAAACGCGTTCGGACCGCCTAACTAGCCCTATGACAAGTGTTATATGCCTAAACATATTACATAATCAGTTATGTGACAAAGGTTTAGGTTACATATGCTTAATTACCAATTATACATGAAAAGGGTATTCTGGTAATTTACCTAAGGCATATAAACTACCTATCATACAACTACTTAAACGATGTGACCATAGGGTATAACCTCGGAAGGTTATTCCCTACCTACTATGGTCACCTAATGTGTTTGGTCGGATCCTAATGATCGACCAAACTGGGTCGGGTTCGAAGGTATAGGCGATTTATTAGATCGCCTACCCTACGACCCTAGACAACGTGGTAATCAGTGGGCATAGTCCCAAGGGACTATAACCAACGTGATTACACTCACGTTGCGAAGTTCAAAAGAACTTCGCATTGACCATTACTGGTCAACGCTGAAAGTCAAACAAAGTTTGACTTTCGGACTCGAAAAGCAATAAAATAAGGAAAAGAACGAAAGAATACTTACGAAGGGTCCCCGAATGCTAAACTCGATTCAAAAATCTCAGGTATGAAACAAATGTTTCAACTTAGAGTTTCTCGAATCAAGTTTCTAGTGATTTTAGCAATGGGGGGTATGGGGTATTTATAGGAATACCCGAACCGTTAAGATCGTTTCATGGAAAACGTGCCTTAATCCCATCCGTACATGTGTTGCAAAGTTATGGTGTTTAGGTGTTTAAATTCCATCCATACATGTGTTGCAAAGTTATGGTGTTTAGGTGTTTAAATTCCATCCATACATGTGTTGCAAAGTTATGGTGTTTAGGTGTTTAAATTCCATCCATACATGTGTTGCAAAGTTATGGTGTTTAGGTGTTTAAATTCCATCCATACATGTGTTGCAAAGTTATGGTGTTTAGGTGTTTAAATTCCATCCTTATCCGCTGACTAAGCAAGTTTAGAATGTGTGGTTGTGAATTAAACAACGGCTAATACATCGAATCTGGTCCCGAATGCGAAAAACGAACCAAATGACGCGACGAATGGATTTTTCTTATGGCGAGCACTAAAATATAATATAGTCATGCTCACATAAATTTTTGGATGTCCGGATGTATTCAGAACGTAAGTTATGCGCGAAAATGCAAACTTGTGCACTTTTTGACACTTTTAGTCCCTGGATGACCCAAAAGTTTATTTTAGCACACCGAACCCATTAAAGCTTATTTCTAAGCTATGTAAAGGATATTTATGGTATGTTTAACTTATAGTCATGTTCCGGAATGTCTGTTACAGTTCAAATTGGTATACTTTCGCAGTTTGTCAACTTTAGTCCCTGTAAGCGATTTAACTTTGATTTCACCACACCAAACCTTCCAAAACTTATATCTAAGTTATGTATAGGTTATTTAAGGTATGTTAAGCCTATTTCACTATTCCGGAGTGTTCGTTGCATTAAACTGGTTATATTTACGCATTAGTGCGCGTATAACCTTCCAGAAAGCGATTTAGAGCTTGAAATCGAACAAGAATTGATATGTGTAAACGATACATATATTTATACAAGTCCAAAGTATGAAATACAATATTTCATTGGTTTGGCATTTGTTTGATGGTTGAAATGACACAGGTGTTACAGTCTCCCCTACTTTAGGAAATTTCGTCCCGAAATTAATTCGTAGGAGTCTATTTGTGACTTTGTATCAGATAACCACCAGAGGTATGTAAGGCATAATCCTGTCATTTCCTTAACGGACATTCTTCAGAACGAAAATGAACAAACGGAGTCATTTTCCTCAACGAGTATTCTTCAGAAGCGGAAATGAAGGAATAAACAAACGGAGATTCATTTCCTTAACGGAGAATCTTCAGAAACGAAAATGAACTAACGGAGTCATTTTCAACGGTTGCTTCCTCAGGTTCGGAAATGAAGGATTTAACAACGGATACTCATTTCCTCAACGGATAATCTTCAGAAACGAAAATGAACTAACGGAGTCATTTTCAACGGTTGCTTCCTCAGGTTCAGAAATGAAGGATTTAACAACGGATATTCATTTCCCTCGACGGATACCCTTCAGAATGAAAATGAACAAACGGGGTCATTTTCAACGGTTGCTTCCTCAGGTTCAGAAATGAAGGATTAGACAACGGATATTCATTTCCTCAACGGATAATCTTCAGAAACGAAAATGAATTAACGGAGTCATTTTCAATGGTTGTTTCCTCAGGTTCGGAAATGAAGGATTAAATAAACGGATATTCATTTCCCTCGATGGATACTCTTCAGAACGAAAATGCACAAACGGAGACATTTTCCTCAACGGGTGTTCTTCAGAATTGGAAAATGAAAGATAAACGGATATTCATTTCCTGAACGGATATTCTTCAGAAGTGAAAAATGAATAGCTAGTTCATTTTTCCTCAACGGATACTTCATCAGAATTGGAAATGAATAGGGTTAACTTCTAGGTACATGACAAAGCTTGCTGTGGTTTCTGTGCACTAAATTTCATAATTATGTATGCATCCATAATTACGTAATTCCTTGCACAGTCCGCACAGTTTGTCTTGTAATGTTCATAAGCACATAATCACATAATTGTTTAATTGTTATTATCTTGTTATTGATTGCTATAAACTTGGCACCTCGTACTTCGTTTCTCTTGGAAGAAACGGGTACTTAGGATTTTCGTGAAAAACGCAAGAGATCATATAGTGGAAGAAATTTGGGGGTAGTCTGTTCTTCAAGGAATGCGGTTCCTTGATTGTCGGTATTGTAGGAGATATGTTGTTTATACATACAATCACATAAATACATTGCAATGTATATAAAAGATTTATTTATAAACAACAATAACAACTGTTTCTTGGATCTTGACAAGAAAAGAAAATAATACATAAGACGTGATTATTTCTAAACGCTGTTGTCTTCTAGTTGGTCATATGCTCATCCCTGCGCTGGATTTGCATTAGCAAGTCTTGGGCAATTCCTACGAAAATGGCCCATCTCGCCACAGTTGTAGCAAGATCCCGGTGGAAAACGAGCTTGAGCAGGATTGTTGCCAGCTTGATTTGGTGCAACTGCGGTTGGGCAAACCCTAGCTGTATGGCCTATAAGTCCGCAAACTTGGCATGTGCGGCACTTCACCCCAGCATGATGATGTAGGCCACATTGGTTGCACAAGGGTGCAGTTCCGTTGTAGGGTTTCCTGGCAGGGGGTTGAGCTGGTTGGTTGAGAACGGCTTGATCATTGTGAGCGACCACAACGTAGTTCTGAGAAGCCTTTCGCTTCTTTGACCTCTTAGGGGATCCAGTCTGTTCATCCATGATCTTTGATTCCTCGATTGTTTTCGATTCTTCGACCGGCTTCTTGTCACCTTTTCAGAAAAGTTTACCTTTCCTGATCTTTGATTCAGTCAAGGTTGCAGATAGCTCAATGGCCTGTCTAACTGTAGTAGGGTTGCTACCAGTCAAAATGTCTTGTATTGAATCAGGGAGGCCATCAATGTACTTTTCGATTGCCTTATCCAAAGGCGTGACCATGTTTGGGCATAACAGACTTAACTCCTCATAACGGTCCGTGTAGGCTCGATGCTCACCGCTGTCTTGCTCCAGATTGTCGAATTCCCTTTCCAAGGCCCTGATCTCGTGACGAGGACAGAATTCCTTCATCATAAGGGCCCTAAGTTGAGCCCATGTCTGTGCTAGAGCAACTTCTGCACCTCGATCTCTCATAACCCCGTTCCACCACGTAAGGGCTCTCTTCTGGAACACACTCGAAGCAAACTCGACCTTGCGATTGTCAGGACACTGCACGTGGCGGAAAGTATTCTCGATGCTCTCGAACAATTGAAGAAGCCCAGTCGCTCCCTCAGAACCACTAAACTTGAGTGGTTTCGCCGAGTTAAAACTCTTGAAATTGCATGGACCATTGTTGTTGTTGTTGGCTTGATTCCATAGAGCAAAGAGGTTTGGGAATTGAGCAGCCATTTGCTGCGCAATGATTTCTGCCAGCTCGGCAGTCGCTATCTGGTTTTCGCGTCGAGGAGGCATTCTAAAAGAGGAAACATGAAAGGAAACGAGTGAGAGAATTAGACGAAAAGAATGAGATGAAACAAATTTGATGAACGCAATGGATAGTGGTCATTTGTTTGTTACTACAAAGCAACAAACGACCTCGGCGAAAAATCAAAGTAAATAGGTCAAAAATAATGTATCGCGAAGACAGGCTCGCCTATAAGTGAACACTCATCCCAAGAATTCCCAGGTAAGCACAACTGGTCTCGCGTCTGGTTGAGATGTATACGAGGTGCTTGCCTAGACAGAAAACTCAGAATACAGGCATTCACCCTTCCAGTTTGCACGTGTTCACATTATTTAAAGCCCAAAACCTTGACGAGATTTTGAAAACTCAAAGGGGTTCAAAACCTTATAACAGAGGGTTCAAAACCTAGTAATCAATCATCCTAGAACAGATGATTAGTTTTCAAAGCGGTTTTGAAATTTATGTTCTTGTTGTGGTAGTCGCCTAAGGATAGGTGACGGTATTGTTTTATGACTAAACGCAAGTAAACTTGCATTAGGGTCCTAAGAAAGTTATAGACTAGGTCAAAGCATTACTAATAACCTAATTCCCTATAACCATTGGCTCTGATACCACTTTTCTGTCACACCCCGACCACGTAGAACATACAAAAACGTGGCGGAAACATCGGGGAGTGTTGTAACAGAATTAATTGTTTCAAATCCATGGCAATTGAAGTTTCATTTTATTGATTAAAGTGTTACAATGTCTTATCAAACTAGGAAAATACAACATAATTAACTAGTCTTGCATCTTTTATTGTCACTAAAGCCCAAGTCTGCCTATATGTATCTTGATCATCTTATGCAACAGTTCCTGAAAAACACATGTGAAAATAGGTACGTCAGCATAAAAATGCCTGTGAGATACATAGGTTTTGTGAAAATAGGTTTCATGACTTATGTTTGAAAAATGTTTAGTCATGAACCTTGTAATTTGCTTTGTCTTGTAAATCATTTGAAAAACAATGAGTTCAGATGATATGTATAAATAAGTGAATAATGTATGATTAAATGAATAACCATGTAAAATGAGTTTGTATAAGATAAGTTGTTTGTAAATAAATGTCTTGAGAAAAGTATGTTACTTGTATAAAATGTTCTATGCCTCTAACTGAAATGATTCGAATAACGCTACAATATGTATTACCATACAAACACTTATATATAGGAAGTACCAGCGGCGTATCCACCATGCTTGTATCATATTACACACGCATCGTTACTTAATCACTTAATCAAACCAAAACACCAAAGTAATGTTTAACAGTTGTAGAAATGTTTATGTATGGTCAAATACGGTTCACACGGTTCACCGATACAAACGGTTCACAGATACAGACGGTTTACAGAGTACAAACGGTTCACAGATACAAACGGTTCACAGATACAAACGGTTCACAGATACAAACGGTTCACAGATACAAACGGTTCATGGATACAAACGGTTCACAGAGTCAAATGATTTCAACGGTTCACATAGTCAAATAGTTATTAACGGTTCAAAATGTAATATAATGTGTTCATATACTGGATGAGCATATGCAACAAAATGTAATGTAAAACAATGTACCAAGTAATGCACACAATGGGCACACCTAGCATAAAATGTAATGTAAAACAATGTACTAAGTAATGCACACAATGGGCACACCTAGCATAAGATGTAATGAAATCATGTACTATAATGTACTAATGAACATAGCAGTATATGATGTTAAAACAGGAAAGCATGAAAGTAACAAGTAGGCACATGTGTTTCACCCCAAAACAGTTTAGAAAACAGTAAAAGAGGGGTCTATGTACTCACTTGAGATTGCTCAGTAGTCCTTGAGTAACAACTAAACAATGCTAGAGATCGCGGATATCAAACGGCACCTAGTATAGGTAGCTACATTAATAAACCGGACCTAAATCGGAAGATCGGGTAGCATTAGGGTTTGTAAACCAAACGAGTGTAGAGACTCGTGTCATTTGGTTTAACAAAGCCTACATGCTAAATGAAACTTAACCTAAGTGTCTACGACCCATTACGACCCGTTTAGGTAGCTTATGCTACTTTAACGCGTCATTCGCGTGAAACGCGTTCGGACCGCCTAACTAGCCCTATGACAAGTGTTATATGCCTAAACATATTACATAATCAGTTATGTGACAAAGGTTTAGGTTACATATGCTTAATTACCAATTATACATGAAAAGGGTATTCTGGTAATTTACCTAAGGCATATAAACTACCTATCATACAACTACTTAAACGATGTGACCATAGGGTATAACCTCGGAAGGTTATTCCCTACCTACTATGGTCACCTAATGTGTTTGGTCGGATCCTAATGATCGACCAAACTGGGTCGGGTTCGAAGGTATAGGCGATTTATTAGATCGCCTACCCTACGACCCTAGACAACGTGGTAATCAGTGGGCATAGTCCCAAGGGACTATAACCAACGTGATTACACTCACGTTGCGAAGTTCAAAAGAACTTCGCATTGACCATTACTGGTCAACGCTGAAAGTCAAACAAAGTTTGACTTTCGGACTCGAAAAGCAATAAAATAAGGAAAAGAACGAAAGAATACTTACGAAGGGTCCCCGAATGCTAAACTCGATTCAAAAATCTCAGGTATGAAACAAATGTTTCAACTTAGAGTTTCTCGAATCAAGTTTCTAGTGATTTTAGCAATGGGGGGTATGGGGTATTTATAGGAATACCCGAACCGTTAAGATCGTTTCATGGAAAACGTGCCTTAATCCCATCCGTACATGTGTTGCAAAGTTATGGTGTTTAGGTGTTTAAATTCCATCCATACATGTGTTGCAAAGTTATGGTGTTTAGGTGTTTAAATTCCATCCATACATGTGTTGCAAAGTTATGGTGTTTAGGTGTTTAAATTCCATCCATACATGTGTTGCAAAGTTATGGTGTTTAGGTGTTTAAATTCCATCCATACATGTGTTGCAAAGTTATGGTGTTTAGGTGTTTAAATTCCATCCATACATGTGTTGCAAAGTTATGGTGTTTAGGTGTTTAAATTCCATCCTTATCCGCTGACTAAGCAAGTTTAGAATGTGTGGTTGTGAATTAAACAACGGCTAATACATCGAATCTGGTCCCGAATGCGAAAAACGAACCAAATGACGCGACGAATGGATTTTTCTTATGGCGAGCACTAAAATATAATATAGTCATGCTCACATAAATTTTTGGATGTCCGGATGTATTCAGAACGTAAGTTATGCGCGAAAATGCAAACTTGTGCACTTTTTGACACTTTTAGTCCCTGGATGACCCAAAAGTTTATTTTAGCACACCGAACCCATTAAAGCTTATTTCTAAGCTATGTAAAGGATATTTATGGTATGTTTAACTTATAGTCATGTTCCGGAATGTCTGTTACAGTTCAAATTGGTATACTTTCGCAGTTTGTCAACTTTAGTCCCTGTAAGCGATTTAACTTTGATTTCACCACACCAAACCTTCCAAAACTTATATCTAAGTTATGTATAGGTTATTTAAGGTATGTTAAGCCTATTTCACTATTCCGGAGTGTTCGTTGCATTAAACTGGTTATATTTACGCATTAGTGCGCGTATAACCTTCCAGAAAGCGATTTAGAGCTTGAAATCGAACAAGAATTGATATGTGTAAATGATACATATATTTATACAAGTCCAAAGTATGAAATACAATATTTCATTGGTTTGGCATTTGTTTGATGGTTGAAATGACACAGGTGTTACAGTGGGAGTATGAGTTGGGGATGGCGAAAGATTCTGTCTATACGTCATACCATTCGGCCTCACATATGGTCTTCTATAAAAAGTGGTGTTCAAACTAATGTATGGAGTGATATGTGGTGCTCGCTAAGTCCGCTTAGTTCTTTTATCTCTCCTCGGTCCATTGCTAATGCTGGGTTTTCGTTACAGTCTAAGGTGGCGGATGTTATTGATCAAAATGGGAATTGGAAGTGGCCTCAAGCTTGGCTGGATCTTTTTCCAGTGTTAATCATGATTTCGGTTCCTTCTCTTGTTCCTAATACCGTTGATCGTTTGGTTTGGAAAGATCTGGATGGGAAAATAGGTGAGTTTCAATCGGCGTAAGTTTGGAATACAATTCGGAATAGGGAAAATCCGGTGATGTGGTCTAACATGGTTTGGTTCTCTCAATGCATTCCGAGGCATTCGTTTCATTTGTGGATGGCATTTAGAAATAAATTAAAAACTCAGGATCGTTTGGCAGTGTGGGAAGCAGGTAGTCAAACGAATCTGAATTTGATGTGTTGTTCGCTGTGTAATACTGATCGTGATAGTCGGGACCATTTGTTTTTCCGATGTAGTTTTGCGGATCAGGTGTGGAGTAACGTTAAGAATTTGGTTGTTTTGGGGAGCGTGGATAACTCGTGGTCTTCGTTACTAGTTTGGGTGGATCAACATTCCAGCTCTAAGAAAGCGGATCATGTTGTTTGTAAATTGTTGATTGCTGCATCGTCTTACTACATATGGCAAGAGAGGAATAACAGGCTTTTCAAGAATAATAAGAGGACGGTGGCTCAAGTTGTTGAGATAATTAAAAGCTCGGTTCGTTTACGCCTGATGGGGTTCAGATTTCGGGGGCTTCGGCTAAGGAAAGGATTTTCAAGTCGTGGACGATTGAAGAGAACGAAGACATTGTAGCGGATCCAGGCTAGGTTATTACTGTATTAGGTTTTCGGTCTTGGTTGTTAGTGTGGTTGTCTTGTTTGGTTGTTTGTCTTTGGATTGGATATGTTTCTTGTTTTCCTAGGCTTGGCATGTCAAGTCTAGTTGGTGTGTCGTTTTGACACACCCTTGTTCTTATTTGTTTCATTTATAAAATTCATCGGGGTAACCCTTTACCCAAAAAAGAACGGGATTTGTCAAGTCCTATGGTACCATTACTTACTACCGAGCGGCGTAGCTAATGTTAATGAATGTAGTTTAGACCCGTTGAACAAACCAAATGTCATATCAAATGTAGACTTGTAATGAAAGTAATGTACTAAGTATGCTAAGTTAACATACAAAGTAGAAAAAGTCATGTAAATCAATGTGCTATCATACCAAGTAAACATACATAGCAAAAGAAGATGTAATGTAAATCAATATGCTAGCATGCCAAGTAAACATACATAGCAAAACAAAATGAAATTTTGTACTAATAGTGTACTAATGAACATAGCAAGTATATAATATGAAAGCATGGAAAGCATGAAAATAGCAAGTAGGCACATGTGTTTTACCCCAAAATGTTTGAAAAACAGTAAAAGAGGGGTCTATGTACTCGCTTGAGATTGCTCAATAGACTTTAGATATCCACCAAGCAAAGCTAGAAGATCACGGATTCAAACGGCACCTAAAATAGGTAACTACATTAATAAACGGACCTATTCGGAGGATCGGGTAGCATGAGGGTTCGTAAACCAAATGAGTGTAGGAACTCATGTAATATGGTTTAACAAAGCCTACATACTAAAATGAAACTTATCCTAAGTGCTTTTGACCCGTTACGACCCGTTTAGGTAGCTTATGCTACTTTTTTTTGGGTAAAGGGTTACCCCGGTGATTCTATTATAGACAACCGCCAAATAAGTACAAGTAGTGAGGATGAGTTCCCCACTAGTTCATATACAAGACATGCCCCATATATGTAAGAAAAAAGCAAACAAACCAAGTTACCACCTCAATCTAACCTACTACAATCATGATAATGACTAACTAGTAGACAAACAAAAAAAATCAAACAAACGACGTCAACCGCCATCATCAAAAATGTAATAGCTACCAACCGGCAGCCCCTTAGCATGAAACAGAAGCCACCTATCCATTGGACAACTTTATGTGAGAGGTGCTTGCCCCTGTACTGGAAGACGTAGGATGTGTACCCGATGTCATAAACTCATTCGTTTCATCATATACAACCTCTACCTCGTCATCGTCAGACTCCTCATTTAGCTCACGTCCCCTGGAAGGAACCCATGTTCCCCCCAACAAACCCAAGAGCACTAAACGAATTGTGTGTTTGAACCTTGGACGAACTAGTGCACCGCGCATTCACGTAGGAAGAACTCACTGCCTTTTTCTTTTTATCCACAGGTCTATATTCAAACTTGGGCTTTTGATTGTTAACTTGAAAACCGCTCTTCTTTACATTCTTCTTTGTCTTGACTTCCGTGTAACCATCCTCATCTACTTTCGGACTGTTTGTAGGAGGTTTCACTGTCGATCGAATGCATTTTGGACACTCCTCAGAATCATGCCCAAATACACAACAGTGGGCATATCTCGGGGGTTTCCATTCATATTCCACACGAATAGTCTCATTGACATACTTGTTCTCATCCAACTCAGGAATAGCCATGGTTAGGACCTCTTTAAAATCATGTTCAGCAGAGATATCAATGAGGGCCCTAGCATAGCTGCTTCGTCCCCAAGCCTCGTTGCACATATCACTAGTATACGAATCCAACCGCAAAGGAGAACCAATTTTAGACGCCAACATGCTTAACCCATCATCAGTATACGCCGCTAGAGGAACCTCATGCAATTTCACCCAAACCGCAACCTTTTTAATATCTTCTTTTTTAAGAGTGTTTGTAGGGGACCAAGTGTTGAGAAAAAGAGGTTTGTTCCGAATCAGCCAAGGACCCCCTTCAAGAACATTATTCATACCCTGACTATCTTCAAACTTGAAGAAGAAAAACCCATTCGAATTCATCATAATTTTCTGAAAACCATGTTTTTTCCAATTTGTTTTCACAAAATATTCAACAACCGGATAAGCAATTCTATCCCCCAGGAAGTAACCATAAAGTGTATTTGCTAACCTGCTGTTAACCTGACGAACAGAATCAATTGGTAAAACTACATCCACTCCTTCCAAGGAGACATCCGACTTTAGCGACCTAAAATTAATTTTAGGAGTTTGATCAGCCGACTCATTAGCATTCCTAGCTGAATTTTGAGCATTCGAGCCAGAATCCATGTTAACACCACCCTGGTCAGTTTGTTTGTTTGACACAACATTAGCGTACGATTGAGAAGTAGCTCGAGGGATAGGACTAACATCATTCAACGGGAGCACAAAAGCTACCTTTCTTTTATCAAGAACCTTAGCATAATGCTGATTAGGAGAATCAGACCGACCAACCTGTTCATCATCATCTAGTGGCAGCATAAAGGTTACCTTCTTGCTCAATTCGGAAACCCTCGCAGCTATATTTGACGTTAGTTTTGGCTCAAAAGGTTTACCGTCAATATTCTTTATCTTCCTCGCAAAGACGTTTACATTGTCTGCATTTTGTTCATCCATTTCAGCAGCCACAACCCTTCAGAACGTTAACTTGCTTGAATCTGAATTGCGACCAAAGATTGAATTCAAATCAGGTTATTAAGAAACCTTAATTCGTCAATACAATCAGCCGTCACCTCTAACTTGAAACCCTAATTCGTCAAACCTAAAAAACGACCAAGAAAAATCAGCCAATCTTGAAATCAAATGAATGTTTACTGCAAATCAATCATCTCTCTTGAAATCAAATGAATGTTTACTGCAAACCCAAGAAAGCTTATGCTACTTTTTTGGGTAAAGGGTTACCCCGATGAATTTTATAAATGAACCAATAAGAACAAGGATGTGTCAAAGCGACACACCAACTAGACTTGGCATACCAAGCCTAGGACAGCAAACAAACAACCAACAAAAAACAACCAAACAAGGTATCAAAACGACACACAACCACGGCCAAAAACAAACCGGCTGAAACTCTAATCTAATCTAATACAAAAAACTTCTAGCCCGGATCAGGTTGATCATCCTTGCTATCATTAATCTTCCAGATACTGAAAATCTTTCTCCTAGCCGAATCCAGCCGAAACTTGAAGCCCATAAGTCTTAATCGAACCAAACTTTTGATCTTCTCCGCAACTTGTGACTCAGTCAAATGAATAGAACTAAAAAGCCGATTATTCCGCTCTTGCCAAATATAATAGGTAGTCGCAGCAATCACCAATTTACATACAATGTCATCAACTTTCTTAGAATTGGAGTATTGATCGATCCAAACCATTAAGGACTGCCATGTATTATCTACGCTTTCCAAGTTCACCATGCTCTTCACATTTGTCCAAACTTTATCTGCAAATGCACATTGAAAAAACAAGTGATTCCGGCTATCTCGATCATTTTAGCACAACGGGCAACACATAAGATTAAGATTTGTTGCACTTCCAGCTTCCCAAACCGATAACCGATCCTGAGTCTTCAGTTTGTTCTTAATCACCAGCCACATATGAAAAGAGTGGCGTGGAACACATTGAGAAAACCAAACCATGTGAGCCCATGTCGCAATATTATCCCTATTCCGAATCGTGTTCCATACTTGGGCCGATTCAAAATCACCAAAGTTCCCATCCAAAGCTTTCCAAACCAAACGATCAAGAGCATTTTCAATCAGCTGAGGCGTTTGAATAGTTATTAGGACCGGAAACAAATCTAACCAAGCTTGAGGCCATCTCCAATTCCCATTCGCGTCAATAACATCCGCAACCGACGACTTTAAGTTGAACCCTGCATTTGCTATGGCACGAGGAGTAATAAAGGAACTCAGCGGACTTATATGGCACCAGTTATCACTCCAAACATTTGTTTGCATACCACTTTTGAGCAAAGACCATATATAAGGTCTCATGATACACCGAATAGACAATATTTTCCTCCATCCCCAACTCATGCTACCCCGACAAGGAACCTCCCAAAAACTCCTCCCTTTAAGTTTGTACTCGTGAATCCATTTCACCCAGATAGATTCGCGTTTACTTATAATACTCCAAACATGCTTTGCCATAAGTGATTTATTCACATCCGATATGGTTTGAATGCCCAACCCTCCTTCTTCTTTAGGCAAGCACACATCTTTCCAGGCAACTTTGGCACGGATTCTACCCTCCGATCCCGCATTCCACAAGAATCTATGAATTCTTTTCTCAAGTTCATTTATAACACGAGTTGGAATAATGAAAACAGAGGCCCAATATATATGCATAGATGAAAGTACCGAGTTTATAAGTTGAAGCCGGCCAGCAAACGATAATGACTTTGTCATCCAGTTAACAATCTTCTTATCCATACGTTCAACGAGGACCTTGCAATCTTTAAAAAGAAGCCTGGAAGAAATGAGCGGGACCCCCAGGTAGCGCACCGTAAACTCACCCTCCTGAAACGACATGATATCCAGAATTCCCTGTCTAATCGACTGAGGAACATTGCAGAAAAAAACCGTACTCTTCGCTGGACTAGGAGCCAAACTAGAAATGCTAGTAAACATCTCAAGAGCCTGCTTAACCTTCTTAACCGAAATAACATCACCATGCACAAAAATAAATAAGTCATCAGCAAACGACACATTAATTATTTTTTGCTTAGCACAATGAGCATGATATTTGTATGGAAAACTAGCGGCCTGTTGGAGCAAAAGAGAGAGAACCTCCATGATTAACGTGAATAAATAGGGAGACATTGGATCACCCTGCTGTAGCCCTCGTTTGCCTCTAAAATAACCATGAAGATTGCCATTGATACTCAACGAGTAAGAGACTGTAGAAACACATGTCATGATCCACCCAATCATTTTGTGATGAAACCCAATTCGATTCAAAACATCTTCCAAGAAAGACCAATTAACAGTGTCATAGGCTTTCTGGATATCAATTTTGAACGCACATCTAGCCGGACCCCTATTAAGGTGATAATTATGCATTAATTCTTGTGTAAGAAGGATATTATCCGAGATCTTTCGGCCCAGCACAAATGCCGATTGATTAATACTAACAAGAGTTCCCAAACTTCCTTTTAAGCGATCCGTGATAATCTTGCTTATGCATTTATAATCTTGCTTATGCATTTATAAATCACATTGCTTATGCGTTAAAGCTTATGCTACTTTACCGCGTCGTTCACGTAAAACGCGTTCGGAACGTCTAACTAGTCCTATGACAAGTAATATATGCCTTAACATGTCTAATATTGTTGCTAAATCAGTTTAGATGTCAAAATTTGGGTTACATATGCTTAAGATAAAATTTGGCGCAAAAAGGGCATTTTGGTAATTTACCTAAGGCATATAATTTACCTATCATACAACTACTTAAATGACGTGACCATAAGGTATAACCTCGGAAGGTTATTCCCTATACAACTATGGTCACCTAAAGTGTTTGGTCGGATCCTAATGATCGACCAAATGGGTCGGGTTTGAAAGTATGAGCGCGATGGATTAGATCGCTTACCTTTACGACCCTAGACAAGCACAAATCTAAAAGTGACTAGCTAAACATGTTAAAACATGTTTAACGAATTTAGAAAACAGGTTTGGTATCAAAACCAACGGTTTTGATAACTAAGAGTAGTTTGGTTACAAAATACACAAGAATACGCATTTTGGCCGAAACTACGACTCGTCACTGAGCCTAGATAACGTGGTAATCAGTAGGTATAGTCACTAGGGACTATAACCATCGTGATTACGCTCACGTTATGAAGTTCAAACGAACTTCGCATTGACCATAAACTGGTCAATGCAGAAAGTCAAACGCAGTTTGACTTTAACGCTAAAAACGAATGAAAAGAACGAAAGAGTACTTACAAAGGGTCCCCGCAAGATTTGATCTGATTTACCCTCAGGTATGAAGTGTATACTTCAACTTAGAGGGCCAAAATCAGATTCAAATGTGGGTTTTGCAAATGAGAATGGAGGGGTATTTATAGTTTTCGTAGAACCGTTAGGATCGTTTCTTGAAAACCGAGTTTCAATCTCAGCCGTACACCTCGAGCCCATGGTTTTATAAAACCATTTGAGCCCCTAGATTATGCCCATAGACTCCAAAATAAATACTAGTTGCAGCACTCACAAACAGCTGGAACAGCTGGAAACAGGCTGCTTTCAACTTTCTGCATATCTGGGAGGGCCACGCGCCCCGCATAAGATATGTACAAAGCTTACGCGCCCCGCCTGGGCAGTCTGATCAGCAAACAACTTTGCATAATTGACAGTTTCAGTCCCTATTAGTGTTTAAAGTCATTTCCGACATCTTTAAAAATATGCCGGATGTTGGTTCGTTTGGTCGTACGATCGCGATGTTCGCTTAATTACGACGGAATGCGCACAAGCGCAAAAAACGATCCAAATTGCGCGACGAATGGATTTTTCTTATGCCAAACACTAAAATAAAATATTTTAATGCTTACATAAATTTTTGGATGTTCGGATGTATTCAGAACGTGAGTTATGCTCGAAAATGCAAACTTACGCACTTTTTGACGCTTTTAGTCCCTGAATGAGCATAAAGTTTATTTTAGCACACCGAACCTCTCAAAGCCTATTTCTAAGCTATGCAAAGGGTATTTAGGGTGTGTTTAACTCATGATCATGTTCCGGAATGTTTGTTACAGTTCAAATCGGCATACTTTTGCAGTTTGTCGAATTTAGTCCCTGTAAGCGAATAGACTTGATTTTGCCATACCAAAGCCTTCAAAACTTATTTCTAAGTTATGTAAAGGTTGTTTAAGGTATGTTAAGCATATGTTGATGTTCCAGAGTATTTGTCACGTTAAACTGACTATGTTTACGCACCAGTTTGCGTATAATTCTCCAGAAGCGATATAGAGTTTAAAATTGAATAAAAATCAAATCATGAAAAATGTCAAACATAAACAAACAAACATTAGGATCAAATAACTTTATTTCATTGATAACTGAACTGTTTACAATGATTACAAGCACAGATGTCACAGTCTCCCCTACTTGTGGAAATTTCGTCCCGAAATTTATTTAGTGGAAACTCGTGAGAATAGATGCGGATACTTCGCCTTCATTTGATCTTCACGTTCCCAAGTAAACTCAGGTCCACGTTTAGATTCCCAGCGAACTTTGACCAAAGGAATACGCTTGCGTTTAAGCCATTTGACTATACGGTCCATAATTTCCACAGGTTTTTCAACAAAATGCATCGTGTTGTCAACACGAATTTCGTCAAGCGGTATGTGGAGGTTCTCATCAGCAAGGCACTTCTTGAGATTGGACACGTGAAAGGTTGGATGAACATTTCCAAGTTCAGGAGGTAACTCAAGTCTGTAGGCTACCTTACCGATTCTTTCGACGATCTTGAATGGTCCAACATATCTAGGTGCAAGTTTTCCTTTCTTTCCAAATCTGATCACACCTTTCCAAGGTGAGACCTTAAGTAATACACGATCACCGACTTGAAATTCCAAGGGCTTGCGTCGTTGGTCCGCGTAACTCTTTTGACGGCTTCGAGCTGTTTGGAGGTTATCACGAACTTTCTTAACCTTATCAGTTGTCTCTAGAATGAGGTCAGGTCCAGTAAGTTGAGCCTCACCTATCTCATTCCAGCAGACTGGTGAACGACATTTTCGACCATAGAGAGCCTCGAAAGGAGCCATGTTGATGCTGGAGTGATAACTATTGTTGTAGGAGAATTCTATCATTGGAAGATGTGAATCCCAACTACCTCCAAAATCGATCACACAAGCTCTAAGCATATCCTCCAAGGTCTGGATTGTTCTTTCAGATTGACCATCAGATTGTGGATGATAAGCTGTGCTCAAATTAAGTTGGGTCCCCATAGCAGATTGCATGGTTCTCCAAAAACGAGAAGAGAAGCGAGCATCTCTATGAGAAATAATGTTCAAAGGAACACCATGTCGAGATACGATTTCATCCACATAGATTTTAGCAAGCTTGTCAGCAGACAGATTGGTAAGAAATGCGCTGATTTAGTAAGACGGTCAACAACTACCCAAATGGCATCATGACCTTTCTTAGTGCGCGGAAGTTTAGTAATGAGATCCATAGCGATGTTTTCCCATTTCCAAACTAGGATCTCTGGTTGCTCCAATAAACCAGAAGGATGTTGGTGTTCAGCCTTGACCTTAAGACAAGTAAGGCATTTTGAAACATACAACGCAATGTCTTGCTTCATACCAGGCCACCAATACTGAGTACGAAGATCCTTATACATCTTATCTGAGCCAGGATGAATAGAATAACGAGACTTATGAGCTTCATCCATAAGCAAAGTGCGGAGATCATCTAGGCTTGGGACCCACAAACGGTCCATGAAGTAATACGAACCATTGTCCTTTAGTTCAAGATCAGGCTTAATGTGATAGGGTAATTCCTTACCCATCAAGTCTTGTGAAACACAAGCATGTTGAGCCTGAGAGATGCGGGCTTGAATATCAGATTGAACACGAACACAATGAAGCTTGACACGTTCTTTACGACTCAAAGCGTCAGCCACGACATTCGCCTTACCAGGATGGTAGCGAATTTCGCAGTTATAGTCGTTTAGAAGCTCAACCCATCGTCGTTGCCTCATGTTGAGTTCTTTCTGATTAAAGATATGCTGAAGACTTTTGTGGTCAGTGAAAACCACACATTTTGTACCATACAAATAGTGTCTCCAGATCTTAAGAGCGAACACAACTGCACCCAACTCAAGATCATGAGTGTGACAACTCGAGTTTCCAAGATTCCATATTTGCATTAATTGCACGTTAATTGTTTAAGTGTTCGCAACTGTGCACATTTGTAATACGTTATATCGTATTGTGATTTATATATTTGGCGTGCAACATAAGTGTACTTGTTGATATGTGTTTGGATGTTTATTAGTATATGGATGTATGAACAAAATGTTAGTATGATTATTTATTAAAAGAAGCTTTTGCTGAAAACCCTTACCCATGAAAACACACCCACCCGAAATACTCCTCCACGAAAACACTACCTGGTGAAAACACTCTAGTGTTTTCGTCCAGGAGCTGGTCAGCTAAAACAATATGGGCTTTGGCCCAGACAAGGCCCAGCTGTGATTCGCATACTTATATCTGCACGGAGATTTCCCTTAGAAAAACCCTAGCATCTCATTCTCTTCTTTAGCCCCGACGGCAACACCCATTCTTTGAAGCTTTATCGTCACACGAAATCTTTGGGACTATCCTTTGAATCAGTTAGTAATTGGTTATGTTATAAGCATGTTCTTGACTGTGATTGGATCTAGTGATGTGATAATTTTATGATTTTATGTAAACGTTAATATCGATCTAGGGTTTTGAATGGTTTGTGTAAATTGGAATATATGTAACCTCGTTGCTGTTGATGTGATCTCTGTTCTTGCTAAATTATCAAGTTAGGAAATCAATAAATGTTGCATGTCATAGATGGTCCAATAACATCTTGAGATGACTGAAAATTGTCGGCCACTTTATGTAAACTTTCTTTTGACTATTGATGTTATGCATGTGCAGTCAACTAAAATAAATTGATATCTGGGCTTTGCATGAAATCGATTGTAGGCTAGCAAACATAATGAGTAGGTTGTCAGCCCACTACTCACAATGGTTGGTCCAATTGAAATTTAGTAGTATAGGTATTTAATTAAGAACTCAAGGATTTTGTATGTGAATTAATTTATGATGTCTGATCCATCCCATGTTAGATCTTGTCTTTTAATTGGTCAAATAGCATCAGGAAAACAACCTTCCCTTGTCGGCCATTGTTGATTTGTTTAATGAATGTTTTGGTAATTTATATATATTAATTTATCGATGTTGATGATTAGGGTTGCTGAGTTTATGTAACTGTCATGTTGATGATGATGCTCCCAGACGAAAACACTTAGTGTTTTCGCCATGCCCCTAAGCCGACGAAAACACTTGGTGATTTCACCACCAGAAGTGTTTTCGCCTTATACATGATTTCGTCCAGTGTCTGTCACTAGTTCAGTTAGTCTTGTTTTAACTCTGTTAAGAGGTTAACCCTGTTAAGTATTAACTGTGTTAAATTTGTTAACTGAGTTATGTTAACCACGTTAAGTATGTTAACCTTGCTATGTATGTTAGACCTGTTAATCCTGATTAACGCTGTTGACACAGTTAAGCTTACCATGACTGTTAATGAATAATCTTGTTAGAGTAGACTGGGGAATTTACTATGTGAAGCGTGAATTATGTGAACTTGACTAACTGCTTACGTGTTACGTGATATTAACTGTCGAACACACTCTGTGATATTACTGTGATACTAGTTACATGTGAAACATTACGAACATGAACTGATTGAGTATACGTGCACTATAGGACTTGACTGATTTCTTGTGAGCACTTAACTTAGCATACCGAGCAAACCAAGGTGAGTTCACACTCTTACCAAGGCATGGGATTCCCGGGTATTGGGAATGGGTTGAATGATGGGATTTAACAATTACTCGTACTTACACGGCTACTAGACTATCTACCATCGTCCTCGGGTTAAGCAGGGCACTTACGTAAAACCTACGTAAACAAGTACTTACCACTGTCCTCAGGTTTCGAGGGACACTTACGTAAAACCTACGTAAACTCACACATGCTACTGTCTTCCGGGGTCAGGAAGGACACTTACGTAAAACCTACGTAAACCCCACGCGTACCACTGTCCTCGGGTAAAGAAGGGCACTTACGTAAAACCTACGTAAACCTTGTACGTACTACTGTTCTCGGGTTAAGAAGAACACTTATGGTTACAAATAGTCTAGTGTAAATACAAACATGGGAAGCCCCCACGGATAGAAAATATAAACATGGGAAGCCCCCACTGATAGTACATACAAACATGGGAAGCCCCCACCAATTGAACCTATACAATGGCTTAGTTAATAACACATAGTTATGCAACGAACTTACTTTCTGTGAACTCGCTCAACTAGTTGTTGACTTTCTGTTACATGCCTTGCAGGACCATAGGTACTCATGGAGCTTGCACGGGAGGCGCGGTCGTTGTGGGCACGGATTGTGGATGTTTTAATGAAAACATTATAACTCTTTAAACTTAACATTTGTGTTGGATTTTCAAACTATGCTTCCGCTACTTATACTATGTTTTGATGAGACATCAATCGTATTGTGATGAATTACTTTTGCTTATTATTTATATGTTCAATATGATTGGTGGCTTGATCCTGGTCAGTCACGCCTCCAAGCGGTGATACTCTGCGTGTGGATTTTGGGGGTGTGACAGATTGGTATCAGATCCATTGGTTATAGAGAACTTGGTTTTAATAAGGGGAAAACGTTTTTATTAAAACTAGACTATAACCTGTACAGTGCTCAACGATCCACAACGACGCCTCGCTCCACGTGCAAGACTCAACGTTCTAGGTAATATGGTATATGTTTTATTGCCTACTTGCTAGAATTACATAGAACTTTGCTCATGGTATGCTTAGATAAACGTAACAACTATTGTTTGAAAACACATGTGTGCTTACTCTCTTCTGTCATCGCATTTTCGCGAACCTCTCTCACTCATGTTCTCCTTGATATCAAGATCATGAGCGGACACGTTAACCTAACTCAAGCCCAGTTGGCGGCTTCGATCACTGAACAAGTTACTGCAGCACTCGCAGCAGCCCAGGCAGGAGGTATAACCTGCCATCACCACTTACTCTAGGATCTTTAGATCCTACTCTCGTAAACCAACACTCGTGCTTAAGTATGTTTACCCTTACGCACACGACAGGTCAACACGCTTAGCCACCTGTGTGCACGTTCCAAACTTTCATGGACTGTCGTTCTAGTAGTTTCAGTGGCACTGAATGGGGGCCGTTGGACTCCTCCACTGGTTCGAGAAGCTCGAATCGGTCTTCGAAATGTGTGAATGCCCTGAGGCTCGTAGGGTGAAGTACGCCACTGGTACTCTCAAAGGCACTGCGCTAACTTGGTGGAACGCGCAAGTTCAGATGCTGGGGCTGGCGGCTGCTAATGCCACCCCATGGAATGATTTTAAGGAACTGATCAAACGTGAATAGTATAGTTGTGATGACATCCACAAGCTGGAAGTGGAGTTCTTTAACCTGAAGATGACGGGGTCAGAGTTAGAAGCATACACGAAACGATCTAACGAACTGGCAGTGTTATGTCCAACTATGGTGGATCCTCCCATCAAACGCATTGAGCTGTACCTCAAAGTCTTGGTACCAGAGATTCAAAGTCATGTGACTTCTGCCAACCTTGCTACTATCCAGGATGTTACTCGTCTTGCTCATCGTCTCACAGACCAGGCAGTGGAACAGAACAGGCTGCCTAAGCGTATCGGTGCTACTACTACTACTACTCCTGCTACTCCAAGTGATAACAAACGAAAATGGGATGGAACCTCCAGCAAGGGTTCGACTACGGTTCAGTTCCAGGCACAGCAGGGAAAGAACGATGACTATCAGAGCCCTGGTCAGCAATCTTCTAGTAGTCAAGGGTTGTAACCTCGTCTTAGCTGGTCAGACATTCTCCATCAACCTCATTCCTATAGTCTTGGGTAGTTTTGACATCGTCATTGGTATGGATTGGTTATCCCAACAACAAGCAGAGATCCTATGCAAAGAGAAGATCATTCGTATTCCCCGTTCTGGCAAAGAACCTCTTGAAGTTCAAGGCGATAAGAGTGGTGTCGTGAGTGGCATCATCTCTTTCTTGAAGGCTCAGAAATGTTTGTGAAAGGGCCACACTGCTATATTAGCACTCGTCACTGATACATCGACGACAGAGAAGAAGTTAGAGGATATCCCAGTTGTACGTGACTTTCCTCAAGTGTTTCCTGAAGAGTTACCTGGGCTACCGCCTCATCGCCAGGTCGAATTTCAGATCGAGCTAGCTCCAGGAGCAGCACCTATAGCTCGAGCACCTTATCGCTTAGCTCCAACTGAACTGGAAGAACTATCTAAGCAATTGCAAGAACTTCTGGAAAAGGGTTTCATTCGTTTTAGCTCTTCGCCCTGGGGAGCTCCAGTATTATTTGTGAAGAAGAAAGACGGTACCTTCCGCATGTGCATAGATTACCGCGAATTAAACAAGGTGACCGTGAAGAATCGCTATCCTCTTCCACGCATCGATGACTTATTCGACCAGTTGCAAGGGTCGAGCTATTACTCGAAGGTTGATCTGAGATCAGGTTATCATCAATTGAGAGTCCGGGATGAGGACGTCTCCAAAACAGCATTCAGAACTCGCTACAGCCATTACGAGTTTTTGGTCATGCCATTCGGGCTAACGAACGCACCTGCGGTTTTCATGGATCTGATGAACAGGGTGTGCAAACCTTATCTTGACAAGTTTGTCATTGTTTTCATCGATGACATCCTGATCTATTCGAAGAGTCTGGAGGAACACGAGCATCATTTACGACTTATTTTGGAACTCCTTCGAACGGAACAGCTGTACGCCAAGTTTTCCAAATGCGACTTCTGGCTTCGTGAAGTCCACTTCCTAGGCCACGTGGTAAACAAGGATGGGATTCATGTTGATCCATCCAAGGTAGATTCGATCAAGAACTGGCCTGCACCTCGCACACCAACCGAAATACGCCAATTCTTGGGTTTGGCGGGTTATTACAGACGGTTCATCAAAGACTTCCCAAAGATTGCACAGCCGCTTACATTACTGACACAGAAAGGTGTTACTTATCGTTGGGGTAATACACAGGAAACAGCGTTTCAGCACTTAAAGGATAGACTCTGTAGCGCACCTATCCTCTCATTGCCTGAAGGCACGGACGGTTTTGTAGTCTATTGTGACGCATCTATCCAAGGTCTTGGATGTGTGTTGATGCAACGGGATAAAGTCATTGCCTATGCTTCACGCCAACTCAAGATCCACGAACGGAATTACACTACGCACGATTTAGAGTTGGGAGCTGTTGTTTTTGCGCTCAAGATATGGCGACACTACCTGTACGGTACCAAGTGCACCATCTACACCGATCACAGGAGTCTCGAGCATATCTTCAAACAGAAAGAGTTGAACATGCGACAACGTCGATGGGTCGAATTGTTGAACGATTACGAATGTGCTATAAAGTACCATCCGGGCAAAGCCAATGTGGTGGCCGATGCCCTCAGTCGAAAGGATACTACACCTAGGCGTGTACGAGCGTTGCAACTCACTATTCAGTCTAGTCTTCCTTCACAGATACAAGATGCTCAGGTAGAAGCATTGAAACCAGAAAACGTCAAGGCTGAAGCCCTACGCGGCTCAAGGCAACGGTTAGAACAAAAGGCAGACGGCGCCTATTATGTAACAGGACGCATTTGGGTCCCACTCTATGGTAACTTACGCGAGCTTGTAATGGATGAAGCTCATAAGTCTCGCTACTCAGTACATCCTGGTTCGGATAAGATGTACCACGACTTGAAAACCACATATTGGTGGCCTAGTATGAAAGCTCACATAGCTACTTACGTCAGCAAGTGCTTGACTTGTGCGAGAGTCAAGCCTGAATATCAGAAACCATCAGGCCTACTCCAACAACCAGAGATACCACAATGGAAATGGGAGCAAATTTCCATGGATTTTGTTACTGGCCTGCCTAGATCTCAACGTGGGGAATGATACTATTTGGGTGATCGTGGATCGACTCACAAAGTCTGCACACTTCTTGGCTATCAAAGAAACAGACAAGTTCTCTACTCTAGCAGACGTATATCTCAAGGAAGTTGTCTCGAGGCACGGGGTGCCAACCTCTATTATCTCTTATCGTGATGCACGTTTTACTTCAGAACTGTGGCAAGCAATGCACAAATCTTTTGGCTCTCGGTTAGACATGAGCACAGCTTATCACCCTCAGACGGATGGACAGTCTGAGCGCACTATTCAAACTTTAGAAGACATGCTTCGTGCATGTGTAATCGATTCGGCAACGGCTGGGAAAAACATCTCCCGTTAGTGGAGTTCTCATACAACAACAGTTACCACACCAGCATTCAAGCCGCTCCATTCGAGGTATTGTACGGGCGTAAATGTCGGTCACCTCTTTGTTGGGCAGAGGTGGGAGATAGTCAGATCATTGGTCCAGAACTTATGGTAGACACGATAGAACGAATTGCTCAAATACGACAACGAATGGCGGCAGCTCGTGACCGTCAGAAAGCATACGCTGATAAGGACCGGAAACCACTCGAGTTCCAGGTTGGGGATCGAGTGCTACTCAAAGTTTCACCCTGGAAGGGTGTGGTTCGTTTTGGCAAACGAGGCAAGCTCAATCCGCGATATGTCGGACCATTCGAAATCATTGAGAAAATAGGCAAAGTGGCCTACAGACTGAACTTACCAGCTGAACTCAGTGCAGTTCACAACGTCTTTCACGTGTCGAATCTGAAGAAGTGTCTGTCAGATGAGACCCTCATAGTTCCTTTGAAGGAGCTTACTATCGACGATCAGTTACGATTCGTCGAGGAACCAGTTGAAATCACGGACCGGGAAGTTAAGGTCCTCAAGCACACCAGAATACCTCTTGTTCGAGTTCGTTGGAACTCCCGTCGTGGCCCAGAGTTCACCTGGGAACGAGAAGATCAAGTGAAACTCAAATATCCCCAGTTATTCGGAAACAGTACAACCACAACTGAGGCTGAAGCTACTACAGAATTTCGGGACGAAATTCCAAATCAATGGGGGGATGATGTGACACCCCAGGAAAACCAGTAAACAACACAACACAACTAGCTTCCTCAGTAACCGCGTGCTAAATTTCAGGACGAAATTTCTTTCAAGTTGGGGATAATGTGACAACTCGAGTTTCCAAGATTCCATCTTTGCATTAATTGCACGTTAATTGTTTAAGTGTTTGTTACACGACTTGTTTGTTTCGCAACTGTGCACATTTGTAATACGTTATATCGTATTGTGATTTATATATTTGGCATGCAACATAAGTGTACTTGTTGATATGTGTTTGGATGTTTATTAGTATATGGATGTATGAACAAAATGTTAGTATGATTATTTATTAAAAGAAGCTTTTGCCGAAAACCCTTACCCATGAAAACACACCCACCCGAAATACTCCTCCACGAAAACACTACCTGGTGAAAACACTCTAGTGTTTTCGTCCAGGAGCTGGTCAGCTAAAACAATATGGGCTTTGGCCCAGACAAGGCCCAGCTGTGATTCGCATACTTATATCTGCACGGAGATTTCCCTTAGAAAAACCCTAGCATCTCATTCTCTTCTTTAGCCCCGACGGCAACACCCATTCTTTGAAGCTTTATCGTCACACGAAATCTTTGGGACTATCCTTTGAATCGGTTAGTAATTGGTTATGTTATAAGCATGTTCTTGACTGTGATTGGATCTAGTGATGTGATAATTTTATGATTTTATGTAAACGTTAATATCGATCTAGGGTTTTGAATGGTTTGTGTAAATTGGAATATATGTAACCTCGTTGCTGTTGATGTGATCTCCGTTCTTGCTTAATTATCAAGTTAGGAAATCAATAAATGTTGCATGTCATAGATGGTCCAATAACATCTTGAGATGACTGAAAATTGTCGGCCACTTTATGTAAACTTTCTTTTGACTATTGATGTTATGCATGTGCAGTCAACTAAAATAAATTGATATCTGGGCTTTGCATGAAATCGATTGTAGGCTAGCAAACATAATGAGTAGGTTGTCAGCCCACTACTCACAATGGTTGGTCCAATTGAAATTTAGTAGTATAGGTATTTAATTAAGAACTCAAGGATTTTGTATGTGAATTAATTTATGATGTCTGATCCATGCCATGTGAGATCTTGTCTTTTAATTGGTCAAATAGCATCAGGAAAACAACCTTCCCTTGTCGGCCATTGTTGATTTGTTTAATGAATGTTTTGGTAATTTATATATATTAATTTATCGATGTTGATGATTAGGGTTGCTGAGTTTATGTAACTGTCATGTTGATGATGATGCTCCCAGACGAAAACACTTAGTGTTTTCGCCATGCCCCTAAGCCGACGAAAACACTTGGTGATTTCGCCACCAGAAGTGTTTTCGCCTTATACATGATTTCGTCCAGTGTCTGTCACTAGTTCAGTTAGTCTTGTTTTAACTCTGTTAAGAGGTTAACCCTGTTAAGTATTAACTGTGTTAAATTTGTTAACTGAGTTATGTTAACCACGTTAAGTATGTTAACCTTGCTATGTATGTTAGACCTGTTAATCCTGATTAACGTCGTTGACACAGTTAAGCTTACCATGACTGTTAATGAATAATCTTGTTAGAGTAGACTGGGGAATTTACTATGTGAAGCGTGAATTATGTGAACTTGACTAACTGCTTACGTGTTACGTGATATTAACTGTCGAACACACACTGTGATATTACTGTGATACTAGTTACATGTGAAACATTACGAACATGAACTGATTGAGTATACGTGCACTATAGGACTTGACTGATTTCTTGTGAGCACTTAACTTAGCATACCGAGCAAACCAAGGTGAGTTCACACTCTTACCAAGGCATGGGATTCCCGGGGATTGGGAATGGGTTGAATGATGGGATTTAACAATTACTCGTACTTACACGGCTACTAGACTATCTACCATCGTCCTCGGGTTAAGCAGGGCACTTACGTAAAACCTACTTAAACAAGTACTTACCACTGTCCTCAGGTTTCGAGGGACACTTACGTAAAACCTACGTAAACTCACACATGCTACTGTCTTCCGGGGTCAGGAAGGACACTTACGTAAAACCTACGTAAACCCCACGCGTACCACTGTCCTCGGGTAAAGAAGGGCACTTACGTAAAACCTACGTAAACCTTGTACGTACTACTGTTCTCGGGTTAAGAAGAACACTTATGGTTACAAATAGTCTAGTGTAAATACAAACATGGGAAGCCCCCACGGATAGAAAATATAAACATGGGAAGCCCCCACTGATAGTACATACAAACATGGGAAGCCCCCACCAATTGAACCTATACAATGGCTTAGTTAATAACACATAGTTATGCAACGAACTTACTTTCTGTGAACTCGCTCAACTAGTTGTTGACTTTCTGTTACATGCCTTGGAGGACCATAGGTACTCATGGAGCTTGCACGGGAGGCGCGGTCGTTGTGGGCACGGATTGTGGATGTTTTAATGAAAACATTATAACTCTTTAAACTTAACATTTGTGTTGGATTTTCAAACTATGCTTCCGCTACTTATACTATGTTTTGATGACACATCAATCGTATTGTGATGAATTACTTTTGCTTATTATTTATATGTTCAATATGATTGGTGGCTTGATCCTGGTCAGTCACGCCTCCAAGCGGTGATACTCCGCGTGTGGATTTTGGGGGTGTGACAATGAGTGGTGTAGTTTTTTCTCATGCACCTTCAACTGCCTCGATGCATATGCTATGACTTTGTTCCTTTGCATCAGAACACAGCCAAGTCCCAAATTGGATGCATCGCAGTACACGAAAAAATCATCATTGCCTTCGGGAGAAGATAGGATAGGCGCATCACAAAGCTTCTGCTTCAAGGTCTGAAACACTTCTTCTTGTTTAGAACCCCATTCAAAGGGTTTGTTCTTCTGAGTTAGAGCAGTTAGGGGAACTACAATCTTCGAGAAATTTTCGATGAAGCGGCGCTAATAACCTGCGAGACCAAGAAAAGCACGAACTTCGGTAGGAGTAGTAGGCGTATCCCAATCCTTAATCGCACTGATCTTGGAGGGATCTACATGAATACCTTGTTCGTTGACGATATGACCCAAAAATTGAACTTCCTTAAGCCAAAATTCACATTTGGAGAACTTGGCGAAAAGTTGCTCTTTCTTTAGGAGTTCCAGAATAAGACGAAGATGTTGCTCATGATCAGCTTGCGTCTTAGAGTATATCAAAATAAGACTTGCAAACCCTATTCATCAAGTCCATGAAAACAGCAGGAGCATTAGTCAAACCGAATGTCATAACTGTGAACTCATAATGCCCATAACAAGTGCGGAAAGCTGTCTTGGGAATATCTTCTTCATGCACACGAAGTTGATGATACCCAGAACGAAGATCAATCTTCGAAAAATAAGAAGCGCCCTGTAACTGATCAAAGAGATCATCAATGCGAGGTAGGGGATATCGATTCTTGATGGTAAGCTTGTTAAGCTCATGATAATCAATGCACATTCTGAAAGATCCATCCTTCTTCTTGACAAAAAGAACGGGAGCACCCCAAGGTGAAAAGCTAGGACGGATAAAACCTTTATCTGAAAGCTCTTGAAGCTGCTTAGACAACTCTTGCATCTCAGACGGTGCAAGACGATATGGAGATCTGGCAATGGGGTTTGCACCAGGTACGAGATCAATACGGAACTCGACTTGGCGTGTAGGGGGTAATCCAGGTAACTCCTCAGGAAATAGCTCCGGATAATCCCGAACGACAGGGATATCTTGAATAGACTTACCTTTGCCTTTATCTGCTACAACATGTGCCAAGAAGGCCACATAGTTCTTTCGCAGATACTTCCGAGCTTGAAAACAAGACATGAGTTTGAGACTACTAGCAGGCTTCACACCACGAACCAGTAGGATCTCACCTGACGAAAGTGGAATATGAACAATCTTCTCGAAACAAACTACCTCTGCGTGATGCTTGGCTAACCAATCCATACCCACAATAATGTCGAAGCTCCCAAGTTGCATTGGCGTGAGGTCAATAGGAAAAAGATGGTTGTTAAGGTTCAATTGGCAATTGCGAAGAAAAGAATCAAGTACAACGGGATCACCACTAGCAACTTCTACAGTCAAAGGCTTACCTAGTTTCGTTCTAGACACGCGAAGCAATGGCTCAAAAGATAACGACACAAAACTCTTATCGGCACCAGAATCAAAAAGAACAGATGTGGGTTGATTATTAACAAAGAACGTACCGTTAACCACTTCATTGTCTGCTTGCGCCTCTTGTGCATTCATGTTGAAGACTCGACCTCGAGCCTGAGCTTGAGCTGGATTCGCATTCACCAATCTTGGACATTGATTATGGTAGTGGGTCAGATCCCCACAGTTATAACAAGAACCTGGTGGGTAGTGAGGTCGTGCAGCTTGACCTTGTTGCTGAGCAAGAGGCTGAGCAACTTGTTGAGCCGGGTTCTGAGCTGCCCTATTCTGATTGGCAAGAATGCGGCATGTGTCAGCAAAATGACCAGATCTTCCACAGTTAGTGCAATGACGGCACTGGAGGTGCGGTTGATGATGACCGTTACATCTGTTGCACAAAGGTTTTTTTTTTTTGGGTAAAGGGTTACCCCGGTGAATCTATTATAAACAACCGCAAATAAGTACAAGTAGTGAGGATGAGTTCCACACTAGTTCATATACAGGACATGCCCCATATATGTAAGCCAACAAACATAAAAGCACCTATGACATCACATCAACCTAGCCTACTATACATCATGAAAAGATATCTAGCAGACAAAACAATACATAACCAAAATCTTCAACCTCCATCATCAAAAATGAAGTTGCCACGAACCGGCAGCCCCTTTAGACGAACCAAAGAAAATCTAATCGTTGGAGAACTTTGTGGAAGAGGTGCTTACCCCTGCTCTTGAAGACGAAGGATATGTACCCGAAGTCATAGACTCATTGGTTTCATCATAGACAACTTCAACCTCATCCTCATCTGAATCCTCATGAATCTGTCTATCCCCTTTATTTCTCCCTTGAATTGAACCACCATGTCCCCCAACATAATCAAGAGCAGAAAATGGATTATGAGTTTGAATTTTATGGGACGTAGAAACCTGCTGAGTTGCAGCAGTCTTTTCTTCCTATCCACCGGTCTGTACTCAAATTTAGGCTTCTGGTTATTAACTTGAAAGCCATTCTTCTTTGCACTCTTCTTAACCTTAACTTCAGTGAAACAATCCTCATCTACTTTCGGCCTGTTAGTAGGAGGTTTGGATGTTGAGCCAATACGATTAGGGCATTCCTCAGAGTCATGCCCAAACACACAGCAGTGAGCACATCTCGGAGGTTCCCATTCATACTCCACTCGAATAGTCTCCGTAACATATTTGTTTCCATCCAATTCAGGAATAGCCATGGTTAGGGTGCCTTTCAAATCCTGATCAGCCGATATTTCAATGAGAGCCCTAGCATAGCTGCTCCGTCCCCAAGCCTCATTACACATATCAATAGTATACGAATCAAGCCGCACAGGAGACCCAATTTTTGAAGCCAGCATGCTTAAACCATCATCAGAATACGCCACTAGAGGAACGTCATGCAATTTCACCCAAACTGCAACCTTTTTAGACTCTTCTTTTTTAAGGGTGTTTGTAGGGGACCAAATGTTGAGAAACATAGGTTTGTTACGGATCATCCAAGGTCCCCCTTCAAGAACAGCGTCCATTCCCTTTCTATCTTCAAACTTGAAGAAAAAGAACCCATTTGAATTCATCATCGTTTTTAGAAGACCATGTTTCTTCCAATTTGTTCTCAAAAAATATTCAACTACTGGATATGCAATTCTATCCCCCAAGAAATAACCATAAAGGGTGTTAGATAACCTGTTATTAACCTGGCGAACAGAATCAATCGGTAGCACTACATTCACACCATCCAATGAGGCATCTGAGTTTAGCGTTCGAAAATTGACTTTCGGAACTTGCTGAGCCGCATCATTGGCCTTTCTAGCGTTTGCATCCTCATTTTGATTCTGATTTGGATTACCAGCCCGCTTAGTACCTCCCTGCTCTACCTGTTTGTTTAGGGCCACATCAGCATACAATTGTTGTTGGACTCGAGCATTATCACCCTGTTCCTGCTTTCGCACACTAGAAGGACTGACATCATTTAGCGGTAGCATAAATGATACCTTTCGCTTATCAAAAACCACTGCATAATCCTCATCTGGGGAATCAGAACAGCCAAGAACGTAGTCAGTATCATTCAGCGGTAACATGAACCGTACCTTCTTATTCCCCACTTCTGAAACCGTAGGCATTTGTGACGTTTGTCTTGGCTCAAATGGTTTCCCATCAATACTTTTGATCTTTCTCGTAAAAACGTTTGAGTTATCCTCATTTTGTACTTCCTTATCAACAGCCATAGCATAGAACGTAAACTACAAACCAGCTGAAACCTAGATTAGGGAAAGGTTTGAGCAGGTGTTTGCGTAACACCTGATGATAACCCCAAGACACGATTGGATCAGAATATGTACAATCTGATCGCACATCAAACAGCAACGAATGGAGCAGGACTGCCGAAACCCTAATGCAGTTATGTATAACGAACCAGCTGCTTACCCCGTAGACAATCGTAAAGAAACCAAGAACAAAAAGAACTAAACCCTAAAATAAAAAACCTAATCTGACTTCAAGTGGTTAGAACCTAAGGAACGATTAAAGGATTCCTTACCAGAGAAGAAATCAACCTCCTTAGATGCTAACCAAAATCAATCGAGACCAGGTATGGATGGAACGATCTAGTCACGAAATCGCCGAAGTCGCCCAGAGCTTCCCCATCTGCCCACTCAGTTGTACAAAGGTGCATTGCCAAGATAAGGTTTCTTGGCGAGTGGTTGCGCAAGCTGATTTGGTGCAGCTTGTGCAGTAATGGCGAAATTTTGGGAAGCCTTACGTTTCCTAGAACCCTTCGAGGAACCAGAATCCTTACCCTTCTTGTTTTTACCTTTCTTGCTATCCTCTTTGTCAGACGACTGCTTCTTACCCTTGTCACCCTTTCTATGCAGCTTACCCTTCCGAACCTGCGACTCAGTCAACGTCGCAGATAGCTCGATGGCCTGACGAACTGTGGTAGGGTTACTACCAATAACGATGTCTTGTACAGAGTCAGGTAGGCCATCGATATACCTTTCGATAGCCTTCTCGAGTGGGGTAACCATTGTTGGGCATAACAAACTCAGCTCCTCATATCTATCAGTATACGCCCGGTGCTCGCCACTATCCTGCTTCAGGTAATCAAATTCCCTTTCTAAAGCTCGCAGTTCATGACGAGGACAAAACTCCCTCATCATAAGCGCCCTAAGTTCAGCCCATGTTTGTGCTAAAGCAACCTCAGCACCACGGTCTCTCATAACCCCGTTCCACCACGTGAGAGCCCTCTTCTGAAACACACTGGAAGCAAACTCGACTTTGCGATTATCAGGACACTGAACGTGATGAAACGTACTCTCAATGCCTCGAACCACTGTAGGAGCCCAGTTGCTCCCTCAGAACCACTAAACTTGAGCGGTTTTTCCGAATTGAAGCTTTTGAAGTTGCATGGAGCATTATTGTTGTTGTTGGCTTGGTTCAATTGAGCAATAAGATTTGGGAACACAGCAGCAATTTGCTGCGCGATGATTTCTGCCAGTTCGGCATTAGATAGCGGGTTTTCACGTCGAGGAGGCATTCTAAAAAGAGGAAACATGAGAGGAAACGGGTGAGGAGGTTAGATGAAAAGAGCGAGATGAAATAAAATCAAGAAAGGCAAAGATGGTGGTCATTCGTCCGTATCACAAAGCAAACAAACGACTCACAGTGACTAATCAAAGTAAATGGGTCAAAAATAATGTAATGCGAAGACATGCTCACCTATAAGTGAACACTCACCCCAAGAGTTCCCAGGTAAGAGTGACTGGTCCGATTATGTGGATTTGTACGAACACTCTAGCCTTAGACAGAAAACCCAGGGTACAGGCATTCACCCTTCCAGTTTGCACGTGTTCACACTATTTAGAACCCAAAAGTTTGACGTGATCTTGAAAACCGGGGTAACCCTTTACCCAAAAAAAAAAATTGTATGGTTAAAAGAATAACCAAGTAAAAAGAGTTTGTATAAACCAAGTTATTTGTAAGACAATGTCTAAGTGAAAATGTGTTGTAAATGTAATATGTCTAAACTGAAGTGGTTTAAATGACGCTACGATATGTAATATCATACAAGCACTTATATATAGGAAGTACCAGCGGAGTATCCACCATGCTTGTACCATATCACACACGCCTCGTTATTTAAGTCACTCAAACCAACCAACATTGTAAAATATCCATGTTTAATCCAATAGTCAAATGTCATAGTATAACCCAAGTTGAATATAAATCATGTAAGGTGAAAACAAAAGTTATGTATGGTAAGTAAAATGAGACTACTTAAACCACAAGTAAGAATGTACAAAACAAAGTATTTTGAATAAATCAAAAGTTATGTTTTGTAAAATAACTAAATAAATACATGCTTTACTGATACAAACACTTATGTGGTAAGTTAACGCACACATTCAAGCCTTGAGACAGCAGGATAACCTTAGAGTAAAGATTATCAAAGTAAAATGTTTTCGGATTCAGTCATTCCTTACACCCAAACAAACCTAGGATGTCAGGAACGGGATTTGTCAAGTCCTATGGTACCATTACTTACTACCGAGCGGCGTAGCTAATGTTAATGAATGTAGTTTAGACCCGTTGAACAAACCAAATGTCATATCAAATGTAGACATGTAATGAAAGTAATGTACTAAGTATGCTAAGTTAACAAACAAAGCAGAAAAAGTCATGTAAATCAATGTGCTATCATGCCAAGTAAACATACATAGCAAAAGAAGATGTAATGTAAATCAATATGCTAGCATGCCAAGTAAACATACATAGCAAAACAAAATGAAATTTTGTACTAATAGTGTACTAATGAACATAGCAAGTATATAATATGAAAGCATGGAAAGCATGAAAATAACAAGTAGGCACATGTGTTTTACCCCCAAAATGTTTGAAAAACAGTAAAAGAGGGGTCTATGTACTCACTTGAGATTGCTCAATAGACTTTAGATATCCACCAAGCAAAGCTAGAAGATCACGGATTCAAACGGCACCTAATATAGGTAACTACATTAATAAACGGACCTATTCGGAGGATCGGGTAGCATGAGGGTTCGTAAACCAAATGAGTGTAGGAACTCATGTAATATGGTTTAACAAAGCCTACATACTAAAACAAAACTTATCCTAAGTGCTTTTGACCAGTTACGACCCGTTTAGGTAGCTTATGCCACTTTAACGCGTCGTTCGCGTAAAACGCGTTCGGAACGTCTAACTAGTCCTATGACAAGTAATATATGCCTTAACATGTCTAATATTGTTGCTAAATCAGTTTAGATGTCAAAATTTGGGTTACATATGCTTAAGATAAAACTTGGCGCAAAAAGGGCATTTTGGTAATTTACCTAAGGCATATAATTTACCTATCATACAACTACTTAAACGACGTGACCATAAGGTATAACCTCGGAAGGTTATTCCCTATACAACTATGGTCACCTAAAGTGTTTGGTCGGATCCTAATGATCGACCAACTGGGTCGGGTTCGAAAGTATGAGCGATGGATTAGATCGCTTACCTTTACGACCCTAGACAAGCACAAATCTAAAAGTGACTAGCTAAACATGTTAAAACATGTTTAACGAATTTAGAAAACAGGTTTGGCATCAAAACAAACGGTTTTGATACCTAATAGTAGTTTGGTTTGTTAACGAAGAGATTATCTTTTAAAATGAGGCTCTGGGCGATTTTGGAGATTTTGGAGACATCGTGAAACCCTAGAAGATTCAAGCTTTTCCTGGTCTTGATCGATCTTGCTTAGCATCTAAGGGTTTCTATACATCCTTTAGACGTTAAACAGTTGAAATCAGGTTAGGGATTCGATCTTTAGGGTTCCGTTTTTCTTTTTTCGTTTTGCTTTCTGATTGACGACGGGGTGATCTGCTGAGTGGCTGCTTTCTGTAAACGATTAGGGTTTCGGCAGGCCGCATACTTTGTCGCTGATTAAGGTTATTCGGCTGTCCGATTCTCGTTAGGGTTCCGGCAGTTTAACTTCCGTTCATTCGCTGATTGATTGTTGTTCCGTCACAACGTAAACTATCAATCACTTTGGTTAAACACTCCCTAGGTTTTAGGGATCCGGCTGGTTGCTGTTTTAAGCTTGTTTGTGATTGTGGTTATGGATGGCCAAAATGCAGAAAATTCTAATGTGTTTGTGACAAAGATTAAGAACATTGATGGTAAACCATTTGAGCCTAGACAAACATCACTTATGGCGGCTAGGGTTGCTGAAATGCCGAGTAAGAAGGTATGTTTTATGATGCCGCTTAACGATTCTGAGCATGTTATTGGCAGTTCTGATTCTCCCAATCAGAATTATGCGAAGGTATTTGACAAGCGAAAGGTAGCATTTGTGCTACCGTTGAATGATGTTAGTCCTCCTCGAGTTCAAAATCAGAAACAGGATGATAATGCTCATGTCCAATCTTATGCGGATGTGGTCCTAAATGAACAGTTCGAGCAGGGTGATATTAAGCGGGGTCGTGATTTAAATCAGAAGCAGAATGATGATAAAATTGCTAGGAAGGCCAATGATGCGGCTAATCAAGTTCCTAAAGTCAAGTTTCGTTCTCTAAACTCAGATGTCTCAATGGATGGAGTGGATGTAGTGCTTCCGATTGATTATGTTCGCCAGGTTAACAATAGGTTAGCTAACACTCTTTATGGTTATTTCCTGGGGGATAGGATTGCGTATCCAGTAGTTGAACACTTTGTGAGAACAAATTGGAAGAAACATGGTCTTCAGAAAACTATGATGAATTCAAATGGGTTCTTTTTCTTCAAGTTTGAAGACAAAAAGGGTATGGATGTTGTTCTTGAAGGGGGTCCCTGGATGATCCGTAACAAACCTATGTTTCTCAACATTTGGTCCCCTACAAACACCCTTAAAAAAGAAGAATTTAAAAAGGTTTCAGTTTGGGTTAAATTGCATGATGTCCCTCTAGTGGCATATTCTGATGATGGTTTAAGCATGCTGGCTTCAAAAATTGGGACTCCTGTGCGGCTTGATTCGTATACTATTGATATGTGTAATGAGGCATGGGGAAGGAGCAGCTATGCTAGGGCTCTCATTGAAATATCGGCTGATCAAGACTTGAAAGAGACTCTTACCATGGCTATTCCTGAATTGGATGGGAACAAATATGTTACTGAGACGATTAGGGTGGAGTATGAATGGGAACCCCCGAGATGTGCCCAGTGTTGTGTTTTTGGGCATGATTCTGAGGAGTGTCCTAAGGGCATTCGATCGACAGTGAAACCTCCTACAAACAGTCCGAAAGTAGATGAGGATGGTTATACGGAAGTCAAGACAAAGAAGAATGTAAAGAAGAGCGGTTTTCAAGTTAACAATCAAAAACCCAAGTTTGAATATAGACCTGTGGATAAAAAGAAAAAGGCAGTGAGTTCTTCCTACGTGAATGCGCGGTGCACTAGCTCGTCCAAGGTTCAAACACACAATTCGTTTAGTGCTCTTGGATTTCTTGGGGGGAACGGGGGTTCCTTCCAGGGGAGATCTAAAGGGGGACGTGAGCTAAATGCGGAGTCTGACGATGACGGGGTAGAGGTTGTATATGATGAAACGAATGAGTTTATGACATCGGGTACACATCCTACGTCTTCCAGTACAGGGGCAAGCACCTCTCACATAAAGGTGTCCAATGGATTGGTGGCTTCTGTTTCATGCTAAGGGGCTGCCGGTTGGTAGCAATTTCATTTTTGATGATGGCGGTTGACGTCGTTTGTTTGATTTTTTCGTTTGTCTACTAGTTAGTCATTATCATGATTGTAGTAGGCTAGATTGAGGTGGTAACTTGATTTGTTTGTTTTTTGCTTACATATACGGGGCATGTCTTGTATATGAACTAGTGGGGAACTCATCCTCACTACTTGTACTTATTTGGTGGTTGTCTATAATAGAATCACCGGGGTAACCCTTTACCCAAAAAAAAGAGTAGTTTGGTTACAAAATACGCAAGAATACGCATTTTGGCCGAAACTACGACTCCTCACTGAGCCTAGATAACGTGGTAATCAGTAGGTATAGTCACTAGGGACTATAACCATCGTGATTACGCTCACGTTATGAAGTTCAAACGAACTTCGCATTGACAATAAACTGGTCAATGCAGAAAGTCAAACGCAGTTTGACTTTAACGCTAAAAGCGAATGAAAAGAACGAAAGAATACTTACAGAGGGTCCCTGCAAGATTTGATCCGATTTACCCTCAGGTATGAAGTGTATACTTCAACTTAGAGGGCCAAAATCAGATTCAAATGTGGGTTTTGCAAATGAGAATGGAGGGGTATTTATAGTTTTCGTAGAACCGTTAGGATCGTTTCTTGAAAACCGAGTTTCAATCTCAGCCGTACACCTCGAGCCCATGGTTTTATAAAACCATTTGAGCCCCTAGATTATGCCCATAGACTCCAAAATACCAGTTGCAACACTCACAAACAGCTGGAACAGCTGGAAACAGGCTGTTTTCAACTTTCTGCATATCTGGGAGGGCCACGCGCCCCGCGTAAGATATGTACAAAGCTTACGCGCCCCGCCTGGGCAGTCTGATCAGCAAAAAACTTTGCATAATTGACAGTTTCAGTCCCTGTTAGTGTTTAAAGCCATTTCCGACATGTTTAAGGCTCGTTAAGCCAACTTTAAGGCCCTAAAATGATGCCTAAACATTGTGGACATGAAACATGCTTTAAAAATATGCCGGATGTTGGTTCGTTTGGTCGTACGATCGCGATGTTTGCTTAATTACGACGGAATGCGCACAAGCGCGAAAAACGATCCAAATTGCGCGACGAATGGATTTTTCTTATGCCAAACACTAAAATAAAATATTTTAATGCTTACATAAATTTTTGGATGTCCGGATGTATTCAGAACGTGAGTTATGCGCGAAAATGCAAACTTATGCACTTTTTGACACTTTTAGTCCCTGAATGAGCATAAAGTTTATTTTAGCACACCGAACCTCTCAAAGCCTATTTCTAAGTTATGTAAAGGGTATTTAGGGTGTGTTTAACTCATGATCATGTTACGGAATGTTTGTTACATTTCAAATCGGCATACTTTCGCAGTTTTTCGAATTTAGTCCCTGTAAGCGAATAGACTTGATTTTGCCATACCAAAGCCTTCAAAACTTATTTCTAAGTTATGTAAAGGTTGTTTAAGGTATGTTAAGCATATGTTGATGTTCCGGAGTATTTGTCGCGCTAAACTGACTACGTTTACGCACCAGTTTGCGTATAATTCTCCAGAAGCGATATAGAGTTTAAAATTGAATAAAAATCAAAACATGAAAAATGTCAAACATAAACAAACAAACATTGGGATCAAATAACTTTATTTCATTGATAACTGAACTGTTTACAATGATTACAAGCACAGATGTCACACCCTGGGAGGAACCAGACCGCCAACTGGCAAATAGTGACTTCATCGGACCTGCCGATGAAAACCTCTTTGGTTACCCAGCTGAAGCCCAACTTCCAGTCAATCTGGAACCTGCTATTCCAGATCCCCTTGTTAACTCCCGACTTCTAGGAGAGCTGGAAGAATGGTGGACCACTGACTGGCAATTTCAGAATCTCCTGAATAACCCTAATACCTTTTTCCCCCAATTTGATCCTAAGCCTCCACTACACCCACCTATGAGCTCAGAAAACTTGGCTGAACTCCGCCACTATGGCGAGGAGCTAATGGACGCAGTAAATAGAATCCGAGAAGTGGGGGAGAGGATATCATGGAAATACGACGAGAGAGAATGTCGTTTCTGAAGTTCCAGCTGACAGGAATCGTGGTGGTTGTGTGGCTACATGTTTAATAATAATAAAATAATAATCATAATAATAAAAAATATAATCATGTAAAATAACCTAAAATAAAACTTTGGTAAAATAACGGGTGTGTAATGATGCATACTAATATATAAAAATATGGAAGTCGCAAAGTCGACAATTTTGGCTATATGTGTTGACATAATTATGTGCGATTGTTTTGTTGTCGTTGGTTGTAATTTATTTTGTGCTAATCACACACACACACACATATATATATATATATATATATTAATTACCAGATGGAACATGCTAGTAATGAACCAGTTAACGGGGTTAATCAATCTGAGCAAAACATTGGAGACCAATTTCTGAATTGACAAGATATAGAGAATATCGTCGCCCAGAGAATAGCAAATGCTATTCCAGCAATTCTTGCTGCTGCCTGAAATCCAGTGGAACCTCGACCACCTATTCCCAGCAAACGTACTCGTGATGACAACTTTAGTAATAGTGTAAATGGAGGCGGCAACAATAATAATAACGATGATGTGATACAAGCCCCATTCCTTAAAAGAATGAAAGCTGCAACTTCTGGTTGCACTTATAAGGAATTTCTTGCCTGTAAACCGGCTGAATTTGTAGGCAACGAAGGGGCAACTGCCGCACTGCGTTGGTTGGAGAAAACCGAGGCAGTAATTAAATCAGTAAATGTGCCGAGGAAGACAAGGTCATGTACGCGTCACATCTTTTTAAAGAAGGGGCACTAGAACGGTGGAATACGGTGTTACAAGCCAAAGGAAGTGACATGGCCTATGCCATGAGTTGGAAAGAATTTAAGCGGCTGGTGGAAAGAAAATTATGTCCTGAATATGAGAAAGAGCAAATGGAGAATAAATTTTTGAACCACCGGATGGTGGATGTAGACTGTCGAGGGTATACTTCGACATTCTTCGAGTATGCTAGAGTGGTACCAACTCTGGCTTCGCCAGAACCGGTACTTATTTCTCGATACATTTGGGGTTTGATTGGCGAAATCCGTGACATTGTCAAAGCTGCAAGGCCCCGCACAATTGACGATGCTGTGGAATTAGCCAACACCCTAACTGACGAACTGGTACGCACAAGAGAAGAAAACCGGAAAAAGGAAGTGGCCCAAAAGATTACCCAAGGATTCCGTGTGGGTAACAGTAGTAATTTCAAGAAAAAGGGAACGGGGCAATCTTCCACTGTTCCATTTTGCAATACCTGCAAAAGAAAGCATTTTGGAAGATGCAAAGGGTATTGCAATTTCTGCAAAATTCCGGGGCATCAAGAAGAAGATTGCAGGAAAAAGAAAGCAACAATCTGCTACAACTGCTGTGAAGCTGGACATTTTTGGCCAGACTGCCCGAAATTAGTCAAACCAGCTGATAACAAAGCCAAACCTGTAGAAGGAACTACCAAGAAAAACGTAAGAGCCTTCCAGTTGACTACTCAGGAAGCAGAGCTAATCCCTGACGTGATAGCTGGTACGTTCCTAGTTCATGACGTTTATGCGAAAGTATTATTTGACTCTGGTGCAAACCAAAGTTTTATAAATACTTCATTCTGTCAAGCTCTTAAACTACCCTTAACCAACCTTAGACAAATCTTTACTGTCGAACCGGCAGAGGGGAATTCTGTTAAAATAGATAAGGTTTTGCGAGAAGGAAAGATAGAGCTCTTAGGCCATAAATTTTCTGCAAACCTTTTACCTATGAATTTAGCTGAATTTGATGTAGTGTTAGGAATGGATTGGTTAGTAGCCAACCATGCTCGAATTCTCTGTGATAAAAATTCCATAGAAATTCATACACCCACAGGAGAATTAGTGGTGATTACAGGAGATAAGCCACGAAAGCCAATGAAATTAATTTCAGTAATGAAATTGGCCATTTATTCAAGAAAACAAGGAATAACATATATGGTTTCGGTAGTTGTTAATACCAAAGGTAAAGAACTCAAGGATATTCCAGTAGTATCAGAATACCCGGATATATTTCCGGAAGAACTACCTGGACTACCACCCGATAGGTAAGTAGAATTTAGAATTCATCTAATTCCTGGAACTACACCGATAGCCAAGGCACCTTATCGGTGAGCACCCACCGAAATGCTAGAATTGAAAAAGCAGTTAGATGAATTACTAAGCAAAGGATTCATATAACCTAGTTCATGCCCGTGGGGAGCTCCAGTCTTGCTTGTAAAGAAGAAGGATGGTTCGATGCGAATGTGTATCGATTATAAGGAATTGAATAAGGTTATAATTAAGAATCGATACCCATTACCTAGGATTGACGATCTTTTTTATCAACTTCAGGGAGCTAAATATTTTTCTAAGATAGATTTACGCTCCGGATACCATCAGTTGAAAGTACAAGAAGAAGACATACCTAAAACCGCTTTTAGAACTAGGTATGGTCATTACGAGTTTACAGTCATGCCCTTCGGACTACCAAATGCTCCTGCAGCATTTATGGACATGATGAATTGGATCTCTAAACCGTACTTGGATAAATTTGTAATTGTCTTCATCGACGACATACTTATTTATTCCAAAAACCAGGAAGAGCATTGTGAGCACCTGCATGCACTCTTAACTTTAAGAAAAGAGAAGCTTTACGCCAAATTCTCGAAGTGTGAATTCTGGCTACAGGAGGTACAATTCTTAGGATACATGGTGAATCACGAAGTTATTCACGTAGATCCTTCCAAAATAGAAGCGATAACCAAATAGAAGGTCCCGCAAACAGCTATGGAAGTTAGAAGCTTTCTAGGGTTAGCTGGATACTATAGACGATTCATTAAGGATTTTTCCAAAATAGTTGTGCCATTAACTAAGCTAACATGTAAAGCAGTTAAGTTTGAATGGGGACCTAGACAAGAAGAGGCCTTTAGGATTTTAAAGCAAAAGTTAACAAACGCCCTAATTCTAGCCTTGCCAGAAGGAACAGAGGATTTTGAAGTTTACTGCGATGCTTCTAAGCTAGGATTAGGATGTGTGCTAATGCAACGCAAGAAGGTAATTGCATATGCTTCAAGGCAATTAAAGAAGCACGAAGAAAACTATACGACTCATGACTTAGACTTAGGAGCCATAATTTTTGCCCTTAAGATTTGGAGACACTATCTGTATGGAAGTAAGTTTACTGTCTATACAGATCATAAGAGCTTAAGATATATATTTGGGCAAAAAGAACTAAACATGAGACAAAGAAGATGGATGGAAATTTTAAGCGATTACGACTGTGATATTCAATATCACGAAGGAAAGGCAAACGTAGTTGCAGATGCCTTAAGTCGTAAGTATCATGAAAAGCAAAAGCGAGTTCGTGCTCTTAGATTAAGTTTACAATTAGATTTAATGGAACAACCGAAGAATATTCAGGAAACAACAATCAAGGATGATGCTGAAGGAATGAAAGGAAGAATAAAAGACTTGGAGCAAGGAAGCGATGGGATTTGGAGATTCCACAAGAAAAGAATTTGGGTACCTAAGCAAGGAGAATTAAGAAATAAGATTTTAGAAGAAGCCCATAAATCTAGGTATACCATGCATCCTGGTAACAATAAAATGTACCAAGATTTAAGGAATAACTTCTGGTGGATAGGAATTAAAAAGGACATAGATATGTTTCTAAGTGTCTTACTTGTTCACAAGTTAAGGCAGAACACCAGAAACCTTCAGGGTTACTCCAGCAATTAGAAATGCCTGTTTGGAAATGGAAACTAATAACCATGGATTTTGTTACTAAGTTACCCAAAACCAGAAAAGGTAATGATGCGATTTGGGTAATTGTGGACCGATTAACCAAATCAGCTCATTTTCTACCCATAAAAGAAACCTTTAGCATGGAAAGGCTAGCCAAGCTATATGTAGACGAGGTAGTATCCTTACATGGAGTTCCACTCTCAATTGTATTGGATAGAGATAGTCGTTTCACTTCCCATTTTTGGACCAGTTTCCAGGAAGCAATAGGAACCCGACTAAATTTAAGCACTGCATACCATCCTCAAACAGACGAACAAAGTGAAAGGACGATCCAAACCCTGGAAGACATGCTCAGGGCATGTGTGATAGATTTTGGTGGAAACTGGGATGACCACCTACCCTTAATCGAATTCTCCAATAACAATAGTTACCATGCAAGCATTGAAGCTGCCCCGTTCGAAGCACTGTATGGACGAAAATGTAGAACTCCAGTTTGCTGGGCAGAAATAGGAGAAAGTCAGTTATCAGGTCCCGAGATTGTGCAAGAGACCATCGACAAGATCACTCAAATCAAGGAAAGACTGAAAATGGCTCGAGATCGCCAGAAGAGTTATGCCGATAATCGACGCAAGCCACTAGAATTTCAAATTAGAGACAAGGTACTCTTAAAAGTTTCTCCTTGGAAAGGAGTAGTTCGGTTCGGTAAGAAAGGAAAGCTAAGTCCAAGATACGTAGGACCATTCCCAGTAATCCAGCGAATAGGACCAGTCGCCTATCGCTTACAACTACCAAAGGAGTTAGCTGGAGTACATGACGTATTTCATGTATCCAATCTCAAGAAATGTCTATCGGACGAATCGCTGGTAAATGAAAAGTTGAAGTTCGTAGAGAAACCGCTTCAAATAGAAGACAGAAAGATCAAGTTTCTCAAGCACAAAAGACTAGTACTGGTCAAGGTCAAGTGGGATTCAAAAAGAGAACCTGAATACACTTGGGAGCTGGAATCAGAAATGAAGCGAAAGTATCCTCACTTATTTCAGTAAATCTCGAGGACGAGATTTTAAAGAAGGTGGGGAGGATGTAAGGACCTGCAAAAATGTCCCAAAACGACCCGTAAGTACAAACCCGGACCCCTGAAACACTAGTGTGCATGAAAAACCAAGAGAACAAGATTTCTGGGTTTCACGCGGGCCGCGAAAGAGTAAGCTGTAACACCCGTTCTTATAAATCAAGGTTTAGCGTATTATTTACGAAAACAATCATGTAATTAAAGATTACATATCCATCGGAAAAACGGGTTTACTAAAACCTTTTACAATTTAAAAGTTTAGAACATAATGTAATTAAGTTCGTCACTTAAAAGAAACAATGAAACGACATTCGTCATTTAACATAATAACGATACATAGTGCGGAAGCTTATTTCGTGATCGTGTTCGGTTCTTGCTCGTCGCTTGATCTTCATCCGGGCACTCATGGCAAACACCTATGATCAAAACCAACTTAAGAGTTAGTTTTGATAGTCAAATATGAAGTTCAAACAAGTACAGGGGTTAAATATGAAGTTCAAACAAGTACAGGGGTTAAATATGACAAAAAATAACATTTTTCCGAGTTTGGGGGTGTCGTGTGACGCCAAGGGGCGTCGCGTGACGCTAGGCCCCCTTTTCAGCAGAATGTTGCTTATCAGTTGCTGCATATTCCCTGCACGATCTGATTTCACGGAAACGGCCATAACTTCTTCGTTATTGATCCGTTTTACCAGATTTTTTTTCCTACGCGTCCGTAATTTAATTCTCCATCTTATGGAGTTAAAATCCAACAACCTTCATAATAAATTTCAGACTTTTAAGTCTTCGGCTTATCGCCCTTTTTCCAAATTTTGACCCGTTTATGCATTTTATCAAACGAACATATTTGTTTGATTCCTACATTACCTACACTTCTTCAAATTGTTATTAACTACCATTTTAGGTTCTAATCACAAGTTTATTTCACAATTTAAACCCGTTTTCGCTCGTATGCTTATTTTGACCCGTTAAGGGTATTTAAGCACTTTCGAGCCTAAAATAGCTTTCGATTGCTTCTAGCATTCCATTACCACATTTCTTATCCTATAATCTCCCACCACAACTGTATTTAAGGTAGATTTAATGTGGTGATCAATATAAACCAAGTTTTACCTCTCGAATCGTCATTTTACGGCAAAAACTCAAATAGTGCTGTATGGCTAATATAATACCTCTTTCGTCTCTATACTTATTCTAAGTATTTACCTTGTCTTAAAACTCGTTTCCAAACAACTTTTAAAGGTTGTTTGTTCCAATTAGCCAACGAGGGCATTTTGGTCGATTTTGTTCTTTTTACTACGAAGGACTCTCTTTCCCATTTATTCGAACAAAATAGCATTTTTAACTACAACATGAATATGCGTACCTGGCCCGGATCAACAAGTAGACCCGATTTATACCTTGTTTTCATTATCACACAATCAATAGTGACGAAATCATCCGATTTGCTAATCGGTCCTATTAGTATAAGACTTGACAACCATATTAGTCGATATTGTCAAATGGTGTTATCAACACCATTCGACCCGTTTGGACTACACGCCCAACGTTATCTATTTAATCAAAACATCGTTTTTGATTTCCAATTTATACATCCATTCATCCCGGATTTTATTAACATACCCTTTTTCTTTAAACTCTTTTCTTACAAAATTCAACCCATTTCGGCTTACACTATGGGTATCCTTTTAACCTTTATTTACACTAGTCAACATTTGACCAATTTCCATTTTTGTCCTTTTCCCCCCATTATTAGATTACACTACAAGGTAATCTTAACAAAAATCCATATTTCCAAAATAATCGTTATCCGTTTACAACGTATTGAATAAACGAGTATTCTACATAAGTGTGTAAATTACACTTACCTTGCATCCGAATTACGCTTTTCTTTACTCACTTGCTTCGGTCAACCCGCTTTTTCCCCAAGCTTTCACCTAGCTTGTTTATCGTCACACTATCATTGTAAATTGTAAGATGGTTAGATTAGTCATAATTATTCACGACTATTCCATCTCACTTATTTCATAAGTCGAAACTACTACTCGACTTCATGATTAGTTAACTTAGCTTATTAAAGTTAACCAATTCAAATTACAAGGTTCACAACATTAAGTCTAAATCAACATTATATTTAGAACCCTTCTCACTTCATATTACGCGTAATCACTATATCATTCAAATGCGCGTTTTCGCTCTAATTTCAACACTTTAGTTTTCACTTAGGCATTTTAACAAACACCTAGTGTGCATACATTATTACACATTTACAACTAGTTCATAACTAGTTATTTTTACCAAGATTAACATCAAAATTCACCACTATCACTTATGATCAAATACTCAAACTTGCAAATTGTTTAAGTATTTCCCGATTACTAACATGCATGATGATCCTAATCACAATCATATCATCAAATTCATCATATGATTAAAACCCACTTAACCTAGTGTGGTAAATCATTCAATCATTCAATCCATAGTATGTTATGTATGATTTTCACTTAGGGTTTCGTTCCTAAGCAAGTATACATCACTAATCTAGCCATAGCTTCTCTAATCCATGCCTAATTCGCGATTAGGATGATTATCAAATTCTTACAACTTCACCAAACATCAAGATTTTACATACCTTATGATCCTCTTGTTCGGGTGATCATTAATTCACGTTCGGTTGTGAATTTGAGCTTCATTTGATCCTTCAATTTGATGATTATATGTGAATTAGGGTTTTTGGCTCCATGGGAGCCCCCTGAGCTCGATCCAGACACGCACCACACACTCTTGTGTGTGTGTGTTGTGTTATTTTATTAGTTTAATAAAACCATTTTCAAGTTACCCCATTTTGGTCCCTCATGTTTGGTTAGTTAATTAAGTAGGGCACAACCTACTTATTTCTAACAATATTCCCCACCTATTAACCAGGTTAAACATTCCTAGTTAAATTAGTGGGTTCGGGAAATCTATGACTAAGTTTATTTGAAATCTCGTTACTCGGCCTCTTATAAATTTCACTCCATTAGAAACTTTTATTCACCTTTTAGTTAATATTAGGATTATTTATTTCTTATCCTAATATTCACCGGGTTAAATTTTACCACTAACGGTATTTTACCAAGTCATTAGTATTAACGTGGTTTGATTACCAAACCCGTTTTTGGGGTGTTACAAGTCTACCCCCCTTAAAGAGGTTTCGTCCCCGAAACCTTTTCTTACATAACTTGTCGAGTTTAACTCCATGCATTTGCTCTCGATAATCAATTAAGCATTTCTCATACTTTAACTGATTGTTAGTATTACCAGAAAAGTATCGTAATATCCTTTTGGTTATTAATCATCTACGTATCTTACATGACCTAATGCGATTTGAAATAACGTAATCTCGTTATTTCCACTAGTTTAATTAACTTAGCAATATTCATCACTCGGCTCTAGTATTCATCACTCGGCTCTAATGTGATTATATTTCACATTACACTTCCTGACCATGATCATGTCACGTCATGCCAAATTTTACATCAACTTTCTATTTTTAGAATTATCACTTCTCGGATATATCGTCTTGCACCTATCCGTGTCAAGACTTATATCTTTCATGTTTACCGTTTATACGTCTATCATAATTTATTTTTGTAGAAACGTTATTTCTTACCAAAACCGAAGTTTTAGTTTAGCGTCTTCTCTTTAACCTTTGTCAATTATCCATACCGGGATATTGACAGTCCAAAATTTATTCTTTTCCGTTCTCATTTTACGCGGGGAATCATAACTAGTTCCCTTGCTTTACATTATTGACCCGTAGGTTCTTTCACTTAGCCTCATAGGCTATTTCTTTAAAATTTTCACCTTTTTAAGGTGAGACATTAACGACTCGTTTCCTTCTCTTTATGACCCGAGGGTCTTTTTGGTCCCGTAGACCTTAACACAGTGTTTAATCCCATAGGTTATGATGATCCCGTAGATCATCTTTTATTCTTGTCTATATCCAAATGTGTATATATATATAGCTTCAAGGCATCTCTTATTATGTTTGGAATCGTTTATTTTCGCTCTTGAACTTCAATTGACCTTGACCGTAGTCTAAGGCTTCATTTGTTTACTTCCGTACTAATCCTCCGACTTTATGACTTCTGACGTTATTTACGCGTCAGTTTGTTCTTATGCTTACTGTTATTTGATTTGCATATATTCTTATTTGGTTATATCCCATTACCGGGCTCGTTATTCTCTTGCATTTAACGCTACCTTTATCTGGCTAGCGCTCATTTGTGCCATTCGGCGTTATATTGTATTCAGCCTGTTTGACCTATTAATGTGAAATCCATCACTTATAAACAATCAACTTTATTCTTTATTCAACCCATTCGACTTCGAATAGTTGAACATATTTACTCACAATTTCTATATACGAGATTTTATAGTCATAACTCGTTATCCAAGTCCTTTGATTTTTTTTTTCAACCTGCGTTCACGTCTCTCGGTTTACACATGTGTTTAATTCCTACCCATCAACCGGGTGTTTTACCGAAGTCGTTATTATTGCAACACTCCCGGTATGCATTAAGACCTCGCTTCATTTTTATATTCCGACTTTGTCTTTAAGTTTGACGTTTTACAAAAACGACCCGTTAAGGGACATATTTGCATTTTCCGGGTTCGAGTGTAAGTACACTCCCTCCCAATGCTTGTCTAAATCATTTTTCATTCTTGCGTTTTCTGGGTTCGAGTGTAAGTACACTCCCTCCCAATACTTGTCTAAATCATTTTTCATGCTTGCGTTTTCTGGGTTCGAGTGTAAGTACACTCCCTCCCAATACTTGTCTAAATCATTTTTCATGCTTTCGTTTTCTGGGTTCGAGTGTAAGTACACTCCCTCCCAATACTTGTCTAAATCATTTTTCATGCTTGCGTTTTCTGGGTTCGAGTGTAAGTACACTCCCTCCCAATACTTGTCTAAATCATTTTTCATGCTTCTTTGTCCCTTCACTCGGGCTCATTATCCTGATGTAATACGCTTCCGTCCCCGGTTGTGCGTTTACATTATTATCAAATATTTTGCTTATCTGATTCATTTGGGTACTTTTAAGTTAGTCCCATTCACCCCACCCTTACTACATCGGATGTAAACGTGTCCGCCATAAGAAGTTCATGGTATCATATGCCACTACTTACTTGGCCAGAGTAAGCGATTAACACATGACACACATGATCTTTTTATAGTTTTCACATCACGCCCTATGTAAGTAACGCCTCTATTTGTTTCCCTTGGAAACAATATCCCGAATACATTTTCTATTCGGGTTTTTCCAAGTTTTTAATCTACATATGCAACTTTTAATTTCTACTTATTTGTTGCATATTGCTATTTGTGCGATTATTTAAAATGTACACCTGGTAATGTTTGCCCCGACGGGCGTTCTTTGCCATTAACCTTGTTCGCGGTCGTTACGCGATTTAGTCCTCGGTGAGCATGCTCCTCTTGTCATACTTCGGACCGTTCCATCATCATATCCACAATTCGTATGACTCTCGTCGTCTTCAAACGCGAGTGTCCTTCAATTAAAACATTCACAAAAGTTAGTAACGTCAACTTCAATAATCGCCCGTATTATAATACAAGGCTTTTTCTACTATACGCGTCAACGCGCGTATTTTCGTCAACTATATCAATCATTTTAATTGGGGTAACGTGAATCACACGATAGCCCTATGTGTTGTTTACAACACTTTAGCATGCTAAACCATTAACATACATGTACTTACCGGATTTGCGATCAAGCCTCGAACCGAACACCAATCTTTATTAAGAGCATAAGGTTTAAGTCCAAGCACGGTTTTCCCCACCATACTTGAATCTCTTAAACCAAGGCTCTGATACCAACTTGTAACACCCGTTCTTATAAATCAAGGTTTAGCGTATTATTTACGAAAACAATCATGTAATTAAAGATTACATATCCATCGGAAAAACGGGTTTACTAAAACCTTTTACAATTTAAAAGTTTAGAACATAATGTAATTAAGTTCGTCACTTAAAAGAAACAATGAAACGACATTCGTCATTTAACATAATAACGATACATAGTGCGGAAGCTTATTTCGTGATCGTGTTCGGTTCTTGCTCGTCGCTTGATCTTCATCCGGGCACTCATGGCAATCACCTATGATCAAAACCAACTTAAGAGTTAGTTTTGATAGTCAAATATGAAATTCAAACAAGTACAGGGGTTAAATATGAAGTTCAAACAAGTACAGGGGTTAAATATGACAAAAAATAACATTTTTCCGAGTTTGGGGGCGTCGCGTGACGCCAAGGGGCGTCGCGTGACGCTAGGCCCCCTTTTCAGCAGAATGTTGCTTATCAGTTGCTGCATATTCCCTGCACGATCTGATTTCACGGAAACGGCCATAACTTCTTCGTTATTGATCCGTTTTACCCGATTTTTTTTTCCTACGCGTCCGTAATTTAATTCTCCATCTTATGGAGTTAAAATCCAACAACCTTCATAATAAAATTTCAGACTTTTAAGTCTTCGGCTTATCGCCCTTTTTCCAAATTTTGACCCAGTTTATGCATTTTATCAAACGAACGTATTTGTTTGATTCCTACATTACCTACACTTCTTCAAATTGTTATTAACTACCATTTTAGGTTCTAGTCACAAGTTTATTTCACAATTAAAACCGGTTTTCGCTCGTATGCTTATTTTGACCCGTTAAGGGTATTTAAGCACTTTCGAGCCTAAAATAGCTTTCGAATGCTTCTAGCATTCCATTACCACATTTCTTATCCTATAATCTCCCACCACAACTGTATTTAAGGTAGATTTAATGTGGTGATCAATATAAACCAAGTTTTACCTCTCGAATCGTCATTTTACGGCAAAAACTCAAATAGTGCTATATGGCTAATATAATACCTCTTTCGGCTTCTATACTTATTCTAAGTATTTACCTTGTCTTAAAACTTGTTTCCAAAAAACTTTTAAAGGTTGTTTGTTCCAATTAGCCAACGAGGGCATTTTGGTCGATTTTGTTCTTTTTACTACGAAGGACTCTCTTTCCCATTTATTCGAACAAAATAGCATTTTTAACTACAACATGAACATGCGTACCTGGCCCGGATCAACAAGTAGACCCGATTTATACCTTGTTTTCATTATCACACAATCAATAGTGACGAAATCATCCGATTTGCTAATCGGTCCTGTTAGCATAAGACTTGACAACCATATTAGTCGATATTGTCAAATGGTGTTATCAACACCATTCGACCCGTTTGGACTACACGCCCAACGTTATCTATTTAATCAAAACATCGTTTTTGATTTCCAATTTATACATCCATTCATCCCGGATTTTATTAACATACCCTTTTTCTTTAAACTCTTTTCTTACAAAATTCAACCCATTTCGGCTTACACTATGGGTATCCTTTTAACCTTTATTTACACTAGTCAACATTTGACCAATTTCCATTTTTGTCCTTTTTCCCCCATTATTAGATTACACTACAAGGTAATCTTAACAAAAATCCATATTTCAAAAATAATCGTTATCCGTTTACAACGTATTGAATAAACGAGTATTCTACATAAGTGTGTAAATTACACTTACCTTGCATCCGAGTTACGCTTTTCTTTACTCACTTGCTTCGGTCAACCCGCTTTTTCCCCAAGCTTTCACCTAGCTTGTTAATCGTCAAACTATCATTGTAAATTGTAAGATGGTTAGATTAGTCATAATTATTCACGACTATTCCATCTCACTTATTTCATAAGTCGAAACTACTACTCGACTTCATGATTAGTTAACTTAGCTTATTAAAGTTAACCACTTCAAATTACAAGGTTCAAAACATTAAGTCTAAATCAACATTATATTTAGAACCCTTCTCACTTCATATTACGCGTAATCACCATATCATTCAAATGCGCGTTTTCGCTCTAATTTCAACACTTTAGTTTTCACTTAGGCATTTTAACAAACACCTAGTGTGCATACATTATTACACATTTACAACTAGTTCATAACTAGTTATTTTTACCAAGATTAACATCAAAATTCACCACTATCACTTATGATCAAATACTCAAACTTGCAAATTGTTTAAGTATTTCCCGATTACTAACATGCATGATGATCCTAATCACAATCATATCATCAAATTCATCATATGATTAAAACCCACTTAACCTAGTGTGGTAAATCATTCAATCATTCAATCCATAGTATGTTATGTATGATTTTCACTTAGGGTTTCGTTCCTAAGCAAGTATACATCACTTATCTAGCCATAGCTTCTCTAATCCATGCCTAATTCGCGATTAGGATGATTATCAAATTCTTACAACTTCACCAAACATCAAGATTTTACATACCTTATGATCTTCTTGTTCGGGTGATCATTAATTCACGTTCGGTTGTGAATTTGAGCTTCATTTGATCCTTCAATTTGATGATTATATGTGAATTAGGGTTTTTGGCTCCATGGGAGCCCCCTGAGCTCGATCCAGACACGCACCACACACTCTTGTGTGTGTGTGTTGTGTTATTTTATTAGTTTAATAAAACCATTTTCAAGTTACCCCATTTTGGTCCCTCATGTTTGGTTAGTTAATTAAGTAGGGCACAACCTACTTATTTCTAACAATATTCCCCACCTATTAACTAGGTTAAACATTCCTAGTTAAATTAGTGGGTTCGGGAAATCTATGACTAAGTTTATTTTAAATCTCGTTACTCGGCCTCTTATAAATTTCACTCCATTAGAAACTTTTATTCACCTTTTAGTTAATATTAGGATTATTTATTTCTTATCCTAATATTCACCGGGTTAAATTTTACCACTAACGGTATTTTACCAAGTCATTAGTATTAACGTGGTTTGATTACCAAACCCGTTTTTGGGGTGTTACAAGTCTACCCCCCTTAAAGAGGTTTCGTCCCCGAAACCTTTTCTTACATAACTTGTCGAGTTTAACTCCATGCATTTGCTCTCGATAATCAATTAAGCATTTCTCATACTTTAACTGATTGTTAGTATTACCAGAAAAGTATGGTAATATCCTTTTGGTTATTAATCATCTACGTATCTTACATGACCTAATGCGATTTGAAATAACGTAATCTCGTTATTTCCACTAGTTTAATTAACTTAGCAATATTCATCACTCGGCTCTAGTATTCATCACTCGGCTCTAATGTGATTATATTTCACATTACACTTCCTGACCGTGATCATGTCACGTCATGCCAAATTTTACATCAACTTTCTATTTTTAGAATTATCACTTCTCGGATATATCGTCTTGCACCTATCCGTGTCAAGACTTATATCTTTCATGTTTACCGTTTATACGTCTATCATAATTTATTTTTGTAGAAACGTTATTTCTTACCAAAACCGAAGTTTTAGTTTAGCGTCTTCTCTTTAACCTTTGTCAAATATCCATACCGGGATATTGACAGTCCAAAATTTATTCTTTTCCGTTCTCATTTTACGCGGGGAATCATAACTAGTTCCCTTGCTTTACATTATTGACCCGTAGGTTTTTTCACTTAGCCTCATAGGCTATTTCTTTAAATTTTTCACCTTTTTAAGGTGAGACATTAACGACTCGTTTCCTTCTCTTTATGACCCGAGGGTCTTTTTGGTCCCGTAGACCTTAACACTGTGTTTAATCCCGTAGGTTATGATGATCCCGTAGATCATCTTTTATTCTTGTCTATATCCAAATGTATATATATATATATATATAGCTGATGGGATTTTAACATGTTTATCAAAGTAATTTCATCCAAATGAAATAAAAAACGCAGCGGAATATAAGTTTAAAACATGTTACTTTACAAGATATAAAACCATTTTTATGCAAAATCTCAAAACCCGGATCCATATATGAAGATGCATACTATCATATACAACCATAGGATGTTTAGAAAACTACCTTCCATGGAGTAATGGATGTGAAGAAGATGATGATTCTTGAAATGGTTGTCTTCAAGAGTAGAAAACCTCAAGCTTGTATACCCCAAGCTTCCAACAAACACCTCATGTTAGCTAGGATTTCTACACTTATGAACTCACTAGAAAACCCTCTTGAAGACCATCATATGGCCGAAAATTAGAGGACCTTTTGTTGAGTTCTTGCACTTGTTGTATGAACTTGAGACTCACCAATAGATCAACCATACATGACCCGATTTTTAGAGAGTCTTACACTTGATTTCTCAACTTGAAAAACTCTCTTGGATGAGCATCATGAGGACGAAAATTGGCAGCCATTTTCAGCCATGTTCTTCAAGTTTTTTTTACTTCAAAATCTTTATAAAATATGTGAGAGAATAGCCACACCTTTGCCCAATCAAGTGCCATCTAGTTATGACAATTGCATGCATGTTCATAGGACCATATTCTCACCCAATCAAGTTCCTCCTACACATGCAAATAATTTTATTGGCCACTTTATTTCTTGGGAAGGGGGGGGGGGCGGCCTAGCCTTTATTTTTTTTATAAAAAAAAAATTCAAATCTTTTATAAAATATAAGTCTTTATTTATTTTATAACCTTTTATAAAATATAACATCATATGTTATAAGACTTATGCTATTTTTTATTATGTTATTTAACCCATTAAATAACAAAATAAAATATTCTCTCAAAATAAATTATCCATATAATTTATTAGTTTGTCAAGTGCAATTATTTAGAAAACCAATTTCTAAATATTCTAAGTGTTGATATTTATTTATTTGATCATATCATAAATAAATATTGTAAGTGTTTGTCTAGCTTGTTATTGGGTATGACTCGACTTGGATCATAACGTACTAGCCTCATCAATTTAATATGTGTCTTGGGCATACAGAGTCCAACAATCTCCCACTTGCACAAGATACATAGAAGATTGATGCAAGTAGTAAATAACGCCTAACTACGGTTTACTACCCCTAATACGTATGACTATATGTGCCATTCAATAACATCATCCCCTTCAAGTCCCTTACTTGAAATGATTTAGGTGAATCTATCATTTATCCTTTCGTTACAGATGTCATGTCAAATCCAGAGACACAGAGTGATCACTCTCTGTTGATTTAACTTTAGCAGGCCTTAGACATCTTACTCTCAACGAATAAGAGGAACAAATCCCATCTTGACTACATACGTCTCTCACAATCACCTTGTACCATACCTGAGCTTAGCCTTATGTACTGTCATATTACTGACAGCGAAGAAATAAGTCAAGGCATAATATTTGGTGAATATCAAGACCCAATATGTATCTCAGGTCTGAGGATACTATGATATTCTCCTTTGCTCAAATTTACTTATGATCAATCACAAATGATTCCATGCAGTAATATTTGAGAGCGAGTCAGTCCAATATTTATATCCCACAAATATCTATGAACCTTGGCAGCAACGCCTTGCTCTATATTCATACTTCACGAATATCTACCAATCCGAGTTCATAATAGTCTTACATTCATATTTGTTCCCACAAGTATGATCGACTACGGACATTTAGAATAAGTAACTTATTCACGGATTTAAACATGCTAAAATGGAACATAACTCAAAATACCATAAAGAGTTATAATAACAATTGTTCCAATATCCAAATATAAAATAGATCAAATCCAATCACTAGAATATCGAAGTCCTAAGGCACAAGTATGACCTTTTCATGCTTTGCCCGTTCAAGGAGCTTCGTGAGTGGATCCGCAATATTTTGATCAGTGTGAACTTTGCGAATACATATCTTTCTCTTTTTCAACTTCATCCCTTATGTAGTTGAAAGTCCGCTCAATGTGCCTAGTCTTTCGATGTACACGAGGTTCCTTGATTTAAGCAATCACACCATCGTTATCACAAAGATCTCTAGGAGTCCTGAATGGTAGGGACTACCCCTAGATCGGCAATAATTCAAGTGGCAGATCCATATGAATTATCTCAATCAATGAAGCGGCGATGTATTCTGATTCTGTAGTGGACAATGCTACCCTGTTTGTGATCGAGAACCATCTTGATCAGTTTGGAAACTCGTATCCATGTAACCCTTTACAACGAATTCCGAAACCCGCATCCTTGTAACCCTTTTACAAACGAGTTCTTTTTAACCAGATCCATATATTAGAAACATATCCTTAGTCCTTCTAAGGTATTTCAATATATACAACAGTCACCAAATGACCGTTTCTTGCTGGTTTCTTCTTGTTATGCTTAAAGCGCATAACTTGTCCAGTCTAGTGCATATCATTACGTACATAATGAATCCTATAGATGACGCATATGGGATTCCTTTGATTCTTTCTTGCTCATCCTTTGAGCTTGGACATTGAAACGCATTCAATATTGTCCTCTCTTTGAATAGGTACCATAACTTTTCATAGAGTTCTTCATCTTGAACCTTTTCAAGACTTTGTCAATGTATGCACTTTGTTTAAACCTATCAAGCGCCTTGATCTATCCCTATAGATCTTTATTCCCAAAATATAGGCGACTTCACCAAGATCCTTAATGGAAGAACAACTTCCAAGCCAGGCTTTTACTCCTTCCATGGTTGGAATGTCATTTCCAAATAGTAGAATGTCATCGACATATAATACAAAGAAAGTAATAATGCTCCCACTAGCCTTCTTATTCACACAAGCTTTATCAATGTTTTTGATGAATCCATATTCCCTGATCTCTTCATCAAAACGGTGATTCCAACTTCTAGATGCTTGTTTCAATCCATAGATTGATTTCTTTAACTTGCACACTTTGTTAGGATGTATTGGATCGACAAAACCTTCAGGCTTAACTATATAGACATCTTCCTCAAGATATCTATTAAGGAAAGTCGTTTTGAGATCCATTTGCCAAATCTCATAATCATATTGTGCAAGTATGGCAAATGATATCCTAGTTGACTTTAGCATCGCCATGGGCGAGAAGGTCTCATCATAATCAACCCTTTGAGTTTGAGTGAAGCCTTTTGCTAAAAGTCTCGCTTTACAAGTATCCAAGTTACCATGCATTATTGTTTTCTTCTTGAAAACCCACTTACTTCCAACTACTTTAGAGTTAAGTGGTGGCACAACCAATTCCCATACTTGGTTGTTATACATGGACTGCATCTTTACGTTCATGGCTTCAATCCATTTGTCACAATCGAATTTTGACATTGCATCATGGTATGTGGTTGGTTCACCCGAATCTACCACGTAGCATCCATCCATGAAAGATCCATATCTTTTAGGTGGATTACTAATTCTACCAGATTTGCGAACGTATTGTGTGTGTTGATCAACCACTTGATCATTTTTTAACAACCTCTTGTTGAATGCTAGTATCAACCAAACGTGTATCGGTTTGTGGTTCTTGATCCTTATCAAGTTCCACTGTTCTACTAATTCCTTCCACAAGGAACTTAGCTTCCAAGAAGTCAGCCTTTTGAGCAACAAATACCTTTTGCTCTGTTGGATCGTAGAAATAATATCCTATATCATCTTTAGGATATTCTACGAAGATACACTTAGTGGATCGTACTTTTATTTGGGGTGTGTTGCTTTACATAAGCATCACAACCCCATACCTTCAAATATGATAATGATGGAACCGTTCCATGCCATATTTCAAAAGGTGTCTTATCCACTTTCTTGGTTGGGGCCATATTAAATATACGAGCCACGGAGAGCAAAGCGTAACCCCAAAGTGATAGAGATAATGCGCTCCTAGCCATCATAGATCGAACCATATCTAATAGAGTTCGATTTCTCCTCTATCAAAACGAAGAACTTTAAAAGAGTTGATTTTGTACTTCACTTTTGAAGATTCTGAACGTTTCAAGACTTCTTCTTTGTGTCATGTACACATAACCATAACTACTATAGTTGTCGGTTAAAGTAATGAAGTATCTTTCACCATACCTAGTCATTGGCTTAAAAGGATCACATACATTCGAATGTATGATACCTAAGAAATCTGTTGCCCTTTCCCACTAAAGGGTTTCTTAGTCATTTTACCTTGTAAACAAGATTCACATGTATCAAATGAACCAATTTCATTTGTTTCCAAAAGATCATTCTTTCGAAGTGTTTACATGCGACATCTGTTTATATAACCAAGGCGATAATGCCAAAGATAAGTCTCACTCAAATCCATTTTGAGTTTGTTGGTGATTGCTTGGTACATTTAACTATCAAATGATGTATTATTTATGAACCAATTCATAACTACCATTTGAAGGCATAGTTTTAAAGTAAAACATGTCATTCATCGAAATATAAATGTCATTGTTTAAAAACTTTAAATCAAAACATATTGTTTCAAAAGGGAAACATAAATAATGTTCCTAGTCAAACTAGGAGCATTCAAAACATTTTAAAACAATTTCCAAACCATTTGGAAGTTTCAAAACATAGTCTCCTTTCTTGTAATGTTTATTTCTTTTGAACCTTTTGCGAAGAATTGCAAACATGGGTTCCACATCCGGTATCTAATACCCATGTGTTAGAAGAGATAACATTAAGGTCAATATGTATTATTAAGATTGTACCTGAGGTTTGCCTAGCATCCCTCTTGTTTTTCAACTCTTTGAGATAGATTGGACAATTCCTATTTAAATGCCCTATCTCACCACACTCAAAGCATGGATCGTTCGTGGCAACCTTTGCCTTCTTCTCTTTTGGTTTTGCTTTTGTCTTTCTAATTCTTTCCCTTTGATGTGCCCCTTTCCTTTGGCAACATTTGCTTTGGTGTCGGGGTGATGCCCTTTCTAATTGCCACTCTCATTGATCGTTAGAATGAATAAAACCCTTTTATCCATATAGAGCCTTTCGAGGTGATCAATGTGGCTTTTCATCTTAAAGACATAAGATGATTCCGATTGGGTTTCCTCCATTCGACATGCATGAAGTGCTCGAACCGTTTCGAAGCGTTCTACCCATAGGAACATTTCCTACAATTGGTTAATCATGTCGTATGCTCATGATGTTCAAAACCTTTTGAATCTCGGGAACCATAATTCCTAACATGAGGCAAGAGGCTTGCGTAGTATCCTCGATATACTTAATCCAATCGTTATAGGCACCCTTATCTTCCATAAGATGTTCATCGGGATTTAGGATCGTTTTCTATGATAGGTTACGGACGGTTTGGGTAATATTGTTAGCGGCCATCTACAAAATTAACAAGGTTCAATTTTAGTATTTTCGATATTATTATATTTTAATTATTAATACCCTTTTATGTCTCATAGACAATTAATAATTAAAATCTAGAATCCAACGTTACATTTAAATATCGGTTAGGTGACCTTTATCCCTTTATTTAAATTAACAAGGTAGTCAACGTTTGACAATTGCAACTCTTTGCAACTTCTAGCCATATGGGATCGCTTAAACATCTTTATGTTTAGTTGGCATGTTTAATCCCATCAACACCTTTGTTCCCCATGCTTCGGTGACCCTAAGTTCATGGTTTCCAAATCAAGTCGTCCAACTTACACACACGTGTGAGTTTATACACATAAGTGGTTAGGTGACCTTTATCCCACAAACATGGTAAACCCACCTCGAATATACAAGTTCCCTCAAATATGGTTAGGTGACCTTTATCCCACAAAAGAGTTCCCAAGTGTTTCGAGTGTTGTATAAAAGGATGGTGTTTGACTTGTTTTATAAAAGGGATTTTTGAGTTTTCAAAAATTCTAGTTTAGAAAACTTTATGTACCATACATTTGCATGCATTCAAATCCTTGGTACTTTTGTGAAAATAAATTTTCAAGGTTCTTTTTAATAAAACCCATTTTATTAAAAAATCATTAATTTTTAATAAAACCTTTATTAATCATTTTAATGATTTTGTCAAGAACCAATTTTACGCTTGTTGTTGATTATTAGTTTGTTAAGCATGCATATCCAAATATCATCTAAACAACATAAATAAACAACCACACAAGCACAACATATATAACAATAGGTGCATAACCATAGCCAACTATTTTGACCACACTTGTTAGCCGAAACAAGTGTGCCAAAAGGTCCTTCCTAAAGGGTGAATGTTGACACAAATAATGTGTCGTTGAACTCCCACTTGATCCCGCATCCAAATGCTTCAAGTATCCTTCTTGTGTTGTGATTATTCCACTTTCTTTGAGCTTCCAAAATGTTCTTTAATTCAGCTCCAAACTCCTTTGGGCTCCGTAAATGTGTTTCGGTTATCGGGCTAAAATCCCGTTTAGAACTATAAAGTCTTTTATGCCCGAAATTGGCAAAAACCAAAACCACATTTTTGTGTGCATCTTCTTTTACAAAATATATCCTAATACATTTTTCTAGTAAAATAAAATGCACCTAATCTATTTATTTTACATGCCAAATGAAAAATAAATAAATTACATATCTTTACAAATGGAAGACAAATTAATAATTATTACAACCTTTGAAATAATTAATATAAATCACAAACACAAACATTCAACACAAGGTCATGGCTAGGTCATATGCACCAAAATATATATCCACATATATATTTATTTTAATTTCAAGAAGCATAAAAAAATGGTTCCCTTTTAATAACCATTTTCGGCTATGTCCAAAAAACCGAAAAGGTTAGTTTTGTCCAAACAAACAAATCATCCATATGAAATAATTTTTCAAGATTCATTTATGCATGTAAGAATATAATCTTGAAAAACAAAGGGATAACCATACTTAAAATTTCGGCCATAGGGTTTTCACCAAAACCGAAACCCGAAAATTTTAAGTCTATTGAAGCATGCACTCATATAAGCGGCTCTGATACCATTGATGGGATTTTAACATGTTTATCAAAGTAATTTCATCCAAATGAAATAAAAAACGCAGCGGAATATAAGTTTAAAACATGTTACTTTACAAGATATAAAACCATTTTTATGCAAAATCTCAAAACCCGGATCCATATATGAAGATGCATACTATCATATATAACCATAGGATGTTTAGAAAACTACCTTCCATGGAGTAATGGATGTGAAGAAGATGATGATTCTTGAAATGGTTGTCTTCAAGAGTAGAAAACCTCAAGCTTGTATACCCCAAGCTTCCAACAAACACCTCATGTTAGCTAGGATTTCTACACTTATGAACTCACTAGAAAACCCTCTTGAAGACCATCATATGGCCGAAAATTAGAGGACCTTTTGTTGAGTTCTTGCACTTGTTGTATGAACTTGAGACTCACCAATAGATCAACCATACATGACCCGATTTTTAGAGAGTCTTACACTTGATTTCTCAACTTGAAAAACTCTCTTGGATGAGCATCATGAGGACGAAAATTGGCAGCCATTTTCAGCCATGTTCTTCAAGTTTTTTTTACTTCAAAATCTTTATAAAATATGTGAGAGAATAGCCACACCTTTGCCCAATCAAGTGCCATCTAGTTATGACAATTGCATGCATGTTCATAGGACCATATTCTCACCCAATCAAGTTCCTCCTACACATGCAAATAATTTTATTGGCCACTTTATTTCTTGGGAAGGGGGGGGGGGGGCGGCCTAGCCTTTATTTTTTTTATAAAAAAAAATTCAAATCTTTTATAAAATATAAGTCTTTATTTATTTTATAACCTTTTATAAAATATAACATCATATGTTATAAGACTTATGCTATTTTTTTATTATGTTATTTAACCCATTAAATAACAAAATAAAATATTCTCTCAAAATAAATTATCCATATAATTTATTAGTTTGTCAAGTGCAATTATTTAGAAAACCAATTTCTAAATATTCTAAGTGTTGATATTTATTTATTTGATCATATCATAAATAAATATTGTAAGTGTTTGTCTAGCTTGTTATTGGGTATGACTCGACTTGGATCATAACGTACTAGCCTCATCAATTTAATATGTGTCTTGGGCATACAGAGTCCAACAATAGCTTCAAGGCATCTCTTATTATGTTTGGAATCGTTTATTTTCGCTCTTGAACTTCAATTGTCCTTGACCGTAGTCTAAGGCTTCATTTGTTTACTTCCGTACTAATCCTCCGACTTTAGGGAAACGCTGCTACGATATAGGGTATTAACTCGATCACTGCTACGATTCAATGTCCGATCGATTGAAACCAATCCGATGGATGTTTAAGTGCTGCCCAACTTAGGGCTATACTTTGTCATTTGTCTTGAATTCGATGGATGTTTAAGTGTTGCACTTTGTCATTCGTCGTGAGGGTTTTAATCTCGTGAGTTATCGTAAATGTTGTATTAAGTTACTGACCTAGTACGTGTGCATTGTCATTTAATTTAGGTTACAAGGCTTATCAGTAGGCTAAACTCTGCCCGTTTAAATCTGCAATGTGAGTCATTCTCTTGTTATCAACATGTTTTACAATACTCCAACCATTTTCAAAAGTTATAATTACAGGGATTAAGTCATGGTTATCTTGAATCACTGGCTAGTGGGGTATTATGCAGATTACTAATTTCTCACGGTTAGGCTAATAATCCTAACAGTGATAATCATCACTACTTGGGTGAAAGGACCCAATAGTGGTATGACCATCGTCACCAGGAGGTGACACGGCGCCAGATAAAAATAAGATAGAAGCCATTGTAATCGCTCTTATGCTGTAATTAATAACTAAGGTGTCGTTTTATATAACCTGAATGACTCGCCAGTATTTCCCCGCTGATAAAATATTTTTAAAACATGTTTCAGGTGACCTACTGTGAAGCAAGGAAAAGTGCTACGGAGCACTAACAAGCTTGAAGTAGGGGCTCAGTCATATAAATAAACATGTTTTATAAAACTAGGGAATTACTTGTGAAATTCCTCTATTGTAAATTACGGGGTTTATCCCAACTTATGAAATAAAATAATTGGGCATTTTCAAGTCTTAAAAGATCCTGCTAAAACTTCCGTTGTCAACTCAAATAATAAATACCACGGGTTTCTGTCCCGCGGCTTCTGGACCGGGTAAAACCGGGACGGGGGCCGTGACATGTGGGCTTTGTGTTAACTGTTACTTGTTACTGTTTGACTGTTTAAATGTTGGATCAGGCCCAATAACTTAACAGATAATTGTATGGCATGCTATGTGTTAGATACGTGTAGGATATACGTGATTTAATTGTATCCGAGCCTGACCCATACTGGTAACCATGTTAGGACGTGGTGACCAGCGTGCTTGACCAAGTAAGCTAATCTGCCGAGCAACCCAAGGTGAGTTCACAACTTTTAAAGCATGCGTTCTCGGTGGTTGGGAAACGAAACTTAAACAAATCTATCCCCTTGTAAGGGATACAAACCTACTTTTCTCCCCTAATGCGGGACCCTTAGTTAATTACTATTTATACTGGATGCAACAAGCAACACTAAACGCAACTCTATCACTCAAGTCCCTACTACTTAATACCGATTAGTCGCCGGGGCCTGGCGAACGGGTTATTAGTTGATAGCGCTATTTAGGTCTCACCAGCCTCACACCGTGCCCGCGTATGGGATCGGGAATGAACTAATAGACTATGGCAAACCGTCAATGATGACAGAACATTGATAAACGGGGCACTCTACGGAAACGTACGGTCGCATAGTATTCGGTATTGTAAAACAGTTTAGTAGCTTACTTATGGGGTAGCTCCCCATGGCATGGTATGAATGAGTAAATTAACTGTTGAAACAAGTTTTTGGAACTAAAAACTGGACAAACTCGTGAACTCGCCAACATCATGTTGATACCCTACTGCATGCTTTGCAGGTACCCAGTGACTCAGGAGCTTGCAGCTTGGGGATGTGTAGTGGTCGTCTTAACCCGTGTGTTGGGTTCTATAATAAACTTAAACTATGAACTTTGTTTGAACCATCTTGCCTATGCTTCCGCTACTCACTTAAACTGTTATTTGAACTTAAACCTTTAAACTTTAACTATGGTATTCACTAGCCCTTTATGGTTGGTGAACTTTCTTATTATTAATTAAATGCTCAGTATAATTGATGGCTGGATCCTGGTCAGTCACATGCCCCGCGGTAGTACTCCGCATGTGGATTTGGGGGTGTGACAGATCGTCTCAGTTTTATCCTCTATGCATATTTACTGGTCCTTGGCGGTTGTCTATATATATAATCACCGGGGTAACCCTTTACCCAAAAAAAATATTTAATGGTCCTCTGTGTTTCTTTTGCCTACCCGGGTGGTTCATGATTTGGAAGCTAGAATGCGGAATTTTTTATGGTCTCAAGATAGCGTTTTTCATAAAGGAAAGGCTAAGGTTTCGTGGAAATCGATTTGTATTCCGAAGTATGAGGGGGGCTTAGGCATTAGACGGATTGGGGATTTAAATAAAGCTCTTATGACATCTCACATCTGGAGTATTGTTACCAACCGAAAATCTTTGTGGGTCGATTGGGTTCAATCTTACAGGTTAAAAGGTAAAAGTTTTTGGAGCTGCACTGTCCCATCGAACTGCTGCTGGTCTTGGAGGAAGCTTCTACATCTTCGGCCGCTAATGAGGAACCATATTTGGTCCGAGACAGGCAATGGCTCTAAAACTTCAGCTTGGTATGATTTCTGGTGTACATTGGGGCCGCTGGGTGATTTCTTGTCGCCTAGAACGATCACGAATGCGGGTTTCAGGCTGGAAGCTACGGTTGCTGAATTACAGACGAATGGGGTTTGGAATTGGCCTATCGCTTGGAGGGATCTTTATCCAGTTCTTATTCAGCTGGATCAGGTGTACATTGATCCGGATAAAATTGATAGGTTTTTGTGGCGTGATGGTGATGAGCTAAGTGATATTTCAGCTTCGTGTGTTTGGAATTCGATCCGAAATAGAGAGCCGGATATAGCTTGGAGCTCTATTGTCCGGTTCCCTTAATGTATCCCGAGGCATGCATTCTTTATGTGGTTAATCATGAGAGGTAAGTTACTCACACGAGATAAAATCTTGAGATGGGATTTGTCTCGTAGGAAAAATATGAACATGATGTGTTGCCTTTTATGCTACGCGAATTATGATTCCCATAGTCACTTGTTTTTTGAATGTAAATTCTCCTCCCAAGTCTGGCATATGGTTAGGCAAAAGGTGGGAATGGATTCGGTTCAACCAAAATGGGGGGATATTGTGGATTGGTTACTAGCTCGGGCCCGGTCTAAGTCAGCAGCAAATTATGTAGCTAAAATCTTAGTTGCGGCTAGTGCTTATGATATTTGGCAGGAGCATAATGCTAGGCTGTTCAAGAATCAGTTAAGACCGCCGGAAACTATTAGTGCGATTATCTTTCAAATGGTTTGGTACAAACTGATGGGAGCGAAGCTGAAGAATACTGCTAGCGTCCAGAGGCTTCTTGGCGATTGGGAGATCCATAGCATTCACTTTGATGCTGATGGTGGTTGATTAGTCGATGGTTTTGGTTATGTTTTTGCTAGATTAGAGTCTAGTTGTTTTTTTCTATTGGTTTGTTTTTGTGTTGTTGGTTTACTTTCATGGGGCCTGTCTCAACTAGTGTAGGGTTTCTACACTACTTGTTTTTATTTGGTTGTGAATATATAGAATCACCGGGGTAACCCTTTACCCAAAAAAAATGAAATCGTGTACTATCTACGTACTAATGAACATAGTAAGTATATGATATAAAAGCATGAAAAGCATGAAAATAACAAGTAGGCACATGTGTTTCACCCCAAAATGTTTGAAAACAGTAAAAGAGGGGACTATGTACTCACTTGAGGATGCTTAGAAGTCTTGAATAACAACCAAGCAAAGCTAGAGGGATCACGGAAATCAAACGGCACCTAATATAGGTAACTATGTTAATAAACCGGACCTAAATCGGAAGATCGGATAGGATGAGGTTTCGTAAACCAAATGAGTGTCGGAACTCACATGATATGGTTTAACAAAGCATACATACTAAAACGAAACCTATCCTAAGTGCATACGACCCGTTTAGGTAGCTTACGCTACTTTAACGCGTCGTTCACGTAAAACGCGTTTGGAACGCCTAACTAGTCCTATGACAAGTATTATATGTCTAAACATGTTTAAATATGTTGCATAATCAGTTAAGTGACAAAAGCTTGAGTTTTTTTTTTGGGAAAAGGGTTACCCCGATGAATTTTATAAATGAACCAATAAGAACAAGGATGTGTCAAAGCGACACACCAACTAGGCTTGGCATACCAAGCCTAGGACGGCAACACAAACAACCAACAAAACAAAACAACCAAACAAAGTATCAAAAAACGACACACAACCACGGCCAAAGAACAAACCGGCCGAACTCTAATATAATATAAAAAACTTCTAGCCCGGATTAGGTTGATCATCCTTGCTATCATTAATCTTCCAGATACTGAAAATCTTTCTCCTAGCCGATTCCAGCCGAAACTTAAAGCCCATAAGTCTTAATCGAACCGAACTTTTGATCTTCTCCGCAACTTGTATCTCCGTCGAATGAGTAGAGCTAAAAAGCCGACTATTCTGCTCTTGCCAAATATAATAGGAACCCGCCGCAATGACCAATTTACATACAATATCATCCACTTTCTTAGAATTGGAGTATTGATCAATCCAAACCAATAAGGACTGCCATGTATTATCAACACTATCTATGTTAACCATGCTCTTCACATTTGTCCAAACTTTATCTGCAAATGCACATTGAAAAAACAAGTGATCTCGACTATCTCGACCATTTTTGCACAACGGGCAACATATAAGATTAAGATTTGTTGCACTCCCAGCTTCCCAAACCGCTAACCGATCCTGAGTCTTCAGTTTGTTCTTAATCACCAGCCACATATGAAAAGAGTGGCGTGGAACACATTGAGAAAACCAAACCATGTGAGCCCAGGTCGCAATGTTATCCCTATTCCGAATCGTGTGCCATACTTGGGCCGCTTCAAAATCACCAACGTTACCATCCAAAGCTTTCCAAACCAAACGATCTAGGGCATTTTCAACCAGTTGAGGCGTTTGAATAGTTATTAGAACCGGAAACAAATCTAACCAAGCTTGAGGCCATCTCCAATTCCCATTTGCATCAATAACATCCGCAACCGACGACTTCAAGTTAAACCCTGCATTTGCTATAGCACGAGGAGTAATAAATGAGCCCAGCGGACTTACATGGCACCAGTTATCACTCCAAACATTTGTTTTCATACCACTTTTGAGAAAAGATCATATAAAAGGTCTCATAATACTCCGAATGGACAAAATTTTCCTCCATCCCCAACTCATGCTACCCCGACAAGGAACCTCCCAAAAACTCCTCCCTTTAAGTTTGTACTCGTGAATCCATTTCACCCAAATAGAATCGCGTTTACTTATAATACTCCAAACATGTTTTGCCATGAGCGATTTATTCACATCCGAAATGCATCGAATGCCCAAACCCCCCTCTTCTTTAGGCAAGCACACATCTTTCCAGGCAACTTTGGCACGGATTCTACCCTCCGATCCCGCATTCTACAAGAATCTACGAATTCTTTTCTCAAGATCATTGATAACACGAGTGGGGATAATGAAAATAGAGGCCCAATATATATGCATAGATGAAAGTACCGAGTTTATAAGTTGAAGCCGGCCAGCAAACGATAATGACTTTGTCATCCAGTTAACAATCTTCTTATCCATACGATCAACAAGGACCTTGCAATCTTTAAAAAGAAGTCTGGAAGAAATGAGGTCACTGATACGGTGTTACATTTTTTTGAGAACGGTAAGCTATTAACTCAGGTTAATCACACTATTCTTGCTTTGATTCCGAAAAAAGATGTCCCGGATTCAGTTCTAGACTACAGGCCGATTTCTTGTTGCAATGTGATTTATAAATGCATAAGCAAGATTATCACGGATCGCTTAAAAGGAAGTTTGGGAACTCTTGTTAGTATCAATCAATCTGCATTTGTGCCAGGCCGAAAGATCTCTGATAATATCCTTCTTACACAAGAACTAATGCATAATTATCACCTTAATAGGGGTCCGGCTAGATGTGCGTTCAAAATTGATATCCAGAAAGCCTATGACACGGTTAATTGGTCTTTCCTCGAAGAGGTTTTGAATCGATTTGGGTTTCATCATAAAATGATCGGGTGGATTATGACTTGTGTTTCTACAGTCTCGTACTCGTTGAGTATCAATGGCAATCTTCATGGTTATTTTAGAGGCAAACGAGGGCTACGGCAGGGTGATCCAATGTCTCCCTATTTATTCACGTTAATCATGGAGGTTCTCTCTCTTTTGCTCCAACAGGCCGCTAGTTTTCCATTCAAATATCATGCTCATTGTGCCAAGCAAAAAATAATTAATGTGTCGTTTGCTGATGACTTATTTATTTTTGTGCATGGTGATGTTATTTCGGTTAAGAAGGTTAAGCAAGCTCTTGAGACGTTTACTAACATTTCTGGTTTGGCTCCTAGTCCAGCGAAAAGTACAGTTTTTTTCTGCAATGTTCCTCAGTCGATTAGACAGGAAATTCTGGATATCATGCCATTTCAGGAGGGTGAGTTTTTCGGTCCGCTACCTGGGGGTCCCGCTCATTTCTTCCAGACAAAAGTTTGAGTTACATATGCTTAAATACCAATTATGCATAAAAGGGCATTTTGGTCATTTTACTAAGGCATATAAATTACCTACAACTAACTAAACGAAGTGACCATAAGGTATAACCTCGGAAGGTTATTCCCTATACAACTATGGTCACAATATATGCTTGGTCGGATCGTAATGATCGACCAAACGGGTCGGGTTCGAAAGTCTAAGCGGTTGTTTAGATCGCTTATCTTACGACCCTATATAAGCACTAATCTAAAAGTGACGAGTTAAACATGTTAGGACATTTTAACGAAGTTTAAAAACAAGTTTGATATCAAAACAAAGGGTCTTGATACCCAAAAATAGTTTGGTTGCAAAATACGCATAAACGCGCATTTTGACCGAAACTATGACTCGTCACTAAGCCTAATCAATGTGGTAATCAGTAGGTATAGTCACAAGGGACTATGACCATCGTGATTACGCTCACGTTGCAAAGTTCAAACGAACTTCGTGTTGACCAAAGACTGGTCAAAGCAGAAAGTCAAACATTGTTTGACTTTCACGCTTATAAACGCATAAAAGCATGAAAGAAACTTACAAGAGGTCCAAGCGATGAAGATTTGATCTAATAATTCTCAGGTATGAAGTGTTAGAACTCCAACTTAGAGAATGAAATCAGATCAAGGTGAGTTTGCAAATGAAATCATGGGGGTATATATTGTTTTCGGGTAACCGTTAAGATCATTCCTCGATAAACGAGCTTTGATCTGAGCCATACAAGTGCCCCCATGGTTTTAGAATACCATGGGTGCCCCAAAACAAGCCCCTAGTTTCATTAAAACCATTTGCAAACATGGGGAACAGTTGGAACAAGCTGGAAAACATTTTTACTGATCTGGGAGGTTTACACGCCCCGCGTAAGCGCCTTACAAGGCTTACGTGGCCCGCCTAAGCCATGTTTCATAGTTTGGCAGAAACAGCCCCTGCATGTCCAAAACTTGATTTCTATGCATTTTTGACGCGTTTAAGCCCCGTTAACCTCATTTCAAGGCTCTAAAATGAAGTTAAAGTATAGGGAACATGAAATGTGCTAAAAAAACATCTCGGATACCGGTTCATTTGGTCGTACAGTTGCGTTGTTCGGTTAATTACGACGAAACACGAACGGACGCGAAAAACGATCCAAATTACGCGACGAATGGAATTTTATCATGCCAATCACTAAAATAAAATATTTCAATGATTACATAAATTTTTGGATGTCCGGATATATTCAGAACGTAAGATATGCGCGAAAATGCAAACTTATGCACTTTTTGACGCTTTTAGTCCCTGTTTGATCTAAAAGTTTATTTTTGCTCACTAAACACCTCAAAGCCTATTTCTAAGCTATATAAAGGATATTTAGGGCATATTTAACTTATGATCAAGTTCCAGAATGTTTGTTTTGGGTAAAGGGTTACCCCGGTGATTCTATTAAAAACAACCGCAATTAAGTACAAGTAGTGAGGATGTGTTCCACACTAGTTCATATACGGGACATGCCCCATATACGTATCTCAAACAAAAAACAAATAAATCTATGACACCCCATAACCTAGCCTACTAACATCAAGAAAAGATATCTAGTAGACAAGACAAAACAAAACAACATAAAACCCTCAACCGCCATCATCAAAGATGAAGTTGCCACACACTGGCAACCCCTTCACACGAACCAAGAAATGCCTATCCATTTGAGAACTTTGTGGAAGAGGTGCTTGCCCCTACTCTCAAAGATGAAGAATGAGTACCCGATGTCATAAACTGACTAGTTTCATTATAAACTTCAACGACCACCTCCTCATCATCCGAATTTTGCCTATCACTTGACTGCGTAGCCTTCTTTTCCACTCGACCCACAGTGACACCTCCCTGACTTCCATCATCGTCCTTAAGGATGTCAAAAGGGTTGGACGTTGAAACCTGGTTAATCAGCGGACTCCTCAAGGACGATTTTGGTTTGGGCTTGACAACTGGTCTATAGACCAACTTAGGCTTCTGATTTTTCATATGAAGACCTTGGTTATTAGCTTTCTTCTTTTTGGCACCCACAACCTGAAAGTCATCATTATTCTTCTCAACATCCCCAACCGAACTTATCTGGGGGTTCTTAGGACACGAGCTATCATCATGACCGAAGACACAGCAAGATGAACACCTTAAAGGCTCCCAATCATAATCAATTTTTACCTCCACCATTGAATGACCATTACCATCCAAAGATGGGATTGCAACAGTTACACTCTTCTTTAACTCAACCCTGCCTGAACTTCAATAAGAGCTCTAGCATAGCTGCTTCTACCCCACGACTCCGCACACATTGTGGCAGTGTACGAATCCAACATCTTAGGTACCCCAATCCTAGATGCAAGCAAACTAAGACCATCCTCAGTAAATGCCGCTAACGGCGCATCATGCATCTTGACCCAAACTGGAATAGCTTTTATATCCTCTTTTTCCAACTTGATGGAGGCCGACCACTCTTTCAAGATTATTGGTACATTTCTTATCATCCAAGGTCCATCCTCTAACATCTGGTCCATCCCTTCCTTAGTCTTAAACTTAAAGAAAAAGAACCCGTTCGCATTCATCATAAGTCTAGACAAACCATACTTTGTTGGACTCTGTATGCCCAAGACACATATTAAATTGATGTGGCTAGTACGTTATGATCCAAGTCGAGTCATACCCAATAACAAGCTAGACAAACACTTATATTATTTATTTGTGATATGATCAAACAAATAAATATTAACACTTACAATATTTAGAAATTGGTTTTCTAAATAATTACACTTGATAAACTAATAAATTATATGGATAATTTATTTTGAGAGAATATTTTATCTTGTTATTTAATGGGTTAAATAACATGATAAAAGTTGTAAAAAGTCTTGTGAACATATGATGTTATATTTTATAAAAGGTATAAAATAAACAAGACTTAAATTTTATAAAAGAATTGAATTTTTTTTTATAAAAATAAGCTAGGCCGCCCCCCCCCCCTTCCCAAGACAAAATGGCCAATCAACTTACATGCACATCTTACATGTTAGATGGCATTTGATTGGGTATTCTTCCCTAGACATTTTAAGCCAATTAGTTTACATGCAATTGCATGGCTCTTGATTGGGGAAGACTTTTGGTCCAATGCATGCACATGCATTTTGCATGTGTAGGAAGGTTATGATTGGCTTATATGGGTGGCATCCTCTCTCATACTTTCATATATACATTTTGTATGAAAAATGCAAGAAGATAACTTAGAGAAGCTCTCTAATTTTCGGTCATATCATGGCTGATTTAGAAGGGTCTTAAGTTCAATTTTCAAGTGCAAAAACTCAATAAGATACTCTCTAATTTTCAGCCAAGGGGTTGGTTCCAAGAGGGGATCTTTCAAGTGAGTTGCAAGTGTTCAAATCCTAGCTAAAACTAAGGTGTTTGTTGGAAGGCTTGTGGTATACAAGCTTGAGGTCTTCTACACTTGAAGGCAACCATTCAAGAAGCATCATCATCTTCATATCCTTTACTCCTTGGAAGGTAGTATTCTAAACACTCTATGGTTGTGTTTCATTTTGATAGCATGTATGTTCATATATGGATCAGAGATTGGGTTTACATAATAAAATGGGTTTTATATCTAGTAAGTAACATGTTTTTAAACATTATTTCCGCTGCGTTTTTATTTCATATGGATGAAATTGCTTTGATAAACATGTTAAAATCCCAACAGTGGTATCAGAGCCGCTTATATGAATGCATGCTTCAATAGATTAAAAATTTTCGGGTTTCGGGTTTGGTGAAAACCCTATGGCCGAAATTTTAGCATGGTTCTCCCTTTGTTTTTCAAGACTATTTTAATACATGCATAAAAGTATCTTGAAAAATTATGTCATTTGGATGATTTGTTTGTTTGGACAAAAACCCACTTTTTCGGTTTTTTCATTCTTGACCGAAAAGTAGGTTGCAAAAGGGAAACCATTTTATGCTTCTTGAAATTAATATACATATATATATTTGGATATATATTTTGGTGCATATGACCTAGCCATGACCTTGTGTTGAATGATTGTGTTGTGATTTATTTTATTTATTATTTCAATGGGTTGTAATAATTATTATTTTGTTCTTCCATTAGAAGATATGTAATTTATTTATTTTCATTTGGTATGTAAAATAAATAGATTAGGTGCATTTTATTTTACAAGAAAAATGTATTAGGATATATTTTGTAAAAGAAGATGCACACAAAAATGCGGTTTTGGTTTGGACCATAATATTCGGTCTAAAGAACTTCATCGTTCTCAACGGGATTTTAACCCGATAACCAAAACACATTTTTTGAAGTCCAAAGGAGTTTGGAGCTGAATATAAAAGACTTTTGGAAGCTCAAAGAAGGTGGAGAAATCACAACACAAGAAGGAGACTTGAAGCATTTGGATGCGGGATCAAGTGGGAGTTCATCGACACATTACTTGTGTCATTTTTCACCCTTTAGGAAGGACCTTTTGGCACACTTGTTTCGGCTAACAAGTGTTGTCAAAATAGTTGGCTATGGTTATGCACCTATTGATATATGTGTTGTGCTTGTGTGGTTGCTTATTTATATTGTTTTGATGATATTTGGATATGCATGCTTAACAAACTAATAATCAACAACAAGCGTAAAATTGGTTCTTTACAAAATCATTAAAATGGTTAATAAAGGGTTTTATTAAAAATTGATGATTTTATAATAAAATGGGTTTTATTAAAAAGAACCTTGAACTGGGGGTCCCGCTCATTTCTTCCAGACAAAAGTTTGAGTTACATATGCTTAAATACCAATTATGCATAAAAGGGCATTTTGGTCATTTTACTAAGGCATATAAATTACCTACAACTAACTAAACGAAGTGACCATAAGGTATAACCTCGGAAGGTTATTCCCTATACAACTATGGTCACAATATATGCTTGGTCGGATCGTAATGATCGACCAAACGGGTCGGGTTCGAAAGTCTAAGCGGTTGTTTAGATCGCTTATCTTACGACCCTATATAAGCACTAATCTAAAAGTGACGAGTTAAACATGTTAGAACATTTTAACGAAGTTTAAAAACAAGTTTGATATCAAAACAAAGGGTCTTGATACCCAAAAATAGTTTGGTTGCACAATACGCATAAACGCGCATTTTGACCGAAACTATGACTCGTCACTAAGCCTAATCAATGTGGTAATCAGTAGGTATAGTCACAAGGGACTATGACCATCGTGATTACGCTCACGTTGCAAAGTTCAAACGAACTTCGTGTTGACCAAAGACTGGTCAAAGCAGAAAGTCAAACATTGTTTGACTTTCACGCTTATAAACGCATAAAAGCATGAAAGAAACTTACAAGAGGTCCAAGCGATGAAGATTTGATCTAATAATTCTCAGGTATGAAGTGTTAGAACTCCAACTTAGAGAATGAAATCAGATCAAGGTGAGTTTGCAAATGAAATCATGGGGGTATATATTGTTTTCGGGTAACCGTTAAGATCATTCCTCGATAAACGAGCTTTGATCTGAGCCATACAAGTGCCCCCATGGTTTTAGAATACCATGGGTGCCCCAAAACAAGCCCCTAGTTTCATTAAAACCATTTGCAAACATGGGGAACAGTTGGAACAAGCTGGAAAACATTTTTACTGATCTGGGAGGTTTACACGCCCCGCGTAAGCGCCTTACAAGGCTTACGTGGCCCGCCTAAGCCATGTTTCATAGTTTGGCAGAAACAGCCCCTGCATGTCCAAAACTTGATTTCTATGCATTTTTGACGCGTTTAAGCCCCGTTAACCTCATTTCAAGGCTCTAAAATGAAGTTAAAGTATAGGGAACATGAAATGTGCTAAAAAAACATCTCGGATACCGGTTCATTTGGTCGTACAGTTGCGTTGTTCGGTTAATTACGACGAAACACGAACGGACGCGAAAAACGATCCAAATTACGCGACGAATGGAATTTTATCATGCCAATCACTAAAATAAAATATTTCAATGATTACATAAATTTTTGGATGTCCGGATATATTCAGAACGTAAGATATGCGCGAAAATGCAAACTTATGCACTTTTTGACGCTTTTAGTCCCTGTTTGATCTAAAAGTTTATTTTTGCTCACTAAACACCTCAAAGCCTATTTCTAAGCTATATAAAGGATATTTAGGGCATATTTAACTTATGATCAAGTTCCAGAATGTTTGTTTTGGGTAAAGGGTTACCCCGGTGATTCTATTAAAAACAACCGCAATTAAGTACAAGTAGTGAGGATGTGTTCCACACTAGTTCATATACGGGACATGCCCCATATACGTATCTCAAACAAAAAACAAATAAATCTATGACACCCCATAACCTAGCCTACTAACATCAAGAAAAGATATCTAGTAGACAAGACAAAACAAAACAACATAAAACCCTCAACCGCCATCATCAAAGATGAAGTTGCCACACACTGGCAACCCCTTCACACGAACCAAGAAATGCCTATCCATTTGAGAACTTTGTGGAAGAGGTGCTTGCCCCTACTCTCAAAGATGAAGAATGAGTACCCGATGTCATAAACTGACTAGTTTCATTATAAACTTCAACGACCACCTCCTCATCATCCGAATTCTGCCTATCACTTGACTGCGTAGCCTTCTTTTCCACTCGACCCACAGTGACACCTCCCTGACTTCCATCATCGTCCTTAAGGATGTCAAAAGGGTTGGACGTTGAAACCTGGTTAATCAGCGGACTCCTCAAGGACGATTTTGGTTTGGGCTTGACAACTGGTCTATAGACCAACTTAGGCTTCTGATTTTTCATATGAAGACCTTGGTTATTAGCTTTCTTCTTTTTGGCACCCACAACCTGAAAGTCATCATTATTCTTCTCAACATCCCCAACCGAACTTATCTGGGGGTTCTTAGGACACGAGCTATCATCATGACCGAAGACACAGCAAGATGAACACCTTAAAGGCTCCCAATCATAATCAATTTTTACCTCCACCATTGAATGACCATTACCATCCAAAGATGGGATTGCAACAGTTACACTCTTCTTTAACTCAACCCTGCCTGAACTTCAATAAGAGCTCTAGCATAGCTGCTTCTACCCCACGACTCCGCACACATTGTGGCAGTGTACGAATCCAACATCTTAGGTACCCCAATCCTAGATGCAAGCAAACTAAGACCATCCTCAGTAAATGCCGCTAACGGCACATCATGCATCTTGACCCAAACTGGAATAGCTTTTATATCCTCTTTTTCCAACTTGATGGAGGCCGACCACTCTTTCAAGATTATTGGTACATTTCTTATCATCCAAGGTCCATCCTCTAACATCTGGTCCATCCCTTCCTTAGTCTTAAACTTAAAGAAAAAGAACCCGTTCGCATTCATCATAAGTCTAGACAAACCATACTTTGTTGGACTCTGTATGCCCAAGACACATATTAAATTGATGTGGCTAGTACGTTATGATCCAAGTCGAGTCATACCCAATAACAAGCTAGACAAACACTTATATTATTTATTTGTGATATGATCAAACAAATAAATATTAACACTTACAATATTTAGAAATTGGTTTTCTAAATAATTACACTTGATAAACTAATAAATTATATGGATAATTTATTTTGAGAGAATATTTTATCTTGTTATTTAATGGGTTAAATAACATGATAAAAGTTGTAAAAAGTCTTGTGAACATATGATGTTATATTTTATAAAAGGTATAAAATAAACAAGACTTAAATTTTATAAAAGAATTGAATTTTTTTTTATAAAAATAAGCTAGGCCGCCCCCCCCCCCTTCCCAAGACAAAATGGCCAATCAACTTACATGCACATCTTACATGTTAGATGGCATTTGATTGGGTATTCTTCCCTAGACATTTTAAGCCAATTAGTTTACATGCAATTGCATGGCTCTTGATTGGGGAAGACTTTTGGTCCAATGCATGCACATGCATTTTGCATGTGTAGGAAGGTTATGATTGGCTTATATGGGTGGCATCCTCTCTCATACTTTCATATATACATTTTGTATGAAAAATGCAAGAAGATAACTTAGAGAAGCTCTCTAATTTTCGGTCATATCATGGCTGATTTAGAAGGGTCTTAAGTTCAATTTTCAAGTGCAAAAACTCAATAAGATACTCTCTAATTTTCAGCCAAGGGGTTGGTTCCAAGAGGGGATCTTTCAAGTGAGTTGCAAGTGTTCAAATCCTAGCTAAAACTAAGGTGTTTGTTGGAAGGCTTGTGGTATACAAGCTTGAGGTCTTCTACACTTGAAGGCAACCATTCAAGAAGCATCATCATCTTCATATCCTTTACTCCTTGGAAGGTAGTATTCTAAACACTCTATGGTTGTGTTTCATTTTGATAGCATGTATGTTCATATATGGATCAGAGATTGGGTTTACATAATAAAATGGGTTTTATATCTAGTAAGTAACATGTTTTTAAACATTATTTCCGCTGCGTTTTTATTTCATATGGATGAAATTGCTTTGATAAACATGTTAAAATCCCAACAGTGGTATCAGAGCCGCTTATATGAATGCATGCTTCAATAGATTAAAAATTTTCGGGTTTCGGGTTTGGTGAAAACCCTATGGCCGAAATTTTAGCATGGTTCTCCCTTTGTTTTTCAAGACTATTTTAATACATGCATAAAAGTATCTTGAAAAATTATGTCATTTGGATGATTTGTTTGTTTGGACAAAAACCCACTTTTTCGGTTTTTTCATTCTTGACCGAAAAGTAGGTTGCAAAAGGGAAACCATTTTATGCTTCTTGAAATTAATATACATATATATATTTGGATATATATTTTGGTGCATATGACCTAGCCATGACCTTGTGTTGAATGATTGTGTTGTGATTTATTTTATTTATTATTTCAATGGGTTGTAATAATTATTATTTTGTTCTTCCATTAGAAGATATGTAATTTATTTATTTTCATTTGGTATGTAAAATAAATAGATTAGGTGCATTTTATTTTACAAGAAAAATGTATTAGGATATATTTTGTAAAAGAAGATGCACACAAAAATGCGGTTTTGGTTTGGACCATAATATTCGGTCTAAAGAACTTCATCGTTCTCAACGGGATTTTAACCCGATAACCAAAACACATTTTTTGAAGTCCAAAGGAGTTTGGAGCTGAATATAAAAGACTTTTGGAAGCTCAAAGAAGGTGGAGAAATCACAACACAAGAAGGAGACTTGAAGCATTTGGATGCGGGATCAAGTGGGAGTTCATCGACACATTACTTGTGTCATTTTTCACCCTTTAGGAAGGACCTTTTGGCACACTTGTTTCGGCTAACAAGTGTTGTCAAAATAGTTGGCTATGGTTATGCACCTATTGATATATGTGTTGTGCTTGTGTGGTTGCTTATTTATATTGTTTTGATGATATTTGGATATGCATGCTTAACAAACTAATAATCAACAACAAGCGTAAAATTGGTTCTTTACAAAATCATTAAAATGGTTAATAAAGGGTTTTATTAAAAATTGATGATTTTATAATAAAATGGGTTTTATTAAAAAGAACCTTGAACTGGGGGTCCCGCTCATTTCTTCCAGACAAAAGTTTGAGTTACATATGCTTAAATACCAATTATGCATAAAAGGGCATTTTGGTCATTTTACTAAGGCATATAAATTACCTACAACTAACTAAACGAAGTGACCATAAGGTATAACCTCGGAAGGTTATTCCCTATACAACTATGGTCACAATATATGCTTGGTCGGATCGTAATGATCGACCAAACGGGTCGGGTTCGAAAGTCTAAGCGGTTGTTTAGATCGCTTATCTTACGACCCTATATAAGCACTAATCTAAAAGTGACGAGTTAAACATGTTAGAACATTTTAACGAAGTTTAAAAACAAGTTTGATATCAAAACAAAGGGTCTTGATACCCAAAAATAGTTTGGTTGCACAATACGTATAAACGCGCATTTTGACCGAAACTATGACTCGTCACTAAGCCTAATCAATGTGGTAATCAGTAGGTATAGTCACAAGGGACTATGACCATCGTGATTACGCTCACGTTGCAAAGTTCAAACGAACTTCGTGTTGACCAAAGACTGGTCAAAGCAGAAAGTCAAACATTGTTTGACTTTCACGCTTATAAACGCATAAAAGCATGAAAGAAACTTACAAGAGGTCCAAGCGATGAAGATTTGATCTAATAATTCTCAGGTATGAAGTGTTAGAACTCCAACTTAGAGAATGAAATCAGATCAAGGTGAGTTTGCAAATGAAATCATGGGGGTATATATTGTTTTCGGGTAACCGTTAAGATCATTCCTCGATAAACGAGCTTTGATCTGAGCCATACAAGTGCCCCCATGGTTTTAGAATACCATGGGTGCCCCAAAACAAGCCCCTAGTTTCATTAAAACCATTTGCAAACATGGGGAACAGTTGGAACAAGCTGGAAAACATTTTTACTGATCTGGGAGGTTTACACGCCCCGCGTAAGCGCCTTACAAGGCTTACGTGGCCCGCCTAAGCCATGTTTCATAGTTTGGCAGAAACAGCCCCTGCATGTCCAAAACTTGATTTCTATGCATTTTTGACGCGTTTAAGCCCCGTTAACCTCATTTCAAGGCTCTAAAATGAAGTTAAAGTATAGGGAACATGAAATGTGCTAAAAAAACATCTCGGATACCGGTTCATTTGGTCGTACAGTTGCGTTGTTCGGTTAATTACGACGAAACACGAACGGACGCGAAAAACGATCCAAATTACGCGACGAATGGAATTTTATCATGCCAATCACTAAAATAAAATATTTCAATGATTACATAAATTTTTGGATGTCCGGATATATTCAGAACGTAAGATATGCGCGAAAATGCAAACTTATGCACTTTTTGACGCTTTTAGTCCCTGTTTGATCTAAAAGTTTATTTTTGCTCACTAAACACCTCAAAGCCTATTTCTAAGCTATATAAAGGATATTTAGGGCATATTTAACTTATGATCAAGTTCCAGAATGTTTGTTTTGGGTAAAGGGTTACCCCGGTGATTCTATTAAAAACAACCGCAATTAAGTACAAGTAGTGAGGATGTGTTCCACACTAGTTCATATACGGGACATGCCCCATATACGTATCTCAAACAAAAAACAAATAAATCTATGACACCCCATAACCTAGCCTACTAACATCAAGAAAAGATATCTAGTAGACAAGACAAAACAAAACAACATAAAACCCTCAACCGCCATCATCAAAGATGAAGTTGCCACACACTGGCAACCCCTTCACACGAACCAAGAAATGCCTATCCATTTGAGAACTTTGTGGAAGAGGTGCTTGCCCCTACTCTCAAAGATGAAGAATGAGTACCCGATGTCATAAACTGACTAGTTTCATTATAAACTTCAACGACCACCTCCTCATCATCCGAATTCTGCCTATCACTTGACTGCGTAGCCTTCTTTTCCACTCGACCCACAGTGACACCTCCCTGACTTCCATCATCGTCCTTAAGGATGTCAAAAGGGTTGGACGTTGAAACCTGGTTAATCAGCGGACTCCTCAAGGACGATTTTGGTTTGGGCTTGACAACTGGTCTATAGACCAACTTAGGCTTCTGATTTTTCATATGAAGACCTTGGTTATTAGCTTTCTTCTTTTTGGCACCCACAACCTGAAAGTCATCATTATTCTTCTCAACATCCCCAACCGAACTTATCTGGGGGTTCTTAGGACACGAGCTATCATCATGACCGAAGACACAGCAAGATGAACACCTTAAAGGCTCCCAATCATAATCAATTTTTACCTCCACCATTGAATGACCATTACCATCCAAAGATGGGATTGCAACAGTTACACTCTTCTTTAACTCAACCCTGCCTGAACTTCAATAAGAGCTCTAGCATAGCTGCTTCTACCCCACGACTCCGCACACATTGTGGCAGTGTACGAATCCAACATCTTAGGTACCCCAATCCTAGATGCAAGCAAACTAAGACCATCCTCAGTAAATGCCGCTAACGGCACATCATGCATCTTGACCCAAACTGGAATAGCTTTTATATCCTCTTTTTCCAACTTGATGGAGGCCGACCACTCTTTCAAGATTATTGGTACATTTCTTATCATCCAAGGTCCATCCTCTAACATCTGGTCCATCCCTTCCTTAGTCTTAAACTTAAAGAAAAAGAACCCGTTCGCATTCATCATAAGTCTAGACAAACCATACTTTGTTGGACTCTGTATGCCCAAGACACATATTAAATTGATGTGGCTAGTACGTTATGATCCAAGTCGAGTCATACCCAATAACAAGCTAGACAAACACTTATATTATTTATTTGTGATATGATCAAACAAATAAATATTAACACTTACAATATTTAGAAATTGGTTTTCTAAATAATTACACTTGATAAACTAATAAATTATATGGATAATTTATTTTGAGAGAATATTTTATCTTGTTATTTAATGGGTTAAATAACATGATAAAAGTTGTAAAAAGTCTTGTGAACATATGATGTTATATTTTATAAAAGGTATAAAATAAACAAGACTTAAATTTTATAAAAGAATTGAATTTTTTTTTATAAAAATAAGCTAGGCCGCCCCCCCCCCCTTCCCAAGACAAAATGGCCAATCAACTTACATGCACATCTTACATGTTAGATGGCATTTGATTGGGTATTCTTCCCTAGACATTTTAAGCCAATTAGTTTACATGCAATTGCATGGCTCTTGATTGGGGAAGACTTTTGGTCCAATGCATGCACATGCATTTTGCATGTGTAGGAAGGTTATGATTGGCTTATATGGGTGGCATCCTCTCTCATACTTTCATATATACATTTTGTATGAAAAATGCAAGAAGATAACTTAGAGAAGCTCTCTAATTTTCGGTCATATCATGGCTGATTTAGAAGGGTCTTAAGTTCAATTTTCAAGTGCAAAAACTCAATAAGATACTCTCTAATTTTCAGCCAAGGGGTTGGTTCCAAGAGGGGATCTTTCAAGTGAGTTGCAAGTGTTCAAATCCTAGCTAAAACTAAGGTGTTTGTTGGAAGGCTTGTGGTATACAAGCTTGAGGTCTTCTACACTTGAAGGAAACCATTCAAGAAGCATCATCATCTTCATATCCTTTACTCCTTGGAAGGTAGTATTCTAAACACTCTATGGTTGTGTTTCATTTTGATAGCATGTATGTTCATATATGGATCAGAGATTGGGTTTACATAATAAAATGGGTTTTATATCTAGTAAGTAACATGTTTTTAAACATTATTTCCGCTGCGTTTTTATTTCATATGGATGAAATTGCTTTGATAAACATGTTAAAATCCCAACAGTGGTATCAGAGCCGCTTATATGAATGCATGCTTCAATAGATTAAAAATTTTCGGGTTTCGGGTTTGGTGAAAACCCTATGGCCGAAATTTTAGCATGGTTCTCCCTTTGTTTTTCAAGACTATTTTAATACATGCATAAAAGTATCTTGAAAAATTATGTCATTTGGATGATTTGTTTGTTTGGACAAAAACCCACTTTTTCGGTTTTTTCATTCTTGACCGAAAAGTAGGTTGCAAAAGGGAAACCATTTTATGCTTCTTGAAATTAATATACATATATATATTTGGATATATATTTTGGTGCATATGACCTAGCCATGACCTTGTGTTGAATGATTGTGTTGTGATTTATTTTATTTATTATTTCAATGGGTTGTAATAATTATTATTTTGTTCTTCCATTAGAAGATATGTAATTTATTTATTTTCATTTGGTATGTAAAATAAATAGATTAGGTGCATTTTATTTTACAAGAAAAATGTATTAGGATATATTTTGTAAAAGAAGATGCACACAAAAATGCGGTTTTGGTTTGGACCATAATATTCGGTCCAAAGAACTTCATCGTTCTCAACGGGATTTTAACCCGATAACCAAAACACATTTTTTGAAGTCGAAAGGAGTTTGGAGCTGAATATAAAAGACTTTTGGAAGCTCAAAGAAGGTGGAGAAATCACAACACAAGAAGGAGACTTGAAGCATTTGGATGCGGGATCAAGTGGGAGTTCATCGACACATTACTTGTGTCATTTTTCACCCTTTAGGAAGGACCTTTTGGCACACTTGTTTCGGCTAACAAGTGTTGTCAAAATAGTTGGCTATGGTTATGCACCTATTGATATATGTGTTGTGCTTGTGTGGTTGCTTATTTATATTGTTTTGATGATATTTGGATATGCATGCTTAACAAACTAATAATCAACAACAAGCGTAAAATTGGTTCTTTACAAAATCATTAAAATGGTTAATAAAGGGTTTTATTAAAAATTGATGATTTTATAATAAAATGGGTTTTATTAAAAAGAACCTTGAAAATTATTTTCACAAAAGTACCAAGGATTTGAATGCATGCAAATATATGGTACATGAAGTTTTCTAAACTAGAATTTTGAAAACTCAAAATCCCTTTTATAAAACAAGTCAAACACCAGCCTTTTATACAACACTCGAATCACTTGGGAACTCTTTTGTGGGATAAAGGTCACCTAACCACATTTGAGGGAACTTGTATATTCGAGGTGGGTTTACCATGTTTGTGGGATAAAGGTCACCTAACCACTCATGTGTATAAACTCACACGTGTGTGTAAGTTGGACGACTTGATTTGGAAACCATGAACTTAGGGTCACCGAAGCATGGGGAACAAAAGGTGTTGATGGGATTAAACATGCCAACTAAACATAAAGATGTTTAACCGATCCCATATGGCTAGAAGTTGCAAAGGGTTGCAATTGTCAAACGTTGACTACCTTGTTAATTTAAATAAAGGGATAAAGGTCACCTAACCGATATTTAAATGTAACGTTGGATTCTAGATTTTAATTATTAATTGTCTATAAGACATAAAAGGGTATTAATAATTAAAATATAATAATATCGAAAATACTAAAATTGAACCTTATAAAATTCTGTAGATGACCGCTAACAATATTACCCAAAACCGTCCATAACCTATCACTAAAAACGATCCTAATCCCGATGAACATCTTATGGAAGATAAGGATGCCTATGACGATTGGATTAAATATATCGAGGATACTACGCAGCCTCTTGCCTCATGTTAGGAATTATGATTCCCGAGATTCAAAAGGTTTTGAACATCATGAGCATACGACATGGTTACCCAATTGTAGGAAATGTTCCTAAGGGTAGAACGCTTCGAAACGGTTCGAGCGCTTCATGCATGTCGAATGGAGGAAACCCAATCGGACTCATCTTATGTCTTTAAGATGAAAAGCCACATTGATCACCTTGAAAGGCTTAATATGGATAAAAGGGTTTTATCCATTCTAACGATCAATGAGGGTGGCAACTAGAAAGGGCATCACCCCGACACCAAAGCAAATGTTGAAAATGGAAACGTGTAATTCAAAGGAAAATGATTAGAAAGACTAAAGCACCGAAACCAAAAGAAGAAGGCAAAGGTTGCCATGAACGATCCATGCTTTGAGTGTGGTGAGATAGGGCATTTAAATAGGAATTGTCCAACCTATCTCAAAGAGTTGAAAAACAAGAGGGATGCTAGGCAAACCTCAGGTACAATCTTAATGATACATATTGACCTTAATGTTATTTCTTCTAACACATGGGTATTAGATACCGGATATGGAACTCATGTTTGCAATTCGTTACAAAAGGTTCAAAAGAAATAAACATTACAAGAAAGGAGACTATGTTTTGAAACTTCCAAATGGTTTGGAAATTGTTTTAAAATGTCTTGAATGCTCCTAGTTTGACTAGGAACATTATTCAAGTTTCCCTTATAAGACAATACGGTTTTGACTTAAAGTTTGCAAACATTGACATTTATATCGATGAATGACATGTTTTACTTTAAACCTATGCCTTCAAATGGTATTTATGAATCGGTTCATAATAATACATCATTTTATAGTTTAATGTACCAATCAATCACCAAGAAACTCAAAATGGATTTGAGTAAGACCTATCCTTGGCATTATCGCCTTGGTCATACAAACAGATGTCGCATGTAAACACTTCGAAAGAATTGTCTTTTGGAAACAAATGAAATTGGTTCATTTGATACATGCGAATCTTATTTACAAGGTAAAATGACCAAGTAATCCCTTAGTAGGAAAGGGCAAAAGATTTATTAGGTATCATACATTCGGATGTATGTGATCCTATTAAACCAATAACTAGGTATGGTGAAAGATACTTCATTAAGTTTACCAACAACTATAGTAGTTGTGGTTATGTGTACTTGACACAAAGAAGAAGTTTTGAAACGTTCAGAATCTTCAAAAAGTGAAGTACAAAATCAACTTTTTTAAAGTTCTTTGTTTCGATAGAGGAGGAGTCGAACTCTATTAGATATGGTTCGATCTATAATGGCTAGGAGCGCATTATCTCCATCACTTTGGGGTTACGCTTTGCTCTCCGTGGCCCGTATGGTCCAACCAAGAAAGTGGATAAGACACCTTTTGAAATATGGCATGGAAGGGTTCCATCATTATCCTATTTAAAGGTATGGGTTGTGAAGCTTCTGTGAAGCAATACACTCCAAATAAAAGTACGATCCACTAAGTGTATCTTTGTAGGATATCCTAAAGATGGTATAGGATATTATTTCTACGATCCAACAGAGCAAAAGGTATTTGTTGCTCGAAAGGCTGAGTTCTTGGAAGCTAACTTCCTTGTGGAAGGAATTATTAGAACAGTGGAACTTGATAAGGATCAAGAACCACAAGCCGATACACGTTTGGTTAAAACTAGCACTCAACAAAAGGTTGTTGAAAAACGATCAAGTGGTTTATCAACACACACAAAGCGTTAGCAGATCTGGTAAAATTAGTAGTCCACCTGAAAGATATGGATTTTTCATAGATGGATGCTACGTGGTAGATTCGGGTGAACCTACCACATACCATGATGCAATGTCAAAATCCGATTGTGACAAATGGCTTGAAGCCATGAACGTAGAGATGTAATCCATGTATGACAACCAAGTATGGGAATTGGTTGTGTCGTCTCTTAATTCCAAAGTGGATGGAAATAAGTAGGTTTTCAGGAAGAAAACACATATGCATGGTAACTTGGATAATTATAAAGCGAGACTTATAGCAAAAGGTTTCACTCAAACTCAAGGGGTTGATTATGATGAGACTTTTTCGCCTGTGGCGATGCTAAAGTCAATAAGGATATTATTTGCCATACCTGCATAATATGATTATGAGATTTGGCAAATGGATGTCAAAACGACTTTCCTTAATAGATATCTTGAGGAAGATGTCTATATAGTTAAGCCTGAAGATTTTGTCGATCCAAAACATCCTGACAAAGTATGCAAGTTAAAGAAATCAATCTATGGATTAAAACAAGCATCTAGAAGTTGCAATCACCGTTTTGATGAAGAGATTAGCGAATATGGATTCATCAAGAACGTCGATAAAGCTTATGTATATATGAAGGCTAGTGGGAGCATCATCACTTTCTTAGTACTGTATGTCGATGACATTCTACTATTTGGAAATGACATTCCAAAGACTAGTCAAAGCAGAAAGTCAAACATTGTTTGACTTTCACGCTTATAAACGCATAAAAGCATGAAAGAAACTTACAAGAGGTCCAAGCGATGAAGATTTGATCTAATAATTCTCAGGTATGAAGTGTTAGAACTCCAACTTAGAGAATGAAATCAGATCAAGGTGAGTTTGCAAATGAAATCATGGGGGTATATATTGTTTTCGGGTAACCGTTAAGATCATTCCTCGATAAACGAGCTTTGATCTGAGCCATACAAGTGCCCCCATGGTTTTAGAATACCATGGGTGCCCCAAAACAAGCCCCTAGTTTCATTAAAACCATTTGCAAACATGGGGAACAGTTGGAACAAGCTGGAAAACATTTTTACTGATCTGGGAGGTTTACACGCCCCGCGTAAGCGCCTTACAAGGCTTACGTGGCCCGCCTAAGCCATGTTTCATAGTTTGGCAGAAACAGCCCCTGCATGTCCAAAACTTGATTTCTATGCATTTTTGACGCGTTTAAGCCCCGTTAACCTCATTTCAAGGCTCTAAAATGAAGTTAAAGTATAGGGAACATGAAATGTGCTAAAAAAACATCTCGGATACCGGTTCATTTGGTCGTACAGTTGCGTTGTTCGGTTAATTACGACGAAACACGAACGGACGCGAAAAACGATCCAAATTACGCGACGAATGGAATTTTATCATGCCAATCACTAAAATAAAATATTTCAATGATTACATAAATTTTTGGATGTCCGGATATATTCAGAACGTAAGATATGCGCGAAAATGCAAACTTATGCACTTTTTGACGCTTTTAGTCCCTGTTTGATCTAAAAGTTTATTTTTGCTCACTAAACACCTCAAAGCCTATTTCTAAGCTATATAAAGGATATTTAGGGCATATTTAACTTATGATCAAGTTCCAGAATGTTTGTTTTGGGTAAAGGGTTACCCCGGTGATTCTATTAAAAACAACCGCAATTAAGTACAAGTAGTGAGGATGTGTTCCACACTAGTTCATATACGGGACATGCCCCATATACGTATCTCAAACAAAAAACAAATAAATCTATGACACCCCATAACCTAGCCTACTAACATCAAGAAAAGATATCTAGTAGACAAGACAAAACAAAACAACATAAAACCCTCAACCGCCATCATCAAAGATGAAGTTGCCACACACTGGCAACCCCTTCACACGAACCAAGAAATGCCTATCCATTTGAGAACTTTGTGGAAGAGGTGCTTGCCCCTACTCTCAAAGATGAAGAATGAGTACCCGATGTCATAAACTGACTAGTTTCATTATAAACTTCAACGACCACCTCCTCATCATCCGAATTCTGCCTATCACTTGACTGCGTAGCCTTCTTTTCCACTCGACCCACAGTGACACCTCCCTGACTTCCATCATCGTCCTTAAGGATGTCAAAAGGGTTGGACGTTGAAACCTGGTTAATCAGCGGACTCCTCAAGGACGATTTTGGTTTGGGCTTGACAACTGGTCTATAGACCAACTTAGGCTTCTGATTTTTCATATGAAGACCTTGGTTATTAGCTTTCTTCTTTTTGGCACCCACAACCTGAAAGTCATCATTATTCTTCTCAACATCCCCAACCGAACTTATCTGGGGGTTCTTAGGACACGAGCTATCATCATGACCGAAGACACAGCAAGATGAACACCTTAAAGGCTCCCAATCATAATCAATTTTTACCTCCACCATTGAATGACCATTACCATCCAAAGATGGGATTGCAACAGTTACACTCTTCTTTAACTCAACCCTGCCTGAACTTCAATAAGAGCTCTAGCATAGCTGCTTCTACCCCACGACTCCGCACACATTGTGGCAGTGTACGAATCCAACATCTTAGGTACCCCAATCCTAGATGCAAGCAAACTAAGACCATCCTCAGTAAATGCCGCTAACGGCACATCATGCATCTTGACCCAAACTGGAATAGCTTTTATATCCTCTTTTTCCAACTTGATGGAGGCCGACCACTCTTTCAAGATTATTGGTACATTTCTTATCATCCAAGGTCCATCCTCTAACATCTGGTCCATCCCTTCCTTAGTCTTAAACTTAAAGAAAAAGAACCCGTTCGCATTCATCATAAGTCTAGACAAACCATACTTTGTTGGACTCTGTATGCCCAAGACACATATTAAATTGATGTGGCTAGTACGTTATGATCCAAGTCGAGTCATACCCAATAACAAGCTAGACAAACACTTATATTATTTATTTGTGATATGATCAAACAAATAAATATTAACACTTACAATATTTAGAAATTGGTTTTCTAAATAATTACACTTGATAAACTAATAAATTATATGGATAATTTATTTTGAGAGAATATTTTATCTTGTTATTTAATGGGTTAAATAACATGATAAAAGTTGTAAAAAGTCTTGTGAACATATGATGTTATATTTTATAAAAGGTATAAAATAAACAAGACTTAAATTTTATAAAAGAATTGAATTTTTTTTTTATAAAAATAAGCTAGGCCGCCCCCCCCCCCCCCCCTTCCCAAGACAAAATGGCCAATCAACTTACATGCACATCTTACATGTTAGATGGCATTTGATTGGGTATTCTTCCCTAGACATTTTAAGCCAATTAGTTTACATGCAATTGCATGGCTCTTGATTGGGGAAGACTTTTGGTCCAATGCATGCACATGCATTTTGCATGTGTAGGAAGGTTATGATTGGCTTATATGGGTGGCATCCTCTCTCATACTTTCATATATACATTTTGTATGAAAAATGCAAGAAGATAACTTAGAGAAGCTCTCTAATTTTCGGTCATATCATGGCTGATTTAGAAGGGTCTTAAGTTCAATTTTCAAGTGCAAAAACTCAATAAGATACTCTCTAATTTTCGGCCAAGGGGTTGGTTCCAAGAGGGGATCTTTCAAGTGAGTTGCAAGTGTTCAAATCCTAGCTAAAACTAAGGTGTTTGTTGGAAGGCTTGTGGTATACAAGCTTGAGGTCTTCTACACTTGAAGGCAACCATTCAAGAAGCATCATCATCTTCATATCCTTTACTCCTTGGAAGGTAGTATTCTAAACACTCTATGGTTGTGTTTCATTTTGATAGCATGTATGTTCATATATGGATCCGAGATTGGGTTTACATAATAAAATGGGTTTTATATCTAGTAAGTAACATGTTTTTAAACATTATTTCCGCTGCGTTTTTATTTCATATGGATGAAATTGCTTTGATAAACATGTTAAAATCCCAACATACTTCACCCAGTTGTTCTTTACAAAGAAATCCACCACAGGAAATGCCAGCCGTTTACCCAGAAAATACCTATACAAAGTGTTAGCATACCTGTCTGTAACTTGTTTAACCGAAGACAAAGGAATCACCACATCTGCTCCGTCTACAACTTCACTAGACTCCATAGCCCTAAAATTCACTTTTACATTCTCTTTAGAGTTTGTAACCACTTTAGCGAAAGATACCCGATCCGCAACCCCCGGTTTCCCTCGATCAGCCGACACATTCAAACCATTGGAACCAGATAATGGCATGAACCCCATGTTCGTGTAACTAGACCCTTCAGAATCCGAAACCCTAATATCTGGCTGCAATTTCTCCACGTGAATTGGAGCAGAAAATTTCGCCAGTTCATCAATTACATTGAATTTTGTTGGTTCGATTGGGTTCTGAACCGATCCTCTTCGGGGTAACCAAGTATTACCCTCGACATCGATTACACGTTTAGCAAAATCTTCGAAAGATACTGAGGGTTTGCCACGATCTTGCGGAAAAACCCCAGCTGATTTCTTTTCATCCATACGGAATAGGCAACCTGATGTGACTTCAACTTGCGTCAACCCCTAAGCTGATCAGAATGGTATCACGAATTGTACGAAACTGATTTCCTTAGAGATGTCGGCCAACAATCAACAACCCTAATCTGATTAAAACAGAATATGTATGACGGCTGAACCAGACAACAGAAACTTGACAAAAGAAACCTGACAAACCCTAGCAGCCGTCAGACACAAATTCGATCAAGAAAGGATGAATCAGACGAAGAAAACTATGCAGCAACCCTCGTAAATGCAGTAAACACAATCTCTCTTTGTGTACCCAAACCCGATTATCAACAAAACGAAAATACCAAATGGCAGCCAAGTGTAGAGAAGAAAAAACGTAACCCTAATCACTAAAAAAACAAATCACAGAATGATAATACTGAATTGTAAGGGTAAATCAGAATTCATGAGAATCGAATCACACAAACAATCCCTACGATCATCAAGTAACACGAATTTTAGGTCAATGTAGAAAGGGGGGCGTTTTTCTCCATTAGAGAGAGAGAACTAGGGTTGTTAGAGCTTGTTTGTTCCAGAATGTTTGTTACAGTACGAATCGGCATACTTTCGCAGTTTGTCGAAATTAGTCCCTGCAAGCGAATAAACTTGATTTCGGCATACCAAACCCTCCAAAACTCATTTCTAAGTTATGTAAAGGTTATTTAAGGTATGTTAAGCCTATGTCACTGTTTCGGAGTGTTTGTTGCATTAAACTGGTTATATTTATGCATCAGTTCGCGTATAACCTTCCAGAAAGCGATTTAAAGCTCGAAATCGAACAAGAATTTATATGTGCAAATGATACACATATTTTTACAAATCCCAAGTATGAAACACAATATTTCATTGATTTGGTATTTGTTTGATGGTCGCAGAGGCACAGGTATCACAGTCTCCCCTACTTTAGGAAATTTTGTCCCGAAATTTATTTGTAGGAGTCTGTTTGTGACGTTGTGTTAAATAACCATCAAAGATATGCAAGGCATAATCCTGTCATTCCCTCAACGGATATTCTTCAGAAACGAAAATGTACAAACGGAGTCATTTTCCTCAACGGGTTCGTCAGAAATGGAAATGAAGGAATAATCTAAAGGATATTCATTTCCCTTAACGGATATTCTTCAGAAACGAAAATGAACGGACGGAGTCATTTTCCTCAACGGGTATTCTTCAGAAATGGAAATGAAGGAATAAACAAAAGGACATATGTGACACCTGTGTCACTGCGACCATCAAACAAATACCAAACCAATGAAATATTGTGTTTCATACTTTGGACTTGTATAAATATGTGTCTCTTTCGCACATATCAACTCTTGTTCGATTTCGAGCTCTAAATCGCTTTCTGGAAGGTTATACACGCGCTGATGCGTAAATATAACCAGTTTAATGCAACAAACACTCCGGAATAGTGAAATATACTTAACATACCTTAAATAACTTTTACATAACTTAGAAATAAGTTTTGAAGGCTTTGGTATGGCGAAAACAAGTTAATTCGCTTACAGGGACTAAAGTTGACAAACTGCGAAAGTGTGCCAATTTGAACTGTAACAGACATTCCAGAACATGGCCATAAGTTAAACATACCATAAATATCCTTTATATAGCTTAGAAATAGGCTTTGAGGGGTTCGGTGTGCTAAAAAAAACTTTTGGGTCATTCAGGGACTAAAAGTGTCAAAAAGTGCACAAGTTTGCATTTTCGCGCATAACTTACGTTCTGAATACATCCGGACATCCAAAAATTTATGTAAGCACTAAAATATTTTATTTTAGTGTTTGGCATAAGAAAAATCCATTCGTTGCGTCATTTGGATCGTTTTTCGCGCTTATGCGCATTCCGTCGTAATTAAGCGATCATCGCGATTGTACGACCAAACGAGCCAACATCCGACATATTTTTGAGCATGTTTCATGTCCACAATGTTTAGGCATCATTTTAGGGCCTTAAAGTTGGCTTTACGGGCCTTAGAAGTGTCGGAAATGGCCTTAAACACTAACAGGGACTGAAACTGTCATTTAACAAACTTGGTTCTGATCAGACATGGCCATGCGGCCCCCGTAAGGTTTGTGTGCATCTTTACGCGGCCCGCGTCAGGCTCCCAGAACAGATAAGACTGATTAGTCAGCAGATTTTAGCTGATTAACTCACAACCACACACTCACACTTGCCCTTTCAGCTCATTAGGGGCCATTTTTAGGGGCTGTTTGTTTTTGCTTAAAACATCTATAAGGAGCTTATGTCTGCAGGCGGGCAGACATAAGGGGTTGAAGACTGTTTGTTTTAAAATTAAGAGAAGATCTGAAAATTGCTTATATTAGCTTAAAAAAAAAGCTTAGGTCTTGCATCTTCACAAATCTTCAAACATCTCCTCCACCCTTCTTCTCTTCTTCCCTGCCACCGCCACCACCTCTCCTCCCCAAGCCCCCGCCGCCACCGCCTCTCCTCCCACACCCGCCACCACCTCTCCTGCCACCGCCGCCGCCGTTCGTCTCCTCCCATAGGCCACAGCGGCACAGCCCCACCGCCGTTCGTCTCTCTCCGTTCTCTCTCTCTCTCTCTTCTGTGCCTGCCGCTGTGTGCCACCATCGAGAGGTGTGGGCCGGCCGTTTGATCGACAAAGAGGGGGGTGTGAATGTTGCAGGGCATCTGAGAGAGAAGGGTGTTTATCGAGAACTGAACCGTCGGGCGGTTTGTACTCCGGTCACCGGAGTTCAGTCGGAGAGGGAACCAGAATACTTCAATCGGTTTGTACTCCGAAAAAAGGTATGTTTTTTACATGAATTCAGCTTAATTGGTCAACGGTGATGCAGTTGTTTGATTTTGCAATTGATCTTGAAACAGGGGTTGCATACATACTTGTATGTGAAGATTTTAGTGATTTGTTGATAGCTCAAGGGTGTGGGTGTGCTTGTTCGATTCTGTGTTTCGAGAGAGGAGAGCCAGAGTGTTGTTTCTATATGTATGTGTTTTGATTGTGTGAGGGAGATTTGAGAGGATAAGGTTGCAGAATCTTTGTGAGATGTTGTTTGTGCAGACATTATCAATTTATAAAAACAAACAGTCTTGTATTTTCAGCTTACAGACCTTCAGACCACATCTTCAGTTGCAGACATGAAAACAGATGAAATCAGCTTGCAGACAGTTTATGTCTGCAAAAACAAACAGCACCTTAGTCACCACAACATTTCAACAAATGTACGCACGAGATTCGATCACGTTATTCAAGAAACGATCTTAACGGTTCGGGAAATACTATAAATACCCCACCCCCATTTGCTTCAAACTCACTAGAATCTGATCTAATGTGCTCTAAGTTGAAACCTTTGTTTCATACCTGAGCTATTTTGATCTAGATTAGCATTCGGGGACCCTTCGTAAGTATTCCTTCGTTCTTTTATTGCTTTTCGAGTCCGAAAGTCAAACTTTGTTTGACTTTCTGCGTTGACCAGTTTATGGTCAATGCGAAGTTCGTTTGAACTTCGCAACGTGATTGTAATCACGATGGTTATAGTCCCTTGGGACTATGCCTACTAATTACCACGTTGTCTAGGGTCGTAAGGGTAAGCGATCTAATAAATCGCTTATACCTTCGAACCCGACCCATTTGGTCGATCATTAGGATCCGACCAAACACATTAGGTGACCATAGCATATAGGGAATAACCTTCCGAGGTTATACCTTATGGTCGCTTCGTTTAAGTAGTTGTATGATAGGTAGTTTGTATGCCTTAGGTAAATTACCAAAATACCCCTTTGATGCCAAAATTCATTTTAAACATATGTAACATAACTTTTGACATCTAGACTGATTTGACAACAATATTAGACATGTTAAGGCATATGTTACTTGTCCTAGGACTAGTTAGGCGGTCCGAACGCGTTTCACGCGAACGACGCGTTAAAGTAGCATAAGCTACCTAAACGGGTCGTAATGGGTCGTAAGCACTTAGACTAGGTTTCATTTAGTATGTAGGCTTTGTTAAACCATACTACATGAGTTCCCATACTCATTTGGTTTACGAGCCCTCATTCTATCCGATCTTCCGACCTAGGTCCGGTTTATTAACATAGTTACCTATATTAGGTGTCGTTTGATTCCGAGATCTCTAGCATTGCTTGGTGGTTATCTTAGGACTTCTGAGCAATCTCAAGTGAGTACATAGACCCCTCTTTTACTGTTTTCCAAACTGTTTTGGGGTGAAACACATGTGCCTACTTGTTACTTTCATGCTTTCCATGTTTTCACATCATATACCTACTATGTTCGTTAGTACATTATAGTACATGATTTCATTACATTTCATGCTATGTATGCCCATTGTGTGCGTACTTAGTACATCGTTTTACATTACATTTCATGCTATGTATGCCCATTGTGTGCATACTTAGTACATTGTTTTACATTACACTTATGCTATGTATGTCCATTACGTGCATACTTAGTACATTGTTTCACATTGCATTTCTGTTGCATATGCTCATCCAGCATATGAACACATTATACTACATTTTGAACCGTTGTAACCATTTGACTATGTAAACCGTCGTAACCATTTGATTATATGAACCGTTTGTAACTGTTGAACCGTGCGAACCGTTTGTAACTGTTGAACCATGTGAACCGTTTGTAACTGTTGAACCATGTGAACCGTTTGTAACTGTTGAACCGTGTGAACCAGTTGTATCTGTTGACATGATTTACATTTGACAATAGACATTTGACTATACACAAACATTTCTACAATTGTTAAACATTTCATCTTGATGGTTTGGTTTGAGTAAGTGATTTAAGTAACGAGGCGTATGTAATATGATACAAGCACGGTGGATACGCCGCTGGTACTTCCTATATATAAGTGTTTGTATGATATCATATATCGTAGCGTTATTTGAATCATTTCATTTTGAGACATATAACATTTTATACAATTAACATACTTTTCACAAGACATTGATTTACAAACAACTTATCTTATACAAACTCATTTTACATGGTTATTCATTTAACCATACATTATTCTCTTATTTATACATATCATCTGATCTTATCGTTTTTCAAATGATTTACAAGACAAAGCAAATTACAAGGTTCATGACTAAACATTTTCTCAAACATAAGTCATGAATTCTGTTTTCACAAAACCTATGTATCTCACAGGCATTTTTATGCTGACGTACCTATTTTCACATGTGTTTTCAGGAGATGATGCATAGGACTTATCATGACATACTTAGGCGGACCTGTGCCTTAGTGACTTGAAACGAGACAAGAACTAGTTAATTTATGTTGTGTACTCTTTGGTTCTTGTTTAAAACAATGTAAACTTTCATATTTGATTATAAAACGAAACTTCAATTGCCATGGATTTGGAACAATTAATTCTGTTACAACACTCCCCGACGTTTCCGCCATGTTTTGTATGTTCTACGTGGTCGGGGTGTGACAGAAAGATGGTATCAGAGCCAATGGTTATAGGGAATTAGGTTATTAGTAATGCTACAAAAAGGGGGATAGAAGCAAGCCCAGAGCAGATCAAAGCTATCCTGGATATAAAATCACCCTCAAATATGAAGGACGTACAATGGTTGACAGGCCGAGTAGCAGCTTTGAATAGATTTATTTCAAGATCCTCAGAAAAATGCAAGGAATTCTATGATATCCTCAAGAAGAATAAGAAATTTGAATGGGGAGCAAAGAATGAAGCAGCCTTGCAGGACTTGAAGCGATATCTCTCAACCGCACCTCTATTGATGAAGCCTGAAAATGGTGAACCACTATCCCTATACCTTGCTGTATCAGGGAATGCTGTAAGTGCCGTTCTTATAAAAGACCATGAAGGTCAGCAATATCCTGTTTATTATGTTAGTAAAAGTTTGTTAGATGCTGAAACTAGGTATTCTCATTTAGAAAAATTAATATTAGCTCTAGTCATGGCATCGACAAAGCTTAGACATTATTTCGAGACACATAGGATACATGTTAAAACGAATTATCCTGTCAAAAATGTGCTTAGGAAACCAAAGATGTCAGGCAGGATGGCCAAGTGGTCAGTAAAGTTAAGTGCTTATGATTTAGTATATGAACCTAGAAATGCCATAAAGTCTCAGGCTTTAGGTGACTTTGTGGCTGATTTCAGTAGTGATATTCAGGATGAGGTAGACCTAGAAGTTCAACAGTTAGAAGAATCTTCAGGATCCTGGACATTATATACTGATGGTGCATCCAATATAAGAGGTGTAGGTTTAGGTATACTACTAAAATCGCCACAGGGGGACATATTACCCCAGGCTATTAGGTGTGAATTTCCTGCTACCAATAATGAGGCAGAATATGAAGCTTTAATTGCAGGATTAGAATTGGCTAAGAGTATGAGTATCAAGAATTTGCGAATATATGTTGACTCCTTGTTAATTACTAACCATTTTAATGGATCCTATGCAGTCAAGGGTGAGAAATTAATCGAATACCTCGATATTCTCAAAAAATTAGCAGGATATTTCGATGTTTTTACACTTGAACAGGTACCAAGGGAGGATAATGCTGAAGCAGATGCCTTAGCAAATCTAGGATCATCGATCAGGATACCAGAAGGAACCCAAATACCAATATTACATGTCTTATATCCACGAATCCTCGGGATAAAGAAGTAGCGGGTATTCAGGATCCTGGAGCGGAGCATCCTGAAGAGGATCCTAAATCCTGGACGGCTCCAATCATGAGATATCTCAAAGAAGGACACATCCCTGGAAATGAAAATCCTAAGGCATTTAGGATGAAGGTATCACGATTCACTATTATAAATAATATTTTATACAAGAAATCTCTTGCAGGACCGTATTTGAGGTGCTTGGAGGATCCTGAAGCCAAAGAAGTACTTCAGGATATACATGAAGGGGATTGTGGTAACCATACTGGGGGCAGGTCGTTATTCTCAAAAGTATTAAGGACAGGATATTATTGGCCAACAATGAGAAAAGATGCCGCAGAATATGCTCGAAAATGTGACGCATGTCAAAGACATAGTAACATACTGCATCAACCTGCTGAACCATTATATCCTATTGTTTCCCCTTGGCCATTTATGAAGTGGGGTATGGATATAGTGGGAAAACTACCAAAAGCTCCGGGAGGAAAAGTCTTTATGCTAGCAATGACGGATTATTTCTCTAAGTGGGTTGAAGCTGAAGCATTTGTTCAAGTTAGAGACCAAGAAGTAGTATCCTTCATAAAGAGGAATATCCTGACCAGATTCGGAGTACCAGCCGAGATAATCTGTGACAATGGTTCTCAGTTTATAAGCAAGAGAACTACTGACTTTTGCAAGAATTGGGGAATCAAAATGATAACATCTACTCCAGTACATCCTCAAGCGAATGGACAAGCAGAATCCTCAAACAAGATAATTGTCAATAACTTAAAGAAAAGGCTTGGAGCCAAAAAAGGAAGATGGGCAGAAGAATTACCCTTTGTTTTGTGGGCTGATAGGACAACGGTAAAGAATGCAACAGGCCAAACCCCATTTTCCTTGGTATTTGGAGCAGAAGCAATGATTCCAACGGAAATGACAATACCTACTGCAAGATCTACCCTAAGTGATCCTGAGCAGAATCCTGGAGCCTTGAGTCAGGATTTAGACACTATAGATGAGAAGAGAGATGCGGCAAGGCTAAGGATGGAAGCATATCAACAGAGAATATCCAAGGCATATAACAAGAATATTAGGACCAGAAGATTTAAGGTTGGAGATTGGGTGTTAAGAAAGGCTTTTCAGAATACTACTAACACTGCCGATGGCAAGTTAGCTCCAAAATGGGAAGGACCATACGAAGTTGAATCAGAAGCAGGGAAAGGAGCATACAGACTCAAGAATATGGAGGGGGATATGCTACCGAGATCTTGGAATGCTATACACCTTAAGCTCTATTTCAAGTGAGTTTAGAATTTAATTTCTAACTCAGGATGGTATGAATTCTACCTTTTTTAAATATGTTTGGTTTAATTTGTTCTTTGTAACCCAATACTGACTTAAGCATCAGAGGGGTGTTAGTCAAGCTAACACCCACCTTAGTGTAAGGATGTTTTGCAGTATATGCTTTGGGATATAGCTTCGGGATGCTCACTCAGGATATTTCGGAAGATTAGAGGATTGGCCCCCTCTCTCACGTACAAGGGATCCTGATCCCTTCACAGGTTTAAAGGTATTCACCTTTCTTCCGAATTGGGTTTAAACACCCCGCCTGGAGCGCAAGTTATTCAGGGATAGTTCAAGGTGGCGGGACCAGTCCATGTAAAAGTGGCTGACAATTTCGTTACTGTTGGCTATATCCTGAATCCTAAAGGTATATGAGGATTGATCACCCTCTCTCACGAAAGGGTATTTTCATACTCTCTAAGGTTTAAAGGTTTTCACCTTTCTAAGTCTTGGAGTTTATACACTCCCGCCTGTAGCGCATGAAAATTTGGGATTTTCCCCAGGATACAAGGGATTTATCTCCAGTACATCCTTGGGTTTTACCCTTGGGACATAAAAAATTGCCTATACAATGGAAACTGACATTCAGAAGATTTCTAAAGTATTTGAAGACATTGTACACAGGGGACATTCCTACCAAGGTGGTGATGTAAAGTTAAAAGGATAAGGCTCGGAACTAATGCACTAAGTACCTCGCACAGGGGACATCTTCATTGAAGAAGTTGCAAAGGGATTGAGGCTTGGTAATAGGGTTATATACTACTCCGGGTATGATCTTTCCTTTGTAAACATCGTCTAAGTTTTTAGTAACACTATGTTTTATAAAAAGTTAAGTATCCTGATATATTTTCAAAGTCCTTTTCAGGATATTTGATTAAGGTGTTTGAAACTAGTATTAGTTTGGAACTTTGATCATTTAAGTATTATCGAAAACTGGTTTTGGAAAAATAGATTGTTTTTCAAAAGCTTTCTACGAAGTTGAACGAGCATTTGGGAGTCCTATCTAATAAATAAGTTTTTGTAACATATTGCTGAGCATATTGATCAGGATATAACAATATAAATTTTTTTGCAAAGCTAAGATTTATACTTAGGAAAAACGAAAGATGATGGCAAGAAAAATAAAAAGATGAAATTATTCTTGAAGCAATCAATACTGGTTGATAACCGAAGGTTTCATCCTGAAACCCAGGACCCATCCACCTTCGGATATCAAATTGTTTCGATACAGAAATAAAAATTGTTCATAAAAACCTAAAATTGTTCAAACGATTTAAGGTAAATAAGCTTTAGGGGGTAGTGCCTTCTTCGTCCATAGTAATTTCAGCAGCATCCGTCTTGGGATCCGCCTCAGTATCCTTCTCAGCATCGGTTGTTTTTTCAACTGCTTTGGAAGATTCTTCGACAGCTGATTTGAAAGAAATGCCGCCGAGGTTCTTTAGCTTGGTCTCCCAGGCACCAACATCCCAAGAAGGGCATTCAAAGCCTAATGATTTGGCTTCATGGGCCATCTTCAATCTGGCTTGGAGGAGAGAAATGACGACGGAACTCTTGAGGCTTTCCCGGTAGCTGACCATATCCCGTTCGTACTGCACGTGGGCAGCTTCAAGATCAGTCTGCGCTTGAAGAGTAGCTTTGTTGAGAGCAGTTTTGGTGTTCTTGAGTCATGGCTTTAAATTTCTGCTCGTAATGACGAGATTTGGCGGCTGCAATCATGCCTTGATCGGAGATTGTGATTTCAGCTTCCTTTAGCTTGGTTTCAAGCGTCTTGTTGAGCTTGCAGGATTCTTGATATAGGTTAACCAAACGCTCAAGACCCTACAAAGGTAAGAGGACAGGTATTAATATTGATAAATCTTTGAAAATAATGTAAGCCGCAGGATGTGATATGAGAAAACTAACCTGGTTGAGAAAGGAAGTCATAAACCCGCTGGCTTCAATGAACCCGTGTTTCTCATAAGGAAATGTGTCAGAGATGACAGGGGAATCAGGCTCTTTCCTTTTGCGGGAACTTGAACTCCGGGGCTTGGTAGCCGGTGAAGGTTTTGGGAATAATGATGGCTTTGGAGCTGCTGGGTTTGGATGTGGCTGTGGTCTTGGGGCTAGGTTCTTTCTTGACCTGGATCTGATCAGAAAACTGTCCAATTCGTCGAGGTCAAAGACTTCAGGGATCTTGGCCGGTGCTGCATAAAGGGAAAAGTTTTACTCTTCATTTTATTATTTTACTATCTTGACTAATTATTTTGAAAGTAATCCTTACCAGACATTTCGGATGACGAGTATTGACTGGAACTCGGGACGTGTGTGGTGAAGGTCCTGTCTATTGCAGGTAACTGGTAAACAGTATTGATTCTTTCTTCTGACTCGGCGGTAGGGGGAGCGACTTCCTTGAAGTTCACTGCATAAAGATCGAAAAGAAGGATATTAATAGAAGATAAGAATTAAATGGTCTATGAGAGTATTTATGACCCTACCGGTGGTTAACCACTCCACCGGAAGGTTGGCACCCTCAGCAATGGCGTCTCGTTTGACAAAGAAAAATTTGCGTTGCCATCCGTCTTCGTTTTTGGTGGCTTTGAGAATTAGGGGTTTGCTGGAGGTCGAGATGAGCAAGAACCGGCTAGAGCCATGGGATCGGAGGCGATAAGTAATAGGCAAATCCTCGATGCGGAGGTCGGAACAATGGAGGTTTTTGATTTGGTTAAGTACAATTAGTACCCTCCAAACCATGGGCATGGTTTGAGCAAAAGAGATGCCGGTGGTTCGAAAGAATTGCATCATGAATTCAGGAAAAGGGTATCGAAGACCTAGCGAAAAAGGATATGCTGGAAAACAAACCCATTCAGTGGAAGAAACATCCGATCGGATTGACCGATCGAATGGTCTGAAGACCGTGTTATTAAGGAAAGCGCCGGAGGCTCTTAAAGCTGCAATGTCTGCGTTGTCAAAAGCACAGATCTCCTTTTCGGGATTTTTAAGGAGATTCTGCTGGGTGAAGGTATCGGCATCCATTGCGAGTAAGGCGATGTAAGTTGATAGAAAGTAAATCAGAAATGGAGAATTACCTGAAGGTTCTGTTGAAGATATCTGCTTTTCAAACAAGAAAAGAGAAGATATAGGGGCATTGTGGATCTCCATTGAGCAAAAAGCGCGTTGGAAGTTACGATGTGATCTTGACCGTCGCTTCGTTTTAAATGCCTTGAGTTATGGGATAAGATTTTTGAAATATATCCGTTGGATTGGTATACCAACCGATATATTTGGGGGCAATTGTTATGGGTCATTTTCTGAGTATACATATCCTGACTAATATCCCGCTTTTTATTGTTTATTTGTGACCAGGATACTGGACGGGGATATTGCTAACATCTTGGGCGATATCCTAAGTTTGAGTGAATTAAACACGTGCAGGTTAATGGCTGTAAGTTACTAACGGTCATCAGGACTTCTTCTCCTCAAGACTCGGGCGTATTTGTTATGAGGAAGCCGTTGAACCCGAAAGACTTGGTCCTCAACGTTCGAGTGGGAATATTCGCTGGATCCCGGAAGTTTAGGATAGTTTGTTACATTATCTTTACTATAAATAGATGGGGGCGGATCAGTTTAAGGCACACAATTTACACTGACACTCTCGAACACTTTCACTCTCTAGCTCATTGCAAACACCACACTTGTATTCAAATTTCATTGTAACACATAGTCGATCCGCACCACATCCTGCACTGTATCCTGATATTTGAAGCAATTGAAGAACAAGGCAGCTGCGATTGTCAGCTCCCGAGGTTTTATGCCGGCGATCTAGATTGATCAAGGGCTTTCCTCGTATATCACGTGTCCACCTTTACATTTTTGCTCATTGTTTGGTCATAGATACAGCTCTATATCCTGAGCCGTATCCTGAAACTGTTTTCATATCTAATTTTGTTAACACATTTCTCACACATATTTTGTGACAACCCTCACCAAACCAGGTATCCGTACGACTTAATTAATAATTAATTACTGCTTAATTACTGTGCTTGTTTGAAATTACTGATGAACTGCTACTTGATTACTGATACATGTACTTACTTGCATCATACTTTACTTACTGTCACTACATTATTTACATGCTGAACCTTAGTGACAAACATGATGCACAAAAGCACAGTAGCACAATGAACGGATAACCTATTGAACATGCTGATAGAGCCAGCATCAGGCAGACACTGCCTCTAAGGCCCGTAGGAGCCAGAAATATTTTACTACATTAGTGGTGACTGTAGGGATACAAGGGTTGTAGAACTGCGTCTCTAGGAATAAGTACAATGACTGGATGTGCCTAAGACGTGCTCTAAACACAAAAACTCAGCACTTTACATAATAATTCAGCTTTTAGCTACCTAATAAAGTGCCAAAACATGAGAAAAATATTACTAGACACTTTCCAAAGTGTCAGAAATGAGTTGTGTCACTAAAAATAGTATTAACAACACTTTAAAGCTTTGTTAAGCACTTTAACGGATTACCATCCAACCGAACAACCGGATTTTACCCGGAACATGAAAGTATTGTCATTTTCGTTGTTTATCTTTTTCTGAGCCAGTTAGGGTCCCTGAATACCCTAACACCCGTCATAACACACTACACACTAGTAACCGGGTTAATCACTTAACTAGATTAACCTAACTAATATCCTAACTACTAGTTGGAATCGGACCAAGACCCCCCCCCCCTTTCCAACGAAACCGTCCCCAAGGGGACACCCTTGTACCATGTTGATTATTTTAATCAACCATGTCTAATATCTATTAGGCACATGATCCTATGGTTAATATCCTTGAGTGTTGTCTATAAGTAATGAGCTTAATCCAACATAACATACACTTAACACCACAACTCACACACACTCTCTCCCTCTCCTAGAGCTCTCGGCCGAACACACCCCACCCCCATCCACCATTTTCGATTTTTGATCTTCACTTTCCAAGCTCATACAAGTGTTAAGGATCGCGTACAAGGAACCTTGGTGCAATCGGAAGGCGAAGGACCTCACTCTATTGCTTTTATCCACGCATTTTTCGCTTAGATTCTTCCCTAGCCTCGAGCTAGTAGTAAGTTGCTTAAATCACCTTCTTGAACTATTTTAAAGTGGTTAATATGATTTGTAACAGTTAAAACTCGTAAACATACAAGATGACACACAAAAGTCTACTTAAAACACTAAAAATGTTGGTTAAAAGCTCATATGTTGTGTAAAACTTGTAGTATTTGATTTGTGTGAGTATTTGGACCCGATCTATGTTGTGGTAGCTCGGATCATCATTTAACCCGGGTTGGTCATGATCATGGATCATGACATAAGGTTGTTTTGGAAGTAACAAGGGTTAAAGGATGAAACTCTACCACACACGAATCATGAACTTGTGTAAAAGCGATTTTGCTTGTGAAATAGTGTTTAAAACTAGTAGATCTACGGATCTACAAGTGGTATTTTCAAAGGACCAAGTGTCAAGAGAAAACATGCTTTTAAAGGCGGATCTTACACCAACACGAATGGTTTTTAGAACACACAAGTGTGTAAACACTTGTGTAACACAAGGTTTCGACAAAATAACTATTTTTGAAAAAGATGACGAGAAGTGGTAAAGACGGAACTTCCCTAAAAACGAGGTTTTTACAAAATCGGATTGTTTTATATAAAGATCCACTAAAAATGATGGAAAGATACTACATATTTTGGAAAAACCACAAGTTCATGTATTTTTGCGATTTACATCTATTTTGACTAGTTGATGGTTTGAATAATGCTTATTGATGATTGAGAAAATTGTTGGTTTGATTTATAAAAGAAAATGATACGCTTGAAAGCGTGGCCACCTCCAGTTACAGAGGAAACTCTGGCGAATTTTTTCTAAAAACCTAACACTTAGAATTATTTCACTACAGGTGTTAGAGATACTTGTCGACTTGTTTTCAAACTATGAATTTCGCCACGACTTTATTTACAAAATATCGGAGGTGGGATTTCACAAAATAAAACGTGATACATATATATATTTAGTATATATTTTTCACAACCTTACTTGTATAAGTGTTTATGATTATTTTGTGAACTACGTAAATATTATTTTTAGGGTAAAAATAATATTACTAAGTATTATTTTGGGAAAATCACATGTATTAAAGTATAATATTTTTGAGAAGAATATTTATATTTTGAAGTTGGAAATAAAATATATTTTAAGTGAGACTTAATAATATATTTCGAAATTATACACACATGTATTAAATCCCCCATCCTTGGGAAGGAAAATGACTACCAAGTATACCGAATATAAACACGAAATAGTTATCTAACTATTTCCCAAAAACTTAAACCTTAAAGCTAAGGCACGGCCGTCCGTCTAATAGAGTTAGTACGTGTAGGTCGTCATACAGCTGCTTGATTTGGAGGTATACCTGGTAGAGACGCACCACAGTGAGTTCATGTCCCCCTTTTCTCTTAACTGTTTTCAGTTTTCTAAACTGCGGGGGTGAAATACATGTTATTTTGATTACAAGTACTTTATACATGGTATGGTTAGCGTAAGGAGGTTTACTACTTAGATCATGTGAGTGGGTAGGCAGAAACTGGAGGCCATTAATCCACATTGTAGGACCGAGGGACGTAAGCGGTAGATCTATCTAGGTGTAGCGAGCCCAACCCCAGGCCTAACCAGAACGGACCTCGGGGTGACTTTGTACCCATCGCGAAATCTGCTAGGTTTGAGTCTTCCTACTTGCACTTCACACATATCGATGGCCTTGCAAACCATTGGTGATCTCTTTTTCCTTAATTGCTACATACCAGGATTTTTATACATACAAGGTTTATTTACTCTCTTACACATGAACTCGCTCAACATTATTGTTGATTTTTCAACTTACATGTATTTCAGGGAATTAAAGATCTGGCGCGGTATGTTATGTTTTCCCGCTGCATATGGGTTCCGAGGTCATCCGGGTTTAGGAAATGTGACTTTTTCCTGGACGAGTCACAAATCTTAAACTGCGTTTTATTCATGTTGATGTTTATGTCTTTCAAAACAATGTTTTATGTTATGAGGTTGTAAGTCCCTAAGACAATGTTATGTTACTTCAGTTTTTAAAACTTAAATCTATGGATGATCTTGCATGGTTTTATTTCATATAGCTTTGTTATGGTTAAGCTATGGTATTAAGAAGTCACACCAAAATAACCACGCTTCCGCAAAGCCAGGGTGTGACAGCTTGGTATCAGAGCTCTGATCATAGCGAACTAGGATTCTTTCTCGAGTCTAGACTATGATCACTAGGGCTCTCACGAAAACATTTTTACTGCATACCACTTAAGTCCAGATCCAAAACTTTTTATAAACAAATGTTGAGCACATTTTATTAATTATAGGCTCAGTCTAGAAAGGCTGAGGCTCGGTCTTGGAGGCCGAGGCTCGGTCTGGGAGATCGAGGTAGTTGGCTAGTGGGACTAGGAGAATTTGCTAGTGGGACTAGGAGAATTGGCTAGTGGGACTAGGAGAATTGGCTAGTGGGACTAGGAAAAGCAGTCTGAGAGGCTGGGAGGCTAGTGGGACTAGGAGAATTATTTGAATGCTTACTTGGTGACTTATGTGATTATTTGATTCTATGATTGACTGTTTGTGCATGTTTGTGTTTATGTGACAGACACCATGGACACCTCTGGCACAGGTGACTCAGACACCACAGGACCTAGACCTATAGTATCAGATGACCTAGAGGCTTCAGAGCACGAGGTCCACACATCCGACGTTACTAGCACAGACGAGGATGACTTTCAGCCCTTTGCTTTACCTGATGGTGCTGATGAGCTCGCTGATGGCCCTTTGGCCGGGGACCTACCGTTAGTGGAGATCCCTGCTCCCATACCGCTTGCTTCATATCCTGCTTACGATTTGCTTCTCGACGCCGACGATGATGGCGACGTCGATCTGTTTGATGATGAGCCCTTAGAGGATGAGGTTCAGGGCGAGGCCCTTCTTGCTGCTGGAGATCTCTTGATGATCGCAGATGCTCCCGCCGAGGAGTCACCTGCTCACTCTCCGGTCCCAGACTCTTTCGAGTCTGTGGCCTCCGCACCTTCACACACCCAGAGTGCGCAGCACTTCTCACATGGATCAGATCCCGACCAGGCATCCTCTGTTGCCCCTATTCCTAGTTTTACTTTCGACCACGAGGATGTGGAGGATTCCGATCCTGACTTTCCCCCAGGATTCGACCCAGATCAGGATATAGAGTTTATACCCATGGATCAGCCTATGGAGGATCCAGACGACCCAGTTGACCCAGTTGATCCCATCGACCCTGAGTTTGATTTTGAGATGGCCTTTGATGAGCCCGAGCAGCCACTGGACCCTGCTCCTGACCCAGTGCTTGAGCATGACCCAGTTCATGCTGACGCACCTATTATTGAGCCTGTCATTGCTGACCCACCTATTGATGATCACCCCGTAGATGCCCCATTATTGGAGGGCGATCATGTCATTGCTGCTGATCATGTTGATCCCCCACTTATTGCTGATGCACCAGTTGACCCTCTTGTTGCACCTCACCATGATCCTATGCCAGTTCAGTTTGATCGTACACTTTTTGAGGCACAGATTGACCCACGAGATGAGCACGCCCAGTGTGGGTGGATTCCTGCGGATGATGAGGTTCCACCTATTCCCCCTCAGATCACTGATACCCGTCACATTGATACCTCCTTTTCATTTCCTCGGTTTACACCTCCAGCACGACTTGGAGAAGGTTCTTCAGCTCACCCTTTTGGACATGTACCGGTATCTATCCTTGCTATACCACCGTCTGCTACTTTTCCCCCTGTTTCTCCATTTCATGTGGCACCTTTTGATCCCACCAGTGAGCCGTTCCTTTGGACATCACCTTCTGCTATGCCACCGACTGACCCCTACCATTCTTTCCATATGGGGTATACTATTGAGGACGTTTTGATGTCTTTTGTCGCCCAGCACGAGGCACACACGCAGCGCATCCAGGAGCTTGAGAGAGCCCGGCCGCCGCCGTGTCAGTGCCAGGGTCAGACCCACTCTCCTTTGCAGCCCTCTCGACCTTTACCACCAGACTATGCTGCACGCCTTTTGGCACTTGAGCAGCAGGTTGCTTCTTGGTTGCGTACCCAGAGAGCCATGGAGGAGGACTGGCTCCATTTGCGCCGTTTGTTCTACACTCACTTTCCCCCTCCCCCTCCTCCACCGCCATCCGTGTAGAGCTCTTCAGTACCGTATAGGTAGACGCTGGTGAGAAGATGGCGAATGCTTTTGACTGCACAGCATTTTTGGAGACTACATTATGATTCCGACTTTTGTTGACATGTATTTGATGTATTGACACTGATTTGATATAGTTTTTGGACTAAGGTGATGTAGCCCTTAGTCGACTGATGTTGTATGACACTGTGATATACTTGTACGCTTACTATGTGGTCTCATTATATGGCAATCGCAGTATTCTCATCATACTTGATGCTTGATTTGGTTATTTGTATTCTATGACATGGGATGTTGTGTGATTGATGTTTGTGACATGGGATGTTGTGTGATTGATATGATTATAACATGAGATGTTATGTACTATTACTATCATAAAGCGTATGTATTATAACTATGGCCTGACCGACGTAAACACATCTTTTAGAAGATGCCGCCGAGACGTGAGACACGCATGCCTACCAATGAGGCAGAACTCCAACAAGTCATCGCTGCTGCCATCGCACAATACGCCGCTTCGCAAGGAGGACCCAGCGGAAGCAGCTCAAACAACAATGGCAACAATAATCCACCTCATGGTAATACTAAGACATTTAGACATACCATGACCTAACTGGATATCTTTAGCAATGATGCTAATGCCGATCGTATGTTATATTATAATGTATGTGCAGGGTGCACCTACAAGCAGTTTCTAGACTGCAAACCGGTCAACTTTGATGGCACAGGAGGTGCTGTCGCCTTTGTTCGTTGGGCCGAGAAAACTGAATTTGTTCTTCGCATGAGCAAATGCGCACTAGATCAGCAAGTCACCTATATCTCGGGGCTATTCTTGGATGGAGCCCTCTCTTGGTGGAATCTGCAAGTACAGACACTTGGTGAAGCTGCTGCCTACGCGCTAACCTGGACCGAACTGAAGGAACTTATGCGCAGGAAGTACTGCTCTCGCGCGGAAATCCAAAGATTGGAAACCGAGTTCTGGCATTTGAAAATGGGCGGTCCAAAGATCGCAGAATACGTTCAAAGGTTCCATGACTTATCGCATGTGGTACCCTACATGGTCACTCCGGAGTTCAAGCGGATTGAACGTTTCATTTGGGGATTAGCTCCTCAAATCATAAGCATGGTGACCTCATCCAAGCCTGCGACCATTACTGAGGCAATCGATTTGAGCGTAGCTCTCACTGAGGAGGCTATTCGCCTGAACAAGTTTGATGAGATCAAGACGAAGAAGGCAGAGACTCACGTCGAGTCATCAGGAGGTAACAAACGGAAGTTCTCGAACTTCAAGCAGGGCGCCAGTGTGGTTGTTAAGAAAGGAGAACCAAGCACACCAGCTCAGGTTACAGCTGGTAGTGGAAAGAAAGGAAAAGGATATATGGGCACCCAGCCCAAGTGCAACACCTGCCAGCGTCACCATTCTGGCCGATGCGGGCCAAAAGTATGTGAAGCTTGTGGAAAGACTGGTCACTTGAAGGATTCTTGTTGGGCTAGTGCTGGCCGGGGAGGCCAAGGAGGATTTGGGAATAGAAATATTAATCGTGGTGGTATTGGGAATCGCCCACAAGGGAACAATGGAGGAAACGGGAATCGAGGCAACATTGCGAATCAAGCTGGTAATGCGAACCAAAACAACAACCAAGCTGGAAATGGAGGTGGAAACGGGCAAAGACTTGGATGCTTTAACTGTGGTGATATCGGGCATTTTAAGAGGAACTGCCCAGATTTAAACCAAGCCCGTGGAAGAGTGTTCCAAATCGAAGCGAGGGAAGCGCGCCAGGACCCCAATGTCGTTACCAGTACGTTCCCTGTAAACCAACGCTATGCATCCGTTTTATTTGATACTGGTGCCGATTATAGCTTCGTGTCGTTAGAATTTAAGGATATGCTTGGTTTAGCCGCTAATAAGTTAGATATTCCCTACTCAATCGAATTGGCTAATGGGAAGTTAGTAGAAGCCAATAAAGTTATCAGAGGTTGTGTGATCGAATTGGGAGAGCGTGAGTTTGCTCTAGATCTACTACCAGTCCAGCTGGGGAGCTTTGATGTAGTAGTAGGAATGGATTGGTTATCAGGCAACAAGGCTGAGATAGTTTGTCACGAAAAAGTCATTCGTATCCCGACCGAAGATGGCGAAACAATTGTGGTTCACGGGGAGAAGCGTGATACGCCGTTGAGAGTTATCAGCTGCCTGAAAGCACGAAAGTGTTTGCAGAAGGGATGTGTTGCCTTCCTGGCACACATTGTGGATAAGAAGGCTGCTGAGCCGAGAATAGAAGACATCCCTGTCGTGAGGGAATATCCAGAAGTCTTCCCAGAGGACTTACCTGGACTGCCACCTCAGAGACAAGTAGAGTTCCGCATTGACTTAGTTCCAGGCGCCGCGCCTGTGGCTAAGGCACCTTATAGACTTGCTCCGTCTGAGATGCAGGAACTGTCAACACAACTTCAAGAGTTGTTAGACAAGGGATTTATCCGACCAAGCTTCTCGCCTTGGGGAGCTCCAGTCCTGTTTGTCAAGAAGAAGGACGGTAGTTTTCGTATGTGCATTGACTACCGGGAGTTGAACAAGCTGGCGATCAAGAATAGATATCCTCTGCCAAGAATTGATGATCTGTTTGACCAACTGCAAGGTTCAAGCTTTTATTCAAAGATCGATTTGCGATCTGGATACCATCAGTTAAGGATACAAGAGGAAAGTATCCCAAAGACAGCCTTCAGAACTCGTTACGGACACTACGAGTTCCTTGTTATGCCGTTTGGGTTGACAAACGCACCTGCAGTCTTTATGGACTTGATGAATAGAGTTTGCAAGCCGTACTTGGACAAGTTCGTGATTGTGTTTATCGACGACATCTTGATTTATTCAAGAACAAAGGCTGAGCACGAGCAGCATCTAAGAGCTATTTTGGAGCTGCTAAAGAAGGAACAGTTGTATGCCAAGTTCTCTAAGTGCGAGTTTTGGCTACGTGAAGTCCAATTTCTTGGACATGTGGTGAATGGAGATGGAATCCATGTGGATCCAACCAAGATCGAAGCGATCAAGAATTGGGAAATGCCAAAGACGCCAACCGAGATTCGACAATTCTTGGGTTTGGCTGGCTACTATCGAAGGTTCATTGAGGATTTTTCAAAAATCGCTCAACCTTTGACACTCCTCACGCAGAAAGATAAGAAGTTTGATTGGGGAATCAAACAGGGAGAAGCATTCCAGATATTGAAGGATAGGCTCTGCAATGCGCCAATCTTAGCACTACCGGAAGGTACAGATGATTTCGTGGTATACTGTGACGCCTCACGTCAAGGATTGGGTTGTGTGTTGATGCAACGCCAAAAGGTTATTGCTTACGCATCGCGTCAATTGAAAGTGCACGAAAAGAACTATACCACACATGATTTGGAGCTAGGCGCAGTGGTATTTGCATTAAAGATCTGGAGACACTACCTTTATGGTACAAAGTGTACAATCTTTACAGATCACAAGAGCCTACAACACATATTCAATCAGAAGGAGCTGAATATGAGGCAGAGACGATGGGTGGAGTTGCTGAACGATTACGACTGCGAGATAAAGTACCACCCAGGGAAGGCGAATGTGGTCGCCGATGCCCTAAGTCGAAAGGAGAGGATCAAGCCCATAAGGGTTAGGGCTTTAGAAATGATTATCCGAACCGATCTTTCCTTGCGCATTCGTGCCGCGCAGAAAGAAGCTCTCAAGGAAGGAAACCTTGAAGTAGAATATCTCCGTGGGATGGAGAAGCTACTGGTACCAAACGAGGAAGGAACGTTATGTTTTGAGAAAAGGATTTGGGTTCCTTGGTTTGGAGGTTTAAGGAAGGTTATTTTCGATGAAGCTCACAAGTCGCGGTACTCTATCCACCCTGGAGCGGATAAGATGTATCAGGATCTCAAAGATTATTATTGGTGGCCTAGGATGAAAGGCGATGTTGCTGTTTATGTGAGCAAATGTTTAACGTGTGCTAAGGTGAAAGCGGAATACCAGAAGCCTTCAGGACTTCTGCAACAACCTGAGATTCCCAAGTGGAAATGGGAACAAATCTCCATGGATTTTATTACAAAGTTGCCAAGAACGCCAAGAGGCCATGACACTATTTGGGTAATAGTGGACCGATTAACAAAGTCAGCACACTTCTTACCTATCAGAGAGAAGGATAATACGAGCAATTTGGCCGAAATCTACATGAGAGAGATCGTTACGCGCCATGGAGTACCTCTCTCAATCATCTCCGATAGAGACGGAAGATTTGTGTCAAGGATATGGCAATCCTTCCAAGAAGCTTTTGGCTCACAATTAAATCTGAGCACTGCGTTTCATCCGCAAACTGACGGTCAAAGCGAGCGAACGATACAGACTTTGGAAGACATGCTGAGAGCGTGTGTTATGGATTTGGGCGGTAGCTGGGATAAGCATTTGCCTTTGGTCGAATTTTCATACAACAACAGCTACCACACCAGTATTGGTGTCGCGCCATTCGAAGCTCTTTACGGACGCAAGTGTCGATCACCCCTATGTTGGGCTGACGCAGGTGATAGGCAGCTTGTTGGTCCAGAAATCGTCCAAGAGACGAGAGACAAGATTGTGCAGATTCTAAAACGCATCGAAGCAGCTCGCCACAGACAGAAAGCCTATGCAGACCCAAACCGGAAACACTTGGAATTTCAAGTGGGAGAAATGGTGTTATTGAAAGTTTCACCCTGGAAGGGTGTGGCACGCTTCGGAAAGCGTGGAAAGTTAAATCCGCGCTACATTGGTCCCTTCAGAATTTTGGAAAGAATAGGACTAGTAGCATACAAGCTGGACTTACCTGCTGAACTCCATTCAGTTCACGATACATTTCATGTATCCAACCTGAAGAAGAGTCCAACTCAAGATACCATTGCCATTCCCATCGACGAGATTCATGTTGACGACACGCTCCATTTCGTTGAAGAACCGGTTGAGGTTACGGATTGGAAAGTAAACAAGACCCGCCGGAGCAGTGTCAAGCTTGTCAAAGTTCGTTGGAATGCCAGACATGGTCCTGAATACACCTGGGAGCGTGAGGACCGGATGAAAGAGAAATACCCCCACCTATTTCCTAAGAACCCTGCATCGACAAGCAGAACTAAAAATTTCGGGACGAAATTTTTCTAACGGGGGGAGAATGTGACAACCCTCACTAAACCAAGTATCCGTACGACTTAATTAATAATTAATTACTGCTTAATTACTGTGCTTGTTTGAAATTACTGATGAACTGCTACTTGATTACTGATACATGTACTTACTTGCATCATACTTTACTTACTGTCACTACATTATTTACATGCTGAACCTTAGTGACAAACATGATGCACAAAAGCACAGTAGCACAATGAACGGATAACCTATTGAACATGCTGATAGAGCCAGCATCAGGCAGACACTGCCTCTAAGGCCCGTAGGAGCCAGAAATATTTTACTACACTAGTGGTGAGTGTAGGGATACAAGGGTTGTAGAACTACGTCTCTAGGAATAAGTACAATGACTGGATGTGCCTAAGACGTGCTCTAAACACAAAAACTCAGCACTTTACATAATAATTCAGCTTTTAGCTACCTAATAAAGTGCCAAAACATGAGAAAAATATTACTAGACACTTTCCAAAGTGTCAGAAATGAGTTGTGTCACTAAAAATAGTATTAACAACACTTTAAAGCTTTGTTAAGCACTTTAACGGATTACCATCCAACCGAACAACCGGATTTTACCCGGAACATGAAAGTATTGTCATTTTCGTTGTTTATCTTTTTCTGAGCCAGTTAGGGTCCCTGAATACCCTAACACCCGTCATAACACACTACACACTAGTAACCGGGTTAATCACTTAACTTAACTAGATTAACCTAACTAATATCCTAACTACTAGTTGGAATCGGACCAAGACCCCCCCCCCCCTTTCCAACGAAACCGTCCCCAAGGGGACACCCTTGTACCATGTTGATTATTTTAATCAACCATGTCTAATATCTATTAGGCACATGATCCTATGGTTAATATCCTTGAGTGTTGTCTATAAGTAATGAGCTTAATCCAACATAACATACACTTAACACCACAACTCACACACACTCTCTCCCTCTCCTAGAGCTCTCGGCCGAACACACCCCACCCCCATCCACCATTTTCGATTTTTGATCTTCACTTTCCAAGCTCATACAAGTGTTAAGGATCGCGTACAAGGAACCTTGGTGCAATCGGAAGGCGAAGGACCTCACTCTATTGCTTTTATCCACGCATTTTTCGCTTAGATTCTTCCCTAGCCTCGAGCTAGTAGTAAGTTGCTTAAATCACCTTCTTGAACTATTTTAAAGTGGTTAATATGATTTGTAACGGTTAAAACTCGTAAACATACAAGATGACACACAAAAGTCTACTTAAAACACTAAAAATGTTGGTTAAAAGCTCATATGTTGTGTAAAACTTGTAGTATTTGATTTGTGTGAGTATTTGGACCCGATCTATGTTGTGGTAGCTCGGATCATCATTTAACCCGGGTTGGTCATGATCATGGATCATGACATAAGGTTGTTTTGGAAGTAACAAGGGTTAAAGGATGAAACTCTACCACACACGAATCATGAACTTGTGTAAAAGCGATTTTGCTTGTGAAATAGTGTTTAAAACTAGTAGATCTACGGATCTACAAGTGGTATTTTCAAAGGACCAAGTGTCAAGAGAAAACATGCTTTTAAAGGCGGATCTTACACCAACACGAATGGTTTTTAGAACACACAAGTGTGTAAACACTTGTGTAACACAAGGTTTCGACAAAATAACTATTTTTGAAAAAGATGACGAGAAGTTGTAAAGACGGAACTTCCCTAAAAACGAGGTTTTTACAAAATCGGATTGTTTTATATAAAGATCCACTAAAAATGATGGAAAGATACTACATATTTTGGAAAAACCACAAGTTCATGTATTTTTGCGATTTACATCTATTTTGACTAGTTGATGGTTTGAATAATGCTTATTGATGATTGAGAAAATTGTTGGTTTGATTTATAAAAGAAAATGATACGCTTGAAAGCGTGGCCACCTCCAGTTACAGAGGAAACTCTGGCGAAATTTTTCTAAAAACCTAACACTTAGAATTATTTCACTATAGGTGTTAGAGATACTTGTCGACTTGTTTTCAAACTATGAATTTCGCCACGACTTTATTTACAAAATATCGGAGGTGGGATTTCACAAAATAAAACGTGATACATATATATATTTAGTATATATTTTTCACAACCTTACTTGTATAAGTGTTTATGATTATTTTGTGAACTACGTAAATATTATTTTTAGGGTAAAAATAATATTACTAAGTATTATTTTGGGAAAATCACATGTATTAAAGTATAATATTTTTTAGAAGAAAATTTATATTTTGAAGTTGGAAATAAAATATATTTTAAGTGAGACTTAATAATATATTTCGAAATTATACACACATGTATTAAATCCCCCATCCTTGGGAAGGAAAATGACTACCAAGTATACCGAATATAAACACGAAATAGTTGTCTAACTATTTCCCAAAAACTTAAACCTTAAAGCTAAGGCACGGCCGTCCGTCTAATAGAGTTAGTACGTGTAGGTCGTCATACAGCTGCTTGATTTGGAGGTATACCTGGTAGAGACGCACCACAGTGAGTTCATGTCCCCCTTTTCTCTTAACTGTTTTCAGTTTTCTAAACTGCGGGGGTGAAATACATGTTACTTTGATTACAATTACTTTATACATGGTATGGTTAGCGTAAGGAGGTTTACTACTTAGATCATGTGAGTGGGTAGGCAGAAACTGGAGGCCATTAATCCTCATTGTAGGACCGAGGGACGTAAGCGGTAGATCTATCTGGGTGTAGCGAGCCCAACCCCAGGCCCAACCAGAACGGACCTCGGGGTGACTTTGTACCCATCGCGAAATCTTCTAGGTTTGAGTCTTCCTACTTGCACTTCACACATATCGATGGCCTTGCAAACCATTGGTGATCTCTTTTTCCTTAATTGCTACATACCAGGATTTTTATACATACAAGGTTTATTTACTCTCTTACACATGAACTCGCTCAACATTATTGTTGATTTTTCAACTTACATGTATTTCAGGGAATTAAAGATCTGGCGCGGTATGTTATGTTTTCCCGCTGCATATGGGTTCCGAGGTCATCCGGGTTTAGGAAATGTGACTTTTTCCTGGACGAGTCACAAATCTTAAACTGCGTTTTATTCATGTTGATGTTTATGTCTTTCAAAACAATGTTTTATGTTATGAGGTTGTAAGTCCCTAAGACAATGTTATGTTACTTCAGTTTTTAAAACTTAAATCTATGGATGATCTTGCATGGTTTTATTTCATATAGCTTTATTATGGTTAAGCTATGGTATTAAGAAGTCACACCAAAATAACCACGCTTCCGCAAAGCCAGGGTGTGACATATTTCTAGCACACTACCTCACTTAACTAATTTGATCACTAAATTGCTTAGGTAATTTTTGACCAAAACAGTAGCTATATCCAGATTAGGGATATCTAAGGATTCTTTACTAAACTTAGTGATGTAATCCCTAACTGATTCATTTTGACCTTGTGTTACCCTATATAGATCACTAGTTAAACGTTCAAATTTTCTGCTACATGAGAATTGACTATTAAACAGATTAACTAGATTAGCAAATGAAGTAATAGAGTAAGGGGGAAGACTTAGCGGCCATTTAAGAGCAGATCCTGTGAGTGTGGATCCGAAACCCTTGCATAGACATGCTTCTTTTCACCTCTCTGGGATGGGGTTGATCTCCATCCTTTCTCTATATTGAGCTACATGTTCTTCTGGATCCGTTGAACCATCATACAGCTTCATAGTTGGTTTTTGGAACCTTTTGGGTATCTCAGCATCACAAATGGGTGGTGCAAAACGAGATATCCTATGGCTCCCATCTGCAATTTTAGGGATGGGCTTAACCACTCCTGGAACGCTGGATATCATATCCTTCAGCTTCTGTAATTCCCTAGCCATAGTTTGATTGATACCTGTATCCTGCATAGAGCCATGGTTAGTGTTATAAGAATTATTAAAAGTATTACCTCCCATAGGATTTGAGTTAGGAATTGCAGATGTGAATCCATATTGACGGGATTCTGGTATGATCGAAGGACCAGAAGACGCAATGGTCTGCATTGGAATGAAGTCTCCTTGATGAACATCTAAACTTGGGGGTTGTACGCTTCTCAAGAATCCTTGATCCTGAAAGATGTTGGATCCTTGAACCTGGAAGGAGGATCCTTGAACCTGAGAGGATCCTAGAACCTGAGAGGATCCTTGGACCTGAGAGGATCCTTGGACCTGAAAGGATACTTGAAACTGAGAGGATCCTTGAACCTGAGAGGATCCTTGAACCTGAGAGGATCCTTGGACAGTGTGCGTCCCCAAATGTCCTCCTGAGCTGACAAAGGATCCCTGATGCTGGAAAGAGGATCCCGAAGGCTGAAAAGAGGATCCTTGAGGCTGGAAATGAGACCCTAAAGCCTGGCTCATAGTTGTTGTTCCATAGCGCCTCCCCAATGGTCCACTCTGATAGTGGATGTCCGGAGCTGCAGTTTGCAAGGCGGTTATAGCTGGAGTGTCGAAATCCAATGACCTTGGTATCAGAGGAGAGTGATCCTCCCCTGATTTCTTCTGTTTCTTGATATCACCAATCTCCCGGAGGATCCTTTCATTGGTTTTGTCCTGCTCTTGTATGTGATCCCTCATCTGCAAAATCAAAGTAAAAAGATCATTAGTAGTAGGATTAGAAGAAACAGTAGAAGTTTGTGGTTTTGGAAAAATGGGGCTTGGTCTCTTTGCAGCATTTTCAGCATTCTTCTGAGATCCAGAAGGTGGTGGAGGCAAAGGTGGGACGCCCTGTGAAGAACTCATTGTCGGCATTTGTAACAACTGTGCTTGTAATCACTATGAACAGTTCTATTATCAATAAAACAATGTTATTTGATCCCAATGTTTGTTTGATTGTGTTTTACATTTTTCATGTTTTGACTTTTATGTAATTTCAAACTCTACATCACTTTCTGGAGAGTTATACGCAAACTAGTGCGTAAACGTACTCAGTTTAATGCGAGAAATACTCCGGAACATCAACATATACTCAACATACCATAAATAACCTTTACATAACTTAGAAATAAGTTTTGAAGGCTTTGGTATGGCAAAAAACAAGTTAATTCGACTACAGGGACTAAATATGACAAACTGCGAAAGTATGTCAATTTGAACTGTAACGAACATTCCGGAACATAACCATAAGTTAAACACACCATAAATATCCTTTACATAGCTTAGAAATAGGCTTTGAGGGGTTCGGTGTGCTAAAATAAACTTTTGGGTCATTCAGGGACTAAAAGTGTCAAAAAGTGCACAAGTTTGCATTTTCGAGCATAACTTACGTTCTGAATACATCCGGACATCCAAAATTTTATGAAAGCATGACTACATTATATTTTAGTGTTCGCCTTAAGAAAAATCCATTCGTTGCGTCATTTGGATCGTTTTTCGCGCTTGTGCGCATTTCGTCGTAATTAAGCGAACATCGCGTTCGTACGGCCAAACGAACCAACATCAGACATATTTTTGAACATGTTTCATGTCCACAATGTTTAGGCAACATTTTAGGGCCTTAAAGTTGGCTTTACGGGCCTTAGAAGTGTCGGAAATGGCTTAAATACGCAACAGGGACCAAAACTGCCATTTTTGAAAGTATGTGCAGATCAGACAGGCCCAGGCGGCCCGCCTGAGTTTTGGCAGATCCTGATGCGGGCCGCTTCCCACTATCAGACCAGATTAAATGTTTCTAATCACAAGTTGCAGCCATTTGATCCTCCACCACATGTTTTGAGTTGATGTGTCACTAAGATAAGGAGCATTTGTGGCACCATAACATTCCGACAAGTGTACGCACGAGATTCGATCACGTTATTCAAGAAACGATCCTAACGGTTACCCGAAAACTATATATACCCCATGCCTTTCATTGTTTTAAGGCACTAGAATCTGAATTGTTGTGTTCTAAGTTGAAACTTTGTTTCATACCTGAACTATACTGATCTAGATTAGCATTCGGGGACCCTTCGTAAGTATTCTTTCGTTCTTTTCCTTATTTTTACTGCTTTTCGAGTCAGAAAGTCAAACTTTGTTTGACTTTCAGCGTTGACCAGTAATGGTCAATGCGAAGTTCGTTTGAACTTCGCAACGTGATTGTAATCACGATGGTCATAGTCCCTTGGGACTATGCCTACTGATTACCACGTTGTCAAGGGTCGTAGGGTAAGCGATCTAATAAATCGCTTATACCTCGAACCCGACCCAGTTTGGTCGATCATTAGGATCCGACCAAATACATTAGGTGACCATAGTGTAGGGAATAACCTTCCGAGGTTATACCTTATGGTCACGACGGTTAAGTAGTTGTATGATAGGTAGTTTATATGCCTTAGGTAAATTACCAGAATACCCTTTTCATACATAATTGGTAATTTAGCATATGTAACCTAAACTTTTGTCACGTAACTGATTATGTAACATGTTTAGGCATATAATACTTGTCATAGGACTAGTTAGGCGGTCCGAACGCGTTTCACGCGCACGGCACGTTAAAGTAGCATAAGCTTCCTAAACGGGTCGTAATGGGTCGTAAACAATTATGTTAGGTTTCATTTAGTATGTAGGCTTTGTTAAACCAAATGACACGAGTCTCTACACTCGTTTGGTTTACGAAACCTCATTCTATCCAATCATCCGATTAAGGTCCGGTTATTAACATAGTTACCTATATTAGGTGCCGTTTGATTCCGAGATCTCTTGCATTGCTTGGTGGTTATCTTTATACAACTGAGCAATCACAAGTGAGTACATAGACCCCTCTTTTACTGTTTTCCAAACTGTTTTGGGGTGGAACACATGTGCCTACTTATTACTTTCATGCTTTCCTGTTTTAACATCATATACATTCTATGTTCGTTAGTACATTATAGTACATGATTTCATTACATCTTATGCTAGGTGTGCCCATTGTGTGCATTACTTAGTACATTGTTTTACATGACATTTCCTGCTAGGTGTGCCCATTGTGTGCATTACTTAGTACATTGTTTTACATGACATTTCCTGCTAGGTGTGCCCATTGTGTGCATTACTTAGTACATTGTTTTACATGACATTTCATGCTAGGTGTGCCCATTGTGTGCATTACTTAGTACATCGTTTTACATGACATTTCACGCTATGTATGTTCATTTGATTACATACTTAGTGCATTGTTTTCACATGTTTACATTTTGGTATGACATTTGGTTTGTTTACATGGGACAATACATTCATTAACATTAGCTACGCCGTTCGTTAGTAGGTAGTGGTACCATAGGAATTGACAACTCCCGTTCCGGACATCCCAGGGTAAGGGGACAGAAAGGAATGACCGAATTCGTTGACATAAGACAGATAGACCTTTAATTTGTTTAAAGGGTTTATCACCACAGTCGCCAGGCTTGGATGTATGCATATTCACAATACCGCATAGATGTTCATATTAAATAGTTGCATGCATTTACACAAAACATAGCTTTGATTTAAACCAAGTTTTACTTCAATACTTTGTTTTTGTGCATATGGTTTAGTTGAGACATTTCACTTGCCATACATGACATTTTGACATAGACATTTGACATGGATATTTGACATAGACATTTGACATGGATATTTGACATAGACATTTGACATGATTTACATCCTGACATAAACACTTTGACACATTATTCAATACATTTGACAATTTGGTTAAACATAGACTTCTTACATTGGTTGGTTTGGTTTGATTAAGTGATTAAGTTAACGATGCGTGTGTAATATGATACAAGCATGGTGGATACGCCGCTGGTACTTCCTATATATAAGTGTTTGTATGGTATTACATGGCGTAACGTTATTTGAATCATTTCAGTTTGAGACATAGAACATTTTATACAAATAACATACTTTTCACAAGACATTGATTTACAAACAATTTATCTTATACAAACACATTTTTACATGGTTATTTATTTAACCTGACATTTACTTATACATATCATCTGATCTTATTGTTTTCAAATGATTTACAAGACAAAGCAAATAACAAGGTTCATGACTAAACATTTTCTCAAACATAAGTCATGGAACCCATTTTCACAAAACCTATGTATCTCACAGGCATTTTTATGCTGACGTACCTATTTTCACATGTGTTTTCAGGTGCTTTTCCATAGGATGTTGATCATGATACTAGGGCGGACCTGTGCCTTAGATGATAGACTATGTTTAATTATGTTCTGAACTCTTAATTTACTATTTCGAGACAATGTAACACCCTTGTTTAATAAATAAAATACAACTTTGTATGCCATGGTTATGAGACAATAAATTCTGTCGCAACACGCCCCGATGTTTCCGCCGCGGTTTGTTGTTTTACGCGGTCGGGGTGTGACAGAAGAGTTGGTATCGGAGCCAATGGTTATAGGGAATTAGGTTATTAGTAATGCTTTGACCTAGACTATAACTTTTCTAGGAACCTAACACAAGCTATCTTGTGTTTAGATCTTAAAACATGTACATCACCTATCCTTAGGTGATTAACAAAACAAGTAACCAAAATTTTTCCGAATCGATTTTTGAAAAACAATCATCTGTTTTTGAATAAATTTTTACAAGGTTTTGAACCCTCAATTGTAAGGTTTTGAACCCTCTGTTATATGGTTTTGAACCCTTTTCAGTATTGGTTTTTGGCCTTGTGCCTTCTAATTTTCAAAAATCCCGTCAAACGTTTTGGGTTTTAAATAATGTGAACATGTGCAAACTGGAAGGGTGAATGCCTGTATTCTGGGTTTTCTGTCTAGGCAAGCACTTCGTATACATCTCAACCAGACGCGAGACCAGTTGTGCTTACCTGGGAATTCTTGGAGTGAGTGTTCACTTATAGGCGAGCATGTCTTCATTATACATTATTTCTAAACCATTTACTTTGATTAGTCACTGTGTGTCGTTTGTTTGCTTTGTGATACGGACGAATGACCACCATCTTTGCTTTTGTTGATTTTGTTTCATCTCATTCTTTTCATCCAATCATCTCACTCGTTCCTTTACATGTTTTCCTCTTTTAGAATGCCTCCTCGACGCGATAACCAGATAGCTACTGCCGAGCTGGCAGAAATTATTGCGCAGCAGATGGCTGCTCAGTTTCCAAATCTCTTTGCTCAATGGAATCAAGCCAACAACAACAACAATGTTCCATGCAAATACAAGGATTTTAACCAGGCTAAACCACTCAAGTTTAGTGGTTCTGAAGGAGCGACTGGGCTTCTTCAGTGGTTCGAGAGCATAGAGAATACTTTTCGCCATGTGCAGTGTCCAGATAATCGCAAGGTAGAGTTCTCCTCGAGCGTATTTCAGAAAAGGGCTTTGACATGGTGGAACGGGGTTATGAGGGACCAAGGTGCAGAAGTCGCTCTCGCACAGACATGGGCTGAACTTAGAGCCCTTATGATGAGGGAATTCTGTCCTCGCCATGAACAGCGAGCGTTGGAGAAAGAGTTTGACGTTTTGAAACAAGATAGTGGTGAGCACAGGGCTTATACTGATAGGTTTGAAGAATTGAGTCTGCTTTGCCCAACAATGGTCACCCCACTCGACAAGGCTATCGAGAGATACATCGATGGTCTACCTGACTCGGTACAAGACATTCTCACTGGTAGTAACCCTGCCACACTTCGTCAGGCGATCGAGTTATCTGCGACATTGACTGAGTCGCAGATCCGGAAGAACAAGTTACACCGGAAGGGTGACAAGGGCAAGAAGCAGTCGGCTGACAAGGAAGATAGCAAGAAAGGTCAAAACTTGAATGGAAAGAACTCTGGTTCTTCGAAGAGGTCAAGGAAGCGTAAGGCTTCCCAAAATTTTGCTATCACTGCTCAAGCTAATCAGGCAGCTCCCAACCAACCCGCACAGTTTCCAGCAAAGAAACCCTATACAGGGAATGCACCTTTGTGCAATAGATGCAACAGTCACCACCAGCCGCAACTTCAATGCCGTTTCTGTACTAACTGTGGGAAATCAGGCCATCTTGCCAATGTTTGTCGATCTGCTCAGAATCCCGCGGTTCAGAACCCGGCTCAACAAGTTGCTCAGCCTCCTGCTCCGCAACAGGGTCAAGCTGCACGACCACAATACCCACCAGGTGCTTGTTACAATTGTGGGGATCTGACCCACTATAGGAATCGGTGCCCAAGACTAGTCAACCAGAACCAGAACCAGAACCAGAATCAGGCTCCGGCTCGAGGCCGAGTTTTTAACATGAATGCCCAAGAGGCACAGGCTGACGATAATGTGGTGAACGGTACGTTCTTTATTAATAATCAGCCTGCATCTGTTCTTTTCGATTCTGGTGCCGATAAGAGTTTCGTGTCCTTGTCTTTTGAGCAAATGCTTCGCGTGTCTAGAACGAAACTAGGCAAATCTTTGACAGTAGAAGTTGCTAGTGGTGAACCCATTATTCTTGACTCTGTTCTTCACAACTGCCAGTTGAATCTTAACGACCATCTTTTTCCTATTGACCTCGCGCCTATGCAACTTGGAAGCTTCGACGTTATTGTGGGAATGGATTGGTTATCCAAGCATCACGCAGAGATAGTTTGTTCTAAGAAGATTGTTCGTGTGCCGCTTTCGACAGGCGAGATTCTGCAGGTTCAAGGTGAGAAACCCACCGGTGGTCTCAAACTCATGTCTTGTTTTAAAGCTCGGAAGTATCTGCAGAAGAACTATGTGGCTTTCTTAGCACATGTTACAGAAGATAAAGGCAAGGATAAGTCTATTTCAGATATTCCTGTCGTTCGGGATTATTCTGAAGTGTTCCCTGAAGATTTACCTGGTCTACCTCCAGCACGCCAAGTCGAGTTCCGCATTGATCTCGTACCTGGTGCAAATCCCATTGCCAGAGCTCCATATCGTCTTGCACCGTCTGAGATGCAAGAGTTGTCTAAACAGCTTCAGGAGCTCTCTGACAAAGGTTTTATCCGTCCCAGCTTTTCACCGTGGGGTGTTCCCGTTCTTTTTGTCAAGAAGAAGGATGGATCCTTTAGGATGTGTATCGATTATCGTGAGCTTAACAAGCTTACCATCAAAAATCGATATCCTCTACCTCGCATAGACGACCTCTTTGATCAGTTACAAGGCGCTTCTTATTTTTCGAAGATTGATCTGCGATCCGGATATCATCAACTTCGGGTGCAAGAAGAAGACATTCCGAAAACAGCATTCCGTACTCGTTATGGACATTACGAGTTCACAGTCATGCCATTCGGTTTGACTAATGCTCCTGCTGTTTTCATGGACTTAATGAATAGGGTCTGCAAACCTTATTTGGATCAGTTCGTCATTGTTTTTATTGACGATATCTTGATTTACTCTAAGACGCGAGCTGATCACGACCAGCATCTTCGTCTTACTCTGGAACTCCTGAAGAAAGAGCAACTTTTCGCCAAATTCTCCAAGTGCGAATTTTGTGTAACACCTGTGTCATTTCAACCATCAAACAAATGCCCAACCAGTGAAATATTGTATTTCATACTTGGGATTTGTAAAAATATGTGTATCGTTTACACATATCAATTCTTGTTCGATTTCAAACACTATATCGCTTTCTGGAAGGTTATACGCGCACTGATGCGTAAATATAACCAGTTTAATGCAACGAACACTCCGGAATAGTGAAATAGGCTTAACATACCTTAAATAACCTATACATAACTTAGATATAAGTTTTGGAAGGTTTGGTGTGGTGAAATCAAAGTTAAATCGCTTACAGGGACTAAAGTTGACAAACTGCGAAAGTATGCCAATTTGAACTGTAACAGACCTTCCGGAACATGACCATAAGTTAAACATACCATAAATATCCTTTACATAGCTTAGAAATAGGCTTTGAGGGGTTCGGTGTGCTAAAATAAACTTTTGGGTCATTCAGGGACTAAAAGTGTCAAAAAGTGCACAAGTTTGCATTTTCGCGCATAACTTACGTTCTGAATACATCCGGACATCCAAAAATTTATGTGAGCATGACTACATTATATTTTAGTGTTCGCCTTAAGAAAAATCCATTCGTCGCGTCATTTGGATCGTTTTTCGCGCTTGTGCGCATTCCGTCGTAATTAAGCGAACATCGCGTTCGTACGGCTAAACGAACCGACATCCGAGATATTTTTGAGCATGTTTTAAGTTCCCTATACTTTAACTTCATTTTAGAGCTTTGAAATGGGGTTAACGGGCCTTAAACATGTCAAAAATGGGCTGATTGCATTGCAGGGACCAAAACTGTAAATCTGCCAAAGTTGTTACCTTACGGACCTCAACATTGGCAGCTTTGAGGTCCGTAAAGCAAGTTTAGACCAGATGCAGAGTACTTAACAGCCTGTTTTCAGCAGATTTAACCACAACCACATGTTTTAAATTGCTTAATCACTAAGATAAGGAGCATATGTGGCTCCATAAACTTTGTGACAAGTGTACGGCTCGGATCGTGGCACGATATTCAAGAAACGATCCTAGCGGCTCTACTTTTTCTATAAATACCCACCCCCCTTTGGCTTAAAAACCCACAAATCTGATCATTTGTGCTCTAAGTTGGAACCTTCGTTTCATACCTGAGCTATTTTGATCTGGGTTAGCATTCGGGGACCCTTCGTAAGTATTCTTTCGTTCTTTTCCTTATTTTTACTGCTTTTCGAGTCAGAAAGTCAAACTTTGTTTGACTTTCAGCGTTGACCAGTAATGGTCAATGCGAAGTTCGCTAGAACTTCGCAACGTGATTGTAATCACGATGGTCATAGTCCCTTGGGACTATGCCTACTGATTACCACGTTGTCTAGGGTCGTAGGGTAAGCGATCTGATAAATCGCTTATACCTCGAACCCGACCCAGTTTGGTCGATCATTAGGATCCGACCAAACACATTAGGTGACCATAGTAGGTAGGGAATAACCTTCCGAGGTTATACCCTATGGTCACATCGTTTAAGTAGTTGTATGATAGGTAGTTTATATGCCTTAGGTAAATTACCAGAATACCCTTTTCATGTATAATTGGTAATTAAGCATATGTAACCTAAACCTTTGTCACATAACTGATTATGTAACATGTTTAAGGCATATAACACTTGTCATAGGACTAGTTAGGCGGTCCGAACGCGTTTCACGCGAACGACGCGTTAAAGTAGCATAAGCTACCTAAACGGGTCGTAATGGGTCGAAATCACTCAGGTTAAGTTTCATTTAGTATGTAGGCTTTGTTAAACCAAATGACACGAGTCTCTACACTCGTTTGGTTTACAAACCCTAATGCTACTCAATCTTCCGATCTAGGTCCGGTTTATTAACATAGTTACCTATACTAGGTGCCGTTTGATATCCGCGATCTCTAGCATTGTTTAGTTGTTACTCAAGGACTACTAAGCAATCTCAGGTGAGTACATAGACCCCTCTTTTACTGTTTTCCAAACTGTTTTGGGGTGGAACACATGTGCCTACTTGTTACTTTCATGCTTTCCTGTTTTGACATCATATACTTGCTATGTTCATTAGTACATTATAGTACATGATTTCATTACATTTCATGCTATGTATGCCCATTGTGTGCGTACTTAGTACATTGTTTTACATTACATTTTATGCTATGTATGCCCATTGTGTGCGTACTTAGTACATCGTTCTACATTACATTTCATGCTATGTATGCCCATTGTGTGCGTACTTAGTACATTGTTTTACGTTGCTTTTCTGTTGCCTATGCTTATCCAGCATATGAACACATTATACTACATATTGAACCGTTGTAATCATTTGACTGTGAACCGTTTGTATCTGTGAACCGTGTGAACCGTATTTGACATAGACATTTCGGCATAGACATTTTAACATGATTGACATTTGATCATGCATTTCCCACAAAACATAACTTTGATTTAAACCAAGTTTTACTTCAATACTTTGTTTTTGTGCATATGGTTTAGTCGAGACATTTCACTTGCCATACATGACATTTTTGTTGGGATTTTAACATGTTTATCAAAGCAATTTCATCCATATGAAATAAAAACGCAGCGGAAAATAAGTTTAAAACATGTTGCTTTTATAAGATATAAAACCATTTTTTAAGCAAAATCCCAAAACCCGGATCCATATATGAGATGTATACTTACAAACACAACCATAGGATGTTTAGAAAAACTACCTTCTTGAAGTGTAAGGATTATGAAACGGATGATGCTTCTTGAAATGGTTGTCTTCTAGAGTAGAAGACCTCAAGCTTGTATACCCCAAGCTTCCAACAAACACCACAAGTTTAGCTAGGATTCAACACTTGAAGATCAAAGAATGAACACTTGAAGAACCCCTCTAATGACCGAAAATTTGAGAGTAAAAATTCAGCTCATATGTGTTAATTTTGGTCATTTATTTTGTTAAAATACTAGAGGGAATATCACCAAAAACAAGACCCAATCAAAAGCTCTTACACATGCAAAGATGCATGTCATAGGATTGGACCAACCTTTTTGGGTTAGAGAGAAAGGGGGGGCCGGCCCCCTAGGTGAGTTTTAAAAAAAAAAGATTTTATTTTATTAAATAAAGTCTTGTTTATTTTTATAACTTTTATAAAATAAACACTATATGTTTTCAAGACTTTATGCACCTATTTTAAAATGTTATTTAACTTATTAAATAACAAAATAAAATATTCTCTCATAATAAATTATCCACATAATTTATTGGTTTCTCAAGTGTAATTATTTAGAAAACCAATTTCTAAATATTGTAAGTGTTAATATTTATTTGTTTGATCACATCACAAATAAATAATATAAGTGTTTGTCTAGCTTGTTATTGGGTATGACTCGACTTGGATCATAACGTACTAGCCACATCAATTTATTATGTGTCTTGGGCATACAGAGTCCAACAATCTCCCACTTGCACAAGATACATAGAAGATTGATGCAAGCAGTAAATGACGCCTAACTACGGTTTACTACCCCCAATACGTATGACTATATTTGCCATTCAATAACATCATCCCTTTCAAGTCCCTTACTTGAACATGATTTAGGTGAGTATATCATTTATCCTTTTGTTACAGATGTCATGTTAAATCCAGAGACACAGAGTGATCACTCTCTGTTGATTTAACTTTAGCAGGCCTTAGACATCTTACTCTCAACGAATAAGAGGAACAAATCCCATCTTGACTACATACGTCTCTCACAATCACCTTGTACCACACCTGAGCTTAGCCTTATGTACTGTCATATTACTGACAGCGAAGAAAAAGTCAAGGTATAATATTTGGTGAATATCAAGACCCAATATGTATCTCTGGTCAGAGGATACTATGATATTCGCCTTTACTCAAAATTTACTTATGATCAATCACAAATGATTCCATGCAGTAATATTTGAGAGCGAGCCAGTCCAATATTTGTATCCCACAAATATCTATGAACTTTGGCAGCAACACTTTGCTCTATATTCATTCTAAATGAATATCCACCAATCCAAGTTCATAATAGTCTTACATTCATATTTGTTCCCACAATTATGATCGACTACGGACATTTAGAATAATTAACTTATTCATGGATTTAAACATGCTAATATGAAACATAACTCAAAATACCATAAAAGAGTTAAATTAACAATTGTTTCAATATCCAAATACAAAATTAGATCAAATCCAATCACTAGAATATCGAAGTCCTAAGGAACATGTATGACCCTCATGTTTTCCCCTGTCAAGGAGCTTCGTGAGTGGATCCGCAATGTTTTGATCTGTGTGAACTTGGCGGATACATATCTTTCCCTTTTCAACTTCATCCCTTATGTAGTTGAATCTCCGCTCAATATGTCTAGTCTTTTGGTGCGCACGAGGTTCCTTGATTTGAGCAATCGCACCCTCGTTATCACAAAAGATCTCTAGGGGGTCTTGAATGGTAGGGATCACCCCTAGGTCGGCTATAAATTTCTTCAGCCATGCAGCTTCCTGGGCTGCCAATGAAGCGGCGATGTATTCTGATTCTGTAGTGGACAATGCTACCACGTCTTGTTTTGAGCTCTTCCAAGAGACTGCTCCTCCATTTAAAATGAAGACATACCCCGATTGCGATCGAGAATCATTTCGATCGGTTTGGAAACTCGCGTCCGTGTAACCCTTTACAACGAGTTCCTCCTCACCAGATCCATATATTAAGAACATATCCTTAGTCCTCCTAAGATATTTCAATATACTTTTAACAGCCATCCAATGACTGTTACCTGGATTCTGCTGGTATCTGCTGGTCATGCTCAAGGCGCATGAAACGTCCGGTCTGGTGCATATCATTGCATACATGATGGATCCTATAGCTGACGCATATGGGATTCTTTTCATTTTCTCTTGCTCATCCTTTGAGCTTGGACATTGAGATGTGTTCAATATTGTCCCCTTTTGAATAGGTACAAAACCTCTCTTAGAGTTCTCCATTTGGAACCTATTCAAGACTTTGTCAATGTATGCACTTTGGTTTAAACCTATCAAGCGCCTTGATCTATCCCTATAGACCTTTATTCCCAAAATGTAGGCGACTTCACCAAGATCCTTAATGGAAAAACAACTTCCAAGCCAAGCTTTTACACCTTCCATGGTTGGAATGTCATTCCCAAATAGTAGAATGTCATCGACATACAGTACTAAGAAAGTGATGATGCTCCCACTAGCTTTCTTATACACACAAGCTTCATCACCGTTCTTGATGAATCCAAAATTCTTAATTTCTTCATCAAAGCGGTGATTCCAACTTCTAGATGCTTGTTTCAATCCATAGATTGATTTCTTTAACTTGCATACTTTGTCAGGATGTTTTGGATCGACAAAACCTTCAGGCTGAACCATATAGACATCTTCATCAAGATATCCATTGAGAAAAGCCGTTTTGACATCCAATTGCCAGATCTCATAGTCATAATATGCAGCTATGGCAAACAATATCCTGATTGACTTTAGCATCGCCACAGGCGAGAAGGTCTCATCATAATCAATCCCTTGAGTTTGAGTGAAACCTTTTGCTACAAGTCTTGCTTTATAAGTATCCAAGTTACCATGCATATCCGTTTTCTTCTTGAAAACCCACTTACTTCCAACTACTTTGGAGTTGAGTGGTGGCACAACCAATTCCCAAACTTGGTTGTCATACATGGATTGCATCTCTATGTTCATGGCTTCAAGCCATTTGTCACAATCGGATTTTGACATTACATCATGGTATGTGGTTGGTTCATCTGAATCTACCACGTAGCATCCATCCACGAAAAATCCATATCTTTCAGGTGGATTACTAATTCTACCAGATCTGCGAACATTTTGTGTGTTCCGATCAACCTCTTGATCATTTTCAACAACCTCTTGTTGAGTGCTAGTATCAACCAAACGTGTATCGTCTTGTGGTTCTTGATCCTCTTCAAGTTCCACTGTTCTACTACTAGTTCCTTCCATAAGGAATTTAGCTTCTAAGAACTTACCCTTTCGAGCAACAAATACCTTTTGCTCGGTTGGATCGTAGAAATAATATCCTATATCATCTTTAGGATATCCTACAAAGATACACTTAGTAGATCGGACTTCCAATTTATTTGGAGTGTATTGCTTAACATAAGCTTCACAACCCCAAACCCTTAAGAATGATAATGATGGAGGGTTTCCATGCCATATTTCAAAAGGTGTCCTTTCTACTTTCTTGGTTGGGGCCATATTTAATATACGGACTGCGGAGAGCAAAGCGTAACCCCAAAATGATAGAGGTAATGTGCTTCTAGCCATCATAGATCGAACCATATCTAATAAAGTTCGATTTCTCCTTTCGGACACACCATTGTGTTGTGGTGTTCCAGGTGGAGTAAGTTGTGAAATGATTCCACAACTTCTAAGATGATCTTGAAAGGCACCACTTAGGTATTCACCTCCTCTATCGGTACGAAGGACTTTAATTGTTTTCTTGAGTTGATTTTCTACTTCACTTTTGAAGTCTTTGAACATTTCAAATGCTTCATCCTTGTGTCTTAGTAAGTACACATATCCATAACGACTATAGTCGTCGGTAAAGGTAATGAAGTATCTTTCACCATTCCTAGTCATTGGCTTAAAAGGACCACATACATCCGAATGTATGATACCTAGTAAGTCTTTTGCCCTTTCAAAAGTTCCACTAAAGGGTGTCTTGGTCATTTTGCCTTGTAAACAAGATTCGCATACATCAAATGAATTATCTTCATTTGTATTCAGAAGACCATTTTTCTGAAGTGTATGCATGCGATTCTTGCTTATATGTCCAAGGCGACAATGCCAAAGGTAGGAGTCACTCAAATCCATTTTGAGTTTCTTGTTGGTTACTTGGTACATTGAGCTATCATATGATGCGTTATCATGATCTAATTCATAAATACCATTCAAAGACATAGCTTTAAAATAAAACACATCATTCTTAGAAACATAAATATCATAGTTAACAAATTCGAAATTGAAACCAGATTGTTTTAAAAGGGAAACATAAATTATGTTCCTAGTTAAACTAGGAGCATATAAAACATTCTTCAAAATCACTTCCAAACCACTTGGAAGCTTTAAAACGTAGTCTCCTTGAGCTTCGACTTCAACTTTTGCTCCGTTGCCCATAAAGAGACTACTGTCTCCCTTCTTGTAATGTCTACTTCTTCTGAACCCCTGCAACGAATTGCAAATATGAGTTCCACATCCGGTATCTAGTACCCATGTGTTAGAAGAAATAACATTAAGCTCAACATGTATCATAAAGATAGTACCTGAGGTTTGCCCTGCATCCCTCTTGTTTTTCAACTCCTTGAGATAGGTAGGACAATTTCTCTTCCAATGTCCTATCTCACCACATTCAAAACATGGGTCATTTGTAGCAACCTTTTGCTTCTTCTCCTTCGGTTTGGTGGGTTCTGCTTTAGCTTTTCCCTTTCCCTTAACGTGTCCCTTTCTTTTAGCATAGTTTGCTTTAGAGTCGGGGTGGGGCCTCTTCTTGTTGCCTCCTTCATTGATCGCTAGGACGGGTAAAACCTTTTTGCCCATACTTGCTTCGGCCGTCTTGAGCATTGCATGAAGTTCACCAATGCTCTTGTCCCATCCATTCATGTTGTAATTCATTACAAAACTCTCAAATTTCTTTGTTAAAGAGTTGAGGATCAAATCCGTAGCCAACTCTTTAGAGACGGGACAATTTAGCCTTTCGAGGCGATCAATGTGGCTTTTCATCTTTAGGACATAAGATGATACCGATTGGGTTTCCTCCATTCGACATGCATGAAGCGCTCGAACCGTTTCGAAGCGTTCTACCCTTGCTTGTTGTAGGAACATTTCCTTTAACTGGGTAATCATGTCGTATGCCCCGTGGTGTTCAAAATCCTTTTGAATTTCGGGAATCATAGTTCCCAACATGAGGCATGAGGCTTGCATGGAGTCTTCGGTATACTTAACCCAATCGTTGTAGGCTTCCACATCTTCCACGTTAGGTTCATCGGGAATAGGATCGTCCAACACATAGGATATCTTCTCTTGCTTGAGAACGATTCTCAAGTTTCGAAACCAATCCATGAAGTTGTTATGGTTGAGACGATCCTTTTCAAGGATGGTTCTTAGTGACAGGTTTCGGACGGTTTGGTTAATCGGGTTTGCATTGTTAGCGGCCATCTACAAAATTTAACAAGTTCAATTTTAGTATTTTCGATATTATTATATTTTAATCATTAATACCCTTTTGTGTCTTAAAGACAATTAATAATTAAAATCTAGAATCCAACGTTACATTTAAATATTGGTTAGGTGACCTTTATCCCATTATTTAAATTAACAAGGTAGTCAACGTTTGACAATTGCAACTCTTTGCAACTTCTAGCCATATGGGATCGGTTAAACATCTTTATGTTTAGTTGGCATGTTTAATCCCATCAACACCTTTGTTCCCCATGCTTTGGTGACCCTAAGTTCATGGTTTCCAAATCAAGTCGTCCAACTTACACACACGTGTGACTTTATACACATAAGTGGTTAGGTGACCTTTATCCCACAAACATGGTAAACCCACCTCGAACATACAAGTTCCCTCAAATGTGGTTAGGTGACCTTTATCCCACAATAAGAGTTCCCAAGTGTTTCGAGTGTTGTATAAAAGGATGGTGTTTGACTTGTTTTATAAAAGGGATTTTGAGTTTTCAAAATTCTAGTTTAGAAAACTTTATGTACCATATATTTGCATGCATTCAAATCAATGGTACTTTAGTGAAAACTAATTTTCATGGTTCTTTTTAATAAAACCCAATTTTTATTATAAAAAATCATTAATTTTTAATAAAACCTTTATTAAACATTTTAATGACTTTGTCAAGAACCAATTTTACGCTTGTTGTTGATTATTAGTTTGTTAAGTCATGCATATCTACATATCATCTAAACAACAAAATAAACAACCACACAAGCATAACAATAGGTGCATAACCATAGCCAACTATTTTGACAACACTTGTTAGCCGAAACAAGTGTGTCAAAAGGTCCTTCCTAAAGGGTGAAAATTGACACAAGTAATGTGTCGATGAACTCCCACTTGATCCCGCATCCAAATGCTTCAAGTCTTCTTCTTGTGTTGTGATTTCTCCACCTTCTTTGTGCTTCCAAAAGTCTTTTATTTTCAGCTCCAAACTCCTTTGGACTTCAAAAATGTGTTTTGGTTATCGGGTTAAAATCCCGTAGAGAACGATGAAGTTCTTTGGACCGTATATTATGGTCCAAACCAAAACCGCATTTTGTGTGCATCTTCTTTTACAAAATATATCCTAATACATTTTTCTAGTAAAATAAAGTGCACCTAATCTATTTATTTTACATACCAAATGAAATAAATAAATTACATATCTTCTAATGGAAGAACAAAATAATTATTACAACCCATTGAAATAATAAATCACAACACAATCATTCAACACAAGGTCATGGCTAGGTCATATGCACCAAAATATATATCCAAATATATATATATTAATTTCAAGAAGCATAAAAAAAATGGTTCCCTTTTATAAACATTTTCGGCTATTTTCAAAAAACCGAAAAGTTAAGTTTTGTCCAAACAAACAAATCATCCATATGAAATAAATTTTTCAAGATTCTCTTATGCATGTAAGAAAATAATCTTGAAAAACAAAGGGTTAACCATGTTAAAATTTTCGGCCATAGGGTTTTCCACAAACCCGAAACCCGAAATTTTAATCTATTGAAGTATGCACTCATATAAGCGGCTCTAGATGCCATTGTTGGGATTTTAACATGTTTATCAAAGCAATTTCATCCATATGAAATAAAAACGCAGCGGAAAATAAGTTTAAAACATGTTGCTTTTATAAGATATAAAACCATTTTTTAAGCAAAATCCCAAAACCCGGATCCATATATGAGATGTATACTTACAAACACAACCATAGGATGTTTAGAAAAACTACCTTCTTGAAGTGTAAGGATTATGAAACGGATGATGCTTCTTGAAATGGTTGTCTTCTAGAGTAGAAGACCTCAAGCTTGTATACCCCAAGCTTCCAACAAACACCACAAGTTTAGCTAGGATTCAACACTTGAAGATCAAAGAATGAACACTTGAAGAACCCCTCTAATGACCGAAAATTTGAGAGTAAAAATTCAGCTCATATGTGTTAATTTTGGTCATTTATTTTGTTAAAATACTAGAGGGAATATCACCAAAAACAAGACCCAATCAAAAGCTCTTACACATGCAAAGATGCATGTCATAGGATTGGACCAACCTTTTTGGGTTAGAGAGAAAGGGGGGGCCGGCCCCCTAGGTGAGTTTTAAAAAAAAAAAGATTTTATTTTATTAAATAAAGTCTTGTTTATTTTTATAACTTTTATAAAATAAACACTATATGTTTTCAAGACTTTATGCACCTATTTTAAAATGTTATTTAACTTATTAAATAACAAAATAAAATATTCTCTCATAATAAATTATCCACATAATTTATTGGTTTCTCAAGTGTAATTATTTAGAAAACCAATTTCTAAATATTGTAAGTGTTAATATTTATTTGTTTGATCACATCACAAATAAATAATATAAGTGTTTGTCTAGCTTGTTATTGGGTATGACTCGACTTGGATCATAACGTACTAGCCACATCAATTTATTATGTGTCTTGGGCATACAGAGTCCAACAATTTTGACATAGACATTTGACATGGATATTTGACATAGACATTTGACATGGATATTTGACATAGACATTTGACATGGATATTTGACATAGACATTTTGACATTGTTTGGTTTGATTAAGTGATTAAGTAACGATGCGTGTGTAATATGATACAAGCATGGTGGATACGCCGCTGGTACTTCCTATATATAAGTGTTTGTATGGTATTACATATTGTAGCGTTATTTGAATCATTTCAGTTTGATACATATAACATTTTATACAAATAACATACTTTTCACAAAGACATTGTTTTACAAACAACTTATCTTATACAAAATCCATTTTTACTATGGTTATTCATTTAACCATACATTATTCATTTATTTATACATATCATCTGAACTCATTGTTTTTCAAATGATTTACAAAACAAAGCAAATTACAAGGTTCATGACTAAACATTTTCTCTAACATAAGTCATGGAACCTATTTTCACAAAACCTATGTATCTCACAGGCATTTTTATGCTGACGTACCTATTTTCACATGTGTTTTTCAGGAACTGTTGCATAAGATGATCAAGATACACATAGGCAGACTTGGGCTTTAGTGACAATAAAAGATGCAAGACTAGTTAATTATGTTGTATTTCATAGTTTGATAAGACATTGTAACACTTTTAATCAATAAAACGAAACTTCAATTGCCATGGATTTGAAACAATTAATTCTGTTACAACACTCCCCGATGTTTCCGCCACATTTTGTATGTTCTACGTGGTCGGGGTGTGACAGAAAAGATGGTATCAGAGCCAATGGTTATAGGGAATTAGGTTATTAGTAATGCTTTGACCTAGTCTATAACTTTCTTAGGACCCTAACGCGAGTTTACTTGCGTTTAGTCATAAAACAATACCGTCACCTATCCTTAGGCGACGACCACAACAAGAACATAAATTTCAAAACCACTTTGAAAACTAATCATCTGTTCTAGGATGATTTATTACAAGGTTTTGAACCCCTTTGTGTTTCAAAAATCTCGTCAAGGTTTTGGGTTTTAAATAATGTGAACACGTGCAAACTGGAAGGGTGAATGCCTGTATTCTGGGTTTTCTGTCTAGGCAAGCACTTCGTATACATCTCATCAGACGCGAGACCAGTTGTGCTTACCTGGGAATTCTTGGGATGAGTGTTCACTTATAGGCGAGCATATCTTCGCAATACATTATTTTTGACCTATTTACTTTTCACCGGGTCGTTTGTTGCTTTGTAGTAACAAACAAATGACCACTATCCTTGCTTTCATCAGATTTGTTTCATCTCATTCTTTTCGTCTAATCCTCTCACTCGTTTCATTTCATGTTTCCTCTTTTAGAATGCCTCCTCGACGCGAAAGCCAGATAGCGACTGCCGAATTGGCAGAAATCATTGCGCAGCAAATGGCTGCTCAATTCCCAAACCTCTTTGCTCAATGGAATCAAGCCAACAACAACAACAATGGTCCATGCAATTTCAAGAGTTTTAACTCGGCGAAACCACTCAAGTTTAGTGGTTCTGAGGGAGCGACTGGGCTTCTTCAATGGTTCGAGAGCATTGAGAATACTTTCCGCCATGTGCAGTGTCCTGACAATCGCAAGGTCGAGTTTGCTTCGAGTGTGTTCCAGAAGAGAGCCCTTACGTGGTGGAATGGGGTTATGAGAGATCGTGGTGCAGAAGTTGCTCTAGCACAGACATGGGCCGAACTTAGGGCTCTCATGATGAAGGAGTTTTGTCCTCGTCACGAGATCAGGGCTTTGGAAAGGGAATTTGATGATCTTAAGCAAGACAGCGGTGAGCATCGAGCCTACACGGACCGTTATGAGGAGTTAAGTCTGTTATGCCCAAACATGGTCACGCCTTTGGATAAGGCGATCGAAAAGTACATTGATGGCCTTCCCGACTCAATACAAGACATTTTGACTGGTAGCAACCCTACTACTGTTAGGCAGGCCATTGAGTTATCTGCAACCTTGACTGAATCGCAGATCAGGAAACGTAAGCTTTTCCGAAAGGGTGACAAGAAACTGGTCGAGGAATCGAAACCAATCGAGGAATCAAAGACCATGGATGAACAGACTGGATCCTCTAAGAAGTCAAAGAAGCGAAAGGCTTCTCAGAACTTCGCCGTGGTCGCTCACAATGATCAAGCCGTCCCCAACCAACCAGCTCAACCCCCTGCCAGGAAACCCTACAAAGGAACTGCACCCTTGTGCAACCAATGTGGCCTACATCATCATGCTGGTGTGAAGTGCCGCACATGCCAAGTTTGCGGACTTATAGGTCATACAGCGAGGGTTTGCCCAACAGCAGCAGCACCAAATCAGATTAACAACAATCCTGCTCAAGCTCGTTTCCCACTGGGATCTTGCTACAACTGTGGCGAGATGGGCCATTTTAGTAGAAATTGCCCAAGACTTGCTGATGCAAATCCAGCGCAGGGATGAGTATCTGACCGACAGAAGATAACGCTGTTTAGAAAATAATCGAGCCTTGTGTATTATTTTCTTTTATCACAATCTATGAAACAGTTGTTGTTATTGTTGTTTATAAATAAATCTTTCATTTACATTTCAATATGTTTATGTGGTTGCATGTATAAACATATCCCCTACAATACCGACAATCAAGGAACCGCATTCCTTGAAGAACAGACTACCCCCAAATTTCTTCCATTGTATGATCTCTTGCGTTTTTCACGAAAATCCTAAGTACCCGTTTCTTCCAAGAGAAACGAAGTACGAGGTGCCAAGTTAATAGCAATCTATAACAAGATAATAACAATTAAACAATTATGTGGTTATGTGCTTATGTGTTATCCTTTATGTGTCTTGTGATCCAATTTATGTTATTCAAATCCTCGTAAAATCTTACATATCTTTGTGCAAGAGATTCATAGTAGGATACCCAAAGGTACTACTTAAATCCTTAATGGACTTCTACGTTGTAGTTAAAGTCCCTTGGATTATAATGTACTACTTCATAATTAGACCCCTTTAGTGGTCTAGTTAAACAGATTGATCCAAAAATCTGGTTAGGGATATCATGTGATGATATAGCTGAAAGGACTCCTTAGTGGCCTAATTAAGAAGATCCTCTGTTGATCTAATTAAAAGGACCCTATGGTAGTCTAGTCACTCTCATCTCAGGTTTGATATCTTTCCCCACAACATTTCAAAACAAACTGTGCGGACTGTGCAAGGAATTACGTAATTATGGATGCATACATAATTATGGAATTTAGTGCACAGAAATCACAGCAAGTTCTATCATGTATCAAGAGTTAACCCTATTCATTTCCAATTCTGATGAAGCATCCGTTGAGGAAAAATGAACTAGCTATTCATTTTTCACTTCTGAAGAATATCCGTTGAGGAAATGAATATCCGTTGTTTATCTTTTCATTTCCATTCTGAAGAATAACCGTTGAGGAAAATGAATTATCCATTCATTTTCGTTCTAAAGAATATCCGTTGAAGAAATGAATATCCGTTGTTTATCTTTTCATTTCCATTCTGAAGAATAACCGTTGAGGAAAATGAATTATCCATTCATTTTCGTTCTAAAGAATATCCGTTGAGGAAATGAATATCCATTGTATAATCCTTCATTTCCAACTCTGAGGAAGCAACCGTTGAAAATGACTCCGTTAGTTCATTTTCGTTTCTGAAGATTTATCCGTTGAGGAAATGAATATCCGTTGTGTAATCCTTCATTTCCAACTCTGAGGAAGCAACCGTTGAAAATGACTCCGTTAGTTCATTTTCGTTTCTGAAGATTTATCCGTTGAGGAAATGAATATCCGTTGTGTAATCCTTCATTTCCAACTCTGAGGAAGCAACCGTTGAAAATGACTCCGTTAGTTCATTTTCGTTTCTGAAGATTTATCCGTTGAGGAAATGAATATCCGTTGTGTAATTCTTCATTTCCAACTCTGAGGAAATAACCGTTGAAAATGACTCCGTTAGTTCATTTTCGTTTCTGAAGATTTATCCGTTGAGGAGATGAATATCCGTTGATTTTTCTTTCATTTCAAATTCTGAAGAACAAACCGTTGAGGAAAATGACCCCGTTTGTTCATTTTCGTTCTGAAGAATATCCGTTGAGGGAAATGTATATCCGTTTAGTTAATTCCTTTATTTTCCATTTCCGAAGAACCCGTTGAAGAAAGTGACTCTGCTCGTTCATTTTCGCTTCTGAAAAATATCCGTTGAGGAAAATAATCAGATTATGCTTTACATATCTTTGATGACTATTTGAAACAAAGTCATAGACAGACTCCTACGAATTAATTTCGGGACGAAATTTCCTAAAGTAGGGGAGACTGTAACACCTGTGTCATTTCAACCATCAAACAAATGCCCAACCAGTGAAATATTGTATTTCATACTTGGGATTTGTAAAAATATGTGTATCGTTTACACATATCAATTCTTGTTCGATTTCAAACACTATATCGCTTTCTGGAAGGTTATACGCGCACTGATGCGTAAATATAACCAGTTTAATGCAACGAACACTCCGGAATAGTGAAATAGGCTTAACATACCTTAAATAACCTATACATAACTTAGATATAAGTTTTGGAAGGTTTGGTGTGGTGAAATCAAAGTTAAATCGCTTACAGGGACTAAAGTTGACAAACTGCGAAAGTATGCCAATTTGAACTGTAACAGACCTTCCGGAACATGACCATAAGTTAAACATACCATAAATATCCTTTACATAGCTTAGAAATAGGCTTTGAGGGGTTCGGTGTGCTAAAATAAACTTTTGGGTCATTCAGGGACTAAAAGTGTCAAAAAGTGCACAAGTTTGCATTTTCGCGCATAACTTACGTTCTGAATACATCCGGACATCCAAAAATTTATGTGAGCATGACTACATTATATTTTAGTGTTTGCCTTAAGAAAAATCCATTCGTCGCGTCATTTGGATCGTTTTTCGCGCTTGTGCGCATTCCGTCGTAATTAAGCGAACATCGCGTTCGTACGGCTAAACGAACCGACATCCGAGATATTTTTGAGCATGTTTTAAGTTCCCTATACTTTAACTTCATTTTAGAGCTTTGAAATGGGGTTAACGGGCCTTAAACATGTCAAAAATGGGCTGATTGCATTGCAGGGACCAAAACTGTAAATCTGCCAAAGTTGTTACCTTACGGACCTCAACATTGGCAGCTTTGAGGTCCGTAAAGCAAGTTCAGACCAGATGCAGAGTACTTAACAGCCTGTTTTCAGCAGATTTAACCACAACCACATGTTTTAAATTGCTTAATCACTAAGATAAGGAGCATATGTGGCTCCATAAACTTTGTGACAAGTGTACGGCTCGGATCGTGGCACGATATTCAAGAAACGATCCTAGCGGCTCTACTTTTTCTATAAATACCCACCCCCCTTTGGCTTAAAAACCCACAAATCTGATCATTTGTGCTCTAAGTTGGAACCTTCGTTTCATACCTGAGCTATTTTGATCTGGGTTAGCATTCGGGGACCCTTCGTAAGTATTCTTTCGTTCTTTTCCTTATTTTTACTGCTTTTCGAGTCAGAAAGTCAAACTTTGTTTGACTTTCAGCGTTGACCAGTAATGGTCAATGCGAAGTTCGCTAGAACTTCGCAACGTGATTGTAATCACGATGGTCATAGTCCCTTGGGACTATGCCTACTGATTACCACGTTGTCTAGGGTCGTAGGGTAAGCGATCTGATAAATCGCTTATACCTCGAACCCGACCCAGTTTGGTCGATCATTAGGATCCGACCAAACACATTAGGTGACCATAGTAGGTAGGGAATAACCTTCCGAGGTTATACCCTATGGTCACATCGTTTAAGTAGTTGTATGATAGGTAGTTTATATGCCTTAGGTAAATTACCAGAATACCCTTTTCATGTATAATTGGTAATTAAGCATATGTAACCTAAACCTTTGTCACATAACTGATTATGTAACATGTTTAAGGCATATAACACTTGTCATAGGACTAGTTAGGCGGTCCGAACGCGTTTCACGCGAACGACGCGTTAAAGTAGCATAAGCTACCTAAACGGGTCGTAATGGGTCGAAATCACTCAGGTTAAGTTTCATTTAGTATGTAGGCTTTGTTAAACCAAATGACACGAGTCTCTACACTCGTTTGGTTTACAAACCCTAATGCTACTCAATCTTCCGATCTAGGTCCGGTTTATTAACATAGTTACCTATACTAGGTGCCGTTTGATATCCGCGATCTCTAGCATTGTTTAGTTGTTACTCAAGGACTACTAAGCAATCTCAGGTGAGTACATAGACCCCTCTTTTACTGTTTTCCAAACTGTTTTGGGGTGGAACACATGTGCCTACTTGTTACTTTCATGCTTTCCTGTTTTGACATCATATACTTGCTATGTTCATTAGTACATTATAGTACATGATTTCATTACATTTCATGCTATGTATGCCCATTGTGTGCGTACTTAGTACATTGTTTTACATTACATTTTATGCTATGTATGCCCATTGTGTGCGTACTTAGTACATCGTTCTACATTACATTTCATGCTATGTATGCCCATTGTGTGCGTACTTAGTACATTGTTTTACGTTGCTTTTCTGTTGCCTATGCTTATCCAGCATATGAACACATTATACTACATATTGAACCGTTGTAATCATTTGACTGTGAACCGTTTGTATCTGTGAACCGTGTGAACCGTATTTGACATAGACATTTCGGCATAGACATTGTAACATGATTGACATTTGATCATGCATTTCCCACAAAACATAACTTTGATTTAAACCAAGTTTTACTTCAATACTTTGTTTTTGTGCATATGGTTTAGTCGAGACATTTCACTTGCCATACATGACATTTTTGTTGGGATTTTAACATGTTTATCAAAGCAATTTCATCCATATGAAATAAAAACGCAGCGGAAAATAAGTTTAAAACATGTTGCTTTTATAAGATATAAAACCATTTTTTAAGCAAAATCCCAAAACCCGGATCCATATATGAGATGTATACTTACAAACACAACCATAGGATGTTTAGAAAAACTACCTTCTTGAAGTGTAAGGATTATGAAACGGATGATGCTTCTTGAAATGGTTGTCTTCTAGAGTAGAAGACCTCAAGCTTGTATACCCCAAGCTTCCAACAAACACCACAAGTTTAGCTAGGATTCAACACTTGAAGATCAAAGAATGAACACTTGAAGAACCCCTCTAATGATCGAAAATTTGAGAGTAAAAATTCAGCTCATATGTGTTAATTTTGGTCATTTATTTTGTTAAAATACTAGAGGGAATATCACCAAAAACAAGACCCAATCAAAAGCTCTTACACATGCAAAGATGCATGTCATAGGATTGGACCAACCTTTTTGGGTTAGAGAGAAAGGGGGGGCCGGCCCCCTAGGTGAGTTTTAAAAAAAAAGATTTTATTTTATTAAATAAAGTCTTGTTTATTTTTATAACTTTTATAAAATAAACACTATATGTTTTCAAGACTTTATGCACCTATTTTAAAATGTTATTTAACTTATTAAATAACAAAATAAAATATTCTCTCATAATAAATTATCCACATAATTTATTGGTTTCTCAAGTGTAATTATTTAGAAAACCAATTTCTAAATATTGTAAGTGTTAATATTTATTTGTTTGATCACATCACAAATAAATAATATAAGTGTTTGTCTAGCTTGTTATTGGGTATGACTCGACTTGGATCATAACGTACTAGCCACATCAATTTATTATGTGTCTTGGGCATACAGAGTCCAACAATCTCCCACTTGCACAAGATACATAGAAGATTGATGCAAGCAGTAAATGACGCCTAACTACGGTTTACTACCCCCAATACGTATGACTATATTTGCCATTCAATAACATCATCCCTTTCAAGTCCCTTACTTGAACATGATTTAGGTGAGTATATCATTTATCCTTTTGTTACAGATGTCATGTTAAATCCAGAGACACAGAGTGATCACTCTCTGTTGATCAAGATACACATAGGCAGACTTGGGCTTTAGTGACAATAAAAGATGCAAGACTAGTTAATTATGTTGTATTTCATAGTTTGATAAGACATTGTAACACTTTTAATCAATAAAACGAAACTTCAATTGCCATGGATTTGAAACAATTAATTCTGTTACAACACTCCCCGATGTTTCCGCCACATTTTGTATGTTCTACGTGGTCGGGGTGTGACATTTTGGCTTAAAGAAGTTCAATTTTTGGGACACATTATCAACGAACAAGGTATTCATGTAGATCCCTCCAAGATCAGTGCGATTAAGGAGTGGGATACACCTTCTACTCCTACTGAAGTTCGTTCATTTCTTGGTCTAGCGGGTTATTATCGCCGCTTCATTGAAAACTTCTCTAAGATTGCAGTTCCACTAACTGCTCTAACTCAGAAGAAAATGCCCTTTTATTGGGGATTCAGACAAGAGGAAGCTTTTCAACACCTGAAGCAGAAGCTTTGCGATGCGCCTGTTCTATCATTGCCCTAGGGTGATGATGATTTTGTTGTATATTGTGATGCATCGAAATTGGGTCTTGGCTGTGTTCTTATGCAAAGGAACAAAGTCATAGCCTATGCATCGAGGCAGTTGAAGATACATGAGAAGAACTACACCACTCATGATCTTGAGTTGGGTGCAGTTGTCTTTGCTCTCAAGATCTGGAGACACTATTTGTACGGTACAAAATGTGTGGTTTTCACAGACCACAAAAGTCTTCAGCATATCTTCAACCAGAAAGAACTCAACATGAGACAGCGACGTTGGGTTGAGCTTTTAAACGACTATGACTGCGAAATTCGCTACCATCCTGGTAAGGCGAATGTCGTAGCAGATGCATTGAGTCGTAAAGAACGTACTAAACTTCATTGTGTACGTGTTCAATCTGTTATTCAAGCTCGATCCGATATTCAAGCACGCATTTCTCAGGCTCAACAATCTTGTGTTTCACAAGGTTTATTGGATAAGGAATTTCCCTATCACATAACACCTGCTCTGGAACTGAAGGACAATGGATCATATTACTTCATGGACCGTTTGTGGGTCCCAAGCCAGGATGATATTCGTACCTTGCTTATGGATGAAGCCCATAAGTCTCGTTATTCCATTCATCCGGGCTCAGATAAGATGTATAAGGATCTTCGTACTCACTATTGGTGGCCTGGTATGAAGAAAGACATTGCCTTATACGTATCCAAATGCCTTACTTGTCTTAAGGTTAAAGCTGAACATCAGCGTCCTTCGGGTTTATTGGAGCAACCAGAGATCCCAGTTTGGAAATGGGAAAACATTACTATGGATCTCATTACTAAACTTCCACGCACAAAGAAAGGTCATGATGCCATCTGGGTAGTCGTTGATCGTCTTACAAAGTCAGCACATTTCTTGCCAATCCGCGAGGATTTTCCTACTGACAGACTTGCTCAAATCTATGTAGATGAAATTGTGGCTCGACATGGTGTTCCTTTGAACATCATTTCTGACAGAGATGCTCGTTTCACTTCTCATTTTTGGAGAACCATGCAATCTGCCATGGGGACCCAACTTAATCTGAGCACAGCTTATCATCCGCAAACGGATGGTCAATCTGAAAGAACAATCCAGACTCTGGAGGATATGCTAAGAGCTTGTGTGATCGATTTTAGTGGTAGTTGGGATTCACATCTTAAGTTGATTGAATTCTCCTACAACAACAGTTATCACACCAGCATCAAAATGGCTCCTTTCGAGGCTCTCTATGGTCGAAAATGTCGTTCACCAGTCTGCTGGAATGAGATTGGCGAGGCTCAACTTACTGGACCTGCCCTCATTTTAGAGACAACTGACAAGGTCAAGAAAGTTCGTGATAACCTTCAGGCAGCTAGAAACCGTCAGAAGATTTACGCGGACCCAAAACGCAAAGCCTTTGAATTTCAAGTCGGTGATCGAGTATTACTTAAGGTCTCACCTTGGAAAGGTGTGATCAGATTTGGAAAGAAAGGAAAACTTGCACCTAGATACGTTGGACCATTCAAGATCGTCGAAAGAATCGGAAAGGTAGCCTACAGACTTGAGTTACCTCCTGAACTGGGAAATGTTCATCCAACTTTTCACGTGTCCAATCTCAAGAAGTGTACAGCTGATGAGAACTTCTCCATACCGCTTGACGAAATTCGTGTTGGCAAAACACTGAAATTTGTTGAGAGACCAGTGGAAATCATGGAACGTGAAGTCAAGTGGCTTAAACGCAAGCGCATTCCTTTGGTCAAAGTTCGCTGGGAAGCTAAACGTGGACCTGAGTTTACTTGGAAACGCGAAGATCAAATGAAGGCGAAATATCCACATCTTTTTCCACGAGTTTCCTCTAAATAAATTTCGGGACGAAATTTCCACAAGTAGGGGAGATTGTAACAACTGTGCTTGTAATCACTATGAACAGTTCTATTATCAATAAAACAATGTTATTTGATCCCAATGTTTGTTTGATTGTGTTTTACATTTTTCATGTTTTGACTTTTATGTAATTTCAAACTCTACATCACTTTCTGGAGAGTTATACGCAAACTAGTGCGTAAACGTACTCAGTTTAATGTGAGAAATACTCCGGAACATCAACATATACTCAACATACCTTAAATAACCTTTACATAACTTAGAAATAAGTTTTGAAGGCTTTGGTATGGCAAAAAACAAGTTAATTCGACTACAGGGACTAAATATGACAAACTGCGAAAGTATGTCAATTTGAACTGTAACGAACATTCCGGAACATAACCATAAGTTAAACACACCATAAATATCCTTTACATAGCTTAGAAATAGGCTTTGAGGGGTTCGGTGTGCTAAAATAAACTTTTGGGTCATTCAGGGACTAAAAGTGTCAAAAAGTGCACAAGTTTGCATTTTCGAGCATAACTTACGTTCTGAATACATCCGGACATCCAAAATTTTATGAAAGCATGACTACATTATATTTTAGTGTTCGCCTTAAGAAAAATCCATTCGTTGCGTCATTTGGATCGTTTTTCGCGCTTGTGCGCATTTCGTCGTAATTAAGCGAACATCGCGTTCGTACGGCCAAACGAACCAACATCAGACATATTTTTGAACATGTTTCATGTCCACAATGTTTAGGCAACATTTTAGGGCCTTAAAGTTGGCTTTACGGGCCTTAGAAGTGTTGGAAATGGCTTAAATACGCAACAGGGACCAAAACTGCCATTTTTGAAAGTATGTGCAGATCAGACAGGCCCAGGCGGCCCGCCTGAGTTTTGGCAGATCCTGATGCGGGCCGCTTCCCACTATCAGACCAGATTAAATGTTTCTAATCACAAGTTGCAGCCATTTGATCCTCCACCACATGTTTTGAGTTGATGTGTCACTAAGATAAGGAGCATTTGTGGCACCATAACATTCCGACAAGTGTACGCACGAGATTCGATCACGTTATTCAAGAAACGATCCTAACGGTTACCCGAAAACTATATATACCCCATGCCTTTCATTGTTTTAAGGCACTAGAATCTGAATTGTTGTGTTCTAAGTTGAAACTTTGTTTCATACCTGAACTATACTGATCTAGATTAGCATTCGGGGACCCTTCGTAAGTATTCTTTCGTTCTTTTCCTTATTTTTACTGCTTTTCGAGTCAGAAAGTCAAACTTTGTTTGACTTTCAGCGTTGACCAGTAATGGTCAATGCGAAGTTCGTTTGAACTTCGCAACGTGATTGTAATCACGATGGTCATAGTCCCTTGGGACTATGCCTACTGATTACCACGTTGTCAAGGGTCGTAGGGTAAGCGATCTAATAAATCGCTTATACCTCGAACCCGACCCAGTTTGGTCGATCATTAGGATCCGACCAAATACATTAGGTGACCATAGTGTAGGGAATAACCTTCCGAGGTTATACCTTATGGTCACGACGGTTAAGTAGTTGTATGATAGGTAGTTTATATGCCTTAGGTAAATTACCAGAATACCCTTTTCATACATAATTGGTAATTTAGCATATGTAACCTAAACTTTTGTCAGGTAACTGATTATGTAACATGTTTAGGCATATAATACTTGTCATAGGACTAGTTAGGCGGTCCGAACGCGTTTCACGCGCACGGCACGTTAAAGTAGCATAAGCTTCCTAAACGGGTCGTAATGGGTCGTAAACAATTATGTTAGGTTTCATTTAGTATGTAGGCTTTGTTAAACCAAATGACACGAGTCTCTACACTCGTTTGGTTTACGAAACCTCATTCTATCCAATCATCCGATTAAGGTCCGGTTATTAACATAGTTACCTATATTAGGTGCCGTTTGATTCCGAGATCTCTTGCATTGCTTGGTGGTTATCTTTATACAACTGAGCAATCACAAGTGAGTACATAGACCCCTCTTTTACTGTTTTCCAAACTGTTTTGGGGTGGAACACATGTGCCTACTTATTACTTTCATGCTTTCCTGTTTTAACATCATATACATTCTATGTTCGTTAGTACATTATAGTACATGATTTCATTACATCTTATGCTAGGTGTGCCCATTGTGTGCATTACTTAGTACATTGTTTTACATGACATTTCCTGCTAGGTGTGCCCATTGTGTGCATTACTTAGTACATTGTTTTACATGACATTTCCTGCTAGGTGTGCCCATTGTGTGCATTACTTAGTACATTGTTTTACATGACATTTCATGCTAGGTGTGCCCATTGTGTGCATTACTTAGTACATCGTTTTACATGACATTTCACGCTATGTATGTTCATTTGATTACATACTTAGTGCATTGTTTTCACATGTTTACATTTTGGTATGACATTTGGTTTGTTTACATGGGACAATACATTCATTAACATTAGCTACGCCGTTCGTTAGTAGGTAGTGGTACCATAGGAATTGACAACTCCCGTTCCGGACATCCCAGGGTAAGGGGACAGAAAGGAATGACCGAATTCGGTGACATAAGACAGATAGACCTTTAATTTGTTTAAAGGGTTTATCACCACAGTCGCCAGGCTTGGATGTATGCATATTCACAATACCGCATAGATGTTCATATTAAATAGTTGCATGCATTTACACAAAACATAGCTTTGATTTAAACCAAGTTTTACTTCAATACTTTGTTTTTGTGCATATGGTTTAGTTGAGACATTTCACTTGCCATACATGACATTTTGACATAGACATTTGACATGGATATTTGACATAGACATTTGACATGGATATTTGACATAGACATTTGACATGATTTACATCCTGACATAAACACTTTGACACATTATTCAATACATTTGACAATTTGGTTAAACATAGACTTCTTACATTGGTTGGTTTGGTTTGATTAAGTGATTAAGTTAACGATGCGTGTGTAATATGATACAAGCATGGTGGATACGCCGCTGGTACTTCCTATATATAAGTGTTTGTATGGTATTACATGGCGTAACGTTATTTGAATCATTTCAGTTTGAGACATAGAACATTTTATACAAATAACATACTTTTCACAAGACATTGATTTACAAACAATTTATCTTATACAAACACATTTTTACATGGTTATTTATTTAACCTGACATTTACTTATACATATCATCTGATCTTATTGTTTTCAAATGATTTACAAGACAAAGCAAATAACAAGGTTCATGACTAAACATTTTCTCAAACATAAGTCATGGAACCCATTTTCACAAAACCTATGTATCTCACAGGCATTTTTATGCTGACGTACCTATTTTCACATGTGTTTTCAGGTGCTTTTCCATAGGATGTTGATCATGATACTAGGGCGGACCTGTGCCTTAGAGACTTTAAAAGATGATAGACTATGTTTAATTATGTTCTGAACTCTTAATTTACTATTTCGAGACAATGTAACACCCTTGTTTAATAAATAAAATACAACTTTGTATGCCATGGTTATGAGACAATAAATTCTGTCGCAACACGCCCCGATGTTTCCGCCGCGGTTTGTTGTTTTACGCGGTCGGGGTGTGACAGCATTGAACTTGAAGTGTTCTTTGCTGAAGAAGCCATCTGCTTGGTTGTAATGAACCGAAATGATCACAAAAACAAGAATTTCTTAGGAATGAAGCACCAATTGCCCCACGGTGGGGGCCAAACTGTTTTGGTCAAAAATCAAGCAAGGATAATGCAACCAAATCTTTTGTTGTGAGGTGTGATGATTGAATCTATGAACGATTATTTGAATAAATTGCAAATCAAATAAGGAGATGACACAAGGATTTATACGAGGAAAAAGCCCTTGATCAAGAGTTGATCTCTGGCACAAAAAACCTCGGGTGATGGAAACTACCAATCACCAACTAAGATTAAACAGAAAAATATTACAACTCGGGATGATAACAAGCTTGTTATAAGGATCACTAGTGTGCAAAAGTGTTAAAGTGTATGAAATTGCCAAGTAAACTGCCGAGAGCTGTTCGAGTGTGTGTTTTTGCTCAATTAGCCAAGTGTTCTCACTCAAGCTTGTTATCCCCTTTTTAAAATTAGAAATAACTAAACTAACAAACTAGCCGCTAATTGTGCAAGCCCCCCACGACCTCCATAACGTTCACAAGAGCCAAACACGTGCGAAATATTGAGGGAATATGCTCCACGAATATCGGCAAGACCAAGTCCATGCACATACTCCTGCAAAACGAGCTTACATACAAGGTAGACAACCGTTAGTGTAAGGATAACAATGAGGATCCTGAATCCTTAAACCTGCAACACATTCTGAGGTTCCTAAATTCAAACAGAATTAAGGATCCGTGATCCTGGCAGTAGTTGAGGATCCATGATCCTTAGGATTGGAAAATCCTCCCCTAACAATAGTGCTCTGATTTGGCGGTGGCAATCGCTGCTTGATCCGCGATGGTGGCTTCTGCCTTTTTTAGCTTGCTCTCTAGCATGGTGTTCAAGCCACATGCGTCTTCATAGAGGAACACCAGGCATTCGAGACCCTGCAAAATAAGGAAACAGGTATCAACCTTTATTGACATTTATAACCAGCATATGGTGCAGGATTTAGGTCAAGGATACGAACCTGGTTGAGGAAGCCGGTCATGAATTTGCTGGATTCTGTAAACCCATAGTTCTAGAATGGGAACACGTGGGGGGTACAGGGTAGTTTGCTTCCTTCCTCTTACGGGAGCTGGAGGCTCGAGTCCTGAATGCTGGGGAGCCTTGGGTGCGGTAGCAGTTTTCGAACTGGTATGCTTTGGCATGACAGCTGGCTTTGGATTGGTTTCTTGCTTAACAAGTGTGCAAGGCTAGAGTAACTGTCCAACTCGTCAAGCTGGAAACCTTCGAGGTTGATCACCGGCACTATAAAAAGGGAGAAATGTTGAATTCTTAACACTCATACTCTATAAGTAGTCTAGTCATATACTTACCAGACATTTCTGAACTTGATTTTTGACTTGAGCTTATGAGAGACAGGGAGAAGGTTCTTTCACTGGCAGGAAGTCGATAGATCTCTTTGATCCTAGGCTCCGATTCTGCGCTTGGAGGTGCTAGATCTCTGAAATTTGCTGCACAAAATATCAGGATGTCAGTCAAGGATATAGTTTTAAGATGTATTTGGGGATATTCCTAAAACCCTAAATCCTACCCGAAGTCAACCATCAAACAGGAAGGTCAAAACCCTTGTCGATAGAATCTTCTTTTACGAAAAAGAACTTTCGTTGCCACTGATCTTCATTCTTAGTGGCCTTGAGGATTAGGGGGTTCTTGGAGGTGGAGAACAGAAGAAAGCGGCTGTTACCATGGGATCTCAGTCGATATGCTATGGGGAGGTCTTCGATGCATAGGTCAGGGAAATGACGAGATTTAATTTGGTTTAACACCATTAAAACTCGCCACACCATTGGCATAGTCTGAGCATAACTGAGGCCGGTAAGTTTGAAGAAACGGGAGATGAAAGGTGGAAAAGGATACCGGAGTCCCAAGGAAAAAGGATAGGCTAAAAAGCACACCCACTCGTTGGATACCGCGTCTGATCGGACCTCCCGGTCAAAAGGGCGAATGATCGCTCCGGCGGGAAAGGAACCGGAATCTTTCAAGGCGGCAATGTCGGCATTGTTGAAAGAACAAATCTCCTTTTCTGGTTCTCGAATAAGGTTTTGACGTACGAGGGTTGGGGCTGGCTCGTTTGAACGTGATCTTGTTCGTGAGGCCATGAGAGGTTTCAACCAAGAAACAAGAAATTCAAGTAAAGAAAAACAGAGAAGAAGAGAGAAGGAAAATACCCGAGGAATTGCTTGAAATGTGATGATCATAATGCTGAATAAGTCGGCTAAATAGAGGCTGAATATAGGGGGCAAAGAGTAAATATCACATTGGAAGTTGCACAAAGTCACATCAATCGTTGCTTCAACTTAATAACCTCGATTTAAGAGATAAGCTTTAAAATATATCCATTGGAATTGGTATACCAACAGATATATTTTGGGGACAATTGTTATGGGTGGTTTTCTGCTTATATATCCTGACTAATATTCTGACTATGTTTCTTTTATTGTGATCAGGATACCGGATCAGGATATTGGTAACATCCTGATGCAGTATCCTGGTGGTAACTAATTAACTCACGTGCATATTATTGGAACAAGTCTCTAACGTTCAAGTGGACTTCTTCTCCTCAAGACTCGGGCAAATCCGTTAGATTATGGACGTTGAAGCCGGAAGACGTGGACTACAACGTTCACATGTGGAATATTCGCTGAATCCCGGAATAATATGATAGTTAGTTAGTTTCTTTTACTATAAAAAGGAGTGATCGGATCAGATAAGAACACACACAATCTCTCGTACACTCTTACTCTCTAGCTGCAAATACTCGCAGTACACTTACACTTGTATCGAATTCACATTGTAACACTTAGTCGATCCGCATCATATCTTGCACTGTATCCTGATATTTGAAGTAATAAGAAGAACAAGGCAGCTGCGAATGTCAGCTCCCGAGGTTTTGTGCCGGCGATCTAGATTGATCAAGGGCTTTCCTCGTACATCCCATGTCACCCTTTACATTTTTGCTAATTGTTTGATTATAGATACAGCTCAATATCCTGAGTCGTATCCTGAAAACTGTTTTTGCAAACAACTTAATTAGCATACTTTCAACACATTTTCTTAGCACACTACCTCACTTAACTAATTTGATCACTTAATTGCTTCGGTAATTTTTGACCAAAACACCTACATTTCAAAAAGTTAATTAGTTGTTTCTCAATATCCTCAAGGATATTGACTCCTACAAGCACAGAGATATTCGGATTATCTTCATTAAGGATGACTTTCTTGACATCCTGTTCAGAAGCTTCCATAATATCCTGTGCTTGTATCTTGAATTGTTATCCTTCTAGGGATCTTGTTGATGCCTTCATCGAGGAAGAGTAACATTCTTTTGATTCTTGCTGGTCACTTTCAACCTTCACCACTCCCCAAGGAGTAGGTATCTTTACACATTGGTGGTAAGTAGAAGGGACGACTTTCATGTCATGAATCCAAGGCCTGCCTAATATTATGTTATAGCAGGATAATGAATCCATAACACAAAAGCATTGCAACGAGTTCACCCCTTCAGCATAGACAGGTAGCTTGATCTCCCCAACAGTGTTCTTCGTTTCTCCCTTGAATCCTACAAGTACAGTAGATTTCGAAGTAATCTTAGCTTTAGGAATATTCATCCTCTTCAACATTTTGACTAAGCTCCCATTATCTACCAGTATCATGCGGACAAAATGGTTAGCAACATATAAAGTAATTACCAACTCATCATGATGGGGATCCTGAACATTATCCCAATCATCACTTTCGAAAGTTATCATTTTATCCTCTGTGAGCATCGTCATCCTTGTTGACTTATCTCCCCTTTCTGGTTTAGCCTCTTTAGCATGTCTTTTGGCCGCATAAACATATGTCGGATCCTCCGGAGATGAAGTTGATTATCTTTGCATCAGGTGGTGGAGATGCTACTCTTTCAGGATTTCTATCAGTATCCTGAGTCTTGTTCTTCTTCTTGCCAAGGAGTTCCTTTATTTTTGGGTAAAGGGTTACCCCGGTGATTCTATTAAAAACAAACCGCAAATAAGTACAAGTAGTGAGGATGAGTTTGTAACGCCCCAAAAATGATAAATAATAAGTAAAGAAATTTAACTTGGTTAATGAAATGTAACTAAATGATAATTAGTTTAAGTGAGAAAGCTTAAGTTAAGTACTCTCTCAAAGTGGGAGGGTTTGTTGTGTAACTAATAAACATAAGGGGGCTTTTAATTATTAGTCAAAAAAAAAGAGAAAGAAAACACCCATACCTGGTGTTTTGGTCGATCGAACAAGGAGCAGAGAAAGAGGGTGAAAACCCTAACTACAAGAAATCAAGAAATTGAATCAAAATTCGTGGGAATTTCCAATGCATGGGCTCTCAATTTCGAATAGCTAACCCTAATATCTGAAGTGGTAAGTTAGATTTTCTGAAATCATGAATTGTTAATTAAGGGGTTAAACCCAATCTTGAATTCTTGTGTTGAATGCAAGAAATCTAAGTTAGGATTACCTCCTAGGGCAGAAATCATGTTGATTTAGGTTGCATGAAAGGATTATAGCAAAAACCCACTTGTTAAGAAGTTAGTAAGGGTTTGATGATTATGAGAAATCATAAAACTAGGAAGTTAGTGTATAAGCTTGTTGTGATGCTTGAATAATGAATGAAATTGATGTAGAATGAAATAGCTATGTGAATTTGAATGAATGAAATTGTTGTGTGATGATAAACTAGTAAGAATATGCTTTATAGACTTGTACCATGTACCTTAACTATAATGCCTACCAAGTGTTCGATAAAATGCCTGAAAGATGAATGTATATGTATTACGGAAAAATGGTAGAATGAATTGATAGACTAAATGAAAGAATGAATGTTGTAATGTAGGCGTAAAGGAAGAAGGTACAAGCACCAAGAAAATGGAAGGCACGCAAGATCGAGGTATGTTCCGTTACATACAAAACCTTACTTAAATTTTGTTAATAATTATGAAGAACAACCTTTGTTATAATGATTACGGTGATTAGTAAGTAGATAGCAAATCCCTTGCGGATTTGGTTATGCTAACGAAGGTTATGATAAGTTATGCAAGTCGACCGGTTCGAGTTGAACAAGTCGAGTAAGAATAAGGGACCATCCGTTTAGAACGGGTGGTCGTGAATGCAATAAAGGATGTATGAAGTTCAATCCGTTAAACGTATAGAACGAAAGATTTATGTTGAGAGTAACTAACCCGATGTTACCGGGTCGTAAGTATATGCTTGAATCTAATTATGAGAGTATATGCCATACCCATTTAATTGGGTAATCGAATGCTTAAGAGGAATGAAAGTACATAAACGAATGGAATTAAAATGATGGTTTTGTAAGCGTAATAAGTATAATGACTAACTTTTTAAAGCTTTGTTGTTGAATGTAGGTAATTCCTCAATTTAGGCGACTTGGAGAATTGGAGCGAGCACATGTTCATGATATGTCATACCAAGCGCTTCCGCTAGTTGTACTAATGTATTGGGTCAAAAATTTCTATTTTGTACAACTTGTTAGTAGACATACATTTTAACAATTGATGTCTAGGTTTTTAGTAGTGTCGTGTCGAACGAATTGTAGAATGGTATTTGTCTTACTTATGTTTAAAACAGGGGTATATCCGTTTTACGGACGGGTCATGCCCAATTTTTGTCAAAAGCATGTTTTAATGTTGTTAATCTGAAGTCTTTTAATTACCCTTGTAAGTTAATTTATAAAGAAGAAAAGCGGTCCTTACAAGTTGGTATCAGAGCCAAGGTTTGAGGGATTCGAGCATTTGAGGTGGTGCTTGAACTCAAACCGACGGCTCGTTCAAAAGTGTGCTCGCTCCAAGATCGCCAATGAGGTAACACGTTAAGTTTTTGGTAAAATAGTAGTATGTGTAATATGTTTGGAATGTGAAATAAAAGCTAAGTACATGGATGAGTAAATAGGGAGGCCAGACGGGGATTACAAGAACCGTATGGCTGGAAATAAGCACAGGAAATAGTCAAGGCAACAAAAAAAATGAACACAGCAGCGTTTAAGCAATTCGAGAGGCCGTCGCCGACGGGCATCCATGCCGTCGCCGACGCCCCCATCTGAGCCGACGTGCTAATTTCCTGTCTACGGACAAATTGGGTGACGGACCATATTTAGAACCCGTCGCCGACGGTATATTAGGCCGTCGCCGACGACCATTAGAAATATGATCCGCAGAAAAAATTTTGTTTTGCTATTTTTCATGACTAAGACTTCCTTGTGATCTAAAGGATCAAAATAAAAAAATAAAAATAAATAACAATATAGAATCCTTATAACCGTAATGATAAGATACTTATGATCACAATCCGTGATCACAATGAAAAAGAATTCGTAAAGATTTAAGGGTAACGATGTGAATAAGATGAGTTGAATAATGAGACTTAGATGATCACGATTTCAAATTGCACGATTACAAGTGTAGTAAACAAAGGTCGAAGTATGTGTTATATGGAAAGCTTATGATTTATATTAAACGGAAACATGAGGTTGTGTAAAGCTGGTCCGCCAGATTTTTATGTTTTTCATGTTTTAGTCAAAAGTACTTCCCGAAAGCCACTTCAACGTTTATTTAGGGTCCATATAAAGCCTAATAATTGTATGTAATCACAATTAGTGATCACAATAAGAATGGATTCGTAAGAGTCGAAAGTGATGAACCGAATGACATGACATGAGTTATGAAAATTTAAAAGAGCAAAACAAATTAAAACGCAAGAATGCGAATGAAGTAAATACGGGCTAATGAACTATGATATATTGAAAAGTTTACGATTCATAAGAATTGGTGTGTTCGGCCCCCTCAAAGTTGGACAAATGAAATGGGAGCTAAACATTAGGTTATATCAGATCTGGCGCCGCACACAGTTGTGTCGTTAAGTGACACAGCTGTGTGGACCATTGATGCTTGTTGCTGAGATCAGGGTGTGGTGGCAAGGCTGACATAGCTGTGTGACATTGTACTCAGATAACCAACACAGCTGTGTCTGGGCAAAATTTTCACAAACTTCATATTTTTCTTGAGTTCTCCGCAATGAATCACCAACAAGCTTTCCAAAACTACAATATTCAAATAAAACACAATTAAATGTCGGTTCAATCGAATTTGTAACCAGAAATATATATAAAATGGGGGATGATATTTATTAATAATATGTATATTTACCGACATATCAATAATAAAATGTAAAATTGATTGTAGTATGATAAAATGAGTTAACTATGATGAAGGAGAGTATGAAAATAAATCTAATATATGAAATGAATGTTTTATGTATATGGCGGACAATGTCAACGTGAATGATAATATAGCGGCAAGAAACGATGTCGAATGTAAGAGGTTGAGTTTAACACGTATGATAATAAATAATGAATGGAGTAAATATAGATTAAAGTACTTCGATGCATAAAAAGAATACGATTTGCTTAGTTTTGAGTAAGAGGCGAATATGTGCTAAATGTGAATTATACGAGTTTATTAGCAAAGGATATGTTGTAATTATGTTATATAGTTAACTTGAATGATATTCGCTATTTGTAGAATCATGAAGCATTAGCATGTGAAAGTACGTGAAAGTGAATGTATATGTGTATTGTTAGAGGATTATGTAAATCGTATATATCGTACAATACGAGTATGAAATGTGTAGAATATTAATATTATGGCCTAACGTATTTAGAGGATTACATGTTCAAAAGATTAAAGTGTGTAAGCAAGACAGTTGACTTTATACAAGTCAACAGTATAGGGATATCATGGAATGGCTATTAGACACAAATGTTAAAGTAAAGAGTTAATGTGTTATGTATTAGGTGATTTACATGTTATGCTTGATGATAGTTTAGTTGTATGGAATTGAAATGAGATAACTATTAATGCATATCTCATTTATATGAAATTCTGCTAACGAAAGTCGATTAACGTATGAATAGAAAGAAAGTGAACAGTAGTATGTATGCTCACATAAGCTAATGGTATTACGAAAGTACAGATATGTAAGGATGGGAATCCTGTCAATTTACTTGAGCATGGATGGCAAAAAGGGTTAAGAGGAAGTAATAAAGTAAGCATGAACATGGACGCTAAGGAAGATGAATTTGCAATCACTTCGAATGTATTTACATAAAGGTGTATGCGTGTTAGAATAATTGAAATTAAGTGGAACGTATAAATAAATGAGAACTTGGTAATGTTAATGAAAGGTATGAAAGGATAATAGTTCAAATGTTGGCTAAAGGCGTTTTGTAAGTGTGCTCAAATTGGAAATAAGAACAACCCGTACTACAATACTTATATACAAAAGTACTGGGTGGTGGTTGACTTTAAAAGGTTATGTTGTAGAAGTCAGTGAATAATAATTACTTACAAATGCTGGAAGTATTACGTAAGAATTTCAACGTTTAAAGTAGAATACTCATTAGTAAAAGACATGTTAGAGAACGTAGGTGAATTAACACCTAATACGGTGAACAAACAAATGGAAATGGTATATTAAGGGATGGTCGTGTATTGACCTAAGCTCGAGAAAAACATGAGAATCATCTCACTTATGTCCGGTCAAGCTAACAAAAAGGGGTCTAACGATTCTTAAAGGAACGGATCGATATAAGAAAGAAAGAAGGATAAGAATGAAAAGTATAAGCCTACGATTGAATGTAAGGCAAACTTAAGAAAGAAGGGTGGGGACACCACTAGAAATAGGAAGTAAAGTGTCGCGTCGAGACGCGCTACATGAATTAGGACTTGGAATTAAGTGCTAGGACCCAACACTTGATGTGGAATGTAGAAGATTAATACGAAAACATATCATAGGAAATGACATGGTAAATGATACCACAGAAGAACGAAAGGTACGGATGAAAATGTTTGAATCCGAGAAATGGATTCAACCATGTAAGGAATGAAAGGTTGGATCCATAAGCAAACACGGATCAAACCAGTAAGAATGAAAGGATAGTATGTAAGAAAAGGAATGTATGAGATGCTTTAGCATGTAGGTAAGAAAATTGTTAAAGAGACAATAGGCGAACAAACACCATGTAGGATGCAATTATGATAGGTTATGTGCTAACTATTTATTTATAGATAAATAGGATGGAATTCTTAGTGTGATGAGAGTAATAAAGCTAGTGGAAGGATGCTCACAAGTGGGAGCATATTTCATGAATGAATGTGACCAATTCTAGTATGGAGAGTACATATAAAGAAGCGGATCGATCCGGCACACGGATAATTGATTTATGCAATAAAGTCAATGTTAGAATAGTAAGTAGTTCATGCAAAGAGCTAATAATAAAGTGTTACGAAGGATTAAATTTGAGGCTAAACTCAAAGTTGTAATTAGTTCAAGTAACAATAGTAGCCGTAGAACGATGCTTTATGCTCATAAAGCATGAAAAAGTAATTAGGGAGAGGGTAGCTTTATTTTAATACTGCTAAATCATTAAATGTTTATAGTATGCGTATAATGATATGCTAAGCCCTCATATAAATAAGAAAGTAATTAGAAGAACGTTAGTAATGGGATGATAGGGTATTCTCATGGTTACAATAAAGAATTATATCGTGTATGATACGTGAGTGAAATGAAATAAATCGATTTATTTTGTTAGCAAATATATGAATATGATATGCTGAATTAGAAAGATAGAAACAAGCCGTAAACATAGGCTTGTACGACCAATAGAATACATTTGAAATAAATTTCAATGAACGAACCGCTAGTGATGATGTATGCTAGGAACTAGCATTATAAGGTGAAAACGACACTAATAAGAGTTCTGGATCAGGCTCTGACTTATGCGATTATGAAAGTAATTTACTTGAATTAAGAACGGAGGGACAATGCGTGCAAAGATGTTTATGCATGAGTGAAACTCTTGCCAAGATCTCGAATGCATTTATGTTGTAGTAAGCATCGTGAATGAAAAGATGAAAAGGTAGGAGTAGAATTGCTCTAGTTGGAATGAGAAAGGTTTCGGGGACGAAACCTCTTTTAAGGGGGGTAGACTTGTAACGCCCCAAAAATGATAAATAATAAGTAAAGAAATTTAACTTGGTTAATGAAATGTAACTAAATGATAATTAGTTTAAGTGAGAAAGCTTAAGTTAAATACTCTCTCAAAGTGGGAGGGTTTGTTGTGTAACTAATAAACATAAGGGGGCTTTTAATTATTAGTCAAAAAAAAAAAAGAGAAAGAAAACACCCATCCCTGGTGTTTTGGTCGATCGAACAAGGAGCAGAGAAAGAGGGTGAAAACCCTAACTACAAGAAATCAAGAAATTGAATCAAAATTCGTGGGAATTTCCAATGCATGGGCTCTCAATTTCGAATAGCTAACCCTAATATCTGAAGTGGTAAGTTAGATTTTCTGAAATCATGAATTGTTAATTAAGGGGTTAAACCCAATCTTGAATTCTTGTGTTGAATGCAAGAAATCTAAGTTAGGATTACCTCCTAGGGCAGAAATCATGTTGATTTAGGTTGCATGAAAGGATTATAGCAAAAACCCACTTGTTAAGAAGTTAGTAAGGGTTTGATGATTATGAGAAATCATAAAACTAGGAAGTTAGTGTATAAGCTTGTTGTGATACTTGAATAATGAATGAAATTGATGTAGAATGAAATAGCTATGTGAATTTGAATGAATGAAATTGTTGTGTGATGATAAACTAGTAAGAATATGCTTTATAGACTTGTACCATGTACCTTAACTATAATGCCTACCAAGTGTTCGATAAAATGCCTGAAAGATGAATGTATATGTATTACGGAAAAATGGTAGAATGAATTGATAGACTAAATGAAAGAATGAATGTTGTAATGTAGGCGTAAAGGAAGAAGGTACAAGCACCAAGAAAACGGAAGGCGTGCAAGATCGAGGTATGTTCCGTTACATACAAAACCTTACTTAAATTTTGTTAATAATTATGAAGAACAACCTTTGTTATAATGATTACGGTGATTAGTAAGTAGATAGCAAATCCCTTGCGGATTTGGTTATGCTAACGAAGGTTATGATAAGTTATGCAAGTCGACCAGTTCGAGTTGAACAAGTCGAGTAAGAATAAGGGACCATCCGTTTAGAACGGGTGGTCGTGAATGCAATAAAGGATGTATGAAGTTCAATCCGTTAAACGTATAGAACGAAAGATTTATGTTGAAAGTAACTAACCCGATGTTACCGGGTCGTAAGTATATGCTTGAATCTAATTATGAGAGTATATGCCATACCCATTTAATTGGGTAATCGAATGCTTAAGAGGAATGAAAGTACATAAACGAATGGAATTAAAATGATGGTTTTGTAAGCGTAATAAGTATAATGACTAACTTTTTAAAGCTTTGTTGTTGATTGTAGGTAATTCCTCAATTTAGGCGACTTGGAGAATTGGAGCGAGCACATGTTCATGATATGTCTAGGTTTTTAGTAGTGTCGTGTCGAACGAATTGTAGAATGGTATTTGTCTTACTTATGTTTAAAACAGGGGTATATCCGTTTTACGGACGGGTCATGCCCAATTTTTGTCAAAAGCATGTTTTAATGTTGTTAATTTGAAGTCTTTTAATTACCCTTGTAAGTTAATTTATAAAGAAGAAAAGCGGTCCTTACAGAGTTCCACACTAGTTCATATACAGGACATGCGCCATATATGTAAACCAAGAAAAACAAATTTATCAATGACACCACATAACCTAGTCTACTTTACATCATGAAAAATAAAGTAGACAAGCAATAGTCACCAAAACAAAAAAACTCTCAACCTCCATCATCAAAGACGAAATAGTCACAAGCCATCCGCCCCTTGACACGAAACATAAAGCGTTTATCCGTTGTAGAACTTGTGGAAGATGTGCTCGCCCCTGCTCTTGAAGATGAAGAACGTATACCCGAAGTCATAAAATCATTCATTTCATTATAGACTTCAACAACCTCCTCCTCGTCCGAATCCTGGTTGTCACTAGCCTTTGTAGCCTTCTTCTCCACTCGACCCACATGGATACCTCCCTAATCACCATCATCGTCCTTAAGGAGATCAAATTGGTTTGACGTTGACACCTGGTTCGAACTCCTCAAGGACTGTTTTTGTTTAGGTTTGATAATTGGTCTATAAACTAGCTTAGGTTTCTGATTTTTCATGTGGAGGCCTTGATTATTAGCTTTCTTCTTTTTGGCACCCACAACCTGAAAATCATCATTCTTTTTCCTAGATTCCCCATTCGAAACAACCTGAGGATTCTTTGGGCACGGGCTATCTTCATGACCAAACACACAGCAAGAAGTACTCCTTAAAGGCTCCCAATCATATTCAATTTTTACCTCCACCTTTGAATAACCATTACCATCTAAGGCTGGAATTGCAACAGTAACACTCCTCTCTAAATCAGCCCCCGCTTGAACTTCAATTAGTGCTCTAGCATAACTGCTTCTACCCCAAGACTCTGCACACATCGTGGCAGTATACGAATTCAACATCTTAGGCACCGCTATCTTAGAGGCAACCAAACTAAGACCATCCTCAGTATATGCCGCTAACGGCACATCATGCATCTTTACCCAGACTGGAATAGCTTTAAGATCCTCTTTCTCCAGTTTGATAGAGGCCGACCACTCTTTCAAAATAATCGGAACATTTCTTATCATCCATGGCCCATCCTCTAACATTTTGTCCATCCCTTCCTTAGTTTTGAATTTAAAGAAAAAGAATCCGTTGGCATTCATCATTAATCTAGACAGACCATACTTAACCCAGTTGTTCTTTGCAAAATAATCCACCACAGGAAACGCAAGACGTTTGCCCAAGAAATACCCGAAGAGAATGTTTGCATACCTGTCCATGACTTGTTTAACTGAAGACAACGGAATAACAACATCAGCTCCATCCACAGCCTCGGAAGACTCCAACTCCCTAAAATTCACCTTCACCTTCTCCTTGGTGTTGTTTACTACATTAGCAAATGACAACGGTTCCGCCAGCCCGGCAGATTTAGTATACCCTTGACCAGCCGATGAAGCAACATCGAATTCTGAACTTGGTGCGAATTTCATGCTAAATTGATCGATTCCTTCCCTATCAGAAACCCTAGTTACTGGCCGCGGGTTTTCAGCCGTGTATGGAACTGATATCTTTGACAATTCATCAATTATGTTAATCTTACGGGGTTCAGTCGGAGACGTTTGAGTTGTGCCCCGTCGAGGTAACCAAGTATTACCATCTACATCAATAACTCGGCTGGCCAAACCCTCAAACGAGTATGTAGGTTTGCCGCCGTCATTAACATGCGTCTTATTGTCATCCATTCAGGAGAAAAAACAACTCTCTCCAATACGCACGAAACAGCCGATCATGCAACAACTCCAATCCAACAACAATCTCAACAAACAGGAACAAAAAAACAAAACCCTAAACTAGCATAACCTTACCCCATGAATATTGCAAATCGAATAGAGAAGCTATCCAATGAGTTCGAACCACAGAAGATACGGCGGCAATTGCAGAAACCCTGAATGCAAACGGGTTTTTCTTTTTCAAATTTGCGGACAGAGATGGAATGATGAATGTTCTTATTATTCAACTCATGTTATTCACATCGTTACCCTTAAATCTTTACGAATTCTTTTTCATTGTGATCACGGATTGTGATCATAAGTATCTTATCATTACGGTTATAAGGATTCTATATTGTTATTTATTTTTATTTTTTTATTTTGATCCTTTAGATCACAAGGAAGGATTGTGCGTGTTGAAAAAACCCTAATTCTCTCTCTAGCTATGGCGACATCTCCCCTTCTTGAAACCCTAGTTTCTTCAGCGTGATTCTTCAAGTTCAGATCAGAGATTAGAGGTTCTAACGTCTAATTCCCAATCTGGTTTGCGGATTTCTTTGTTTGCGGTTAGGGTTTCTATTTAATTTTGCCGCCGTCACTTTTGATTCGAACATATTGGGTTGATTTGCTGGTCGATCAACCTTGATTTATCAGTTTTTCTGTCCGATTTGTAAGAGTCATGGGTTAGGGCATCAGCTAGTTTAGGGTTTTGGTTTTTCTGTTTGTTCGTTGTCATCTGGTTCGTGTGGTTTCTTGGGGCTTGTTGTTTTCTTTTCGGTTGGGTTATAGAGAGTTGTTTTTCTTTGTAATGGATGATCGAATGCAATCTGGTGGAAGGCCGCCTTTGACGTTTAAACAGATTGCTGATCGAATTCTGGATGTGGATGGTAATACTGTGCAGCCAAAACGTGGTATAAACATCATTGAGGAACTCACAAAGGTTACTTTACCGGTTCAATTGAATAATATGGGCTCTTCAAATATAGATGAATTGGCAAAGAACTCTGGTCCTACCATGGCTGAATACCTACGGTCAGGTTCTAGAGTTTCTGATACTGATAAGGTCGATCAATTTAGCAATAGTTATGCGTCACATTCTGATGTTCATGTTGCTGAAACGGCTGATTTAGAGAACATAAAATCGTCCGGGATGATGGTACCGTTAAAGCCTACGTCCTATGCTGATTCGGTTGCGACTGCCAAGAATAAGAAAGTAAACTTCAGAACTCTTGCGAGTCCGGTGGTGAAAGATGGTTGTGACGTGGTCCTCCCCCGGGAATCTGTTAAACTAGTCCAAGACAGGTTAGCAAATACGTTGTATGGGTATTTTTTGGGGGATCGGGTGGCTTATCCGGTTGTAGAGTACTTTGTGAGAAACAACTGGAAGAAGTTTGGTTTGCAAAAGTCTATGATGAATGCAAACGGGTTTTTCTTTTTCAAATTTGCGGACAGAGATGGAATGATGAATGTTCTTAAAGAAGGACCTTGGATTATTCGTTCTCAACCTATCTTCCTTAGTGAATGGTCGCCTACTTCAAGATTAGTGAAAAAGGATGTCAAAAAGATACAAATTTGGGTCAAAATCCATGATGTTCCTATAGCTGCCTATACGGAAGATGGGTTGAGTATGATTGCTATGGCTATTGGTGAGCCAAAATTGTTGGATTCGTACACCACCACTATGTGTACGGATGCTTGGGGAAGGAGTAGCTATGCTAGGGCTTTGATAGAAGTTTCAGCTGAGAATGATTTTAAAGAGGAAATAGTTATAGCGGTGCCTGAGCTAGAAGGTGAAGGTTTCATCAAAGTAAAAATGGTAGTGGAATATGAATGGAGTCCTTATAGATGTGCCCACTGTAAGGTCTTCGGACATACTGATGAGTCCTGCCCGAATCAGCCTAGGAAGTGCCTTAAGGAAGTGCCTAAACCTCAGAATCAAAATGGTGGGAAACAACCGCGAGGTCCGGTGAAGACTCCAGTTGTGGACAAAGAGGGTTTTATGGATGTGGATTGCAAGAAAGTGGCTAGGAAAGCAGGGTTTCCTGTTAATAAGCAGAAGCAAAAATTTGAATATCGGCCGATTGGATCCAAGCCTCATGGTGGGGCTACTACCTCGGGTCAGTCATCTAATGTCAAAACGCACAATCCTTTTGATGTATTATCGGATATGGGTAAGAATGTGGGTAAAAATGGTGAAGTACAACATAACCAGCAGGACTCGGATGATGAGGAGGTTATTGGAAGCTATAATGAAACTAACCAATTTATGACTTCCGGGTTATCGAAGGCAGGGGCAAGCACCTCGTCCACGAAGTTCTCCAATGGATAGAGTGTTGTTGGTTCGTGTCAAGGGGCTGCTGGTCTGTGGTAGTTTCATTTTTGATGATGGAGGATGATCTCTAGTTCTGTTTTATTTTGTTTTGTCTACTAGATAGTTTTCTCTATAATATGTAGTAGGCTTGGTTATGTGGTGTCATAGGTATTGTGGTTTTTTGCTTGGCTTACATATATGGGGCATGTCCTGTATATGAACTAGTGCGGAACTCATCCTCACTACTTGTACTTATTTGGGACTGTTTTAATAGAATCACCGGGGTAACCCTTTACCCAAAAAAAATTGCAGAAACCCTAATTTTGCATGATCACCACTATTAACAGATTCAGTATTAGATAATCGAAGAATCAAACACTAATCCCCAACCTGTTAATTAGCAGATTACGAAGAAAGATTAGGTCTGCATGAGGGACGAAATTGCCTAGGCTAGAGAGAGAGAATTAGGGTCTGTAAGGAGTTCCTTTAGGTAACCTTTGCTTAGCAAATAGTTGATCTCTTTCCTCAAGGCTATACAATCCTCCGTCATGTGCCCAAAATCTTCATGAAAGGCACACCACATTGATTTATACTTCCAATCAGCATTTTTTGGATTCTTTCTCGGCTATCTTGCTTTGTCCCCTAGTACCTGCATAGCATACATTAGTTCAAGAACATTTACTGAAAAACAATATTTTGAAAGTTTATGATATTCTTCTTCATCCTCATCCTCAATAACATTCACTCTTTTTTTTCGTTCTTAGCATATGGCTTGGATCGGTATTGTTTGTATGAGGATTCTGACTTCCTGTTCGTCAATTCATATGTTGAGGATGTGTTCATCCTTTCCTGCCTTTTCCTGTCATCTTCGAGCCATATGTATCTCAAGGCCCTATTTCGAGCTTCATCCAGATTCCTGCAAGGATTCATTACAAGATCTTGGTAAAATTGGGAATCCTTCTGTAACCCCATTTTGAACGCTTGTACTACCGTGGCAACATCAAGGTTCGGGATATCCAGGGATTCTCTACTAAATTTGTTAACATAATCCCTCAGGGATTCTTGTGATCCCTGCGTTATCCTGTAAAGATCACTCGTTAGTTTCTCAAAGCTCCTGCTACAAGAAAATTGGATGTTAAATAAGTTAACTAAATGAGCAAAAGATGTAATAGAATGAGGTGGAACATTTAAAAGCCTTTTTAAGGTTGATCCTGTCAAAGTGGAACCAAAGCCTTTGCATAGGCATGCCTCTTTGAGTTCCGGTGGGATTGAATTTATTTCCATCCTTTCCCTATACTGGGCAACATACTCCTTAGGATCCGTCGTCCCATCGTATAGCTTCATGTTGGGAGTCTAGAATCTCTCTAGGATTTCTGCATCACAAATGGGGAAAGCAAATCGGGATATCTTGTGACTATGCTAGGATACTTATGGTATAGGCTACACTATCCCAGGCACACTCGATATCATATCCTTCGATTTTTGAAGTTCTCTGGACAACGCTGATGGTACACCTGGATCCTGCAATGATTCAAGATTATTAGTAGCAGGGATACAGGTGTTAATAGACGTTGTTAGGGAGGATTTTCCAATCCTAAGGATCACAGATCCTCAAGCACTGCCAGGATCACGGATCCTCAATTCTGTTTGAATTAAGGATCCTCAGAAGACGTTGCAGGATCAGGGTTCAGGATCCTTGTTGTTATCCTTGTACTAACGTTTGCCTTTGTTACGTTTAAGTTTGTTTTGCAGGAGTATACACCTCGGACTTGGTCTTGCCGATATTCTTGGGGAATATGCCCTCAATATTCCGCACGTGCATGGCTTTGTGAACGTTATGGAGACTGTGGGAAGCTTGCACATTTAGCGGATAGTTAGTTGTTTTAGTTATTTCTAATTTTAAAAGGGGATAACAAGCTTGAATTAGAACACTTGGCGATTTTAGCAAACACACACACTCAAAACAGCTCTCAATAGCTCTTAACAGTTCATTTGGCAATTTCATACACATTGCACTATAGTGATCCTTGTAACAAGCTTGTTATCATCCCAAGTTGTAACAATCTTTTGTTTAAATTTAGTTGGTGATCGGTAGTTTCCATCACCCGAGGTTTTTTATGCCGGAGATCAACTCTTGATCAAGGGCTTTTTCCTCGTATAAATCCTTGTGTCATTTATTCATTTCATTTGCAAGATATTCATACATTTGTTCAAGCATCATTCCTCACAACAAAGATTTGGTTGCATTATCCTAGCCTGATTTTTGACCAAAACAGATTGGCGCCCACCGTGGGGCAATTGGTGCTTCATTTCTGAAAAATTTTGCTCATTGTGTTCATTGTGTTCATTTTGATTCATCATCTTCAACCACATGGCTTCTTTCAGCGAAGAACACTTCAAGTTCAATGCCGGCAGTCACTTCTTCACAGGGCGTTCCACCTTTGCCTCCACCACCTTTTGGATCCCAGAAGAATGCTGAAAATGCTGTAAAGAGACCAAGCCCCATTTTCCCAAAACCACCAACTTCTGCTGTTTCTTCTAACCCTACTACTAGTGATCTTTTTACTTTGATTTTGCAGATGAGGGATCACATACAAGAGCAGGACAAGACTAACGAATGGATCCTTCGGGAGATTGGTGACATCAAGAAACAGAAGAGATCAGGGGAGGATCACTCTCTTCTGATACCAAGGTCACTGGATTTCGACACTCCAGCTATAACTGCCCAACAATCTGCAGCTCCGGATATCCAGTACCAGAGTGAACCATTGGGAAGGCGTTATGGAACAACAACCATGAGTCAGGCGTTAGGGTCTCACTTCCTGCCTTCATGTGACACCTGTGCCCATCAAACAAAAACCAAATCAATGAAATATTGTGTTTCATATTTGGGATTTGTAAAAATATGTGCATATCAATTCTTGTTCGATTTTGGGCTTTAAATCGCTTTCAGGAAGGTTATACGTGATCTGGTGCGTAAATATAACCAGTTTAATGCAAAAAACACTCTGGAACAGTGACAAAGGCTTAACATACCTTAAATAACCTTTACATAACTTAGAAATAAGTTTTGGAAGGTTAGGTGTGCCGAAATCAAGTCTATTCGCTTATAGGGACTAATTTCGACAAACTGCGAAAGTATGTCGATTTGTACTGTAACGAACATTCTAGAACTTGATCATAAGTTAAAAATGCCCTAAATATCCTTTCCATAGCTTAGAAATAGGCTTTGAGGTGTTTGGTGCGCAAAAATAAACTTTATTGATCAATAGGGACTAAAAGCGTCAAAAAGTGCATAAGTTTGCATTTTCACTCATATCTTTCGTTCTGAATATATCCGGACCTCCAAAAATTTATGCAATCACTAAAATATTATGTTTTAGTGATTGGCTTGATAAAAATCCATTCGTCGCTTAATTTGGATCGTTTTTGCGTTCGTTACGACTCCCGTCGTAATTAACCGAACAACGCAACCGTACGACCAAACGAACCGACATCCGAGATATTTTTGAGCACATTTTAAGTTCCCTATACTTTAACTTCATTTTAGAGCTTTGAAATGGGGTTAACGGGGATTAAACGTGTCAAAAATGCATCAAATACCAAGTTTTGGGGCTGCAGGGACCAAAACTGCCAATTTTGAAAGTTGCTGACCTGCAAGGTCCTTACGGTCCGTATGGACCTTTGCTTATGGTCCGTAAGCATGCCCCAGATCAGCAGAATTGGTTTCCAACTTGTTCCAGCTGTTCCACACCTTTGCTAATGGTTTTTGATGAGCAACTGTTCCGTTCAACTTTAAGACTTTCAATTCGGCTAAACCGCTTCAGTTTTCTGGGTCAGAAGGAGCAACTGGGCTCCTACAGTGGTTCGAGAGTCTCGAGAGTAGGTTTCGTCACGTTCAATGCCCGAATGAGCGAAAGGTTGAGTTTGCGTCAAGTGTGTTTCAAAAAAGGGCGCTTACTTGGTGGAATGGTGTGATGAGGGACAGAGGTGCCGGCGTGGCAATGGCTCAAACTTGGGAAGAGCTTCGCGCACTTATGATGAAGGAGTTTTGTCCTCGTCATGAACTGAGGGCACTGGAAAACGAATTCCACGATCTCAAGCAAGATAGTGGAGAGCACCGTGCCTACACGGATCGATACGAAGAACTGAGCCTGCTATGTCCCACCATGGTCACGCCTTTGGACAAGGCGATTGAGAAGTACATAGATGGTCTGCCTGATCCTGTTCAGGATATCGTCACCGGCAGCAACCCTACTGTAACACCTGTGTCATTTCAACCATCAAACAAATGCCAAACCAATGAAATAATGTATTTCATACTTTGGACTTGTATAAATATGTGTATCTTTTGCACATATCGACTCATGTTCGATTTCAAGCTCTAAATCGCTTTCTGGAAGGTTATACGCGCACTAATGCGTAAATATAACCAGTTTAATGCAACGAACACTCCGGAATAGTGAAATAGGCTTAACATACCTTAAATAACCTATACATAACTTAGATATAAGTTTTGGAAGGTTTGGTGTGGTGAAATCAAAGTTAAATCGCTTACAGGGACTAAAGTTGACAAACTGCGAAAGTATGCCAATTTGAACTGTAACAGACTTTCCGGAACAAGACCATAAGTTAAACATACCATAAATATCCTTTACATAGCTTAGAAATAGGCTTTGAGGGGTTCGGTATGCTAAAATAAACTTTTGGGTCATTCAGGGACTAAAAGTGTCAAAAAGTGCACAAGTTTGCATTTTCGCGCATAACTTTCGTTCTGAATACATCTGGACATCCAAAAATTTATGTGAGCATGACTATATTATATTTTAGTGTTCGCCTTAAGAAAAATCCATTCGTCGCGTCATTTGGTTCGTTTTTCGCGCTTATGCGCATTCCGTCGTAATTAAGCGAACATCGCGATCGTACGGCCAAACGAACCGACATCCGAGATATTTTTGAGCATGTTTTGAGTTCCCTATACTTTAACTTCATTTTAGAGCCTTGAAATGAGGTTAACGGGGTTCAAACGCATCGAAAATCGCTTAAACGGGCTGCAGGGACTAAACCTGTCACTTTTGAAAAATTTCTGGAACTGGGAGGCAGTGGCGTAGCGCGAGCCCTAAGGGCCTATGCAGTCGCGCTACGCGACTGCCTATTCTGGGGCAGAAACATGCAGAAAACTCATTTTTCGCATTTTCGGGACCAGATTCGATGTATCGACAGCTGTTTACAGCTGTTATCCACTCCTAAAAACCTTGCCACATGTTGATACCCTATGGTGAGTGGCCATTTAGTCACCATAAGGTTCCGACACTTGTACGGTTGCGATTAAGACACATTTTCCATGAAACGATCTTAACGGTTCGGGTATTCCTATAAATACCCAACCCATCCAACCTCATTTCTTACAAGAATTCTGATTTTGAGAGCTCTAAGTTGAAACCATTGTTTCATACCTGAGTTCTTGGATCGGGATTAGCATTCGGGGACCCTTCGTAAGTATTCTTTCGTTCTTTTCCTTATTTTATTGCTTTTCGAGCCCGAAAGTCAAACTTTGTTTGACTTTCAGCGTTGACCAGTAATGGTCAATGCGAAGTTCTTTTGAACTTCGCAACGTGAGTGTAATCACGTTGGTTATAGTCCCTTGGGACTATGCCCACTGATTACCACGTTGTCTAGGGTCGTAGGGTAGGCGATCTAATAAATCGCCTATACCTTCGAACCCGACCCAGTTTGGTCGATCATTAGGATCCGATCAAACACATTAGGTGACCATAGTAGGTAGGGAATAACCTTCCGAGGTTATACCCTATGGTCACATCGTTTAAGTAGTTGTATGATAGGTAGTTTATATGCCTTAGGTAAATTACCAGAATACCCTTTTCATGTATAATTGGTAATTAAGCATATGTAACCTAAACCTTTGTCACATAACTGATTATGTAATATGTTTAGGCATATAACACTTGTCATAGGGCTAGTTAGGCGGTCCGAACGCGTTTCACGCGAACGACGCGTTAAAGTAGCATAAGCTACCTAAACGGGTCGTAATGGGTCGTAGACACTTAGGTTAAGTTTCATTTAGCATGTAGGCTTTGTTAAACCAAATGACACGAGTCTCTACACTCGTTTGGTTTACAAACCCTAATGCTACCCGATCTTCCGATTTAGGTCTGGTTTATTAATGTAGCTACCTATACTAGGTGTCGTTTGATATCCGCGATCTCTAGCATTGTTTAGTTGTTACTCAAGGACTACTGAGCAATCTCAGGTGAGTACATAGACCCCTCTTTTACTGTTTTCCAAACTGTTTTGGGGTGGAACACATGTGCCTACTTGTTATATTCATGCTTTCCCGTTTTCACATCATATACCTGCTATGTTCGTTAGTACATTATAGTACATGATTTCAATACACTTTATGCTATGTATGTCCATTATGTGCATACTTAGTACATTTTTTTCATTTCTTTTCTGTTGCATATGCTTATCCAGCATATGAACACATTATACTACATATTGAACCGTTGTAAACATTTGACTATGTGATCCGTTGATATCTGTGAACCGTTTGTATCTGTGATCCGTTGATATCTGTGAACCGTTTGTATCTGTGAACCGTTTGTATCTGTGAACCTTTTGTATCTGTGAACCGTTTGTATCTGTGAACCGTATTTGACCATACATAGACATTTGACATAGACATTTCGGCATAGACATTTTAACATGATTGACATTTGATCATGCATTTCCCACAAAACATAACTTTGATTTAAAACAAGTTTTACTTCAATACTTTGTTTCTGTGCATATGGTTTAGTTGAGACATTTCACTTGCCATACATGACATCTTGACATAGACATTTGACATGGATATTTGACATAGACATTTTGATATGATTTACATACTTTGGTGGTTTAGTTTGATTAAATGATTAAGTAACGATACGTGTGTAATATGATACAAGCATGGTGGATACGCCGCTGGTACTTCCTATATATAAGTGTTTGTATGGTATTACATATTGTAGCGTTATTTGAATCATTTCAGTTTGATACATATAACATTTTATACAAATAACATACTTTTCACAAGACATTGTTTTACAAACATTTTATCTTATGCAAACATATTTTACTATGGTTATTCATTTAACCATACATTATTCATTTATTTATACATATCATCTGAACTCATTGTTTTTCAAATGATTTACAAAACAAAGCAAACTAAAAGGTTCATGACTAAACATTTTCTCAAACATAAGTCATGGAACCTATTTTCACAAAACCTATGTATCTCACAGGCATTTTTATGCTGACGTACCTATTTTCACATGTGTTTTTCAGGAACTGTTGCGTAAGATGATCAAGATACATATAGGCAGACTTGGGCTTTAGTGACAATAAAAGATGCAAGACTAGTTAATTTTGTTGTATTTCCTAGTTTGATAAGACATTGTAACACTTGTAATCAATAAAACGAAACTTCAATTGCCATGGATTTGAAACAATTAATTCTGTTACAACACTCCCCGACATTTCCACCACGTTTGGTTGTCCTACGTGGTCGGGGTGTGACAGAAAAGATGGTATCAGAGCCAATGGTTATAGGGAATTAGGTTATTAGTAATGCTTTGACCTAGTCTATAACCTTCTTAGGAACCTAACGCGAGTTTACATGCGTTTAGTCATAAAACAATACCGTCACCTATCCTTAGGCGACTACCACAACAAGAACATAATTTTTCGAAACCACTTTGAAAACTAATCATCTGTTCTAGGATGATTAATTACTAGGTTTTGAACCCTCTATTGTAAGGTTTTGAACCCCTTTGAATTTTCAAAATCTCGTCAAGGTTTTGGGTTTTAAATAATGTGAACACGTGCAAACTGGAAGGGTGAATGCCTGTATTCTGAGTTTTCTGTCTAGGCAAGCACTTCGTATACATCTCAACCAGACGCGAGACCAGTTGTGCTTACCTGGGAATTCTTGGGATGAGTGTTCACTTATAGGCGAGCATGTCTTCGCGATACATTATTTTGACCTATTTACTTTGATTATTCACCGAGGTCGTTTGTTGCTCTGTAGTAACAAACAAATGACCACTATCCATTGCTTTCATCAAATTTGTTTCATCTCATTCTTTTCGTCTAATTCTCTCACTCGTTTCCTTTCATGTTTCCTCTTTTAGAATGCCTCCTCGACGCGAAAACCAGATAGCGACTGCCGAGCTGGCAGAAATCATTGCGCAGCAAATGGCTGCTCAATTCCCAAACCTCTTTGCTCAATGGAATCAAGCCAACAACAACAACAACAATGGTCCATGCAATTTCAAGAGTTTTAACTCGGCGAAACCACTCAAGTTTAGTGGTTCTGAGGGAGCGACTGGGCTTCTTCAATGGTTCGAGAGCATTGAGAATACTTTCCGCCACGTGCAGTGTCCTGCCAATCGCAAGGTCGAGTTTGCTTCGAGTGTGTTCCAGAAGAGAGCCCTTACGTGGTGGAACGGTGTTATGAGAGATCGTGGTGCAGAAGTTGCACTCGCACAAACATGGGCGGAACTTAGGGCCCTTATGATGAAGGAATTCTGTCCTCGACACGAGATCAGGGCTTTGGAAAGGGAATTCGACAATCTTGAGCAAGACAGCGGTGAGCATCGAGCCTACACGGACCGTTATGAAGAGTTTAAGTCTGTTATGCCCAAACATGGTCACGCCTTTGGATAAGGCAATCGAAAAATACATTGATGGCCTCCCTGATTCAATACAAGACATTTTGACTGGTAGCAACCCTACTACAGTTAGACAGGCCATTGAGCTATCTGCAACCTTGACTGAATCAAAGATCAGGAAAGGTAAACTTTTCCGAAAGGGTGACAAGAAGCCGGTCGAAGAATCGAAACCAATCGAGGAATCAAAGATCATGGATGAACAGACTGGATCCCCTAAGAGGTCAAAGAAGCGAAAGGCTTCTCAGAACTACGCTGTGGTCGCTCACAATGATCAAGCCGTCCTCAACCAACCAGCTCAACCCCCTGCCAGGAAACCCTACAATGGAACTGCACCTTTGTGCAACCAATGTGGCCTACATCATCATGCTGGGGTAAAGTGCCGCACATGCCAAGTTTGCGGACTTATAGGTCATACAGCTAGGGTTTGCCCAACCGCAGCTGCACCAAATCAAGCTGGCAACAATCCTGCTCAAGCTCGTTTTCCACCGGGATCTTGCTACAACTGTGGCGAGATGGGCCATTTTCGTAGGAATTGCCCAAGGCTTGCTAATGCAAATCCAGCGCAGGGATGAGCATATGATCAACCAGAAGACAACATCATTTAGAAATAATCACGTCTTATGTATTATTTTCTTTTGTTGTCAAGATCCAAGAAACAGTTGTTATCGTTGTTTATAAATAAATCTTTTATTTACATTGCAATGTATTTATGTGATTGTATGTATAAACAACATATCCCCTACAATACCGACAATCAAGGAACCGCATTCCTTGAAGAACAGACTACTTCCAAATTTCTTCCGTTGTATGATCTCTTGCGTTTCCACGAAAACCCTAAGTACCCGTTTCTTCCAAGAGAAACGAAGTACGAGGTGCCAAGTTAATAGCAATCTATAACAAGATAATAACAGTTAAATAACTATGTGATTATGTGCTTATGAACATTACAAGAGAAACTGTGCGGACTATGCAAAGAATTACGTAATTATGGATGCATACATAATTATGGAATTTAGTGCACAGAAACCACAGCGAGCTTTGTCATGTACCTAGAAGTTAACCCTATTCATTTCCAATTCTGATGAAGTATCCGTTGAGGAAAAATGAACTAGCTATTCATTTTTCACTTCTGAAGAATATCCGTTGAGGAAATGAATATCCGTTTATCCTTCATTTCCAATTCTGAAGAATACCCGTTGAGGAAAATGACTCTGTTTGTGCATTTTCGTTCTGAAGAGTATCCGTCGAGGGAAATGAATATCCGTTTATTTAAATCCTTCATTTCCGAACCTGAGGAAACAACCGATGAAAATGACTCCGTTAGTTCATTTTCGTTTCTGAAGATTATCCGTTGAGGAAATGAATATCCGTTGTTTAATCCTTCATTTCCGAACCTGAGGAAACAACCGTTGAAAATGACTCCGTTAGTTCATTTTCGTTTCTAAAGATTATCCGTTGAGGAAATGAACATCCGTTTGTCTATAATCTTCATTTCCGAACCTGAGGAAACAACCGTTGAAAATGACTCCGTTAGTTCATTTTCGTTTCTGAAGAATTGTCCGTTGAGGAAATGAACATCCGTTTGTCTATCATTTTCATTTCCGTTTCTGAGGAAGCAACCGTTGAAAATGACTCTGTTGTTCATTTTCGTTTCTGAAAAATTGTCCGTTGAGGAAATGAACATCCGTTTGTCTATCATTTTCATTTCCGTTTCTGAAGAAGCAACCGTTGAAAATGACTCTGTTGTTCATTTTCGTTTCTGAAGAATTGTCCGTTGAGGAAATGAATATCCGTTTGTCTATCATTCTCATTTCCGTTTCTGAGGAAGCATCTGTTGAAAATGACTCCGTTTGTTCATTTTCGTTTCTCAGAATTGTCCGATAAGGAAATGAATCCCCGTTTGTTTATTCCTTCATTTCCGCCTCTGAAGAATACTCGTTGAGGAAAATGACTCCGTTTGTTCATTTTCATTCTGAAGAATGTCCGTTAAGGAAATGACAGGATTATGCTTCACATATCTCTGGTGGTTATCTGACACAAAGTCACAAATAGACTCCTACGAATTTATTTCGGGACGAAATTTCCTAAAGTAGGGGAGACTGTAACACCTGTGTCATTTCAACCATCAAACAAATGCCAAACCAATGAAATAATGTATTTCATACTTTGTACTTGTATAAATATGTGTATCTTTTGCACATATCGACTCATGTTCGATTTCAAGCTCTAAATCGCTTTCTGGAAGGTTATACGCGCACTAATGCGTAAATATAACCAGTTTAATGCAACGAACACTCCGGAATAGTGAAATAGGCTTAACATACCTTAAATAACCTATACATAACTTAGATATAAGTTTTGGAAGGTTTGGTGTGGTGAAATCAAAGTTAAATCGCTTACAGGGACTAAAGTTGACAAACTGCGAAAGTATGCCAATTTGAACTGTAACAGACTTTCCGGAACAAGACCATAAGTTAAACATATCATAAATATCCTTTACATAGCTTAGAAATAGGCTTTGAGGGGTTCGGTATGCTAAAATAAACTTTTGGGTCATTCAGGGACTAAAAGTGTCAAAAAGTGCACAAGTTTGCATTTTCGCGCATAACTTTCGTTCTGAATACATCTGGACATCCAAAAATTTATGTGAGCATGACTATATTATATTTTAGTGTTCGCCTTAAGAAAAATCCATTCGTCGCGTCATTTGGTTCGTTTTTCGCGCTTATGCGCATTCCGTCGTAATTAAGCGAACATCGCGATCGTACGGCCAAACGAACCAACATCCGAGATATTTTTGAGCATGTTTTGAGTTCCCTATACTTTAACTTCATTTTAGAGCCTTGAAATGAGGTTAACGGGGTTCAAACGCATCGAAAATCGCTTAAACGGGCTGCAGGGACTAAACCTGTCACTTTTGAAACATTTCTGGAACTGGGAGGCAGTGGCGTAGCGCGAGACCTAAGGGCCTATGCAGTCGCGCTACGCGACTGCCTATTCTGGGGCAGAAACATGCAGAAAACTCATTTTTCGCATTTTCGGGACCAGATTCGATGTATCGACAGCTGTTTACAGCTGTTATCCACTCCTAAAAACCTTGCCACATGTTGATACCCTATGGTGAGTGGCCATTTAGTCACCATAAGGTTCCGACACTTGTACGGTTGCGATTAAGACACATTTTCCATGAAACGATCTTAACGGTTCGGGTATTCCTATAAATACCCAACCCATCCAACCTCATTTCTTACAAGAATTCTGATTTTGAGAGCTCTAAGTTGAAACCATTGTTTCATACCTGAGTTCTTGGATCGGGATTAGCATTCGGGGACCCTTCGTAAGTATTCTTTCGTTCTTTTCCTTATTTTATTGCTTTTCGAGCCCGAAAGTCAAACTTTGTTTGACTTTCAGCGTTGACCAGTAATGGTCAATGCGAAGTTCTTTTGAACTTCGCAACGTGAGTGTAATCACGTTGGTTATAGTCCCTTGGGACTATGCCCACTGATTACCACGTTGTCTAGGGTCGTAGGGTAGGCGATCTAATAAATCGCCTATACCTTCGAACCCGACCCAGTTTGGTCGATCATTAGGATCCGACCAAACACATTAGGTGACCATAGTAGGTAGGGAATAACCTTCCGAGGTTATACCCTATGGTCACATCGTTTAAGTAGTTGTATGATAGGTAGTTTATATGCCTTAGGTAAATTACCAGAATACCCTTTTCATGTATAATTGGTAATTAAGCATATGTAACCTAAACCTTTGTCACATAACTGATTATGTAATATGTTTAGGCATATAACACTTGTCATAGGGCTAGTTAGGCGGTCCGAACGCGTTTCACGCGAACGACGCGTTAAAGTAGCATAAGCTACCTAAACGGGTCGTAATGGGTCGTAGACACTTAGGTTAAGTTTCATTTAGCATGTAGGCTTTGTTAAACCAAATGACACGAGTCTCTACACTCGTTTGGTTTACAAACCCTAATGCTACCCGATCTTCCGATTTAGGTCCGGTTTATTAATGTAGCTACCTATACTAGGTGTCGTTTGATATCCGCGATCTCTAGCATTGTTTAGTTGTTACTCAAGGACTACTGAGCAATCTCAGGTGAGTACATAGACCCCTCTTTTACTGTTTTCCAAACTGTTTTGGGGTGGAACACATGTGCCTACTTGTTATATTCATGCTTTCCCGTTTTCACATCATATACCTGCTATGTTCGTTAGTACATTATAGTACATGATTTCAATACACTTTATGCTATGTATGTCCATTATGTGCATACTTAGTACATTTTTTTCATTTCTTTTCTGTTGCATATGCTTATCCAGCATATGAACACATTATACTACATATTGAACCGTTGTAAACATTTGACTATGTGATCCGTTGATATCTGTGAACCGTTTGTATCTGTGATCCGTTGATATCTGTGAACCGTTTGTATCTGTGAACCGTTTGTATCTGTGAACCGTTTGTATCTGTGAACCTTTTGTATCTGTGAACCGTTTGTATCTGTGAACCGTATTTGACCATACATAGACATTTGACATAGACATTTCGGCATAGACATTTTAACATGATTGACATTTGATCATGCATTTCCCACAAAACATAACTTTGATTTAAAACAAGTTTTACTTCAATACTTTGTTTCTGTGCATATGGTTTAGTTGAGACATTTCACTTGCCATACATGACATCTTGACATAGACATTTGACATGGATATTTGACATAGACATTTTGATATGATTTACATACTTTGGTGGTTTAGTTTGATTAAATGATTAAGTAACGATACGTGTGTAATATGATACAAGCATGGTGGATACGCCGCTGGTACTTCCTATATATAAGTGTTTGTATGGTATTACATATTGTAGCGTTATTTGAATCATTTCAGTTTGATACATATAACATTTTATACAAATAACATACTTTTCACAAGACATTGTTTTACAAACATTTTATCTTATGCAAACATATTTTACTATGGTTATTCATTTAACCATACATTATTCATTTATTTATACATATCATCTGAACTCATTGTTTTTCAAATGATTTACAAAACAAAGCAAACTAAAAGGTTCATGACTAAACATTTTCTCAAACATAAGTCATGGAACCTATTTTCACAAAACCTATGTATCTCACAGGCATTTTTATGCTGACGTACCTATTTTCACATGTGTTTTTCAGGAACTGTTGCGTAAGATGATCAAGATACATATAGGCAGACTTGGGCTTTAGTGACAATAAAAGATGCAAGACTAGTTAATTTTGTTGTATTTCCTAGTTTGATAAGACATTGTAACACTTGTAATCAATAAAACGAAACTTCAATTGCCATGGATTTGAAACAATTAATTCTGTTACAACACTCCCCGACATTTCCGCCACGTTTGGTTGTCCTACGTGGTCGGGGTGTGACACCTACCACGGTTAGACAAGCTATTGAGCTAGCTGCGACCTTGACTGAGTCTCAAGTCAAGAAGGGTAAACTCCACCGCAAGGGTGACAAGCAACCATCTGACAAGACAGAGAAGAAGAAGGGAAAGAAAGCTGAAACCTCGAATAAATCTAGGAAGCGTCAGGCTTCCAAGAACTTTGCCGTTGTTGCACAGACCAATCAAGCTGCTCCTACCCAGCCAGCACAACCACCTGCCAAGAAACAGTATGTTGGTACTGCACCTCTTTGTAACAAGTGCAATTGTCATCATCAACCACATCTTCAGTGTCGTCTTTGCAACAACTATGGAAGATATGGCCATTTGGCTAACACATGTCGCTCTCCTCCTGCTCCGAATCAAGCGGCACAAACCCTGCCCAACAGCCAACAAATCCTACACGACCTCCTTTTCAGCCTGGATCTTGCTATAATTGTGGAGATCTGACTCACTACAGGAACAAGTGCCCGAAGTTGGCTAACGCGAACCCGACTCATGGACGAGTGTACAACATCAATGCTAATGAAGCGCGTGCCGACAATGAAGTGGTCAACGGTACGTTCTTTGTTGACAACCAACTTGCTTCTATTCTTTTTGATTCGGGTGCCGACAAGAGTTTTGTATCCCTAGCTTTTGAACCTTTGCTTGCAAAGCCTAGAACAAAACTAGGAAAACCCTTGACATTAGAGTTAGCCAGTGGTGAATCCTTTGTACTTGATTTCGTCATTCGAAATTGCCAGTTGAACCTTAACGATCATCTCTTTCCCATTGACCTCACGCCAATGCAACTTGGGAGCTTCGACGTTATAGTAGGGATGTATTGGTTGACCAAATACCGTGCAGAAGTGGTTTGTTTTGACAAGATTGTTCGTGTACCTCTTTCGTCTGTGAAGTCTTAGAAGTTCATGGAGAAAAACCCGCTAGTAGCCTCAAACTGATGTCTAGCACCCAAGCTCATAGATACCTACGAAAGAATTATGTGGCTTTCCTGGCACGTGTCGTAGAAGAGAAAGACAAGGGTAAAACTATTCAAGACATCCCCGTCGTTCGAGATTATCCTGAGGTTTTTCCTGAAGACTTACCTGGTTTACCCCCAACGCGTCAAATCGAGTTCCGTATTGACCTTGTACCTGGTGCTAACCCGATTGCCAAATCTCCATACCGTCTTGCACCATCTGAGATGCAAGAGTTATCGAAGCAGCTGCAGGAGTTATCAAACAAAGGATTTATTCGTCCAAGCTTTTCCCCTTGGGGCGCGCCTGTTCTTTTTGTAACGAAGAAGGATGGATCTTTCCGAATGTGTATCGATTACCGTGAGCTTAACAAACTCACCATCAAAAATCGATATCCACTACCTCGCATTGATGATCTCTTTGATCAGCTTCAGGGTGCTACCTTCTTTTCAAAAATTGATCTACGTTCTGGGTATCATCAGCTTCGCGTATCCGAAGAAGATATTCCCAAGACTGCTTCCGCACACGATACGGCCACTATGAGTTTACTGTTATGCCTTTCGGTTTAACGAATGCTCCTGCCGTCTTCATGGATTTAATGAATAGGGTTTGTAAGCCTTATTTACATAAGTTCATCATCGTCTTCATTGATGACATCTTGATCTATTCAAAGACATGAGCTGACCACGAACAACATCTCCGTCTAACAATGGAACTCCTAAAGACAGAACAACTTTTCGCTAAATTCTCCAAGTGTGAATTTTGGCTTAGGGAAGTTTTATTTTTGGGACATATTGTTAACGAACAAGGTATACACGGATCCCGCCAAAATCAGTGCGATTAAGGATTGGAATACACCAACTACTCCTACCGAGGTTTGTTCATTTCTGGGTCTCGCGGGTTATTACCGCCGCTTTATTTCAAACTTCTCCAAGATTGCGGTTCCTCTCACAGCCTTAACTCAAAAGAATAAACCTTTTGAGTGGGACCCAAACAAGAAGAAGCTTTTCAGACCTTGAAACACAAACTCTGCGACGCTCCTGTGTTGTCTTTACCTGAGGGAAACGACGACTTTGTCGTATATTGTGACGCATCGAATCTAGGCCTTGGTTGCGTTCTCATGCAAAGGAACAAAGTCATAGCCTACGCGTCAAGACAATTGAAAATCCATGAGAAAAACTACACGACTCATGATCTTGAGTTAGGCGCTGTGGTTTTGCTCTCAAAAATTGGAGGCACTACCTTTACGGAACAAAATGTGTGGTTTTCACTGACCACAAAAGTCTCCAACACATCTTCAATCAGAAAGAACTAAACATGAGACAACGACGTCGGGTAGAACTTCTAAACGACTACGACTGCGAGATTCGCTACCATCCTGGGAAGGCGAATGTCGTAGCCGATGCGTTAAGTCAAAAAGAAAGAGTCAAGCTTCATTGTGTTCGAGTTCGATCTGATATTCAAACCCGCATCTTTCAAGCTCAACATACTTGTGTTACACAAGGCTTGATGGGTAAAGAATTACCATGTCACATTAAACCTGAGCTTGAATTAAGAGACTTTGGGATATTCTATTTCATGGGCCGTTTGTGGGTCCCAAGTATAGACAATCTTCGCACCTTGCTGATGGATGAAGCTCACAAGTCTCGTTATTCAATTCATCCTGGTGTAGACAAAATGTATAAGGATCTTCGAACCCAGTTTTGGTGGCTGGGAATGAAGAAAGACATTGCCTTATACGTATCAAAATGCCTTACTTGTCTGAAGGTTAAGGAAGAACATCAACATCCCTCTGGATTATTGGGACAACCAGAGATACCGGTTTGGAAATGGGAAAACATTGCCATGGATCTCATTACCAAACTACTGCACACTAGTAAAGGTCATGATGCCATTTGGGTAGTAGTTGATCGTTTGACAAAATCTGCTCATTTCTTGCCGATCCGTGAGGATTTATCAGCTGACAAGCTTGCCAAGATCTACGTAAATGAGATTGTATCCCGACATGGTGTTCCTTTGAACATCATATCAGACCGAGATGCTCAATTCTCATCTCACTTTTGGAGAACCATGCAATCTGCTATGGGAACCCAACTCAATTTGAGCACAGCTTATCATCCTCAAACGGATGCACAATCTGAAAGAACAATCCAGACATTGGAGGATATACTTAGAGCTTGTGTGATCGATTTTGGTGGTAGTTGGGATTCGCATCTTCCATTGATCGAATTCTCCTACAATAATAGTTATCACTCCAGCATCAACATGGCTCCTTTTGAAGCTTTATACGGTCGAAAATGTCGTTCGCCGGTCTGCTGGAATGATATTGGTGAAGCTCAGCTCACTGGACCTGAACTCATTCTAGAGACTACAGACAAAGTCAAGAAAATTCGCGACAACCTCTTAACAGCTAGAAGCCGTCAAAAGAGTTACGCGGATAGACGACGCAAGCCTTTGGAATTCCAAGACGGTGATCTCGTCCTACTCAAGGTATCTCCTTGGAAAGGTGTAATCAGATTTGGGAAGAAAGGAAAACTTGCACCACGATATGTTGGACCATTCAAGATCGTTGAAAGAATCGGAAAAGTAGCCTACAGACTTGAGCTGCCTCCTGAACTTGGAAATGTTCATCCAACTTTCCACGTGTCCAATCTGAAAAAGTGTTTGGCTGATGAAAACCTCCACATCCCCCTTGATGAAATTCGTGTTGACAACACGATGCACTTCGTCGAGAAACCTGTGGAAATATTGGACCATCAAGTCAAGAAGCTCAAGCGCAAGCGCATACGGATAGTCAAAGTTCGCTGGGAATCCAAACGTGGCCCAGAGTTTACTTGGGAACGAGAGGATCAAATGAAGGCGAAATATCCACACCTTTTCCCACAAGTTTCCTCTAATTAAATTTCGGGACGAAATTTCGAAAAGTAGGGGAGACTCTGACATCTGTGTATTTTAATCCTTGTACTGTTTCGAACAACTTTGTATTTAATAAAATATGGTGTTTTAATTTCGATATTTGTTTAATTATTTGTGACATTAGTACGTTTTCAATCATTGTTCAATTCTGAACTCTCAAACCTGTTCTGGAAGTGAAATCGTAAACCGTTACATGAACGTAATCAGTTTAACGCGACGTACACACCGGAACAATGACATAAGCCAAACATACCCTAAATACCCTTTACATAACTTAGAAATAAGTTTCGAAGGATTCGGTATGGCAAAAACATGTTTATTCGAACTTTAGAACTAATTACGACAAAACTACGAAATGAACGTTGGTGACCGCCCGGATAATATTTAAATCCCAAAAATATTCTGATATGATTAAAATTTTATTTTTAATCATGTTTGTGTTGAAAAATAAATTAAAACGCTTAAAAACGTTATTTTTCAAGTTTAAGCACGTACCGCGTGTTACTACGTAACACAGTGCTTCTACTGCAAAACGCAGACAACACAGCCAGTCTCGGCAACTGAAATTTATTTCAGTATTATTTTGGCGAGTTTATTTTTTATAGAATAATAAAAATAAATTAGAATGCCATAAACCGGGATTTAAACGCTAGATAAAATACCCGGTATCCAGTTAAATACCTGTTTTTATCTATTTTCACCATTCAAAAATTACACTTTACCCCGCCCCTATATTGTTCACGGTCACATGGGGGTGACCCCACCAAAAATCTTGCCAAAATCCTTTAGGATCCATCTTGATCTTTCTTAGATTTATTTTGATTTCCCTTGGATACACCTAGATTTTATGACATATTGGCTTATATATACACCACCATCAACACTCAACACTCCAAATCCTCACTCTCTCTCCCAAAACCGTAAGCACCCACCACCACTCCCATCTTCATTTTTCAACTTTGTTCTTGAAGATCCAACCCCATTCCAAGTTAATTTCAAGTTGGTGTGAAGATCCAAAGGAGTTTCCAAGGTGTTTTCAAGTGATTTCAAGCTCCATATCATCAAAATCTCATCCAAGAACTTACTTGAATCTTGAAGGTATAAAGTTTATGTTTAAATCATACACTTGATTCTTGGTTGTTCTTGATGATTGGAAGTTTCTCTTGAATCTTGGAATTTTTTACAAACTTGAAATCTAAAAAGAAATGGGTCTTGATACAAAATAAAAATGGTGATATATATGCGTGTATATATAACCGTACATATATATGTGTGTGTATGGGATTTGAGTTTGAATTTTTGATAAATACTTGTTTAGGATGTTTACTTGCATGAACAAGGTTATGTGCAAATATGTTAGAGATATAAAGGAGTGATTGAATCATGAGTTATAATTTGAAATAATGTTAGTATTTTGACATGTAAATGGCTGAAAATTTATTAGACATATTTGAGAATTTTTAAGTTGTTGCTTGTTCTTGAGTGATAGTTAAAATGCAAGTGTTTGATGATTTGTGTATGATATGATGAATGTTCAATTAAATCAGCAAATAAACATGAATAAATCACATGTTTGATGCATCTAAACTCATATGAAATGATAATGATATGATAGTGTGCTTTAGATACTTGTACATGAGAATACATATTGATTTAAAGCTCAAGAAATGATAAAAAAATGATTGTATGACAAAAATGTTTTAGAACAGATTATAAACACTAAAAATAACATTATTTGGTATATTATAATGGCATGAAACTTTGTCATAGGTTTGATAGCTTTGCATGTTGTACATATAGCTTAGAAAGTGGTAAATATGTGACATTTGTATGATTTATGTGCTTTATGTGAGACCTTCACTATCATGAGTATAACCATTATTTTATTCAGTAAATAACATGGGTTATGTTAAAATATCAAGTTGTTACGATATGGGATGGTTAGGTAACGTTTGATGCAAAACTATGCGGTAAAACGGTTAAAAATCAGCTTTTCGGAGGATTTTTATAAAACTGTTTTAGATCAGCAAGTAAACTGATATTTTTGATATAAAAATAAAGTATTTTAACTTATATTAAGTTTACTTGGTGTTTGGTTAGTCATACGTGACTTTCGACGCCCAAAAACGTTACTGAATCGCTAAAATACGTGTTTTCCAACATACACTACAATGGGTTATTCATGGGTAAATTTTATGTGTTACAATGTGTTATGTGTTTTATAATATGTGTATGATGACATGTTAATACTTGACAAATTATGTGTATTATGCTATTATTAGTATATTACATTTGAGTATATATATTACGACGCGCAAATCGTAGATATATTGCTTATAACATGATGAGGGTCACCAATAAAATCGTTCAAGTCGCAAAGTTTTTTTTAAAATATATATGAACTCATATATATATAAATACATAAAAAATAATAAAAAACAATAACTTTTCGAGAAATCTCAAAGTTATGTGAAAATACTAAGTATCGGAGAAACTTATGTATTTTTGTGGGTTTTTGATTATTAAATCGTTCTTATTTAATTTTGGACGAATAAACGATTTGAGGGATTGTGTTAACATATAAAAACGCACCCAAAGGTGAGTACATAGTTCCCCTATTTTACGTTTTCAAATGTTTTGGGGTGAAGCATATGTGCATAACTTTACTTTCCGTTTTCATGACATTATACAGGTTTTATTACATATTACATATAATACATTATTTCAAAGACATTTTTATGGTATATTGTACCTAACATTTGGTTTCAAAGACATTTTATTGGCATATTGACTTAGTATGCCTATTACATGGTTTTACAAAGACATTTTCATGAGATGCTTACATTGAAAAAGACATTTGGTATGTTTGACGAAGTAGTACATTCATTAACATTGATCACGCCGCTCGGTAGTATGTAATAGCGCTATAGGACTTGACAAATCCCGTTCCCGCTTTCTAGGTATTTCGTTAAGGGAATGACAGAATCCGAATACATTTTTTTTGATAAACCTTGATCCTGATAAGGGTTTATCCGACAGTCTTAAGGCTTGAGTGTATGCTATAAACAAACCACATAAATGTTCATATCAATAAAAGCAATGGTTTTCAAAACATAACTTTTGTTTTAAACTTTGGTTTATTCAAAGACTTTGTTTTGTGCATGACATTTGATTACATAAGACATTTGTTTATACACGACATTATGTATTTGGCTTGAGTAAATACTATTTATTCGCCATACAAGACATGGTTTATACTGGACATTTGACATTGGTTATACATGACATTGACATATTTTATACATATTATTTTCATTTGGTTATTTACTTAACCATACATCATTCTTTTATATCATTTGATTTTCATATGATTTTATAAAAGAAGACATTTTTATAAGGTTCATGACTACTTTTCGTTAAATATTTCTTTTAACCTTTAAAGTCATGAATCTTCAACACTAAACCTATGTTACTCACAGACATTTTTATGCTGACGTATTTACTTTCACATATGTTTCAGGAGAGATTGTTTGATTGAGCAAGCTTCACTTAGGGCGACTTGGGCCTTAGCAATATAAAATCAAGAAAGTTATCGTCTTTTATGTTATGTGTTTCGTTTGAACTAAGACAATGTAATAATTTAAGCTTGTAAAACTTAACTTTAATTATCATGTGTTATGAAACAATAATTCTGCCACAGCACTCCCTGACGTTTCCGCCGCGGTTTGTTGTTTTACGCAGTCGGGGTGTGACATCATTCATACCGCATTCGAGATCGTAGTTTTTGGGATGTTCCGTTACAGAGCAATGTCACTTGGAGCTGGAGGAAATTGCTTCAGCTTAGGATGAGTATTCGTAATTACATAGGGGTGAAGGTGGGGGATGGAATGGACACGATGATATGGTTTGATAATTGGAATGAAATCTGTCCGGTTATAGCCTTTATCACACCTAGAATGATCGCTAATGCGGGATTCGGTTTGAATACTAAGTTGGCGGATGTATTTGTGCATGGGGAATGGTTGTGGCCACAGGAATGGGTTAATCGGTTTCCCTTAATTCAAAATGTACAAGATGTGGAACTTGATCCGATGCCTAAAGACCAGGTTATTTGGAGAACTCGACAAGTGATTGATACAGTTTTTACTACCTCTGTGGCTTGGGATGATATTCGGATAGTTCAAGACGATGTTCCATGGGAAAATGTAGTGTGGTTTCCTCAAGCTATTCCAAGACACGCATTTCTTATGTGGTTGATTGTTAACAGGAAATTGAAGACACAGGATATCATGAGTAGATGGAACTCTACGGGTAATGCGGATTTCAATCTAATGTGTTGCTCGTTGTGTACTCTTGGGCCGGACTCACACGAACATTTGTTCTTTGAGTGCGACTATGCTTCTAGTGTTTGGGATGGTGTTAAAGATCGAGCAGGTATGGCGGCCATTCAACACAACTGGAATGCTATTTTGGAGTATTTAATGGGGATAGCGAATTCTAAATCGGCTAAGAACATAATTGCTAAGTTGGTGGTCAGTGCTTCAGCTTATTTTGTTTGGGATGAGAGAAATAAACGGTTGTTTTCGACTAGGAAGAGGACTCGAGATCACCTAGTGGAGGTGATTCTGAATACGGTTCGAATGAAGCTTCAGACGATGCGGATCAAGACAACCATTTATACGGATGAGCTGTTGCAACAATGGATGCTCCTCCGTGGATTGTTGGTTGCGGATGATGACTGTGGCTAATTTTTTGTAATGGTAGATTAGTTGTGGGTCATATAGTGTGATTGGTGTTTGTATTTTGTTTTCTTGTGTTTGTTTCGAGTTGTAACTTCCGTATGGCATGTCGTACGGGAGAACTGAGGAGTACTTTTGCTTCTCACTTGTTTTATTTGTTGGTATAAAATTCACCGGGGTAACCCTTTACCCAAAAAAAAAAACGAACAGTAGCTATTCACATACATCTAAAAAATAATTTATTTTTAAGATCAAGTTAGAAAAATATATTTTTAGTTTCCACTAAAATAATATATTTTTAAAGTGTTCATGAAAATTTATATTTTCTTGTACTCAAAATAATATATTTTCAAGTTGACAAAATAATTTGTCCAACGTGTCCATTGTCCGATTTGTCCAAAATTACTTTCATACAATTATTCGGGGGTTTTGTTAAAAATAATATGTTTTTAAGTCGTTGTTCCGTATGGTTCTCATATACGTATGTTTATAGATTCACAACCAACATACCATTCATTGAGTATTATACATCTATCCCTATTCCCAAGTATAGGTATTGTCACACCCCCAAAATACCACATGCGGGATCACCGCGGGGCGTGCGACGTACCAGGATCTTAGCCATCAATCACATTGAACTCATAGGTGTATGTAAATAAAACTTTCATTGATTAACAATAAGAGTTACAACGTTACAATATTTCACAGTTTACAGCGGAAGCATAATTCATTCGTTAAGAGTTTATAACCACATGTAAAAGCCATTTGTGTTGTGTTATGTTTCCATGTATCTCGACCCATGACCACTCCAGCCTCCCAGACAGCAAGTTCCAGTCAATATGCACCTAAAGACCTGCAAGGCATGTAACAACGAATCAACAACAAAGTTGAGCGAGTTCACAGTTGGTTGTTTAGTTATAGCATTCGTTTCGTAAATCATATGTTCGTTTTGTAAACCATGTATCGTATTAATTCGTATCGCGGTCTCCCAGACATGTTTGCGAAGATTAGTGGGGGCTTCCCATGTGTATCGTATTAATCCGTATCGCGGTTTCCTAAACATGTTTGCGATGATTAGTGGGGGCTTCCCATGTTGTATGTTACTAGACTAGTCGTATCCGTACGTGCCCTTCTTGATCCAAGGACCGTAGCAAGTATGAGTGTACGTAGGTTTTACGTACGTGCCCTTCAATCCGAGGACAGTAGTAAGTATGAGTGTACGTAGGTTTTACGTACGTGCCCTTCAATCCGAGGACAGTGAAAAGTAGTTTAATAGTAATGATAGTACGAGTAGTTATTCAATCCCATTCCCAACCCACCGGGAATCCCATGCCTTAGGAGTGTGAACTCACCTCGGTTTGCTCGGTAAGATAAAAATACGTTTTCCAATTGTTCAAACACGCCCTAGAATCGTTACCAACATAATCAGTCTTAAGTACACATAATTCACATATTTCATGTTCAAACAAGTCATATATTCCATGTTCACTTGTCACACGGTCAGGATACACGTATTACACACATATAATCCACATCACACCAGGTTAATCTATCAACCCATTATTGCCAAGAAATCAATATATATATATATATATATATATATACATATATATATATATATATATATATATATATACATATATATATATATATATAGGGAGGGGCTCATGCGAGAACTCCATTTATTGCGAGAACCGCGAGAACCAATGTGAACACAACCTAAAACAGCTAAAAAAACCTAACCCCCACCCCCCCCCCCAAAAAAACCTAACCCCCCCCAAGCTAAATGCTAAAAACTAAAACCCCCAAAAAACCTAAAAAAAAACCTAACCCCCCCCCCCCAAGCTAAATGCTAAAAACTAAAACCCCCAAAAAACCTAAAAAAAAACCTAAACCCCCCCCCCCCCCCAAGCTAAAATGCTAAAAACTAAACCTCCAAAAAACCTAAAAAAATCTAAATTTTTTTTTTAATATTTTTATGCTTAAATCGCTACTTTTAGTGGCAAAAAATTTTTTTTTAATTTTTTTGCTTGTAAAAGGAGCGATTTTTATATAAAAAAATATTAAAAAAAAAATCTTGTGTGATTTTTAGCTATTTTTAGGCATTTTTGGTTGTGTTCACATTGGTTCTCGCGGTTCTCGCAATAAGAGGTGGTTCTCGCATGATCTTCTCCCTATATATATCCTTCTAATGAGTAATTCGTTTCATGATTCACTTCACCATATACACTATTAACTTTCATAAACATATGATAACTTTAATAAAGATAGCCGACATAAATTCAATTAGTGTAACACAATCACATGGGCCGCCAAACAGTAATGTGATCTAATGAGGTCTACACATATCCATATGTATTTAATGAGGTCTACACATGATCATTCATTATTAAATTGTTCCAAATCATATTCTGTTTGTGAGGTAACATGATGGCCGACAACTGTTAAAGCATACAAGTAATTATTGGACCGATCACATTAATTAATGGACTGACAAGTTTATTGGGCCTGTCAAAGTATACTCACGTGGACTGTCCACATACTAACATGATGCATTCAATTTAGTGGGCTGACAATTTATTCATTAATCTATATCATCTTGTGCATGAACATTGACTTTGCTATTCTGGGCATCACATGGAATAGGGACGAAATCAACAACAATAAACCCAGTTCATTAATGTACAAGTCATGTATCAATCATACTATAGATTACGCCTATTATTGTCAATATGGTTTCGCAGTTTATCATCTACTAACATGCAATCCTAACCGTTTACATCCAATAGCAACACATATGCAATTAATTCCTCAACTGATTATCATAACAAATTGGTAACAATTACAGCCGATACATAGGTGCATATCATATTCTCACTATCCGAATCTAATGTACATACAACCCTACCTATTCATTACCAAGCAATCATCCTAGCTCCTCTTGATTAGACTCAACAGAAAGTTTAATAACATGTTTATTACAAATCTAATATCATGCGATCAAGATCTCACACAACAAGATTTTCAATACAAATTTAACATGAGCACAAATTTAACATGAGCACTTACTAAGCAAACAAGCTTGATCCAATACTGTAATGTCTCGAAGGGGGGGGGGTCTGCTGCTGAAATCGTGCGATCAGTAAGGAGGGGGGTAGGGTTTGTTGTAACTTGATATTGCTGCAATACTCTTTATAAGTGTATAAGTAAGATTATAACTACTCGTATTAAAGAAGGCCTAGGAGATGTTGTTAATATTAATCAGTCAGCTTTTATCCCGAGTAGGAAGATCTCAGATAATATCCTCCTAACCCAGGAATTAATGCACAACTATCATCATAATCATGGTCCGCCGAGATTTGCGTTTAAAGCTGATATTCAGAAGGCTTATGATACTGTTGATTGGGGTTTCTTGGATAATATTTTACATGGATTTGGGTTTCACCAAAATATGATCAAATGGGTTATGGCGTGTGTTACTTCTACTACATTTTCTCTAACTATAAACGGGAATCTTCATGGATATTTTAAAGGGAAGCGGGGTTTACGCCAGGGGGATCCTATGTCTCCTTATCTTTTTACGTTGGTAATGGAGTCCTTACGTTGATTCTTCAAAAGCAAGTTGAGGTTACTGCTGATTTTAGATTCCACCATAAGTGTGAAGAGCAAAGAATTATTAACTAATGTTTTGCAGATGATTTATTCTTGTTTGCTCGTGGTGACCCTAATTCAGCTGCTGTTATTCTAGAGTCGTTGAATCTTTTCAAAAATATGTCGGGCTTGGTTCCTAGCATGACAAAGAGCACTGCATTTTTTGGAAGTGTTTCGAATTATGTAAAAGAGCAAATCCGTAGCATCATGCAGTTCGATGAAGGCATTCTACCGGTTAGATATCTTGGTGTTCCTCTTATCTCTTCTAGATTGAATTATTCTGACTGTAAAAAGCTTGTTGAAAATTTGGAATCTCGAATCACTGATTGGAAAGCAAAAAGCTTGTCGTTTGCTGGGCGCCTTCAACTTGTGAGATCAGTGTTATCGTCTATGCATGTTTATTGGTCTTCCGTTTTTATATTACCAAAAAGAATTGTCCATGATCTTGAAAATAGGATGCGAAGATTTCTTTGGGCTCAAGGTAATAATATAAAGGGTAAGGCGAAAGTTAAATGGAGTCGTGTGTGTTTGCCTAAGGAAGAAGGTGGGTTGGGTATCCGGAGAATTTCTGACATGAATAATGCTCTTATGGTTGCTCACATCTGGAGTCTCTTGAGAATCTTTATGGGTTAAATGGGTTCACTCGTATCGTATCCGGGAAAGAAGTTTTTGGGATGTGCCTGCTCGGAATAACATTACGTGGGGTTGGCGGATGATACTTCAACTGAGAACGCTCATACGTCAACACATTTGGATTAAGTTGGGTAACGGAGCTAAGACACGAGTCTGGTTTGATACATGGGATACTTTGTGCCCTTTGAATATCTTTATTACACCGAGAATGATATCTAATGCGGGGTTTGATATGAGGTGCACGGTTGCAGATATGGTTCAAAACGGAGGGTGGGAATGGCCGAACTCGTGGGTGACTAGATTTCCTGCTTTACATGATTTATCTAATGTCATGTTAGACCCTCTTGTGCAAGATAAGACTATTTGGCGCTCAAGTGACGGTAAAGATATGGAGTATAGCACTTATGGAGTATGGAACTATATTCGTCAGGTTCAAGAGAAGGTTAATTGAGATCGTATAGTGTGGTTTCCTCAGGCTATCCCTCGTCATTCTTTTCTCATGTGGCTTATAGTTTGCAAGAAACTAAAAACTCAGGATATTATGCGCAAATGGGGATCGTCGGGTAATGCTAACTACAACCTCTTGTGTTGTTCTTTATGTACATCGGGACCGGACTCTCATGATCACCTATTTTTTGAGTGCGACTTTGCATCTCAAGTCTGGTATGGGGTTCGCGAGAAGGCAGGTATGCTAACTATAGAGAAGACGTGGGATGGGATTATGAACTATTTGCTGCAACATGTGGAGTCAAAACGTGCCTCTCACATCATTGGCAAATTAGTGGTGGCGGCATCGGCTTACTTTATTTGGCAAGAACGAAATAACAGGTTGTTCTCTTCAAAGAAAAAGAGTACGGCTCAAGTTATTGAGGTGATTCTTATGACCGTTAGAATGAAATTACATACGATGAAGTTTAGAAGAACGAGTAACGTAAATCAAGTTTTGAGCGAATGGAGCCTCCCTCGTGAGTTGCTGATGGATCAAGATGAGTGTGGCTGAATTCTGAGCACGTTTAGTTGGAACCGTTTCCTTTTGGTTCTTGTTTGTCGAGTTTGATTTGTTTGCTTTTTTATTTTTGCATGTGAGCTTTTGATTGTTGTTTGCGAGTGAACTCTAGCAATGGCATGTCATTCTAGAGAACTGAGGGGTACTTTGTTCCTCACTTGTTTTATTTGGTTGTTGAATGAATTTTAACCGGGGTAACCCTTTACCCAAAAAAAAAAACTTGATATTGTGATAAGTGTATGGAGATTACGTATCTCAACCTATAATACCAATTCCATAACAAGTGGGCCGAACCCCATTAATATTTCCAGCCCATTCTTGGGTTATCCCTAAAAGAAGAGGAGGTGCACATGGGTTTCAAGTGTATGATCCAGCCCAAAAGTGATTAGTGAAACCCACTACATGAGCCCACTACATTATCTTACTCTAACATTTACTGAGACACACGTGTAATAAGACACATTTGACGGTTTAACGTATAATAACTTACACACATAACGTTTAATGAAACACACGCGTAATCTACTAAGTCTTGTATGACCGTGATATGAAGGCAATTAAATATAAGGACACACTCCAAAGGTTGTGGAATTTAAGCAATGCTAACCTTGGAAATACGGGTTGTCACAGGTATATACTTGTGACAATCTGAGATTTCAAGGTCTTTCCCACACGCATCACTGATTTTATAATCCCGTTTTACGATTTGTTGCACGTGGTGTCGTGTGTAGTTAATTAGATGGTTAATGTTTTATGTGCATTGGTGATTGTTATTGGTGCGGTGTTTAATATAATTAAGTATAGTTTAATTAAGATTTAATAATGTTCTTCGTCACATACCCATCTCGACGAAAGACAGGGTCTTTCGCCAACCACATCTCGACGAAAGATGGGGTCTTTCGCCAGAGCATGTGTTTCACCGATAAGGGGCCTCGGCCCAGAGAGAGATTAGCTGCCCAACCCCCTTTTATATTATAACCTTTTGTAATCATGTAATCAGTTACGAAAAACACAAAAACCCTAAGGCCCTTTCCTCATTCTTGGTGCGACGGCAGTAGAAACCCTCAAGGCATTCCTTCCATCTCGATTAACCTAAATCCTTCGATATACGGTTAGTGTCCTCTTGTTGACTAACTGGACGAGTAATTAAACATACCGAGCAAATCAAAGGTTAGTTCATTCCTCTTGAGCATGCGTCCCGGTGGTTGGGACAGTCATTGGGTATCCCTGAGAGGGATAGGTTTTTTGGGTAAATCAATTGGGTGTTCCTGAGAGGAATACGTCTTGTGGGTAATTCTAGAATGTTGGATAATAAGAAAAATCCATAGGACTGTTCGTAAACCTTGGCTGTTTTCTCTCTAAACCTTGGCGATCTTGAAGCTTCTTGTAATCCTTGATTCAACCGTGATTCTTCTTTGTGATCTCTTGCATAACAGTCTGTGATTGGAGATTTGATTCGTCAAAACTCTATAACGAACTAGTTAGCAACTGTGACCAATTTCGAATTAGGGTTTTATTTCTTTTCTTCTTTTCCAATCGCCTCCTTAGTGTTTAGTTTGATTCTCTGATTTATTAATCTTGTTGTTTTTGATTGCGGTTAACTGAGATTAATTTAGCTAGATCGAAAACTCTAGATTAATCGATTAAAGGTTGAAGATTATCACTAGGGTTTTAAAAGGTTTAGGGTTCTTGGTAGCTGCATGTGTTTGGTGATTTCGTTTGCTTTGATCGTTGTTTCATATGCATGGAGAGAAATAGGGATCAGAGTTTGGAGGATCTAGGGTTCCATTCCTTTACTGAAAAACTGCATGGGGATATCTTTATTACTTCGAAAAATGATAAACTTTCGAACGCACAGGATGTACGGGGTAACTTGTCTTCGTTTGGGAATACTCTTGATGCTAGAACGTTAAAAATTGATGGAAATCCGATTCTGCCTAGAAGAGGAGTCGTTCAATCAGAGCCGACAAAGATAAATATTATTGATGAATTGGAAAAAGTGACGGTTCTAGTTCCAGTGCAAGATGTAAGCAGTAGTTCTGATTCGAAAATGGAGGATGGTGCGGCCAAAGTTTCTTATGCAGATAGGGTTAAAAATATTCCTTTAGGAAAAAGAGAAGTTAACTTCAGGAAAATGGAGTCGGGAGAGTCAAAACCTGATGCGGATGTGGTCATTCCTAGGGAGGTAATTCGTAAGGTTCAGGAGAGATTTGTCAATGTTTTATATGGATATTTTTTGGGTAATCGGCTTCCATTCCCTGTTGTTGAATACTACGCTAAGAATGTATGGGCAAAATATGGATTTGCTAAACTCATGATGAATTCTGAAGGATTCTTTTTCTTTAAATTTGATTCTAAAGAGGGTATGGCAAAAGTGTTGGAAGGGGGGCCGTGGTTGATCAGGAAAGTGCCGTTGATTCTTAATGTCTGGTCTCCGTCTGTTAGCCTTAAGAAGGAAGGTATTAAACTAGTGCCGGTATGGGTAAAGCTTCATAATGTTCCAATTGCGGTATATACCGATGACGGATTAAGTTTATTAGCTTCGAAAATAGGTGAGCCAAAACGTTTGGATGGATATACAGCTGAGATGTGTTCGGATAACTGGGGAAGGAGTAGTTTTGCTCGAGCGTTGATTGAAATAAATGCGGATCAAGATCTTAAGGAGCAGCTTGTTGTTGCTATTCCAAAACTAGATGAGGAGGGATATATTAACGAAATTGTGACTGTTGAGTATGAGTGGAAGCCACATCGGTGTTCCTTATGTTGTGTGTTTGGTCACAATGACCAAATGTGTGGCAAGAATGAATCAAAAAAAGCTAAACAAGTAGTGGTTGATGATGAAGGTTTTACTATGGATAAGAGGCAGATGGCTCGTGTGGGTGTCATGCCTAAGAAACCAAAGCCGAAATTCATATACAAGCCAAAAATCAATAAGTTGGACCCAAGTACATCTGGTACAAAGGAGATTAATGTCAACGTGAAGACAGTCGATAAGGTTAAAACTCGTAATTCTTTTGAGGCTCTTTCTAAGATTGATGGACAGGAGTTATTGGATGAAAATGATTTGATGGGAAATATTCATAAGACAAATGGGAAGCAAGTGAAGATGGATGATTATGGTGAGGGGTCAAAAACTGGCAATATGCCTAAAAAGGATTGTACTCATGTGGATGAAGTTTTTGAATCTAACACAACGGAGATGTCCAAATTCATGGGTTATATCCCGACTGATAGTCGGCCTGAGGGGGCAAGCACTCCCGGTTCTGGAAGTCTCAATGGTTAGTGTGGCGGCTTGGAATATAAGGGGTTTAAATCGTCCCCTGAAACAAAACGAAGTCCGTTTTTTAATTGGTGAAAATCATCTAAAAGTCTGTGCCATTCTAGAGACGCATGTAAGTATTGGTAAGTTAGAGAAAGTGTGTAAGGGTGTTTTCAGGAGCTGGAATTGGACATCGAATGGGGGTGTTTGTCAACGCGGAACCAGAATTATATTGGGTTGGGATGCGGATGAGGTTCAACTTATGGTGTTATCACAATCGGATCAGGTGATACATACGCAGATTCATCTTAAAGCTGATTCTAAAGTTTTTCTTTGTTCGTTTGTTTATGCTGAGAATAAGTATCAGGAGCGTAGAACTTTATGGGAGGATCTTAATAAACATAATTGTTTAGCTCATGATAAACCTTGGGTAGTGTTGGGGGATTTTGACTCGGCTCTAAATATGGAGGATTGTTGTTCTGGAACGTCAAGTCATACCATAGGCATGAGAGAGTTTTTTGATTGTGTTCAAACGTCGGAGCTCTTGGATATTAAAAGCTACGGTCTTCATTACTAGGGGTGTAAACAAGCCCAAAGGCTCGAGAGCTACTCGTGATCGGCTCGGTTAAAAGCTCGAACGAGCTGAGCCTTAACGAGCCCGAGCCCGAGCTCGAGCCTGAAATAGAGCTCGTTTTGTTATCGAGCCCGAGCTCGAGCCTGAAATACAAAGCTTGTTTAGGCTCGCGAGCCTAAACGAGCCCATACAAAATTTTAATTTTTTTATATATAATATATTAATAATGATGATAACATTGATGAGCCGAGCTCGAGCCGAGCTTAGCCTAAACGAGCCCATACAAAAGTTTAATTTTTTTATATATAATATATTAATAATGATGATAACATTGATGAGCCGAGCTCGAGCCGAGCTTTGCCTTGTTTAAGCGATGTTGAAGTGAGCTCAAGTCGAGCTTTTAGCTCATTTAAGGTTGTTCTCAAAATAGTTCGAGCCGAGCTCGAGCTTTGGGTTTTACTAGCGAGCCGAGCTCGAGCTCAAAGAAGTAGGCTCGAACCGAGCCGAGCTCGAGCTCGAGCTTCATAAAAACCTAACGAGCCGAGCTCGAGCCTGGTTGAGCTCGGGTTCGGCTCGGCTCGTTTACACCCCTATTCATTACACGTGGAATCAGAAACCACGTGAGGGGATAGGAGTCGTTAAGAAGATTGATCGTATTATGGGCAATGTGACGTTTATGGACGTGTTTCCGGATGCGTATGCTGTTTTTCAGCCAGCCCGTGTTTCAGATTACACACCTTGTGTTCTGAAAATTTCCTCTAGTACCCGTTCAAAGCAGAAGCCGTTTAAATTCCCAAATTTTTTGACATCTAAAGTGGAGTTCAGGCAACTTGTTTCTTCTGAATGGACTAAAAGAATCCAAGGTTATACCATGTTTTCGGTTGTTAAAAAGTTGAGAAATCTGAAACCTGGATTTCGTAAATTGTTGCATCAGCAAGGGAACCTTCATGATAAAGTTTGTCGGTTGCGTAGGGAGCTGGATGATATCCAGAAGCTTATTGATGCTGATCCGTTAGATGGGGATATCCGTGATAAGGCTGCTAAGTGTCTTCGTGAGTTTCAGGAGGCGGCATATGATGAGGAGTGTTTTTTAAAGCAGAAATCCAAAGTAGAGTGGCTCTGTGTGGGTGATTCGAATACTTCCTATTTTCATAAATGTGTCAAAAGCAGGAATGCTAGAAACAAGATAAATTGTATTAATGATGTGCATGGAAACCGGTTTGAAGGGGATGATGTTCAGCAAGCTCTAGTTACTCATTACTCGAATTTCTTGGGCATGACTCTTATGGGTTCAGGAGTTGTGGATGCTGATTTATTTACTAACACGCTTAGTCAACATTCAGCTGATCATATGATTAGACAAGTGACTCGGGAAGAGATTAAACAAGCTATGTTTAGTATTGGTGAAAATAAAGCCCCTGGTCCTGATGGGTTCACTTCGGCGTTCTTTAAGCAGGCGTGGGATATAGTGGGTGATGAGGTTACGATTGCTATTCTTGATTTCTTTGAGAATGGTAAACTTTTAAGGCAACTTAACCACACTATTCTAGCTCTGGTTCCTAAGAAGGATACTCCGAATTCGGTTCTTGACTACCGTCCTATATCGTGTTGTAATGTGCTATATAAGTGCATTAGTAAGATAATCACGGACAGAATTAAGGGGTGCCTGGATAAATTGGTTAGTGTTAACCAGTCGGCGTTTGTTCCAGGTAGAAAAATCTCAGATAATATTCTTCTTACTCAGGAGTTGATGCACAATTATCACCTTAATAGAGGTCAACCAAGATGTGCTTTTAAGATTGATATCCAGAAGGCGTATGATACGGTTAGCTGGTCTTTTCTTGAAAATATCTTGATTCGTTTCGGGTTTCATCATAAAATGATTAGTTGGATTATGGCATGTGTTTCTACGGTGTCCTATTCGTTAAGCATCAACGGGGAGCTTCATGGGTATTTTCCAGGGAAGCGTGGTCTTAGACAAGGTGATCCTATGTCACCTTATCTTTTCACGCTTGTTATGGAGGTTCTGACCCTTCTCCTTCGACAAGCTGCTTCGACTACGTCGTTTAAATTTCATGCTCACTGCTCTAAGCAGAAGATAATAAACGTTTTGTTTGCTGATGATTTGTTTTTGTTCTCTCATGGTGATTGCGTTTCGGTGAAGCGGTTAAAAGAGGCTCTAGATAAATTTTCGGAGATGTCGGGTCTACTTCCCAGCTTGCCTAAGAGCACTGTTTTCTTCAGTAACGTTCCTCGTTCGTTGAAAGATCAGATATTGCATTTAATGCCGTTTCAAGAGGGTTCGTTGCCTGTTCGTTACCTTGGCGTTCCGTTGATTTCAACGAGATTAGCTGCTAGAGATTGTAAAATTTTGCTCGAACGTATGGAGAGGAGAATAGATAATTGGATGACTAAATCTTTGTCGTTTGCAGGGAGACTCCAGTTAATTAATTCGGTTCTTGCAGCCATGTATTCTTACTGGACTTCTGTTTTTATGCTCCCTATGAGTGTTATAAAGGATCTGGAGAAAAGATTACGAAGATTCTTATGGAATGGAGGAAAACAGGGATCGGTTCGTGCTAAAGTTGCATGGAAGGAGGTGTGTATGCCGAAAGAGGAGGGTGGTTTGGGTATTCGTAGTATCATGGATGTTAATAGAGCTCTATTGACGTCTCATATCTGGAGTATAATTACTAAACGTCCTTCTCTTTGGGTTCAGTGGATTCACACGTACAGGTTAAAAGGTAACAATTTTTGGGAGGTGCAGTGTCGGGGCAACATTACTTGGGGATGGCGAAAGCTTTTGTATATCCGTCCTATGGTTCGTCCTTTTATTTGGCAGTCTATTCAAAGTGGTCGACAAACCAACGCTTGGAGTGACAACTGGTGCTCTTTCAGCCCACTTCGGTCTTTTATTACTCCGAGAATCATTGCTAACGCTGGTTTTTCTTTAAACTCTTCGGTGGCGGATCTTATTGATGAAACTGGTCATTGGCATTGGCCTCAGGCGTGGTATGATCTTTTCCCGGTTCTTATAAATATTGATAACTTACATCTTATGCCTGATTTGGAGGATAGAGTTCGTTGGAAAGATCTGGAAGGTAACTTGCAAGTCTTTGGTTCCTGGGAGGTTTGGAATAGTTTGCGGAATAGAGCTTCTAAAGTTCCTTGGGTTAATTCAGTTTGGTTTACTCAATGTATTCCCAGACATTCGTTCCATTTGTGGTTGGTTATCAAGAACAAGCTGAAAACGCAAGATAGGATGGCAGATTGGGAGGCGGGTAGTGCTACAAATTTACGACTCATGTGTTGTCCCTTATGTAGTCATGATCGTGATTCTAGGGATCACCTATTTTTTCAATGTCCCTATTGTCACACCCCCAAAATCCACCTGCGGAGTATCACCGCTTGGAGGCGTGACTGACCAGGATCCAGCCACCAATCATATTGAACAATCAAAACAATTCAACCAAGTTAAAGTTATCAGCGGAAGCATAAAGTTTAAAACCCAACCCATAAGTTAAAAGTTCATAAGTTTAACATGGAACTCAACAGTCCATGTCCCACAACGTCCACGCCTCCTCGTGCAAGCTCCTGAAATACCTAACGACCTGCAAGGCATGTAACAACGAATCAAAAACAAAGTTGAGCGAGTTCACAGTTGGTGTTCATGATTAAGTTGTTTCAAAACCAGGAGTTCATTTGTAAGTTGTAAGTTAATCCGTTTACCCTGTTTCCCAAACATATCCATAGTTGGTGGGGGCTTCCCCATGTTAACCACTAGACCTGTTTACCATATCGACCACTGACTAAAGTAAGTTGGTGCCCTGACGTCAATGTCTATCATCATTGACTAGTGCCCAGATCCATTAGTTCACGCCCGTCCTCTGCGGCACGGTGTGAGGCTTGTCAAACCTAAATAGCGCTATCTAACTAATGACCCGCTCGCCATTGGCCCGGCGATTAAGTCGATATAAAATGAGGGACTTCATGATAGAGAGTTTTGGTCTAGTATCCGTGTTGTCACCCTTCAAATAAGAGGGTGTGTACGTAATCCCCAAACCAGGAGATTACGTAGGTTCCGATTAAGTTCTTAGTACGTGTTGTCACCCTTCAAAAAAGAGGGTGTGTACGTGTTCCAAACCAGGAAATCACGCAGTTTCAGTTCAGATCCTTTACCCATTCCCAACCCCTGGGGATCCCATGCCTTGTAGAAAGTGTGAACTCACCTTGGTTTGCTCGGTATGCTAAAAATTACACGCTCACAAATAATCAGTCACGACCTATAGTACGCACGTATATAAAATCAGTTTTCGTCCGAAACGATTCACATGCAATCTATGTCACAAAGCGTGCTTAGGCAAACATTAACAAGTAGCACATAACAGTTATCGTGTCATCCTACTATCATCGAGTAATATCTTAGCAGGTATTCTGTTCACAAGCAACTTCACATCATGGATTCATTATGTACACGACATATAATGTTTAGTTCTGTGCAACGATTGTTTTAGTGACCCAATTAATACTTGTGCGACCCACTCAACCCTATAAGCCCAAATCGAGTATGCATGTTAACAGTTTAGTACCCATACAATTCCACCATTTATATATATATATATATATATATATATATATATATATTGATTCATAACAACCCTTAATAATTAAATGTGCTTATCCAAGAAAGCCACGTCACACAGTTTCTCTACATCATGCATACATATTGTTTCATTACCATCATGCACACACAATATTGAACTACAAGACTAATGGCCGACAACCCTTCAATAAACTATTATGTGTTTGGACTTTCAAAGCATTTGGCATTTGTTTATTACTGACTCTATACAACACACATGGGTTCAACTTTTCATAAAAGTTCAATTCATTCTTTTGACTGCAAGTATTTAATGTGGATCGACACTTCTCTAATATAAGTGGGCTGCCATCTCCTTATTAACACATATACATATAAGTACTCAATAATCTGTTAATCAAACACTCACATAACTAGATCAACTGAGTAGGATTTAAGCTAACAATATTCATCGCATAATCATAAGGAATCATCATGTACCTTAACCTAATCAACGACTTGCATGAACAACCATAATACACATATACATACCAGAATCATACCTGTTTTCATGAACCATATACAATCATAGTTTCACCTATGTATACGATCATGTACCTACAACCGTACACGCTCATGCGACCACAACTACACGTATCAATATAGAACTTCATAATCATCACGAGTATGCACAAACACAGCCACGTAGCAACGAGTTTCCACTCGAAAACGACAACAAATAAACGCCTATACGGTCACATCATCGATGAAACATGATTTCTAACCTTCCTAGCTTACATATAAACCTCATATAAACCTCTAGAGTTCATGTAAAACAGGGAACGCAGACGCGTATACGAGAACTATAAACCGAAACAAAGCGAGTACGAACTAACCTGAATGAGGGAGATGAGAGGGAAAACTAGTGTGCAAGAGAGAGGGCACCGAGAGGAGGTGGATTGCTAGCTAGAACCGGGAACTTGAAAAACCTCCTTGGCTCAAGTGGTGGTCGATGGAAAGTAGGAGGGGAAGGGGAGAATGGTTTCGTCTGGTATAGAATATAGGGTTGGGAGGTGATAACTGGACTTTGCAACAAGATTACATATATATTAAAAAGGGATAGGGTTTGGCGGTTAAGAAGGAGTGGGCCGAATATTAAAACTAGGAGGATGTGGGCCAACGATCACCTAAGTGGGTGCACAATTTGTATTTAGTTTTGGAATTGCAGTAGACTTGCTTGAAGTGCACGCAATATGTACATTTTACATATCTTGAGAATTATTATTAATATACATAATCTATCTATATATTAAATCAAATTACGATTCAATGGTTTGGGGTCAGATTAACACGATTAGAATTTGGCTTCAACGATCGTTTTACATTAAATACATTATATAAGTGTAAATAATTCGTTGCACCGGTCCATGCGTTTATATAAATTTAACATGAGAGGAAACGTTGGAGAGGAATAATGAGAAATTAAGATCACAAACGAAATGGCACTAACCTTGAAAGTCCGGGTTGTCACATTATCCCCAACTTGAAAGAAATTTCGTCCCGAAATTTAGCACGTGGTTACTGAGGAAACTAGTTGTGTTGCGTTGTTTTCCTGGTTTTTCTTGGGGTGTCACACCTATGCTTCTGAAGTTTGGGGTTTGGTTAGGAATATGGGTGACATGGAGAGTGTTAATGATACATGGTCCTCGGTAATGCAGTGGATGGAGCTAAATGCAAATTCTAGATCTCTTGAAGTTATAGTCACTAATATTCTAGTGGCTGCCTCCACATATTTCATCTGGCAAGAACGGAACAATAGGTTATTCTCTCAAGTAACAAGGAGTGCTAGTGTGCTATGGAAGGTCATCTTGGATACGGTTCGGCTCAAAATTATGGGATTCAGAATTCGTAGAGACCCGAAGCAAAAGAAGATGTTGGATAGGTGGCTGATATCGAAGGAAAATCTGGTTATTGATCCTGGCTAGCGTGGATATAGTTGTCTAGTCTAGTTTGGTTTGGTGTTTGGGCTGTAATTTGGTCTTGTTTTTGGTTTGGTTGTGACTTTGTCGGGTCTACTTTGTTTTGGCTTTTGGATTCTAGTCTTGGTATGCCAAGTCTAGTAGTGTGTATCGTTGTCTTGATACACCCTGTTTTTATTTTTGGTTGATATATAATATTCACCGGGGTAACCCTTTACCCAAAATAGAATGTTGGATAATACACACGTCCTATCACCTTTAAGTCCCATCTTTTTGTTACCTGAGAGGTAACGGAGTATTAGTTGGTAGCGCTATCTAGGTTTGGCACCCTCACCCCGTACCTGAGAGGACGGGGGTGAACTAATGACTCAGTCATGCCCAATGCTTTGATAGGAGCATTGGGGAACGGGCAAAATAAATCAGGAGCCGTCTTGTATCCGAGGTGTTATCAACATTGAAATCAATGAACTTAACTAAACATTTGGTAACCAACGTTTTCGTAAAACTATGAACTCACCAGCATTGTCTGATACACTTGTTGCATGCTCGCAGGTTGTTAGGTACTATGGAAAGGAACTTGCTGTCTGGATAGCTAGAGTGGTCATTGTCACACCCCCAAAATACCACCTAGGGAGTGTCCCTACTAGGCGTGTGACGTGCCGACAAGGAGCCACTAATTACATTGAACCCACACAAGTTTCAAAATAAAGTTCTCAATCATTAATAAAATACCATCCACAAGTTTATACGAAAACCAATATGTTCAGCGGAAGCAAATAACAACTAAAGTTAAACTGTTTAAACCAAGGTATAGTATCAAGAATTCAATCACATCAATCTCTCCAATCGACCCATGACCACTTCTGCTACTCCAGACAGCAAGTATCAAAAACCAAGAAACCTATCGACCTACGAGCATGCAACAAGTGTATCAGACAAAGCTGGCGAGTTCACAGTTTATGAAAACGTTGATTACCAAATGATTATTTCAGTTCATTAACAAAAGCAAGTAATATTGAAATATCAGCTGATCATGAGTTGAAAGAGGCTCTAACCATGGCTATTCCTGAATTGGATGGGAACAATTATGTTAATGAGACTATTCGGGTGGAGTATGAATGGAAACCTCCTAGATGTGCCCACTGTTGTGTTTTTGGGCATGATTCTGAGGAGTGTCCAAAACACATTCGACAGACAATGAAACCTCCTACATATAGTCCGAAAGTAGATGAGGATGGTTATACAGAAGTCAAGACAAAGAAGAATGTAAAGAAGAGCGGTTTTCAAGTTAACAATCAAAAGGCCAAGTTTGAATATAGACCTGTGGATAAAAAGAAAAAGGCAGTGAGTTCTGCATACATGAGTGCGCGGAGCACTAGTTCATCTAAGGTTCAAACACATAATTCTTTTAGCGCCCTTGGGTTTGTGGGAGGGAACGGGGATAAAGGGAGACGTGAGCCAAATGAGGAGTCTGATGATGACAAGGTAGAGGTTGTATATGATGAAACGACTGAGTTTATGACATCGGGTACACATCCTACGTCTTTCAGTACAGGGGCAAGCACCTCTCACATAAAGTTGTCTAATGGATAGGTGGCTTCTATTTCATGCTAAGGGGCTGCCAGTTGGTAGCAATTTCATTTTTGATGATGGCGGTTGACGTCTTTTTGTTTGTTTTTTTTTCGTTTGTCTACTAGTTAGTCATTATCATGATTGTAGTAGGCTAGATTAAGGTGGTAACTTGGTTTGTTTTGGTATTTGTTTACATATATGGGGCATGTCCTGTATATGAACTAGTGGGGAATTCATCCTCACTACTTGTACTTATTTGGCGGTTGTCTATTATAGAATCACCGGGGTAACCCTTTACCCAAAAAAAAAGCAAGTAATATTGATAATATCTCGATACTGAACAAGACGGCTCCTGATGTATGTTTTGCCCTTTCCCCAGTGCTCCTATCAAAGCACTGGGCCCGACTGGGTAATTAGTTCACAACCGTCCTCCCCGGTACGGCGTGAGGGTGCCAAACCTAAGTAGCGCTACCAACGAATACCCCGTTACCTCCCCGGTAACAAAAGATGGGACTTAAGGATGATAGGATGAGAATATTATTCAATATATACCAATTTTTACCCAAAAGACTTATCCCTCCCCGGGATACCCACTGACTGTCCCAACCACCGGGACGCATGCTCAAAAGTAGTGAACTCACCTTCGGTTTGCTCGGTTAGACTAAATGCTTGTTTTACAGTTGATCAATCAAATCCTATCGTCTTTACCCGAGTCAGTTAATTTCATGATTTCACAATCCGCGTAACATTCTATCGTAGTTGCACGTAATATTCAAGCAATAATTAATCAAACACATTTCATCACGCATGTCATAACAAGCATATGAATTATAGCACGTTCACAACACCAGTTCACTCCACAGTTTCATGAGGTGTATGCATATGTACATGAGACCCACTCATTACTAGTCACGATTACATGTTATCAAACATTACCAACTTATGTTTATTGCATACAAATCAACCTAATAATCTAGCCGGCCCATCATATCCCTATATAATGGTGCGGCCCAGACAGATAACGGCCCAAAGCCAAGTGTGGCTCCCACTGGGTGAAGCCCATTATTTTCTGTTAGTTCCTTTTTGATCAACTAGAACAGTCTTCAAAATTTAATTTACATAATTCCTTAGACATCTATACATGTTCAAGCTTTCAAAAAAAACAAGGCTTAGCTTATTAATTCATACACTTCCAATTGCATGGTTCCAACTATTCCGATACATAAATCAAGAATTATGTTATGTGACCTATACACTTAGCACATTCATTAAATCACATGACAAACATCATCATTTAACATCTTGTCTATTCTGACACATATGTAGGATGCACATAATGGATTTGGTGATATCAAAGTTACAAACACATGGTTGTCATATTATCCAAACTTATCAAATTAAATATCCACAATTCTATTGGACCCTTAAAGCTAGTTAACATCATTCTATTGGACCTTTAAAACCACTTCACATCAATATTTAATAATAATAATATCAATCATGTAATAATCCCTATTTGATGAATTTAATGGCCCACCATACAATACAACTATTAACAGATTTTCATCACAATCCTCATCATCAAGAAAATCATGTAATTAATTGGATCTGATCATGACCATGAAACTTTTATCATGCAACTTCTTGTCACATATTAAAACACAATCAGCAAGCATGTCTTCGGCCAAGTAAACATGTGCTCGATTAACATCATAAACAATTTCGATTAACACTCTAATCAATTAACTTAGTTAATTCGTATCAGGCCACAAGTTGAACATTAAGCAAACATGAACTGAATTCTAATCCGTACGTATCAAAATCAGGCAATTGAACATTAAACAAACATGACTGAATTCACTAACCAGAAGTCTGGCCAATCTAGATGCAACTCGAACAGGGGGGGGGGGGGGGTTCGCTATTGCCGCACGTAAACAGGGAAGAGGTAGGGTTTGGGTTTGATCTCCTAATCTTTCTAATCCTTCACGTAATAAACAAATATATGAACAAGGGGTCTTGGGCCGGTTGCAAATACTACTCACACAATTGACTTAGGCCGAGATCTAGGATTCACATTTCCGGTTTTTGGGCCAATATCCACTACATCGATGGGCTTTAGATAAACTAACACACACACGCATATCATGGCTCAATTATGTCTTGCGGCTCAACATACACACGACCTAGAAGTTGGCTCATTATACACGCGCATACACACTCAACTACAATATACGTTAGCACATTTAACAAGGTCACGGGTTGAACAAGTTAATTAAAACTAGGACGGGAAGATCACAAGACCGAAGGTACTAACCTTGAAACTTCGGGTTGTCACATCATCCCCAACTTGAAAGAAATTTCGTCTCGAAATTTGCCAGCTTTACCAGATTTAGACTTGTCTTTAGGAAAAAGTTGAGGATACTTGAGCTTCATCTGATCCTCACGCTCCCACGTGAACTCCGGTCCACGCCTTGAATTCCAACGAACCCTAACAATCGGAATACGACTGTGTTTACGCACCTTGACCTCCCGATCCATGATCTCAATAGGCTCTTCGACAAACTGTAACTTGTCGTCGATCTTTAACTCTTGAAACGGCACAACCAGTGTTTCATCAGACAAACACTTCTTCAACTGTGAGACATGGAAGACATCGTGTACATTACCCAACTCAGCAGGTAACTCAAGCTTGTAAGCGACTTTACCGATCCGCTCTAGGATTTTAAATGGCCCAACGTAACGCGGATTAAGCTTGCCACGCTTCCCAAACCGCACCACACCCTTCCAGGGTGAGACTTTCAACATGACACGATCATTAACTTCGAACTCCAACGGTTTTCTACGCTTGTCGGCGTAGCTTTTCTGACGATCACGCGCTGCTGACATACGGTTCCTGATCTGAAAGATCATTTCTGACGTTTCAAGCACGAGCTCAGGACCTGTGATCTGGCTGTCACCCACCTCAGCCCAACAGAGAGGAGAACGGCATTTCCGCCCGTATAATGCTTCGAACGGAGCTGCCTGGATACTAGTATGGTAGCTGTTGTTGTAGGAGAACTCTATCAACGACAGATGTTTCTCCCAGCCCTTGCCAAAGTCAATAACACATGCCCGCAACATGTCTTCCAGTGTCTGAATGGTGCGCTCGCTCTGACCATCCGTCTGTGGGTGATAAGCGGTACTCATATCGAGTTGTGAACCGAACGATTTATGCATTGACTGCCATAATTCAGAAGTGAAACGCGGATCTCGATCTGAGATAATAGAAGTTGGCACCCCGTGCCTAGAGACCACCTCCTTAAGATAAACCGCTGCAAGCTGCTAAAACTTATCTGTTTCCTTGATTGCCAGAAAATGCGCTGACTTCGTGAGACGGTCGACAATCACCCAAATAGTATCGTTTCCAGCCTGAGTCCTTGGTAACCCTGTAACGAAATCCATGGCGATCTGCTCCCACTTCCACGTGGGTATCTCTAGCTGCTGAAGTAGACCCGAGGGTTTCTGATGCTCTGCTTTGACTTTAGCACAAGTCAAACATTTACCCACGTATGTGGCGATGATAGCTTTCATATTCGGCCACCAATACAAAACTTTAAGATCCTGATACATCTTATCTGATCCCGGATGAATAGAGTATCGTGACTTGTGCCCTTCATCCATCACAAGTTCTCTGAGATCACCAAACAGAGGAATCCATACTCTTTCCATAATATAATAGATGCCATCCGATCTCTGCTCGAGCTGCTTTTTCATACCTCGCAAACCCTCAGCTTCAATGTTTTCTTCCTTTAATGCCTCAGTCTGAGCCGAACGAATCTTATCAGGAAGGTTCGAATGAATAGTGAGTTGCAATGCGCGAACCCGTTTAGGCATCCTTTCGGCTAAGTGCATCAGCTACTACATTAGCTTTACCCGGATGATACTTGATTGCACCCTCATAATCGTTCAAAAGCTCTATCCAACGACGTTGCCGCATATTCAACTCCTTCTGGCCAAAGATATACTTAAGACTCCTGTGATCGGTGTAGATGGTGCATTTGGTACCGTACAGATAATGTCTCCAAATCTTCAACGCAAATACTACAGCCCCTAAATCCAAGTCGTGAGTCGTATAATTATTCTCGTGTACCTTCAACTGACGAGAAGCATAAGCTATCACCTTCTCGCGTTGCATCAACACGCAACCGAGACCCTGAATCGATGCATCACAATAAACCACAAAATCTTCCGTACCCTCTGGTAGAGATAAAATCGGCGCGCTACATTGTTTCTGCTTCAAAAGCTGAAAGGCATCCTACTGATTCGTTCCCCAAGAATAAACAACGTTCTTCTGTGTCAAGGAGGTAAGAGGTTGAGCAATCTTCGAAAAATCCTGAATAAACCGACGATAGTACCCCGCAAGACCAAGAAATTGTCGCACCTCCGAAGGATTCTTCGGTGCCGCCCAATTCCTAATAGCATCGATCTTGGCAGGATCCACATGTATCCCCAACTCGTTGACAATATGCCCCAGAAAGTGTACTTCTCGAATCCAGAAATCACACTTAGAAAACTTCGCGTAAAGCTGCTCCTTCCTCAGGAGCTCCAATATCAGACGCAAATGTCGCTCGTGGTCCTCCTTGCTCTTGGAGTAGATCAAGATGTCATCGATGAAGACAATGACAAAGTCGTCGAGATACGGCTTGCACACAAGGTTCATGAGATCCATGAAGACCGCTGGTGCATTAGTCAATCCAAACGGCATAACTAAAAACTCATAGTGGCCATACCGCGTCCGAAACGCCGTTTTGGGAACATCCTCCTCTCTAACTCGTACCTGATGATAACCCGACCTTAAGTCGATCTTGGAATAAACACTTGACCCTTGCAGCTGGTCAAACAGGTCATCGATACGCGGTAAAGGATAACGGTTCTTGACCGTTACTTTGTTGAGCTCGCGATAATCTATGCACATCCGAAAGGACCCATCCTTCTTCTTCACAAATAGTACTGGGGCTCCCCAAGGCGAAGAGCTAGGTCAGATAAAACCCCTATCCAACAACTCCTGGAGTTGATTCAACAACTCTTGTAACTCCCCTGGCGCAAGACGATAAGGAGCACGAGCAATCGGGGCTGCTCTTGGCGCGAGGTCAATCTAAAATTCCACCTGACGGTGTGGAGGTAAACCAGGGAGTTCTTCAGGAAGCACATCAGGAAACTCATGAACTACTGGAAGATCCTCGATCCTCCTCTCATCAGACTGTGAATCAGTAACAAGAGCTTAGATAGAAGGATAGCCCTTACGCGGACACTTCTGAGCCTTCATTGCCGAAATAATGCTAACCGTGGCACCACTACGATGACCCTGAACCGATAGAGATTCTCCACTAGGGAGAGGAACACGCACGATTTTCTCCTTGCAGAGAATTTTCGCCTGATGCTTGGACAACCAGTCCATGCCGATAACCACATCAAAACTTCCAAGAGTAACAGGGAGCAGGTCAATATCGAACACTTGACCCATGAGGTCGAGTTTGCACCCAGCAAGAATGTGTGAAGCTTCAATTGTTTTACCATCAGCTATCTCTACTATGTGTTTAGTTACAAGTGGTGTAGGACTCAACCCTAACTGACGACTGAACCCCAAAGATACATAACTCCAATCGGCACCAGAGTCGAATAAAATAGAAGCAATTATACCATTTACTGAAAACGTACCAGTAACTACGTTGCCATCATTCCGAGCCACCCCAGCTCCAATAGTAAACACGCGCCCACGCGCACCGTTTCCCCCATTGTTCCGGTTGTTGTTCCCAGCGTTGTTGTTATTCCCATTGTTATTACCACCTGCATTCTGATTCAGCTGAGGGCAGTCTCGCTTGATGTGACCCTCAGCTCCACATTGAAAACAACCCTTACGAAAACCCTGATTCTGCTGAGGCTGCTGTCTACCCTGCTGCTGTGACGGCTGCTATGGGTTCGGGAGTGAAACCCTACAATCCCTAGCCATATGCCCTGCTTGGTTGCACCTGTGACATATCCGAGTACACTGCCCCCGATGATGATAGTTGCACTTGCTGCACAGTGGTAGTTTTCCCGCGTAAGAACCCTGACTTGAACTATTACCTTGATTCTGATTCACTGACGACGACTGACTGAAACTGCGATTGCTGCCAGTGTCCGGCCTTTTCTTTGACTGCACTGAATTGGACGTCTTGTCCACATCGCTCCACTTACGCTTGCTGTCAGTGGCGGGGGTAGTAGCTGTAGTAGCGGCAATAGTAGTAGCAGAAACACGCAGTGGCAGTGAATTACTCTCCACCTTTTGATCAACGATCTTGTGAGCCAAACGGGCAATCTGAGTCAAGTCGTTGAGGTTTGCTGCAGTAGCCTAACCCTTCACTCGTGGAGGTAGTCCCTTGATGAACAACTCAATTCTTCGAGTCATAGGTCGGGACAAATTCGGGCACATGACCGCCAACTTATACGACCGCTTCACGTATGCTTCAATCTCAGATCCCACCATCTTCAGATCATAATACTCGTTCTCCAATTTCTGAATCTCATCACGAGGACAATACTCCTCCCTGATCAACTCCTTAAAGTCGTCCCAAGTAGTGGCGTTCATTGCCTCGATGCCCAACAGCTGAACCTGGGCATTCCACCATGTCAGGGCACCATCCTCGAGTGTGCCCGTAGCATACTTGACTCTGTCCCCAACAGGACAGTTACACATCGCGAATATGGACTCCGCCTTCTCGAACCAGCGCAAGAGTCCTACAGCCCCTTCAGTCCCACTGAAGGTCTGCAGCTTACAATCCATGAAGGTTTTGAACGTGCAAACAGGTGGATGGTGCAGATTCTGTTGCACATGTTGGCCTAATAACGAAAGAACATAAAACAAACAAGTAAGACTCAAGCTTGCGACACAAGGGTAAAGAGTATTTGGTACATATCGTACCAGCCTGATAAGCCACTAGGGCTTCAGCCACGCGAGTGTCGATGAGATCGGTTAACTCAGCTTGAGTCATAGCAATATGGCCACGTCCACCACCGCGGCCTCCACCACGTCCACCATTACGTTCGCCACGTCCGTTCATGACTCTATATATAAGAACAGGAAGGATTTCATAAAGCAAGTTCAAGTAGGGAGTCAAGCATTACTATAACCTCCCATAGACTACCGAGTTCTATCATAGCATCAACTAGCAGAGCAGAATCCTTTTTCACACTTGTCAAGTTTCACTGGGACTCACATGCACCCCACATTATTAGTATGTGTGCACCCATAATAATAACCCAGTTTGCATGTTTATCTCAGTTCCTCCCAACTTGTGTTAAAAGGTTTCCCCGAATTCAAGCAACACGACAAATGACATCACTACATAGAGCATGTAAGTTCAAGAAGAGTCCCTCTCTTAAAACACGTAACACGGGTTGGTAACATAGAAACTCATACGGTAGTGCCAAGTGTGCATTCGCATGTGATGTTAATCATAAGCAAACACTAGATATACTATGCAATAGTAAACAAGAGACGAACCTTGCAGTCTGGAGCTGAGTGTCATGGTCGATTTTGGATCAGTTCGGTTATAGTCTGGTTTATAAAAACGTTTTAAAACCAATTTCACTATAACCAGCGGCTCTGATACCAAACTGTCACACCCCCAAAATACCACCTAGGGAGTGTCCCTGCTAGGCGTGTGACGTGCCGACAAGGAGCCACTAATTACATTGAACCCACACATGTTTCAAAATAAAGTTCTCAATCATTAATAAAATACCATCCACAAGTTTATACGAAAACCAATATGTTCAGCGGAAGCAAATAACAACTAAAGTTAAACTGTTTAAACCAAGGTATAGTATCAAGAATTCAATCACATCAATCTCTCCAATCGACCCATGACCACTTCTGCTACTCCAGACAGCAAGTATCAAAAACCAAGAAACCTATCGACCTGCGAGCATGCAACAAGTGTATCAGACAAAGCTGGCGAGTTCACAGTTTATGAAAACGTTGATTACCAAATGATTATTTCAGTTCATTAACAAAAGCAAGTAATATTGATAATATCTCGATACTGAACAAGACGACTCCTGATGTATGTTTTGCCCTTTCCCCAGTGCTCCTATCAAAGCACTAGGCCCGACTGGGTAATTAGTTCACAACCGTCCTCCCCGGTACGGCGTGAGGGTGCCAAACCTAAGTAGCGCTACCAACTAATACCCCGTTACCTCCCCGGTAACAAAAGATGGGACTTAAGGATGATAGGATGAGAATATATTCAATATATACCAGTTTTTACCCAAAAGACTTATCCCACCCCGGGATACCCACTGACTGTTCCAACCACCGGGACGCATTCTCAAAAGTAGTGAACTCACCTTCGGTTTGCTCGGTTAGACTAAATGCTTGTTTTACAGTTGATCAATCAAATCCTATCGTATTTACCCGAGTCAGTCAATTTCATGAATTCACAATCCGCGTAACATTCTATCGTAGTTGCACGTAATATTCTAGCAATAATTAATCAAACATATTTCATCACGCATGTCATAACAAGCATCTGAATTATAGCACGTTCACAACACCAGTTCACGCCACAGTTTCATGAGGTGTATGCATATGTACATGAGACCCACTCATTACTAGTCACGATTACATGTTATCAAACATTAACAACTTATGTTTATTGCATACAAATCAACCTAATAATCTAGTCGGCCCATCATATCCCTATATAATGGTACGACCCAGACAGATAACGTCCCAAAGCCAAGTGTGGCTCCCACTGGGTGAAGCCCATTATTTTCTGTTGGTTCCTTTTTGATCAACTAGAACAGTCTTCAAAATTTAATTTACATAATTCCTTAGACATCTATACATGTTCAAGCTTTCAAAAAAAAAACAAGGCTTAGCTTATTAATTCATACACTTCCAATTGCATGGTTCCAACTATTCCGATACGTAAATCAAGAATTATTTTATGTGACCTACACACTTAGCACATTCATTAAATCACATGACAAACATCATCATTTAACATCTTGTCTATTCTGACACATATGTAGGATGCACATGATGGATTTGGTGATATCAAAGTTACAAACACATGGCTGTCATATTATCCAAACTTATCAAATTAGATATCCACAATTCTATTGGACCCTTAAAGCTAGTTAACATCATTTTATTGGACCTTTAAAACCACTTCACATCAATATTTAATAATAATAATATCAATCATGTAATAATCCCTATTTGATGAATTTAACGCCCCCCCCCCCCCATACAATACAACTATTAACAGATTTTCATCACAATCCTCATCATCAAGAAAATCATGTAATTAATTGGATCTGATCATGACCATGAAACTTTTATCATGAAACTTCTTGTCACATATTAAAACACAATCAGCAAGCATGTCTTCTGCCAAGTAAACATGTGCTCGATTAACATCATAAACAATTTCGATTAACACTCTAATCAATTAACTTAGTTAATTCGTATCAGGCCACAAGTTGAACATTAAGCAAACATGAACTGAATTCTAATCCGTACGTATCAAAATCAAGCAATTGAACATTAAACAAACATGACTGAATTCACTAACTGGAAGTCTGGCCAATCTAGATGCAACTCGAACAGGGGGTTCGCTATTGCCGCACGTAAACAGGGAAGAGGTAGGGTTTGGGTTTGATCTCCTAATCTTTCTAATCCTTCACGTAATAAACAAATATATGAACAAGGGGTCTTGGGCCGGTTGCAAATACTACTCACACAATTGACTTGGGCCGAGATCTAGGATTCACATTTTCGGTTTTTGGGCCAATATCCACTACATCGATGGGCTTTAGATAAACTAACACACACACGCATATCATGGCTCAATTATGTCTTGCGGCTCAACGTACACACGACCTAGAAGTTGGCTCATTATACACGCGCATACACACTCAACTACAATATACGTTAGCACATTTAACAAGGTCACGGGTTGAACAAGTTAGTTAAAACTAGGACGGGAAGATCACAAGACCGAAGGTACTAACCTTGAAACTTCGGGTTGTCACACTCATGGGTCGTACTGCTTGGATTTGCAAGACTTATTTAATAATTTCACGTACATTGGTTTTTGAAACGATTGAACAATGTTTAACCATTTGCTTCCGCTGAACATGTTAAACTTGGATATGTTATGAATATTTTATCTTTATGAATGGAAACTTTGTTTTATAATTTAATCTTAGTTCATTGTGATTGGTGGCTAGATCCTGGTACGTCACACGCCTAGCGGTGTTTCCGCATGTGGTATTTTGGGGGTATGACAGTTTGGTATCAGAGCCACTGGTTATAGTGAACTAGGTTTTAAAACGTTTTATAAAACCAGACTATAACCGAACAATTCAGAAAGTGACCATGACACTCAGCTCCAGATTGCAAGGTTCGTCTCTCGTTTACTTATTGCATAGTATATCTAGTATACACTTATGTGCAATGTTGCATGCGATTCAGACTGAATTCATGTGTACTTACCTGAGTTATGTGATTGATAGAGTCACAGTGTGATATCCTGTTAGATTTTCGTGGTTTATGTTTGTAGTGTTTTGTTTGATTACGAGAACTTGAGGAACCATTTAGCATGAGTTGGGAGGAGCTGAGATAAACATGTAAATCGCATTATTAGTATGGGTGCACACATAGTAATAATGTGGGTGCATGTGAGTCCCAGGGAGGCCTGACGAGTGTGAAAGGGGTTCCGCTCTATTGTTTGGTGTAACTAGTAGTCCGTAGAGGTCATCGTGGGGTTTGACTGCCTTATCCCGACTCTTAACCCTTCTCCTCTTCTTATATAGAATCATGAGCGGACGAGGTCACGGACGTGGACACATTGCTATGACTCAGGAAGAACTGACTAACCTGATCAACACCCGAGTGGCTGAGGCATTGGCAGCCTATCAAGCTGGCACAATATGTGCCAAATACACCTTATTCTCTTACCCGTGTGTTGTATTTTCTTTCGTCCTTAGGTCAGCAAGCGAATCAGAATCAAAACAATCCACCTGCTTGTACGTTCAAGACGTCCACAAACATTCAGTGGGACTGAAGGGGCTATGGGACTACTACGTTGGTTTGAGAAAGCAGAATCGGTATTTGCAATGTGTAATTGTCCTGCTGGGGACAGAGTGAAGTATGCTTCAAGCACACTCGAGGATGGTGCCTTGACATGGTGGAATGCCCAGGTCCAGATGTTGGGTATTGAAATGGCAAATGCGACTACTTGGGACGATTTTAAGGAGTTGATGAGGGAGGAGTACTGTCCCCGCGATGAGGTGCAGAAACTGGAGAACGAGTATTATGATCTGAAGATGGTGTGGTCTGAGATCGAGGCATACACGAAACGCTCGCATGAGTTAGCTAATATGTGCCCGAATTTATCATGACCTCCACACCAAAGAATCGAGCTTTACATCAAAGGATTAGCCCCTCAGGTTAAGGGCTTGGTTACTGCAGCAAACCTCAACAACTTAGCTCAGATCATTCGCTTAGCTCACAAGCTCACAGACCAGGAGGTGGTGCGTGGCTCGCTACCACCGCGTGTTTCTACTACTGCCACTACTGCTACAGCTACTATCCCTGCTACTGACAGCAAACGTAAGTGGAATGATGTGGACAAGGCGTCCAACTCGAATCGGTCACAGAAGAGGCCAGACAACAGTATCAACCGCAGTTTTAGCCAGTCGTCTTCTGTGAATCAGAACCGGAGCAACAATTCGAATCAGGGCTCATACGTAGGGAAGCACCTAAGTGTAGCAAGTGCAATTTCCACCATCGCGGCCCGTGCACCCGAGTCTGTCACAGGTGCAACAAGGTGGGCCACATGGCTAGAGACTGCAGAGTCTCACTTCCAGGGCAGCAGCAGCAACAACCCCAACAGCAGCAACAGCCACAGCAACAGGGGAGGCAGCAGCCTCAACAGAATCAGGGAAATTGAAAGGGGTGCTTTCAGTGTGGTGATGAGGGTCATTTTAAGCGGGATTGACCTCAACTGAATAAGAATGCGGGTAACAACAACACTGGAAATAACAACAACGGAAACAATGGTGGGAACGGTGCGCGTGGAAGAGTATTTACTATTGGTGCTGGGGAAGCTCGTAATGATGGCAACGTTGTGACCGGTACGTTTTCTGTGAACGATCTTTTTGCTTCTGTTTTATTCGACTCTGGTGCCGATTGGAGTTACGTGTCTTTGGGGTTCAGTCGTCAGTTAGGGTTGACTCCTACATCTCTTGTAAATAAGCATGTAGTAGAATTAGCTGATGGTAAATCGATTGAAGCTTCTCATGTCCTTTTTGGTTGTAAACTTGATCTCCTGGGTCAAGTGTTCGACATTGACCTACTCCTCGTTACTCTTGGAAGTTTTGATGTGGTCGTTGGCATGGATTGGTTGTCTAAGCATCAAGCGGAAATTCTCTGTAAGGAGAAGGTCGTGCGTATCCCCCTCCCCAGTGGAGAATCTTTGGCGGTTCAAGGTCATCAAAGTGGTGCAATGGTTGGCATCATCTCGGCAATGAAGGCTCAGAAGTGTTTACGAAAGGGTTACCCTGCTATCCTAGCTCTTGTTACCGATTCACAACCTGAAGAAAGGAAGATCGAGGGCCTTCCAGTTTTTTTGGGTAAAGGGTTACCCCGGTGATTCTATATATTCACAACCAAACAAAACAAGTAGTGTAGTGTATCTACACTAGTTCAATCATGAGACATGCCCCATGAAAGTAAGCAAACCAAACCAAGAAAACAACACATGAAAAAACGACAACTAGACTATAATCTAGAAAAACGAATCCAAACACTAATCATCCGCCATCACCGTTAATGTCAGCATCAAGAATCTCCCATTCACTTGCACTCTTTCAGTCCGCTTCATCTTCACTCCCATAAGCTTGTATCGCACAGTCTTGATAATCGACTCAAAGTCTTGCTCTGGGGGCCTCAACTGGTTCTTGAAAAGTCTAGCATTACGTTCCTGCCAGATGAAATAAGCACTAGCCGCCACCAAAATCCTGCTTACATAATTAGCCGCTGACTTAGATCGACTTCTGACTAGCAACCAGTCCACAATATCCTCCCACTTTGGGTCAACACTGTCCATACCCGCCTTGTGTCGAGCCATAACCCAAACCTGCGCTGAGAATTTGCATTCAAAAAACAGATGTTTATGAGAATCATGGTTCTCATAACATAATAAGCAGCACATCATATTCATATTTTTCCTTCTCGAGAGATCCCATTGAAGGATAATATCTTGTGTGAGTAATTTCTTCCTCATGATCAGCCACATCAGGAAAGAATGCCTCGGTATGCATTGAGCAAACCAGACTACTTTACTCCACTCAACCTCCTGCTCACTATACCGAATGGAATCCCAAATACATGAAGCCGAAACCTCAACTATATCATTACCAACCCGCCACTGAACAATATCACGTTTACTTGCAATCGTTTGGACATGATCTAACTGGATAAGAACTGGAAACAGATCTTTCCAAGCCGTGGGCCATTGCCAAACACCATTTACATGAATATCTGCTACTGAATCATCCAATCTGAAACCTGCATTCGTAATAGTTCTGGGAGACAAGAAATTTCCTAGCGGCCCTAAAGGACACCAAGTATCATACCATGCTGACGTCGACCTCCCATCACCAAGACTAGTCCAGATATGACTCCTTATTAACGGCCGAAGCTGAAGAAGTTTTCGCCAGCTCCAACAACAATTCGTTGGAGCCTTCACCATCCAGAAACTTTTTCCTTTTAATTTGTAGTCATGCACCCAATCAACCCAAAGAGACTTTTGTTTTGTAATGATACTCCAAGCGTGATTTTCCATGAGCGCTTTATTAACATCACCGATACGTCTAATACCCAAACCCCCTTCATATTTCGGAGTACAAACAGAATTCCAAGACACCTTGGCCCTCCCTTTTTGAAACGAGCTATCTTGAGTCCACAAAAAGTTTCGCATTCTAGCTTCTAAATCATGAATCACCCGAGCCGGTAAAATAAACACCGAAGACCAGTAGATATGCATAGAAGACAGGACCGCCAAGATTAGCTGCAACCTCCCTGCAAATGAAAGGAGCTTGTTTTTCCAGTTTGAAATACACTTCTCTATTTTTTCAACCAGGATACTACAATCCTTATATAGGAGCCGTGTGGAAATAAGAGGAACCCCCAAGTATCAAACCGGAAGAGAGCCTTCCACGAATGGCATAACACTAAGAATAGCATTCTTCACATGTTGAGGGACATTACAAAAGAAAACCGTTCTCTTTTGAATGCTAGGGACCAAAACTGACATGTTAGTAAACTTTGAGAGAGACGCCATTATGCACTTAGCCGAACTAACATCCCCTCTAGCAAACAAGAAAAGATCATCCGTAAAACAGAGGTTAATAATATGCTGGTTCTCACATCTGTTATGAAATCTGAACGAAGAGTCAATCCTGGTCTCATGTTGCAAAATACCCGTCAAAATCTCCATAACAAGCGTAAACATATACGGGGATATTGGGTCCCCTTGTCTTAATCCACGTTGACCTCTGAAATAGCCATGAACATTGCCATTAACACAAACAGAGAAGGTTGGCGTAGACACACAAAGCATAATCCAGTCCACCATCTTAATGCCGAAACCGAAACCCAGCGTCGAGGGCCTTCCAGTTGTTCGTGAGTTTTCTGACGTATTTCCTGAAGAGTTACCTGGTTTACCTCCACATCGTCAGGTGGAATTTCAGATTGACCTTATGCTAGGAGCAGCTCCGATTGCTCGTGCTCCTTATCATCTTGCACCAGGAGAGTTGCAAGAGCTATCGAATCAACTCCAGGAACTGTTGGATAGAGGTTTTATCCGACCCAGTTCTTCGCCTTGGGGAGCCCCAGTTTTGTTTGTAAAGAAGAAGGACGGATCTTTCCGTATGTGTGTTGATTATAGAGAACTCAACAAGGTGACGGTCAAGAACCGCTACCGCGTATTGACGACTTGTTTGACCAGTTGCAAGGGTCAAGTTTTTACTCGAAGATCGATTTAAGGTCGGGCTATCATCAGATGAGGGTCCGAGAGGAGGATGTTCCTAAAACGGCCTTTAGAACGCGATATGGACATTATGAGTTTTTGGTTATGGCGTTCGGGTTGACTAATGCACCGGTGGTCTTCATGGACCTCATGAATCGTGTGTGCAAACCGTATCTTGACGACTTCGTTATTGTGTTTATTGATGATGTCACAGCCCCAAAATACCACCTAGGGAATGTCCCTGCTAGGCATGTGACGTACCAACAACGAGCCACTAATTACATTGAACCCATACAAGTTTCTAAATGAAATCGTCACTTATTAATAAAAAAGTATCAACAATAAGTTTAAATAAAAACCAACATGTTCAGCGGAAGCAAATAGTAAACCAAAGTTAAACTGTTTCCAAACCAATGTATAGTATCAATAGTTCAACCACATGTATCCCTCCAGTCGACTCATGACCCATCCAGCTACTCTAGACAGCAAGTTCCCAAACCCAATATATCTAACGACCTGCGAGCATGCAACAAGTGTATCAGACAAAGCTGACGAGTTCATAGTTTGTGAAAACGTTTGTTACCAAGTGTTTAGTTCAGTTCATTGCATGTAATGTAGATAATAACCCGAGTACCGTACAAGATGGCTACCAGATTGTTTTGCCCGTCCCCATTGCCCCCTATCTAAGCAATGGTCATGATTAAAGGTCATTAGTTCACGCCCGTCCTCTCAGGTACGGTGTGAGGTTGCCAAGCCTCATAGCGCAATAAACTAACACCCCGTTACCTCTCAGGTAACTATTCGGTATAAGATGGGACTTAAATGATAGGAAAGAGTGTATTATCTAACATTCACATTTTAATCAAGAGTTGTATTCCTCTTAGGAATACTCAGTAATTTACCTAAAAACCCATCCCTCTCAGGGATACCCAAAGACTGTCCCAACCATCGGGACGCATGCTCAAGAGATGAACTCACCTTAGAGTGCTCGGTGGAATACGTTACGTGTTCTGAGTTGATCAATTAGTTCCTATTGTGGTTACCACTAGTAGTTAGAATCTCATTCTATCCAACCACGTATCAAACCACACATGTAATAATTTGCATCAAGTATCACATAGTCACATAATAAATATTCGAGTCACATAAATTTCACATAATCCGTCACGTCTCACACTAACACTTAACAACTCAATGCATAAAACCAAATAACTGTGCGGCCCAATAGCTTTAGGTTTGGCCCAACAGTTAACACAAAAACCACTTGACATGTTACTCAAACATCCTACCCGGCCCAAACACATCCTGGCCCGCAACCCCTAAACAGTCCTGTTTCCTCTTGCGGCCCAGCAGAACAGGCCCAAACATAACTAAATCATGCGGTCCAACTAAATGTGTTGCTTGGGCGGCCTATGTCTAAGCCCGTCCAAGGTTTGCATTTAACAGTATGGCCAATCGTGAATTAGAAGGAGGTGTGGCTCAATTACAAATAAGTCAGTCCAATAAATCTAGCAATCCATTTAACAAATAACGGCCCAACTTACATGTATGCAATCTGTCAAAGTATTCGGCCCAGATTATCATGTGAAGCCCAATGAATTTTTATGTTAATTACTTCCAATCAATCGGCCCAACACAAATCAATTATCATCCTTAACATTAACAGTAACCTAGTTTCATGTAATCTAGCAATCCAAATCACATAACAAGATATCCTACTCGCTAAGGAATCACTAAGATAAGATTATCAATCGAATCGAACCCATATGACACACAAAAGGACCACGCAGTTTCGTTAATTCACAGAATCATAATAGTCTTTACACTCGATCAAGCATAACTAACAAGATCCTATAGTTACATGTTCATCATCGCATCAGTAGCATATATCACAAATTTGTCATAAGCTATGCTCAAGAACTATCATCTACACAGGTTAAAAGTAAACGTTACAACACATAATATCATCACATCATCATCATCAATATTGAACCCGTACATACCTCATAAATATATATGTAAATAGCCTAGAATTCTAAGCATCAATTATCATGCAAACATACACAATCAACACTTTGTTAATCAAGGTTATATATACACAAAAAATCAACAGTTAACATGGATATAGATTCACTAACCAACGACTTAATCAGTCAAGGTGATATCTCGAAGAGGGTATGTCCACTGCCGTCGAACAAACAGGTGGGGAAGTAGGGTTTGTATTATTTTGTGTACATATGAATTACGTACAGATTTACATTTAAGGAGGAGAGGTTGGGCCAATTGTGTTTACGAACAAAATAAAGTGGATTGGGCCGATACTATATAACAGGATTGGGCCGAGGCTACGTCTAAGATGGTGGCGGCCTAAAGATTCTTTTCTTTGATCGGTTCCGCATGCCCAACAACACTAAACACAACTAACCCATTACACGCTAACCATACACGTTAAGCAGATTCGTTAAGCAGATTTATTAAGGTCCCAAACGTTAAACAGTCTCACAAGAGCAAAGAGCGTGTAAAGAAAGTAGTGAGGGATCGAAGTCACAAAACTGAAGGACACTAACCTTGAAACTTTGGGTTGTCACAGATGACATCTTGATCTACTCTAAGAGCAAGGAGGACCACAAGCGACACTTACGTCTGATCTTGGAGCTCCTGAGGAAGGAGCAACTCTACGCGATATTTTCTACGTGTGACTTCTGGATTCGAGAGGTACACTTCCTTGGTCACATCGTGAACGAATCAGGGATTCACGTGGATCCTGCTAAGATTGATGCTATCAGGAATTGGGCGGCACCAAAGAATCCTTCGGAGGTGCGACAATTCCTTGGTCTTGCTGGGTATTATCGAAGGTTTATCAAGGATTTCTCGAAGATCGCTCAACCTCTTACTTCGTTGACACATGGGGAACAAAACAGGAGGATGCTTTCCAACTTTTGAAACAGAAACTCCGCAGTGGATTCTCTTGTCTAGCATGGGCGATTTTTTGTCTTCTCTTGCAACCCTCGATTTAATACATGAACGTTGTATAACAGTCTGATTTATTGGATTGTTGATTCATCAACACATCTGATTCGAACTTGTTAGCAATAGTGATTGACTTTAATCTAGGGTTTTTCTTTTTAGTTTAATCGCCTTCCTATACCAAGTGTTTCGACATTATTGAAATAGTGATTAGGGTTATCGACTCCTTGATTAACCTGAATTCCTATTTTGATTAGTGTAGTTGCATTCGGCATAGTGCTAGATTAGGGTTTTGTGCTTGGTTTTCTGTTAGTTTCGTTTTCTTGGAGAGAGTCTGCTTCTTGGGTTTTACGTGTGTTAGATTGCATGGGGAAGAATAGTGATGGTTCGGTGAATGAGTCTGGGATTTGTCTTCAAAACGTGGAATAGGGTTAAGGGTTGCGAACATTGACGGGAACCTAAAGCTTCCAAGAAGGGGTATGTATTCAACCTCTGATGCATCGATCTTGGATGGTTTGTCGAAGATATCGAAGCCGGTTGATAATCCTTTGGCTAAACCTGTTACGTTCACAAACTTGGGTGCGCAGAAACCTACAGAGATTCGTCTAGATGATGGTTATGAGAATGTGTCGTTTTTTGACTCCCAGAACTTGGAGAAGATGCACGTCGATCTTGATGTTGGAACCTCATCAGGAACTGAACCAATAATAAAAACGACCAACACTGCGAAACCAATGTCTTTTGCAAATGCTGTTAAGTCTACAAAGGAGCCAGTTAAAGTTAATTTCAGGTCAATGGAGTCAACTGAAACTGTTGAAGGAGCTGATGTCGTAATTCCTATCTCATCGGTTAAACAGGTGCATGATAGATATGAAAATACGTTATACGGTTATTTTTTGGGGAAACGTTTAGCCTTTCCGGTTGTGGACTACTTTGTTAAAAATAACTGGGTGAAGTATGGTCTCTCAAGTCTTATGATGAACGCAAAGGGATTCTTTTTCTTTAAATTTAAAACGAAAGAGGGGATGGATAAACTAATGGAAGATGGGCCGTGGACTATCAGAAATGTTCCGATCATTTTAAATGAATGGTCTCCAAATGTGATGGTGGAAAAACAGGATATTAAAACGGTACCGGTCTGGATTAAAATGCATGATGTACCGTTGACTGCCTTCACCGAGGATGGACTCAGCTTGTTGGCTTCGAAGATAGGCAATCCGAATATGCTGGATTCTTTCACTGCGACTATGTGTGCTGAATCATGGGGTAGGAGCAGTTTTGCAAGGGCGCTGGTTGAAAATCCATGCGGATAAGGAATTGAAGAAAAGTATTACGGTTGCCATTCCAACCTTGGATGGGAATAGTCATGCAAAAGTGGAGGTAAAAGTTGATTATGACTGGGAACCAATGAGATGCTCTTCGTGCTGTGTGTTCGGCCATAATGATAATTCATGTCCAAAGAAACCTATTCAGGTTAGGAATGATGTTAATAGCAAACACAATGATGACTTTCAGGAGCCCGTCTTGAAAACTAAAAGAACTAATACTCAAGGTGTGAATGTCAAGAACCAGAAGCCCAAATTTACTTACCGGCCGGTGGTAAAGCCCAAGTCTAAACCGGGTAATGCAGATCCGAACCTGAACTGAGTCCAAACATCTAATCCTTTTGACGTTTTAAGCGCTGATGCTAGTAATATGGATGAGGAAACTGGGGGGAGGGACCTGATTTAGAAGCCGTATTGAAATCAAAAGGGAAGAGACATAATACGGATGAGGTGATGGCCGATGTCACTGATGTTGATAATCTTTTAGCTGATATTCCAAAGTATATGGAGAACAAGATTGATTCTAATTCTGAGGGTGCAAGCACACCCGGTTCAGTGGGTGCCAATGGGTAGTATGGCTTCTTAGAACATCAGGGGGTTGAACCGCTCCCTCAAACATAAGGAGGTTCGTCAGGTGGTTGTGGATAATCATGTTCAGGTGTGCGCTATCATGGAGACTCACGTTGATGTGTCAAATGTATCCAAAGTGTGTCAGAAAGTTTTCAGTTCATGGTTTTGGACAACGAATGCTAGTTGCTGTTTGAAATGTACTCGGATCATGTTTGGGTGGGATCCTAATGTGGTGGATGTTATGGTTCTCTCGCAAACTGACCAGGTGATTCACAATCAAGTGATGTTTAAACTCGATAGAAAGTCCTTATTTTGTTCGTTTATTTATACGGATAACCATTATAGAAATAGAAGGGACTTGTGGAGCAATTTGTGTGGTCATAGCTCTTTCATGACAGATAAGCCGTGGGTAATTATGGGGGACTTCAATGCCTCCTTATTTCATGATGACTCGAGTACCGGTTCGTCCAATTATAGCATCGGATCGCGTGAATTTAGGGAGTGTGTTAATACTATTGAAGTTTTTGATGTTAATAGCACAGGTTTACACTTCACATGGACGAACAATCAGCAAAGAGGTGGTACTATTTTTAAAAAATTGGACCGAATCATGTCCAATATACTTGTATTACTGAGTTTCCTAATGCTGGAGCTTATTTTCATCCGTTTCGGGTCTCGGATCATGCTCCATGCATCTTGAAGCTGCCGAGTGTTGCCAGAGATAAACCAAGACCATTTAAATTCGTTAATTTAATAGCCGAGAAGCATGGTTTTCTGGAAGAAGTAAATCAGATCTGGAGTAAAGAGATTACAGGGTTCCGTATGTATCAAGTAGTTATGAAACTTAAGTTACTTAAAACCCCGTTACGAAAACTATTCTTTCAACAAGGCAATCTGCATGAGAATGTAAAGAAGGCGAGGAAGGAGTTAGATGACTGGCAGGGTGTTATGGATCAGGATCCGGCCAATGCGGATGTGCTAGCGAAACATAGTATTCTTCTTAAAAAATATAAGGATGCAATCCATGATGAAGCCGTATTCTTACAACAAAAATCGAAAGTCGATTGGCTAACTCTTGGGGACTCGAACACGAAATACTTCCATAATGTTGTGAAAGCTAAAAACCACCGAAGCCGAATTCTATCATTTCGTGATACTGGTGGTATCTTACACGAAGGGGGGGGGGGGGCAGCGGCCAAAGCTTTGGTTGAATATTTTTCTAAGTTTTTTGGGAGTGTCGGCCAGGTTGTTCTTAGGCCGAATATGGATCTCTTTCGAAACAAGTTGTCGTTGGCGAAAGCAAATAATATGATTCGATTAGTGACTGATGATGAAATAAAAGATGCTATGTTTTCTGTTGCCAGGAATAAGGCGCCAGGCCCGGATGGATATACCTCTGTTTTCTTTAAAAAGACATGGGATGTTGTTGGAAAGGATGTCTGTTTAGCAATTAAAGATTTTTTTGAGAACGGAAAGCTTCTAAATCAGCTAAATCACACGGTAATCTCTCTAATCCCGAAGGTTAAGACTCTCGATACTGTAACAGATTATAGGCCTATATCTTGCTGTAATACTCTTTATAGGTGTATAAGTAAGATTATCACTACTCGTATTAAAGAAGGCCTAGGAGATATTGTTAATATTAATCAGTCAGCTTTTATCCCGGGTAGAAAGATCTCAGATAATATCCTCCTAACCTAGGAATTAATGCACAACTACCATCATAATCATGGTCCGCCGAGATGTGCGTTTAAAGTTGATATTCAGAAGGCTTATGATACTGTTGATTGGGATTTCTTGGATAATATTTTACGTGGGTTTGGGTTTCACCAAAAGATGATCAAATGGGTTATGGTGTGTGTTACTTCTACTACGTTTTCTCTCGCTATAAACGAGAATCTTCAAGGTTATTTTAAGGGGAAGCGGGGTTTACGCCAGGGGGATCCTATGTCTCCTTATCTTTTTACGTTGGTAATGGAAGAGCAAAGAATTATTAACTTATGTTTTGCAGATGATTTATTCTTGTTTGCTCGTGGAGACCCTAATTCAGCTGCTGTTATTCTAGAGTCGTTGAATCTATTCAAGAATATGTCGGGGTTGGTTCCTAGCATGACGAAGAGCACTGCTTTTTTTGGAGGAGTTCCGAATTATGTGAAAGATCAAATCCGAAGTATCATGCAGTTCGACGAAGGCGTTCTACCGGTTAGGTATCTTGGTGTTCCACTTATCTCGTCTAGATTGAATTATTCTGATTGTAAAAAGCTTGTTGAAAGCTTGGAATCTCGAATCACTGATTGGAAAGCAAAAAGCTTGTCTTTTGCTGGTCGTCATCAACTTGTTAGATCAGTGTTATCGTCTATGCATGTTTATTGGTCTTCCGTTTTTATCTTACCAAGAAGAATTGTCCATGATCTTGAAGATAGGATGCGAAGATTTCTTTGGGCTCAAGGTAATAATATTAAGGGTAAGGCTAAAGTGAAATGGAGTCGCGTGTGTTTGCCTAAGGAAGAAGGTGGGTTGGGTATCCGGAGAATTTCTGACATGAACAACGCGCTTATGGTTGCTCATATTTGGAGTCTCTTGACTCATAGGGAATCATTATGGGTTAAATGGGTTCACTCGTATCGCATCCGGGATAGAAGTTTTTGGGATGTGCTTGTTCGGAATAACATTACGTGGGGTTGGCGGAAGATACTTCAACTGAGAACACTCATACGTCAACACATTTGGATTAAGCTGGGTAATTGTGACAACTCGAGTTTCCAAGATTTCCATCTTCGCATTTAGTGCACGTTAATTTTTTTTTTATTGTTTATGTTGTTTATTATACGACTCGTTGTTTCACAACGCTTACATTTGTAATACGTTATATCGTATTTCGATTAATATTTTATACTTGGGATCCATATATATTTTTATATGTGATTGTATGTTAATAAGGTGTTATTATTTATCATATGTTAAATAAAGTTGGAACTCACTGAAATCTAGTACTCATGAAATCACCCAAGTGGTGAAAACACTTTAAGTGTTTTCGTCCACTGATGGCTGACGAAATCAGAAGATGGGCCTTGGCCCAGTGTGGGTTGAGATATTTTACATAATCATTTTATAAACAAATCTTCTCGGAGAAGTTTCTCATTTACCAAACCATATCTTATCACAATTGTTTCTCTCTCTATCTCTGAAACCCACAAAGAGAATTCCTCATTTGAAGCAAAACCTCTGTTTAATACTTGGTTAGTGATTTCATGATTCAAGTTGTTTCTTGTTTCATATCGTATGATTTTGGATGTTTATTCATGATGTATGTATACATTTATATATGTGATTATGTGATTGATCATTGTGTGATTGTTAGATAATTATTATCTATGAACTGTCTGAATATTGGATGTTTGGATCAACAGTGGGTATATGTATGAATGATAAACTGATGGAATTATGTTCTAGATTTCACAATGATTTGGTAGTGTAATTGTTACATATCATAATTTGATGGAATGATTTCAAGTATACCAGATCATGAAACTGTAATGGGATTAGAATTTGCTGGGTTTTATGTAAACAGATGTGTTGTGGAAGATGATGATGTTCAACGAAAACACCCCCACATTCTTTAAAGTGGACGAAATCACTTTAGGTGATTTCGGCCCACATAGAGATTTCGGCCCATATGTTTGATTTCGGCCCTAGTTGGTTTTCGGCCCACATGTGGTTTTCGGCTATAAAAGGATTTCGGCCACATGGGGGATTTCGGCACATTATGTGATTTCGGCCCATAAGTGTTTTCGACATATATGTGATTTCGGCACTTAGGTGATTTCGGCAATATGTATACTGTTAACTTAAACGTCATTAAATATGTGATTCAATTAAGCTAATCACTTGATTAACTCAGTTACTTTATTTAACTCTGTTAAATATGTAAACATCCGTTAAGTTGTAAGTTGTTAACTTTATTTGTTTGAGTAACTCTGTTAGTTGTAAATTCTATTTAATTTATTGATACTGTTAAGTATGTCATATTAACCAGGTTATGTATGTTAAGGCTGTTTAGTTATTAACTTGGTTAGATATGCTAACCTTAATAAACTAGTCAATCCTGTTAAGTGGATTAACTCTGTTAAGTATGACAACTTAGTAAGGGACTTGCATGTGACTTGAAGCCTCGTATGGAATGATTAATTGTTTATGCAATGCACAATATTAACTGTCAAACACACTCTGTGATATTACTGTGATGCTAGTTACATGTGAAACATTACGAACGTGAACTGATTGAGTATACGTGCACTATAGGACTTGACTGATTTATTGTGAGCACTTAACTTAGCATACCGAGCAAAACAAGGTGAGTTCACACTTCTACCAAGGCATGGGATTCCCGGGGTTGGGAATGGGTTGATTGATTGATTATTTATGCTTAAGAGTTATCGGAATTACATACCATAGGCCTCGGGAGAGGAAGGTCAATGGTAGATACTACTAGACTAGTGATACATATACTTCTCTTCGCAAACATGCCGGGATCGGCCGCGATACTAGAACAATCTTCGCAAACATGCCTGGAATGGCCGCGAACTATACTTTAATCTTCGCAAACATGCCTGGAGGGCCGCGATACAAATATACCTAGTCTAGAAAACTTGGGAAACCCCCACTAAACTTCGCAAACATGCCTTGAGGGCCGCGATGCTATTACATACGATACATGATTGCTAAACGAACATACGATTTACGATACAAACATTAAAACTAAATAACCAACTGTGAACTCGCTCAACTATTTGTTGACTCTCTGTTACATGCCTTGCAGGACCTTAGGTACCTTGAAGCTTGCACGGGAGGCACAGTCGTTGTGGACATGGATCGTGAATGTGTTGTTAAACATTATGATATTTTGTACTTAAACTTATGTTGGGTTTTACATTAATGCTTCCGCTACACACTTGTTTATATTTGGTTTTGGAAACACCTATCGTATTGATGAATGACTTTTACTATATACTTATGTTCAATATGATTGGTGGCTTGATCCTGGTCATGTCACGCCTCCAAGCGGTGGTACTCCGCGTGTGGATTTTGGGGGTGTGACAGATTGGTATCAGAGCCATTGGTTATAGAGAACTCGGTTTTAATAAGGGGAAAACGTTTTTATTAAAACCAGACTATAACCAGAACAGTGCTCAACGATCCACAACAACGCCTCGCTCCACGTGCAAGACTCAACATCCTAGGTAATATGGTACATGTTTTGTTGCCTACTTGCTAGAATTGCATAGAACTTTGCTCAGGGTATGCTTAGATTAACGTAACACTATTGCATGAGAACACTTGTGTGCTTACTCTCTTCTGTCATCGCACTACTCGCGAACCTCTCTCACTTATGTTATCTTTGCTATGAAGATCATGTCTGGACGTATCAACATGACGCAAGCCCAATTGACGGCTCTCATTAACGAGCGAGTTACTGCGGCACTTGCAGCCGCACAAGCAGGAGGTATACCCTGCAGTTGTAACTCACACTAGGATCTTTAGATCCTACGCTCCTAAACCAACTCTTGTGTTTAATCTTGTACTGGATTCTTATACATAACAGGTCAGCACGCTCAACCACCTGTTTGTACCTTCAAAACTTTCATGGACTATCGTCCTACTACTTTTAGTGGCACGGAAGGAGCGGTTGGACTCCTCCATTGGTTTGAAAAGCTCGAGTCCGTATTTGAAATGTGTGAATGTCCTGAGGCTCGCAGGGTGAAGTACGCCACTGGTACTTTAGAAGGCATTGCGCTGACTTGGTGGAATGCGCAAGTTCAGATGTTAGGGTTGGCTGTTGCTAACGCCACACCTTGGAACGGTTTCAAGGAATTGATCAAAGAGGAATACTGTAGCCGTGATGATATTCATAAGCTAGAGGTAGAGTTTTACCACTTGAAAATGACGGGGTCAGAAATTGAAGCGTACACCAGAAGATTGAATGAGTTGGCTATTTTGTGTCCTACTATGGTAGACCCTCCCATTAAGCGTATCGAACTGTATCTCAATGGTCTGGTGCCGGAGATTCAAAGTCACGTAACCTCAGCAAATCTTGGCACCATTCAGCAGATCGTCAAGTTGGCTCATCGCCTCACCGATCAGGCAGTGGAACAGAACAGGCTGCCTAAACGTATCAACGCTACTACTACCGCTACCACTCCAGTTACTCCTGCTATTCCCAGTGACAACAAGCGGAAATGGGAAGGGGATTCCAGTAGGGGTTCAGCTACTGTACAGTCTCAAGCACAGCAACAGCGCAAGACTAGTGATTACCAGAGTCCGAGTCAGCAATCGTCTGGTGGTCAGGGGCAGAGTAGATATCGGGGAACTCATCCACTGTGTAACAGGTGCAACAAACATCACAGTGGTCAGTGTCGTAAAGGCCGCTGTCAGAGATGTCTAAGGGTAGGTCATGAAGCTAAAGATTGCAGGAGCTCAAGGCCTGCGAATCAGAACCAGCAACAAGAGCCGCCAGTTCCACGAAACCAGTCACAGCAACAACAGCAAGGAAATAAGGCATGCTTTCAGTGTGGGGCTGAAGGTCACTTCAAGCGGAACTGCCCCCAGTTAAACCAGAATCAGAATAACAACAACAATAATCAGGGCACTGGGAACAACAATGGGGGAAACAACAACGACAGTGGTGCTAGGGGTCGTGCATTTGTGATTGGTCGGGGTGATGCGAGGAACGATCCTAATGTGGTTACGGGTAAGTTTCTTCTCGACGACTTTTATGTTACCGTATTGTTTGATTCGGGTGCGGATACCAGTTATATGTCCTTGAAAGTTAGTCAAATGCTTAAACGCGCACCAACACTTTTGAACACCAAACATGTCGTAGAGTTAGCTAACGGTAAAAGTCTAGAGGCCACACACATAGTTCAGGGTTGTAATCTTATCCTCGCTGGTCAGACTTTCTCTATCGATCTCATTCCTATAACTCTGAGTAGTTTTGATATTGTCATTGGTATGGATTGGTTATCCCAACAACAAGCAGAGATCTTATGCAAGGAGAAGATCATTCGTATTCCCCGTACTGGAAAAGAACCTCTCGAAGTTCAAGGCGACAAGAGTGGTGTCGTGAGTGGCATCATCTCCTTCTTGAAGGCTCAGAAGTGTCTGCGAAAGGGCCACATAGCTATTTTAGCACTCGTTACTGATACATCGACGAAATAGAAGAAGTTAGAGGATATTCCTATAGTACGCAATTTTCCTCAAGTGTTTCCTGAAGAGTTACCTGGGTTACCGCCTCATCGCCAGGTCGAATTTCAGATCGAGCTAGCTCCAGGAGCAGCACCTATAGCTCGAGCGCCTTACCGCTTAGCTCCAACTGAACTGGAAGAACTGTCTAAGCAATTGCAAGAACTCTTGGAAAAGGGTTTCATACGTCCTAGCTCTTCGCCCTGGGGAGCTCCAGTATTATTTGTGAAGAAGAAAGACGGTACCTTTCGTATGTGCATAGATTACCGCGAACTAAACAAGGTGACCGTGAAGAATCGTTATCCACTTCCACGCATCGACGACTTATTCGACCAGTTGCAAGGGTCGAGCTATTACTCGAAGATTGATCTGAGGTCAGGTTACCATCAACTGAGAGTCCGGGATGAGGACGTCTCCAAAACAGCATTCAGAACTCGCTACGGCCATTACGAGTTTTTGGTCATGCCATTCGGGCTAACGAACGCGCCTGCGGTTTTCATGGATCTTATGAACAGGGTGTCTAAACCTTATCTTGACAAGTTTGTTATTGTTTTTATTGATGACATCCTGATCTATTCGAAGAATCGGGAGGAACATGAGCACAGCATTTACGACTTATTCTGGAACTCCTTCGAACGGAACAGCTGTACGCTAAGTTTTCAAAATGCGACTTCTGGCTTCGTGAAGTCCACTTTCTAGGCCACGTGGTAAACAAGGATGGGATTCATGTTGATCCATCCAAGGTAGATTCGATCAAGAACTGGCCTGCACCTCGTACACCAACCGAAATACGCCAATTCTTGGGTTTGGCGGGTTATTACAGACGGTTTATCAAAGACTTCTCAAAGATTGCACAGCCGCTTACATTACTGACACAGAAAGGTGTTGTTTACCGTTGGAGTGATACACAGGAAACAACGTTTCAGCACTTAAAGGATAGACTTTGTAGCGCACCTATCCTCTCATTGCCTGAAGGCACGGACGATTTTGTAGTCTACTGCGATGCATCTATCCAAGGTCTTGGATGTGTGTTGATGCAACGGGATAAAGTTATTGCTTATGCTTCACGCCAACTTAAGATTCACGAACGGAATTACACTACACACGATTTAGAGCTTGGAGCTGTTGTTTTTGCGCTCAAGATATGGCGACATTATCTGTATGGCACCAAGTGCACCATCTACACCGATCACAGGAGTCTTGAGCATATCTTCAAGCAGAAAGAATTGAACATGCGACAACGTCGATGGGTCGAGTTACTGAACGATTACGAATGTGCTATAAAGTACCATCCGGGCAAAGCCAATGTGGTGGCCGACGCCCTCAGTCGAAAGGATACTACACCTAGGCGTGTACGAGCGTTGCAACTCACTATTCAGTCTAGTCTTCCTTCACAGATACGAGATGCTCAGGTAGAAGCATTGAAACCAGAAAACGTCAGGGCTGAAGCCCTACGCGGCTCAAGACAACGGTTAGAACAAAGGGCAGACGGCGCCTATTATGTAACCGGACGCATCTGGGTCCCACTCTATGGAAACTTACGCGAGCTTGTAATGGAAGAAGCTCATAAGTCTCGCTACTCAGTACATCCTGGTTCGGATAAGATGTACCACGACCTCAGAACTACATATTGGTGGCCTAGCATGAAGGCCCACATAGCAACTTACGTTAGCAAGTGTTTGACTTGTGCGAGAGTCAAGGCGGAATATTAGAAACCCTCAGGCCCACTCCAACAACCTGAGATACCACAATGGAAATGGGAACAAATTTCCATGGATTTTGTTACTGGCCTACCTAGATCTCAGCGCGGAAATGATACTATTTGGGTGATCGTGGATCGACTCACAAAGTCTGCTCACTTCTTGGCTATCAAGGAAACGGATAAGTTCTCCACTCTAGCAGACGTATACCTTAAAGAAGTTGTCTCGAGGCACGGAGTGCCCACATCTATTATCTCTGATCGTGATGCACGTTTTACTTCAGAACTGTGGCAAGCAATGCACAAATCTTTTGGCTCTCGTCTAGACATGAGCACAGCTTATCATCCTCAGACCGATGGGCAGTCTGAGCGAACTATTCAAACTCTAGAAGACATGCTTCGGGCGTGCGTAATTGACTTTGGCAGGGGCTGGGAAAAACATCTGCCACTTGTGGAATTTTCGTACAACAACAGTTACCACACCAGCATTAAAGCTGCTCCATTTGAGGCATTGTACGGGCGTAAATGCCGATCACCTCTTTGTTGGGCAGAGGTGGGTGACAGTCAGATCACAGGTCCAGAAATGGTAGTTGATACTACTGAAAAGATTGCTCAAATACGACAACGCATGGCGGCAGCTCGTGACCGTCAGAAAGTATACGCGGATAAAGACAGGAAAATACTCGAGTTCCAGGTTGGGGATCGAGCACTACTCAAAGTTTCACCCTGGAAGGGTGTTGTTCGTTTTGGCAAACGAGGCAAGCTCAATCCACGATACGTTGGACCATTTGAAGTCATAGAAAAGATAGGCAAAGTGGCCTACAGACTGAACTTACCAGCTGAACTCAGTGCAGTTCACAACGTCTTTCATGTGTCGAATCTGAAGAAGTGGCAGTCAGATGAGACCTTCATAGTTCCCTTGAAGGAGCTCACTATCGACGAACGGTTGCATTTCGTCGAAGAACCGGTTGAAATCACGGACCGAGATGTTAAGGTCCTCAAGAACACCAGAATACCTCTTGTTCGAGTTCGTTGGAACTCCCGTCGTGGCCCAGAGTTTACCTGGGAACGCGAAGACCAAATGGAACTCAAATATCCCCAGTTGTTCGAAAACAATGCAACTACTACTGAGGCTGAAGCTACTACAGAATTTCGAGAAGAAATTCCAAATCAACATTACGTGGGATGTGCTTGTTCGGAATAACATTACGTGGGGTTGGCGGAAGATACTTCAACTGAGAACACTCATACGTCAACACATTTGGATTAAGCTGGGTAATTGTGACAACTCGAGTTTCCAAGATTTCCATCTTCGCATTTAGTGCACGTTAATTTTTTTTTTATTGTTTATGTTGTTTGTTATACGACTCGTTGTTTCACAACGCTTACATTTGTAATACGTTATATCGTATTTCGATTAATATTTTATACTTGGGATCCATATATATTTTTATATGTGATTGTATGTTAATAAGGTGTTATTATTTATCATATGTTAAATAAAGTTGGAACTCACTGAAATCTAGTACTCATGAAATCACCCAAGTGGTGAAAACACTTTAAGTGTTTTCGTCCACTGATGGCTGACGAAATCAGAAGATGGGCCTTGGCCCAGTGTGGGTTGAGATATTTTACATAATCATTTTATAAACAAATCTTCTCGGAGAAGTTTCTCATTTACCAAACCATATCTTATCACAATTGTTTCTCTCTCTATCTCTGAAACCCACAAAGAGAATTCCTCATTTGAAGCAAAACCTCTGTTTAATACTTGGTTAGTGATTTCATGATTCAAGTTGTTTCTTGTTTCATATCGTATGATTTTGGATGTTTATTCATGATGTATGTATACATTTATATATGTGATTATGTGATTGATCATTGTGTGATTGTTAGATAATTATTATCTATGAACTGTCTGAATATTGGATGTTTGGATCAACAGTGGGTATATGTATGAATGATAAACTGATGGAATTATGTTCTAGATTTCACAATGATTTGGTAGTGTAATTGTTACATATCATAATTTGATGGAATGATTTCAAGTATACCAGATCATGAAACTGTAATGGGATTAGAATTTGCTGGGTTTTATGTAAACAGATGTGTTGTGGAAGATGATGATGTTCAACGAAAACACCCCCACATTCTTTAAAGTGGACGAAATCACTTTAGGTGATTTCGGCCCACATAGAGATTTCGGCCCATATGTTTGATTTCGGCCCTAGTTGGTTTTCGGCCCACATGTGGTTTTCGGCTATAAAAGGATTTCGGCCACATGGGGGATTTCGGCACATTATGTGATTTCGGCCCATAAGTGTTTTCGACATATATGTGATTTCGGCACTTAGGTGATTTCGGCAATATGTATACTGTTAACTTAAACGTCATTAAATATGTGATTCAATTAAGCTAATCACTTGATTAACTCAGTTACTTTATTTAACTCTGTTAAATATGTAAACATCCGTTAAGTTGTAAGTTGTTAACTTTATTTGTTTGAGTAACTCTGTTAGTTGTAAATTCTATTTAATTTATTGATACTGTTAAGTATGTCATATTAACCAGGTTATGTATGTTAAGGCTGTTTAGTTATTAACTTGGTTAGATATGCTAACCTTAATAAACTAGTCAATCCTGTTAAGTGGATTAACTCTGTTAAGTATGACAACTTAGTAAGGGACTTGCATGTGACTTGAAGCCTCGTATGGAATGATTAATTGTTTATGCAATGCACAATATTAACTGTCAAACACACTCTGTGATATTACTGTGATGCTAGTTACATGTGAAACATTACGAACGTGAACTGATTGAGTATACGTGCACTATAGGACTTGACTGATTTATTGTGAGCACTTAACTTAGCATACCGAGCAAAACACGGTGAGTTCACACTTCTACCAAGGCATGGGATTCCCGGGGTTGGGAATGGGTTGATTGATTGATTATTTATGCTTAAGAGTTATCGGAATTACATACCATAGGCCTCGGGAGAGGAAGGTCAATGGTAGATACTACTAGACTAGTGATACATATACTTCTCTTCGCAAACATGCCGGGATCGGCCGCGATACTAGAACAATCTTCGCAAACATGCCTGGAATGGCCGCGAACTATACTTTAATCTTCGCAAACATGCCTGGAGGGCCGCGATACAAATATACCTAGTCTAGAAAACTTGGGAAACCCCCACTAAACTTCGCAAACATGCCTTGAGGGCCGCGATGCTATTACATACGATACATGATTGCTAAACGAACATACGATTTACGATACAAACATTAAAACTAAATAACCAACTGTGAACTCGCTCAACTATTTGTTGACTCTCTGTTACATGCCTTGCAGGACCTTAGGTACCTTGAAGCTTGCACGGGAGGCACAGTCGTTGTGGACATGGATCGTGAATGTGTTGTTAAACATTATGATATTTTGTACTTAAACTTATGTTGGGTTTTACATTAATGCTTCCGCTACACACTTGTTTATATTTGGTTTTGGAAACACCTATCGTATTGATGAATGACTTTTACTATATACTTATGTTCAATATGATTGGTGGCTTGATCCTGGTCATGTCACGCCTCCAAGCGGTGGTACTCCGCGTGTGGATTTTGGGGGTGTGACAGTAATGGAGCTAACACACGAGTCTGGTTTGATACATGGGATACCTTGTGTCCTTTGAACCTCTTTATTACACCGAGAATGATATCTAATGCGGGGTTTGATATGAGGTTCACGGTTGCGGATATATTTCAAAACGGAGGGTGGGTATGGCCGAACTCATGGGTGACTAGATTTCCAGCTTTGCAAGACTTCTCTAATGTAATGTTAGACCCTCATGTGCAAGATAGGACTCAATCGGTAGGAGCAAGTACTTCGGGCACTAAGCCTCAATCGGACTCTAAGGGAGGCACTTCGGATGTGATCATGCACAATAAATTTGAGGCGTTAGCGGATGATTCTTTGAAATCAGGTACCTTAAATGAGCTGCGTTCTTTGGAGCCGATTTATGAGAAGGTGGAAGGGAACGAGAATAATGTAGTAGATAAAGTTTCAAAAAAACCGAGTCAGAATAATGCTGAGGAGGATGGCTTTGTTGACCCGCATCAAACGGAAATTGTCACACCCCGACCGCGTAAAACAACAAAGCGCGGCGGAAACATCGGGGCGTGTTGCAACAGAATTAATGTTTCATAACCATGGATACCAAAAAGTGTTTCGTTTTATTAAACATTGAATAATTACATCGTCTTGAAATCTAAATACACTATTTAAACATAGTCTATCATTGTTATTGAGTCACTAAGGCCTTGTCCAGTCCTATGTGAGCATGCATCTTATCAATCGATATCATTCAACAATACCTGAAACATATGTGAAAACGAGGTCAGCAAAGAAATGCTGGCGAGTACATAGGTTTTGTAGGAGTGTCGAAATCATGGCTAGTTTAGACGTTGCAATACTTTATTTAAAAACCTTGTTTTGAAAAGAGTATAATATTGCAACTTAATTAACCAACTCAAATCAAGCGGGTTATAATTTGTAAAACCTCGTAGCCATGACTCTTAACCCAAAAACATTTGTTTTAGTAAATTATTTGAAAAACACTGATAAGTTCAGGTGATATGTATAAATAAGAGAATAATGCATGATTAAATGAATAACCATGTAAAATGAGTTTGTATAAGATAAGTTGTTTGTAAATAAATGTCTTGTGAAAAGTATGTTACTTGTATAAAATGTTCTATGTCTCAAACTGAAATGATTCAAATAACGCTACAATATGTAATACCATACAAACACTTATATATAGGAAGTACCAGCGGCGTATCCACCATGCTTGTATCATATTCCACACGCATTGTTACTTAATCACTTAATCCAAACCAAACCACCAAAGTAATGTTCATGCCCAAATGTAAATCATGTAATATGTACAACCAAAATAATATCGTATATCGCTTTGAAGCCAATCGTTTACCCAATCGTTAAAACATCGTGTGAAACCCAATCGTTACCCAATCGTTAAAACATCGTGTGAAAACCAATCGTAAATCGTTTAATTCGTTTTAGGTCGTGAAACTACTTATAAGGTCGTCTCGCTAATAACATTCAAACCTTCGTGGCTTTCATCGCTTCTCGTTTTCGTCGCTTCTCGTTTTTGTCGCTTCTCGTTTTCGTATTAACAAACCTCCATAGGGTAAATTAATAATTACAGATTCAGTCGCTACCTACCATACCCACACATAACCACGGGTGTAGTAAATAACGGGATTTGTCAGATCCTATGGTACCATAACCTAATACTGGTCGGCTTGATCATTGCTAATGAATGTCATTTGTTATGTAACTACAACCAACAAGTTTGTTCACTTTATGAAATCGTTATTAGTTTTGTATAAATCGCCTTAATTGTTTTTGAAACCATCGTTATAACATCGAAAACATTTAGCACATATGAGTCACCCCAAAACAATTGAAAACAGTAAAATAGGGGAAAATGTACTCGCCTGAGAATGCTTGGAGGTCTTGAACAACAACCAAACAAAGCTAGAGAGAGCACGGAATCAGTCGGCAAATCTAAACTATATAAATAAACCGGACTTAAATCGGGAGATCGGATAGGATGAGGCTTGGTAAACCAAATGAGTGTTGGAACTCATATGATATGGTTTAACAAGGCCTACATACTACATGAAACCTAACCTAAGTGCTTTCGACCCATCGCGACCCATTAAGGTAACATAGGCTACTTTAACGCGTCGTGCGCGTGAAACGCGTTCGGACCGTCTAACTAGTCCTATGACAGGTGTTATATGCCTAAACATGTTACATAATCAGTTATGTGACAAAAGTTTAGGTTACATATGCTTAATCACCAATTATACATGAAAAGGGTATTATGGTAATTTACCTAAGGCATATAAACTACCTATCATACAACTACTTAAACGATGTGACCATAGGGTATAACCTCGAAAGGTTATTCCCTACCTACTATGGTCACCTAATGTGTTTGGTCGGATCCTAATGATCGACCAAATGGATCGGGTTCGAGGTATAAGCGATTTATTAGATCGCTTACCCTACGACCCTATACAACGTGGTAATCAGTAGGCATAGTCCCAAGGGACTATGACCATCGTGATTACAATCACGTTGCGAAGTTCTAGCGAACTTCGCATTGACCATTACTGGTCAACGCTGAAAGTCAAACGAAGTTTGACTTTCTGACTCTAAAAGCAGTAAAATAAGGAAAAGAACGAAAGAATACTTACGAAGGGTCCCCGAATGCTAATCCCGATCCAAGAACTCAGGTATGAAACAATGGTTTCAACTTAGAGCTCTCAAAATCAGAATTCTTGTAAGAAATGAGGTTGGGGTGATGGGGTATTTATAGTAATACCCGAACCGTTAAGATCGTTTCATGGAATACGTGTCTTAATCGCAACCGTACAAGTGTCGGAATGTTATGGTGTCTAAATTGCCACTAACCATAGGGTATCAACATGTGGCAAAGGATTTGGGAGTGCAAAACAGCTGTAAACAGCTGTCGATACATCGAATCTGGTCCCGAAAATGCGAAAAATGAGTTTTCTGCATGTTTCTGCCCCAGACTAGGCAGTCGCATAGCGCGACGGTGAGGTCTTAGGCAGTCGCGCTACGCCACTGACCCCCCAGTTTCAGAAAAGTTTCAAAAGTGGCAGGAATGGTCCCTGCACGTGTTTAAGGCCTTTTTCGATGCGTTTGAACCCCGTTAACCTCATTTCAAGGCTCTAAAATGAAGTTAAAGTATAGGGAACTCAAAACATACTCAAAAATATGCCGGATGATGGTTCGTTTGGTCGTACGAACGCGATGTTCGCTTAATTACGACGGAATGCGCATAAGCGCGAAAAACGAACCAAATGACGCGACGAATGGATTTTTCTTATGGCTAACACTAAAATATAATATAGTCATGCTTACATAAATTTTTGGATGCCCAGATGTATTCAGAACGTAAGTTATGCGCGAAAATGCAAACTTGTGCACTTTTTGACACTTTTAGTCCATGAATGACACAAAAGTTTATTTTAGCATACTGAACACCTCAAAGCCTATTTCTAAGCTATGTAAAGGATATTTATGGTATGTTTAACTTATGTTCATGTTCCGGAAGGTCTGTTACAGTTCAAATTGGCATACTTTCGCAGTTTGTCAACTTTAGTCCCTGTAAGCGATTAAACTTTGATTTCACCACACCAAACCTTCCAAAACTTATAACTAAGTTATGTAAAGGTTATTTAAGGTATGTTAAGCCTATTTCACTTTTCCAGAGTGTTCGTTGGATTAAACTGGTTATATCTACACATCAGAGCGCGTATAACCCTCTAGAAAGCGATTTAAAGCTTGAAATCGAACAAGAGTCGATATGTGCAAACGATACACATATTTTTACAAATCCCAAGTATGAAATACAATATTTCATTGGTTTGGTATTTGTTTGATGGTCGTGGAGGCACAGGTGTTACAGTCTCCCCTACTTAAGGAAATTTCGTCCCGAAATTTATTTAGAGGAAACTTGTGAGAGCTTGAAAACATGAGGTTGAAAAGATCGAACAATATTGGTTAGGGTTCTGAACTTCTAGTAACCTTTAATAACATCATGATTGCAATGTAAGAGGGATACTTATATACAAGTATATGAAGCGTCATTGGTGCGTCCACCGTACCTCCATTACATCGTTCTCATTTCGTTATTGTTGTCACTATCGGTTCTTACACATAATAAATCTTACTGGGTTTCTGTGCACTAAATTTCATAATTATGTACGCGTCCATAATTAGACAATTCTTTGCATAGTTCACTCAGTCTATTTTATAGTGTGTAGGGGAAAACCAAATGAACAAACCGGTGATGAGTGTGACTAGACCGCCATAGAGTCCTTTAAATTAAATCAATAAATGATCTAAATAGACTATCAAGGAGTCTGTTCAGCTACATCACTAGATGTCGTTCTCTAACCAAATTGTGAATCAATCTTTTTGACTAGACTACTAAGAGGGTCTCTTATGAATCATGGAGTGGTACTATATAACCCAAGGGTCTTAACTACCAGGTAGAAGCCCATAAGGATTTAAGGTAGTACCTTTTGAATATCCTACTATGAATCTCTCATATGAAGATATGAAAGATTCTATGAGGATTTGGAAAATCGTAACACACAAAAACATAGAGGAGAACACACAAACACATATCATATAACCACAAAATTGTTTGTTAATTTGTCTTGTAAATTGCGTACATGCATTTAAAGCACACTTGGAATCCATTGCGTGGATTTCATTTGGTACTTTAAACGTTAACAAGAATCCAACTATAAAGATAGAAAGATTCAAAAAAGAAAATTCGATTTCGATTACTAGGAACCGAAGTGTTCGAATTAAGGTACATAAGGAATCCAATTAAGGACTCTGATTTGAACGATAATCATCCACAAGGATCTAATTGTAAAGATAAAAAGATCCCATATGAATTTTAGAAGTTGAAGATGTTTTGAAACCTTGCACTGGATGTGCTTAGGTCAAAACATGATGTAAAATGCTTATGAAGTTGAGATGCTTGATATGTCAAGGCGACATATGAAGCGGAATTTTAAGGTTAAGTCAATGTATGAGGAAAATATTTTTGAAAACTATGCATGGGGTTCTTTTAAGAAAAATGTGTTTAATGTTTTTGAAACCTTATATATAATATTTTTTTTTGAAATCATAAAGTAGGTGTAATAGGTAGATATATTTACAAAAATGTTTTAAAATCATGCGAAATGAATTTTGAAATTATGTATAAGGTTTTTGAAAGACATTAATGATGCTTTTCGAAATCATGCACTTGATCAGAAAATGTATTGTGTTAATATTGTCTTCAGACTATATGAAATATTTTGAAATTAGAAAGGTTGGTTTTGATAACATGGCCAATGTTTTTGAAATAACACAGACAATGCATCTAGAAAAATTGTTTTCAAACTATATGAAATGTTTTGAGATCATGAAGATTGTTTTTGAAATACTGGTACTGTGTATGTTGAAAAATCAAAACGTAATGGGTATGAGATTTGAAAATACCCTTAGTTATCTAACCAAGGATTTAAAGGCACAGATGTGCGAAAAGCACGATTACTCATAATGTCACTTAATTTTCTGTACTTTGTTTCTTAGAGTGAAACGAGTACTTAAAATTTTCGAGGGAATCATGAGCAATCATTTGAGAGAGAGAAATCACAAGAGTAGGTTGTAAGGTACATAGTTCCTTGATGTAGGTATCATAGGAAAAGCCATACACTCCTAGCAGGGGGTTGAGCTGGTTGGTTGGGGACTGCTTTACCATTGTGAGCGACCATGGCGAAGTTCTGAGAAGCCTTTCGCTTCTTTGACTTCTTAGGGGATCGTTCATCCATGGTCTTTGATTCCTCGATTGGTTTATTGGCTGATGGTGTTGTCGCCTGACTAGGTCCTGCCTGTCTTGGTGACTCTTGAGTGGCTTCATCCTGGAGATGATACATGGCAGTAGCTAATTCAACAGTCTTCAGGACTACTTCGCCTATTCGCTGAGCGAATTTTGGCTGCTTGCTCAGATATCTGGGCGTCATCGTGATGAAGAGACATTCTTGAAGAAAAAGAAAGGCATAGGGAGAAACAAGTGAAAGATTATTGGACAATCAAAACAGAATGATAACGCATGAAGATTGCGATCATTTGTTTGTTACCTAAGGCAAACAAATGAGACGGTGACTGATCAAAGTAAATGGGTCAAAAATAATGTATCGCGAAGATATGCTCGCCTATAAGTGAACACTCATCCCAAGAATTCCCAGGTAAGCACAACTGGTCTCGCGTCTGATGAGATGTATACGAAGTGCTTGCCTAGACAGAAAACCCAGAATACAGGCATTCACCCTTCCAGTTTGCACATGTTCACATTATTTAAAACCCAAAACCTTGACGAAGTTTTGAAAACTCAAAGAGGTTCAAAACCATATAATAGAGAGTTCAAAACCTTACAATAGAGAGTTCAAAACCTAGTAATCAATCATCCTAGAACAGATGATTAGTTTTCAAAGCGGTTTTGAAATTTATGTTCTTGTTGTGGTTGTCACCTAAGGATAGGTGACAGTATTGTTTTATGACTAAACGCAAGTAAACTCGCGTTAAGGTCCTAAGAAGGTTATAGACTAGGTCAAAGCATTACTAATTACTAATAACCTAATTCCCTATAACCATTGGCTCTGATACCATCTTTTCTGTCACACCCCGACCGCGTAAAACAACAAAGCGCGGCGGAAACATCGGGGCGTGTTGCAACAGAATTAATGTTTCATAACCATGGATACCAAAAAGTGTTTCGTTTTATTAAACATTGAATAATTACATCGTCTTGAAATCTAAATACACTATTTAAACATAGTCTATCATTGTTATTGAGTCACTAAGGCCTTGTCCAGTCCTATGTGAGCATGCATCTTATCAATTGATATCATTCAACAATACCTGAAACATATGTGAAAACGAGGTCAGCAAAGAAATGCTGGCGAGTACATAGGTTTTGTAGGAGTGTCGAAATCATGGCTAGTTTAGACGTTGCAATACTTTATTTAAAAACCTTGTTTTGAAAAGAGTATAATATTGCAACTTAATTAACCAACTCAAATCAAGCGGGTTATAATTTGTAAAACCTCGTAGCCATGACTCTTAACCCAAAAACATTTGTTTTAGTAAATTATTTGAAAAACACTGATAAGTTCAGGTGATATGTATAAATAAGAGAATAATGCATGATTAAATGAATAACCATGTAAAATGAGTTTGTATAAGATAAGTTGTTTGTAAATAAATGTCTTGTGAAAAGTATGTTACTTGTATAAAATGTTCTATGTCTCAAACTGAAATGATTCAAATAACGCTACAATATGTAATACCATACAAACACTTATATATAGGAAGTACCAGCGGCGTATCCACCATGCTTGTATCATATTCCACACGCATTGTTACTTAATCACTTAATCCAAACCAAACCACCAAAGTAATGTTCATGCCCAAATGTAAATCATGTAATATGTACAACCAAAATAATATCGTATATCGCTTTGAAGCCAATCGTTTACCCAATCGTTAAAACATCGTGTGAAACCCAATCGTTACCCAATCGTTAAAACATCGTGTGAAAACCAATCGTAAATCGTTTAATTCGTTTTAGGTCGTGAAACTACTTATAAGGTCGTCTCGCTAATAACATTCAAACCTTCGTGGCTTTCATCGCTTCTCGTTTTCGTCGCTTCTCGTTTTTGTCGCTTCTCGTTTTCGTATTAACAAACCTCCATAGGGTAAATTAATAATTACAGATTCAGTCGCTACCTACCATACCCACACATAACCACGGGTGTAGTAAATAACGGGATTTGTCAGATCCTATGGTACCATAACCTAATACTGGTCGGCTTGATCATTGCTAATGAATGTCATTTGTTATGTAACTACAACCAACAAGTTTGTTCACTTTATGAAATCGTTATTAGTTTTGTATAAATCGCCTTAATTGTTTTTGAAACCATCGTTATAACATCGAAAACATTTAGCACATATGAGTCACCCCAAAACAATTGAAAACAGTAAAATAGGGGAAAATGTACTCGCCTGAGAATGCTTGGAGGTCTTGAACAACAACCAAACAAAGCTAGAGAGAGCACGGAATCAGTCGGCAAATCTAAACTATATAAATAAACCGGACTTAAATCGGGAGATCGGATAGGATGAGGCTTGGTAAACCAAATGAGTGTTGGAACTCATATGATATGGTTTAACAAGGCCTACATACTACATGAAACCTAACCTAAGTGCTTTCGACCCATCGCGACCCATTAAGGTAACATAGGCTACTTTAACGCGTCGTGCGCGTGAAACGCGTTCGGACCGTCTAACTAGTCCTATGACAGGTGTTATATGCCTAAACATGTTACATAATCAGTTATGTGACAAAAGTTTAGGTTACATATGCTTAATCACCAATTATACATGAAAAGGGTATTATGGTAATTTACCTAAGGCATATAAACTACCTATTATACAACTACTTAAACGATGTGACCATAGGGTATAACCTCGGAAGGTTATTCCCTACCTACTATGGTCACCTAATGTGTTTGGTCCGATCCTAATGATCGACCAAATGGGTCGGGTTCGAGGTATAAGCGATTTATTAGATCGCTTACCCTACGACCCTATACAACGTGGTAATCAGTAGGCATAGTCCCAAGGGACTATGACCATCGTGATTACAATCACGTTGCGAAGTTCTAGCGAACTTCGCATTGACCATTACTGGTCAACGCTGAAAGTCAAACGAAGTTTGACTTTCTGACTCGAAAAGCAGTAAAATAAGGAAAAGAACGAAAGAATACTTACGAAGGGTCCCCGAATGCTAATCCCGATCCAAGAACTCAGGTATGAAACAATGGTTTCAACTTAGAGCTCTCAAAATCAGAATTCTTGTAAGAAATGAGGTTGGGGTGATGGGGTATTTATAGTAATACCCGAACCGTTAAGATCGTTTCATGGAATACGTGTCTTAATCGCAACCGTACAAGTGTCGGAATGTTATGGTGTCTAAATTGCCACTAACCATAGGGTATCAACATGTGGCAAAGGATTTGGGAGTGCAAAACAGCTGTAAACAGCTGTCGATACATCGAATCTGGTCCCGAAAATGCGAAAAATGAGTTTTCTGCATGTTTCTGCCCCAGACTAGGCAGTCGCGTAGCGCGACGGTGAGGTCTTAGGCAGTCGCGCTACGCCACTGACCCCCCAGTTTCAGAAAAGTTTCAAAAGTGGCAGGAATGGTCCCTGCACGTGTTTAAGGCCTTTTTCGATGCGTTTGAACCCCGTTAACCTCATTTCAAGGCTCTAAAATGAAGTTAAAGTATAGGGAACTCAAAACATACTCAAAAATATGCTGGATGATGGTTCGTTTGGTCGTACGAACGCGATGTTCGCTTAATTACGACGGAATGCGCATAAGCGCGAAAAACGAACCAAATGACGCGACGAATGGATTTTTCTTATGGCGAACACTAAAATATAATGTAGTCATGCTTACATAAATTTTTGGATGCCCAGATGTATTCAGAACGTAAGTTATGCGCGAAAATGCAAACTTGTGCACTTTTTGACACTTTTAGTCCCTGAATGACACAAAAGTTTATTTTAGCATACCGAACACCTCAAAGCCTATTTCTAAGCTATGTAAAGGATATTTATGGTATGTTTAACTTATGTTCATGTTCCGGAAGGTCTGTTACAGTTCAAATTGGCATACTTTCGCAGTTTGTCAACTTTAGTCCCTGTAAGCGATTAAACTTTGATTTCACCACACCAAACCTTCCAAAACTTATAACTAAGTTATGTAAAGGTTATTTAAGGTATGTTAAGCCTATTTCACTTTTCCAGAGTGTTCGTTGGATTAAACTGGTTATATCTACACATCAGAGCGCGTATAACCCTCTAGAAAGCGATTTAAAGCTTGAAATCGAACAAGAGTCGATATGTGCAAACGATACACATATTTTTACAAATCCCAAGTATGAAATACAATATTTCATTGGTTTGGTATTTGTTTGATGGCCGTGGAGGCACAGGTGTTATAGAAATGTCGTCGTTCATGAGTGCAAATAAAAAGAATGTTTTTCTGAGGGGGCAAGCACTCCCGTTGACATGGGTTTTTATGGATAGCATAGCCGCTTGGAATATAAGGGGTTTGAACCGGTCCCTAAAACAAAGAGAGGTTCAGCAAATAGTTAAAGATAATTGCTTGGGTGTTTGTGCCATTTTGGAATCTCATGTGGAGGTTTCAAAACTTTCGAAGGTGTGTAGTAGAGTTTTTAAAAAATGGGAGTGGACTTCTAATGGCGGGGTGTGTAATAGAGGAACCAGAATCATAGTGGGTTGGAACGATGAGAATCTAGACCTTATGGTCTTAGATATAACGGACCAGGTTATGCACGTCCTAATAAAGCCTAAAGTTGATCCTAAAAATTTATTTGTGTCGTTTGTCTATGCTAAGAACACTTATCAGGAATGAAGGGTTCTATGGCAAGACTTATGCAAACATAAGTTGGTTGTGGGAAATCGGCCGTGGATTGTTATGGGGGACTTCAACTCGGCTCTCTATATGGATGATTGTCTGCATGGCTCCTCTACCCCTACGATAGGTATGAGGGAGTTTTTTTATTGTGTTCAACATACTGAGTTGCTAGATATCCCGGGTCATGGCCTTCATTTCACTTGGAATCAAAAACCAAGAGATGGTATCGGCATTCTAAAGAAGATTGGTTGGGTAATGGGCAATGTTAATTTCTTGGATGACTTTCCTAATACTCATGTGCTTTATCATCCTTACCGGTTATCGGATCACACTCCGTGCATTCTTAAAATGGCTAGAGATGTTCGGCCAAAGCCAAAACCGTTTAAGTTCGCTAATTTCATTGCTTCAAAAGATGAGTTCAAAGAGTGTGTGGCAGCTGAATGGAATAAAACGATAGAAGGTATCCCGATGCTGTCTGTGGTTAAAAAGCTTCGTAATCTGAAACCTCCGCTAAGGAAAATCCTCCATAAACAAGGTAACTTGCACGTTAAAGTGAATGATCTTAGAATCAAAATGGATGAGATTCATAATCAGATAGACTTAAACCCGTTTGACGCTGCTCTTCGGGTTAGGGAATCTGATCTTTTAAAGGAGTTTCATTGTGCTGCTTAGGATGAGGAATCATTTTTAAAACAGAAGGCAAAGCTTGAATGGCTTAGTGCAGGTGATGGAAACACATCTTATTTCCGTAATTTTGTTAAGAATAAGAACGCCAGGAACAAAATTCACTCTATTAAGGATGCTAATGGGAACCAGTTCGAGGGAGTGGGTGTTGATCAGGTTTTAGTTGATCATTATATGAACTTTCTGGGTATCGAGACTAAAGTGGATCCATTGGTTATGGAGGATCTTTTTCCTAACACCATAACTCCATTAGCGGCTGCCCATATGACTCGTCCGGTGTCCCGTGAGGAAGTCAAGGCCGCGATATTCAGTATTGGAGATAACAAGGCCCCCGGCCCGGATGGTTATACTTCGGTATTTTTTAAGAAAGCCTGGGACATTGTGGGTGAGGAGGTTTCAAATGTCGTTCTTCAGTTTTTTGAAAATGGGAAGTTGCTCCAGCAAGTAAACCACACTATAATTGCTCTTGTGCCCAAAATCCCTACTCCTAGTTCAGTCTTAGAGTACCGGCCAATTTCTTGTTGCAATGTCAGTTTTAAATGCATTAGTAAAATTTTGTCGGATAGAATAAAAGGCAGTCTGGCTAGCTTGGTTGATATAAATCAATCTGCGTGTGGTCGGAAGATTTCTGATAACATCCTTCTCACGCAGGAGCTTATGCATAATTACCATATTGATAGGGGAAAAGAAAGGTGTGCATTCAAAATTGATATCCAGAAAGCTTATGATACAGTTAGCTGGTCTTTTCTCAAGTCTATCTTAACTGGTTTTGGTTTTCCTCATAAAATGGTTGATTGGATTATGACGTGTGTGTCCACTGCTTCTTTCTCACTAAGTATTAATGGGAATCTTTGTGGCTTTTTCAAAGGTAAGAGGGGTCTTAGACAGGGAGATCCCATTTCCCCTTACCTGTTCACCTTATTAATGGAGGTTCTTTCGTTGCTGTTACATAAAGCTGCTGATCAGAATCCTGCATTCAGATACCATGAAAAGTGCAAACAACAGAAGATTATAAATGTGTCGTTTGCTGACGATCTGTTCCTGTTTGTCAACCCGGATCTGGTTTCGGTTAAAGTGATGAGAGATACATTGGACTTGTTTACTAGATGCTCGGGTTTAACTCCAAATTTAGCCAAAAGCACGGTATTTTTTAGTAATGTTTCGTCTAGGGTAAAACAGGAAATCTGCTCTCTTTTGCCGTTTCAAGAGGGAGATCTTCCTGTAAGGTATTTGGACGTTCCGCTAATATCTACCAAACTTATGTATAAAGATTGCAGAATTCTAGTGGACCGGGTAGACAAAAAGATTGATCACTGGATGAATAAGTCTCTCTCCTTTGCGGGAAGGCTTCAATTGATTAATTCGGTTCTCTCGGCTATGCACATTTACTGGGCCTCTGTATTTATGCTCCCAGCTCGCATTATAAGTGATATTGAGAAAAGGATGCGCATTTTTTTATGGAGTGGTGGTTCAGCTAGAGGTTCTACTCCTAAAGTGGCTTGGAAAAATGTTTGTCTCCCTAAATCGGAAGGTGGATTGGGTATTAGAAGAATCCATGATATGAATAGAGCGCTTCTCACCAACCATATTTGGAGTATTCTTCTTAAAAGAGACTCTCTTTGGGTTAAATGGGTACATTCTTACAGGATTAAGGGTAAGAATTTTTGGGACATTCCATATAGAGGTAATATGAGTTGGGCTTGGAGGAAAATCTTAGCTATCCGGGCCTCCATTCGGCCGTTTATTTGGTACTCTACTCGTGATGGATGTCAAACTAGTGCATGGAATGAAAACTGGTGTCAACATAGTCCTTTGCGTGATTTTATTACCCCTAGACGGATACATGGGGCAGGCTTTAGTATGCAAACTACTGTGTCAGGACTTATTGATCATCAAAATGGTTGGAAGTGGGCGGAAGCTTGGTATGATTTGTATCCGGTTCTGATTAATCTAACAACGCCGACCCTTGATCATGACGTTCCAGATAAGATAATTTGGAAGGATAGACAAGGTAAACAAAGGGAGTTCAGTGTTAGCGAGGTTTGGGAGAACATCCGTTCGCGTGATGAGGTCGTTAGTTGGGTTGATTTGGTGTGGTTTAGCCAATGTATTCCTAGACATTCTTTCCATATGTGGTTGGTCATCAAGAACAAACTGAAAACTCAAGATCGGATGGGTGTTTGGGATGCGGGGAGTGCTACCAATCTAAATCTTATGTGCTGTCCGCTTTGTAGACATGGTAAAGACTCTCGTGATCACTTATTCTTTCAATGCTCTTATGCGATGCAAGTTTGGAATTCGGTTAAGGGAATGGCATATATGGACATAGTAGATCCTAACTGGGACTCTATTATGACATGGTTTTCTCAACACCCTACAGGTATGTCGGCTGAGAGGGTTATTAGTAAACTGGTTGTGGCAGCTTCTACCTATTTCATTTGGCAAGAGAGAAATAATAGGCTTTTCTCTTCAAACCAGCGTAATGCCACTATGATTGCCAACATTATTCTCCATATGGTTCGCATGAAATTGATGACGTTCAAGGCAGGGAGAGGATCCAAGAACCCGCTATTGTTAGAAAGGTGGAAGTTCCAAGTGAAGACTTTAAGCATCGACCCGGGCTAGAGTCTTTTTATAGTTGATTTATTGTAGGTGTTGCCATTGTTTCGGCTTCTGGCTATTTTCTTTTGGTTGTTTTTTGTTTGGGTGATTGTGGATGGTTGTTTTGTTTGGTTTGTGCTAGTCTTGGTATGCCAAGGCTTGCTCTAGTGTGCTCTTTGGGCACACTCGTGTGATTCTTTATTCTTTATTTATAAAATTCACCGGGGTAACCCCTTTACCCAAAAAAAAAAGATAGGACTATTTGGCGCTCTAGAGATGGTAAAGATATGGAGTATAACACTTATGGGGTGTGGAACGATATTCGTCAGGTTCAAGAGCAGATTGATTGGGATCGTATAGTGTGGTTTCCTCAGGCTATCCCTCGGCATTCTTTTCTCATGTGGCTTATAGTTTGCAAGAAACTGAAAACTCAGGATATTATGTGCAAATGGCGATCGTCGGGTAATGCTAACTACAACCTCTTGTGTTGTTCTTTATGTACATCGGGACCGGACTCTCATGATCACCTCTTTTTTGAGTGCGAATTTGCATCTCAAGTCTGGTTTGGGGTTCTTGAAAAGGTGGGTATGCAAACAATAGGGAAGACGTGGGACGGGATTTTGGGCAATTTACTGCAACATGCGGAGTCAAAACGTGCCTCTCACATCATTGGCAAGTTAGTGGTGGCGGCGTCGGCTTACTTTATTTGGCAAGAACGAAATAACAGATTGTTCTCTTCGAATAAAAGGAGTGCGGCTCAAGTTATTGAGGTGATTCTTATGACCGTTAGAATGAAATTACATACAATGAAGTTTAGAAGAACAAGTAACGTGAGTCAAGTTTTGAGCGACTGGAGTCTACCTCGACTCGAGAGTTGCTGATGGACCAAGATGAGTGTGGCTGATTTCTGAGCACGTTTGGTTGTAGCCGTTTTGGTTCTTGTTTGTCGATTTTGACTTGTTTGCTTGTGTTTGCATGTGAGTTGCTTTGTTTTTGTTTGCGAGTGAACTCTAGCAATGGCAAGTCATTCTAGAGAATTGAGGTGTACTCTATTCCTTACTTGTTTTATTTGGTTGTTGAATGAAATTTAACCGGGGTAACCCTTTACCAAAAAAAAAAGAAACTCCGCAGTGCACCGATCTTGTCTCTACCTGAAGGTGTACCGAGGATTTTGTGGTATATTGCGATGCTTCTATTCAAGGTCTCGGTTGCGTGTTGATGCAACGCGAGAAAGTGATAGCTTATGCCTCTCGACAGTTGAAGGTTCACGAGAGGAATTATACGACTCATGATTTAGAATTGGGGGCCGTGGTTTTCGCGTTGAAAATCTAGAGGCATTATCTGTACGGTACCAAATGCACTATCTACACCGATCACAGGAGCCTTCAGCATATCTTTGACCAGAAGGAATTGAAAATGGGACAGTGTCGCTGGGTAGAACTCTTAAACGACTACGACTGTGCGATCAAGTACCACCCAGGGAAAGCTAACGTTGTAGTTGACGCCCTTAGTCGAAAGGAAGCGAAACCCAAACGTGTTCGAGCCTTACAGCTCACTATTCACTCGAATCTTCCTGATCAGATCCGTTCGGCTCAGACTGAAGCATTGAAGGAAGAAAACCTGGAAGCTGAATACTTACGAGGCATGGAGAAACGGCTTGAGAAGAAATCAGACGGCATACATTACTTTATGGAGTGGATATGGATCCCTTTGTTTGGTAACCTTAGAGATCTTGTGATGGACGAAGCGCACAAGTCTCGGTACTCTGTTCATCCAGGCTCGGATAAGATGTACCAGGACCTCAAAGTCTTGTATTGGTGGCAAAAGATGAAAGCCAACATCGCGACGTATGTGAGTAAGTGTTTGACTTGTGCGATAGTCAAGGTAGAGTATCAGAAACCCTCATGCCTGCTTCAACAACCAGAAATACCCATGTGGAAATGGGAGCAGATTGCTATGGATTTCGTTACTGGTTTGCCAAGAACTCAAAGCGGAAACGATACCATCTGGGTGATCGTTGATCGACTCACGAAGTCAGCGCATTTTCTAGCAATCAAGGAGACGGATAAGTTCTCACAACTTGCTGCTGTTTATCTGAAGGAAGTGGTTTCTAGGCATGGGGTGCCAACCTCCATTATATCTGATCGTGATCCGCATTTCATATCTGATTTATGGCAGTCGATGCATAAATCGTTCGACTCACGTCTTGACATGAGTACTGCTTATCACCCACATACGGATGCTCAAAGTGAGCGAACCATCCAGACACTTGAAGACATGCTGCGGGCATGTGTGATTGATTTTGGTAAGGGCTGGGAGAAACACTTGCCGTTGATCGAGTTCTCCTAAACAACAATTACCACACTAGCATCCAGGTAGCTCCGTTTGAAGCGTTGTACGGCCAGAAATGTCGTTCTCCTCTTTGTTGGGCTGAGGTGGGTGACAGCCAGGTCACAGGTCCGGAACTTGTTCTTGAAACTTCGGAAAAGATTGTCCAGATCAGAAACTGTATGGCGGCGGCGCGCGACCGTCAGAAAAGCTACGCCGACAAGCGTAGGAAACCATTGGAATTCGCTGTAGGCGATCGTGTTATGTTGAAAGTCTCACCCTGGAAGGGTGTGGTGCGCTTTGGGAAGCCCGACAAGCTTAATCCACGCTATGTTGGGCCATTCAAAGTTTTAGAGCGTATTGGTAAAGTGGCTTACAAGCTAGAGTTACCTGCTGAATTGGGTAACGTTCATGATGTTTTCCACGTGTCGCAACTAAAGAAGTGTTTGTCTGATGAAACACTGGTGGTACCGTTTCAAGAGCTAAAAATCGACGACAAATTGTAGTTTGTCGAAGAACCAATAGAAATTATGGATCGGGAAGTCAAGGTTCGTAAGCATAGTTGAATCCCAATCGTGAGAGTTCGTTGGAACTCAAGACGTGGACCGGAGTTCACATGGGAGTGCGAGGATCAAATGAAGCTCAAGTACCCTCACTTATTCCCAACTGACCAACCTAAACCTGATGCAACTGGTGAATTTCGAGGCGAAATTCCCTTTCAAGTTGGGGATGATGTGGCGTCTGCGGAAAATCCACAGTCATCCTGATCTAACATCTTGTCGCTTTGGAGTACTTGACAAATTTCGGGACGAAATTTCTTTCAAGTTGGGGATGATGTAACAATCCGAGATTTCAAGGTCTTTCCCACACGCATAACTGATTTTATAATCCTGTTTTACGATTTGTTGCACGTGGTGTCGTGTGTAGTTAATTAGATGGTTAATGTTTTATGTGCATTGGTGATTGTTATTGGTGTGGTGTTTAATATAATTAAGTATAGTTTAATTAAGATTTAATAATGTTCTTCGTCACATACCCATCTCGACGAAAGACAGGGTCTTTCGCCAACCACATCTCGACGAAAGATGGGGTCTTTCGCCAGAGCATGTGTTTCGCCGATAAGGGGCCTCGGCCCAGAGAGAGATTAGCGGCCCAACCCCCTTTTATATTATAACCTTTTGTAATCATGTAATCAGTTACGAAAAACACAGAAACCCTAAGGTCCTTTCCTCATTCTTGGTGCGACGGCAGTAGAAACCCTCAAGGCATTCCTTCCATCTCGATTAACCTAAATCCTTCGATATACGGTTAGTGTCCTCTTGTTAATGGTGTGTTATGATTCTGTGGTTGCTTTGTTATGATTCTATGTGATTAGGGTCTCTTAATGATTATGTTTAACTTAGTAGTGATAATCTGATTTACATGAGACGGTTAATGATTATATTGAAATCGTGATTGTATATGATACACGTGATGGCTTAGGGTAAGCAATGGAAACTTGTGATTATGAATCTATAATGGGTCTTGATCAATGTCTGTTTCATGTTTGAATCCATGTTAATGTACATCAATGATTAATATTGAGGGTTGTTAGTTGTGATGATGAACAGTGATTAAGATTTGCTATGAACATTATAATGTAACCGTCGTTGATCCATTGTTTTGAAGAAGTGTAACTGATGCTATGAAATCAGGGCTCTGTAACTGACCTCGACGAAACACTGTGGTAATTCATTGCACATGTAGCACGACGAAAGATGTGATCTTTCGTAAAATCCAATATGACGAAACATGTGGTTATTCGTCGGAGGGGATTTTCGTCGGAGGAGGTCCTTCGCCGCAGGGAATGCGGATTGGGTTTGGGCTTTGGTAGATAGCCCACATGTGTGCTATTGAATATTATACATGAGATGTGAACACATGCGTGAACTGAGTATATGCCATGAAATGTACGGTGATACTTGTGATAAATGTAATCCGTGAAATACCGAGCAATAGGGCTGGTTGACTAACTGGACGGGTAATTAAACATACCGAGCAATTCAAAGGTGAGTTCATTCCTCTTGAGCATGCATCCCGGTGGTTGGGACAGTCATTGGGTATCCCTGAGAGGGATAGGTTTTTTTAGGTAAATCAATTGGGTGTTCCTGAGAGGAATACGTCTTGTGGGTAAATCTGGAATGTTGGATAATACACTCGTCCTATCACCTTTAAGTCCCATCTTTTTGTTACCTGAGAGGTAACGGAGTATTAGTTGGTAGCACTATCTAGGTTTGGCACTCTCACCCCGTACCTGAGAGGACGGGTGTGAACTAATGACTCAGTCATGCCCAATGCTTCGATAGGAGCATTGGGGAACGGGCAAAATAAATCAGGAGCCTTCTTGTATCCGAGGTGTTATCAACATTGAAATCAATGAACTTAACTAAACATTTGGTAACCAACGTTTTCGTAAAACTATGAACTCACCAGCGTTGTCTGATACACTTGTTGCATGCTCGCAGGTCGTTAGGTACTATGGAAAGGAACTTGCTGTCTGGATGGCTGGAGTGGTCATGGGTCGTACTGCTTGGATTTGCAAGACTTATTTAATAATTTCACGTACATTGGTTTTTGAAACGATTGAACAGTGTTTAACCATTTGCTTCCGCTGAACATGTCAAACTTGGATATGTTATGAATATTTTATCTTTAAGAATGGAAACTTTGTTTTATAATTTAATCTTAGTTCAATGTGATTGGTGCCTAGATCCTGGTACGTCACATGCCTAGCGGGGTTTCCGCATGTGGTATTTTGGGGGTGTGACAATACTTGTATTATGAGTATGTTACTTTGTATTCTCATACTTATGTATAATACTTTTTTTTTGGGTAAAGGGTTACCCCGGTGATTCTATTATAGACAACCGCCAAATAAGTACAAGTAGTGAGGATGAGTTCCCCACTAGTTCATATACAGGACAGGCCCCATATATTTTTTTGGGTAAAGGGTTACCCCGGTGATTCTATATATTCACAACCAAATAAAACAAGTAGTGTAGAGTGCCTACACTAGTTCAATCATGGGACAGGCCCCATGAAAGTAAACAACAACGTTCAACCAAAAACAACCAAAAACTAACAATGAGACTACTAGACTAAACTCTAGAAAATCGAAACACAAAAAACAACTAGTCCCCATATATACCCTATCAACCTACTAGACAGGCCCCATATATGTAAACAAAAATGCCAAACAACCAATATACCCTATCAACCTAGTCTACTACAATCATGAAAATGACTATCTAGTAGACAAGACAAAAACTAAAAAATAAATCTTCATCCACCATCATCAAAAAATGAAGTTGCCCCCAAGAAGCTGTTGGACTCTGTATGCCCAAGACACATATTAAATTGATGTGGCTAGTACGTTATGATCCAAGTCGAGTCATACCCAATAACAAGCTAGACAAACACTTATATTATTTATTTGTGATATGATCAAACAAATAAATATTAACACTTATAATATTTAGAAATTGGTTTTCTAAATAATTGCACTTGACAAACCAATAAATTATCTGGATAATTTATTTTGAGAGAATATTTTATTTTGTTATTTAATGGGTTAAATAACATAATAAAAGGTTGTATAAGTCTTATAACATATGATGTTATAATTTTATAAAAGTTATAAAATTAATCAAGACTTAAATTTATAAAAGAAAGATTTGAATTTTTTTTTAAAATACAAGTAGGCCGCCACCCCCCCCCCCATGGGGTCTTCCCAAAAATTCTTGTCCAATAAAGTTCCATGCATGTTGTCATAGTTGCATGCATTTTGATTGGATGGTCTTCCCTAAGTTCTTTGGCCAATCACATTGCATGCAAATGCACGTGTTAGATGATCTCCTATTGGGCAATGTGGGTGGCAAATCTCTCATGTCTTTTATAATTCATTTTGTATGAAGAAAGAGTGAAATTAACTTGAAGAAGTAGGAGAAAAATGGCTGAATATTTTCGGCCATAACATTCCCATCCAAGAGAGTTTTTCATGTTGAGAAATCAAGTGTAAGACTCTCTAACAATCGGATCATGTATGGTTGATCTAGTAGGCTTTTTCAAGTTCATAAATCAAGTGCAAGAACTCCACCATCTCCTCTCATATTTTCGGCCATATGATGGCTTCAAGAGGGTTTCAATAGTGAGTTCATAAGTGTAGAAATCCTAGCTAAACACAAGGAGTTTGTTGGAAGGCTTGGGGTATACAAGCTTGAGGTCTTCTACACTTGAAGGCAACCGTTCAAGAAGCATCATCATCTACATATCCTTTTTTTTTTTGGGTAAAGGGTTACCCCGGTGATTCTATATATTCACAAACAAACTGAAACAAGTAGTGTAGAGAGTCTACACTAGTTCAAACATGAGACATGCCTCATGAATGTAGCACCACAAAAACAAATCATACGAAAAATCAAAACAACTAGTCTAAGAACTAAAACCACTCGAAAAAACAAAACAACTATTTAGCCACCATCATCTGATCGATCACCATCTTGAATATCCCAGTTCCGCAACAGCTCCAACACATTGTGAGTCCGCTTCAGCCGAACTCCCATAAGCTTATACCGAATAGTATCAAAGATAATATGACATAATTGATCCGGAGGCCGCACTTGATTCTTGAACAATCGAGCATTTCGTTCTTGCCAAATAAAGTAAGCCGTAGCCGCCACCAAAATTCTACTCACATAGTTAGAAGCCGACTTTGAATTTGCACGATCCAAAAGCCATTCCACAATAGCCTCCCATTTAGGGGCAACATCATACATACCAGCTTTATCACGAACACTATTCCAAATCTTAGCTGAATACTTACACTCGAAAAATAGATGCTCATGCGAATCATGGTTTTCATAGCATAGCAAGCAACACATCATATTCATATTCTTTCTTCTTGAAAAATCCCATGTAAGAATAATATCTTGAGTTAATAATTTCTTCCTCATAATCAGCCACAAAAGAAACGCGTGTCTCGGAATACAATGAGCACACCAAACAATCTTGCTCCACCCCACCTCGACGTCACTATATCGGACCGTATTCCAAATATTTGCAGCCGAAACTTCTGACACAGCATCCCCATTTTTCCATTGTAACGTATCTCGTTTATCAGCTACTATTTGGACTTGATCTAACTGAATAAGCACCGGAAATAAATCACGCCAAGCCATAGGCCATAACCACGAACCATTCATGTTAACATCAGCAACTGAAGCCTCCAATCTAAAACCTGCATTTGTTATAGTCCTTGGAGATAAAAAGTTACCCAGCGGCCCTAACTCGGACCAATAGTCATACCAAGCCGATGTCCTTCTTCCATCCCCAATCCGAGAGCGAAAATGATCTCTCATAATCCTCCTTAGTTGAAGGAGTTTACGCCAACTCCAGCAACAGTTAGACGGCATCTTACTAACCCAAAAACTTTTACCCTTCAGTCTGTAATCATGCACCCAATCCACCCAAAGAGAATTACGTTTAGTGATAATACTCCAAATATGATTTGCCATAAGAGCTTTGTTAACATCCCCAATACGTCTAATCCCCAACCCCCCTTCAAATTTTGGAAGACAAACAGATCTCCAAGAGACTTTCGCCTTACCTCTACGAAACGATGCATCTTGAGACCAAAGAAAATTCCTCATTCTAGCCTCCAAGTCGCGAATAACCCGAGCCGGAATAATAAACACAGAGGACCAATATATATGCATCGATGATAAAACCGACAATATTAATTGCAACCTCCCTGCGAAAGACAAAAGCTTATTTCTCCAACTCATTATACGACTCTCCAATTTCTCAATAAGGACATTGCAATCCTTATAGAGAAGTCTTGAAGAAATTAAAGGAACCCCCAAATATCTAACCGGTAACGAACCCTCCACAAAAGGTAAAATATTAAGAATCGCGTGTTTAACATTAGTAGGAACATTGCAAAAGAAAACCGTGCTCTTCGGAATACTAGGAATTAAACCTGACATGTTTGAGAATTTTGTAAGAGAAGACATAATGCATTTAGCCGAATTCACATCACCTCTCGCAAACATGAAAAGATCATCCGCAAAGCAAAGATTTATAATCTTTTGACGCTCACATCTATTATGGAATCTAAATGAAGTATCAATCGATGTCTCGCGTTTTAGAATAGCCGTCAAAACCTCCATAACAAGAGTAAAAAGGTATGGAGAAATAGGATCCCCTTGCCTTAACCCTCTTTGGCCTCTAAAGTAGCCATGAACATTGCCATTGACACAAACCGAGAAAGATGGAGTACCCACACAAACCATAATCCACTCCACCATCCGACTATCAAAGCCAAACCCAAGTAACGTTGCTTTTAGAAATCTCCAGTCCACAGTATCATACGCTTTCTGGATGTCAACTTTGAATGCACACCTAGGAGGGCCCGAGTTCCTATGATAGTTGTGCATTAATTCCTGAGTAAGAAAGATATTGTCAGAAATTTTCCTACCTGGAACAAAAGCCGACTGATTAACACTGACGATCCCATTTAACCCCACTTTAATTCGATCTGCTATAATCTTACTAATACATTTGTATAGCACATTGCAACACGCAATCGGCCGATAATCTGTGACATAAGCTGGCGTAGCAATTTTTGGAATAAGAACAATGAGCGTATGATTCAATTCTCGAAGCATTCTACCCGTAGAGAAAAAATCCCTAACCGCCAAAGACACATCATGGCCAACGATAGACCAAGCATTTTTAAAAAACGCTGAAGTGTACCCGTCAGGGCCCGGCGCCTTATCAATACCAATCGAGAACATTGCATTCTTCACCTCCTCCTCCGTAACTTGACGAACCATATGACTAGCCACATCCGGTTGCAATTTATCAAAAAACAAATCAGGAGTGGGAGTTAGCGACATCTCATCATGACCGCCCAAAAACTTCTCATAGTGCTTAACTAGCGCTAATTGAACCTGGTCCCCCTCATACACCATCCCATCAGCATCTTTAATTACATTAATCCGACTCCTATGGTTCCTGTTTTTTAGCGTCGAATGAAAAAATGCCGTATTCATATCCCCGGAACACAACCAGTCCACTTTAGACTTTTGTTTAAGGAATCGTTCTTCATCCAAGCATGCTTCCTGATACGCATTAGTGGCTTTTGATTCATCAATTCGAAGCTCCACATTTAACGGGTCCGCATCAATACATTGCTGGATAGAATCCAATTTTGTACGAAGCTCAATAACCTTACTATGGAGATTTCCTTGTTTATATAAAAGAGCTCGTAATGGAGATTTAAGCAAGCGCAACCTCTTAACAACACGAAACTGATGAACACCATCTATATTCGTCTCCCAATATTTCTGAACAATCTTACTAAATTCTGGTTTAAACACCAAAAAATTAGCAAATTTAAATGATTTCCTCTTTACCTCTCCACCTTTAGGAATCTTTAAGATGCATGGACAATGATCCGATAGCCTATATGAATTAAACACAGCCACCGAATCTGGATAATCAACCACAAATGCCGTATTACCCAACACCCTATCAATCTTCTTTAACAAACCTATACCTTCCTTAGGTTTTTGACTCCAAGTAAAATGAAATCCTGATCGATTGATGTCAAAAACCTCAATATCATTGATACAAGCCTGAAACTCACGCATACTAACCGAGATAGACGAAGTTCCCATCGATTGATCTTCAAGATTAAGAGCCGAGTTAAAATCACCCATTATGACCCAAGGCATACTTCCTACAATCGGCTTATGCATAGACAGATGTTTCCACAGTTCCCTTCTTGATACATAGTAGTTAGCAGCATAAACTATAGAACAAAAGAACATCTTCTTATCAGACTTGAAAAAAACTTGAACATGCATCACTTGAGACGTCTGATTTAGAACCATAACATCAAAAATATCCGGGTTCCACCCGAGAATAATTCTAGTACCCTTCTTACACTGGCCCCCATTCGAAGTCCAATCCCAATTACGAAACACTGACTTGCAGACTTTACCCAGATTGTTTACATCAACATGAGATTCTAAAATAGCACAAAAATTTAAATTATTTTCCTTCACCACTTGCCGAACCTCCTTTTGTTTCAGAGGGCGGTTCAACCCCCTTACATTCCACGCTGCTAAACTAATCATCATGAACCTCCTGATCAGGAGTGCTTGCTCCTTTGTTACTATTCAGATTTGTTGCTCCACGTGTCATGAATTCATCCATTTCATTATACACCTCTTCTACCTCATCATCGTCCTTTTCCTCATCATCCAAACCTGAATCCTTTTTGGTTTCCCCCGTATCCGCATCCACATCATTTAGAATATCAAAAGGATTAGAAGACTTTACCATGCTAGACGATGAAGCTCTATTATTTTCACTCTTCGGTTTCGATACCACAGGCCGGTATTCAAACTTATTCTTTTGTTTATTCACAGGTACTCCAACCCTTTTCGCTACTTTCTTACCATACACACCTATATAACCATCTTGATCTATCGTAGGGATTTTCTTAACTGGTTTCTGTTTTTGAATATTCCGGTTATAATCCTCCTGAACTGTTTTCCTCGTCTTCATAGGCTGTTTCGGACAAGTATCCAATGAATGACCAAACACGCAACATGTAGCACATCTATGCGGGCTCCATTCATACTCCACATACATCGTTTCTTTTATGAACCCCTCTCCCTCAACTTCTGGGATTGCCATTGTAATCTCTTCACGCAATTCTTTGTCAGCCGAAATTTCTATCAATGCCCTAGCATAGCTACTTCTACCCCATGCATCCATACACATAGACGTAGTGAACGAATCCAGCATTTTTGGTTCCCCAATCTTCGTGGCTATTAAGCTAAGACCATCTTCCGTGTATGCGGCTAAAGGAACTTCGTGAATTTTAACCCACACTTGGACCGTCTTTACCTCTTTCTTTTCCAATTTTGTCGTTGGAGTCCAGCTATTTAGAAACAAAGGTTGCGACCTTATTATCCAAGGGCCATCCTTAATCACATTCAACATACCATCTTCATCCTTAAACTTGAAGAAGAAAAAGCCATTTGCATTCATCATTGTCTTTTCCAACCCATATTTCTTCCAATTGTTTCTTACAAAGTAATCTACAACTGGAAAGGCAACCCGATCCCCTAGAAAATACCCGTATAGAGTGTTTGCCAGTTTATCTCTAACCACACGTACCGACTCCCTAGGGAGGACAACATCGCATCCGTCATGTACATCCGGGTTTTCAAAAGAACGAAAGTTTACCTTAGTTTTATTGCTTACCACCGATTCTGCATAAGATCTCGGCTTTGATGTACTACCCTGATCCGTAGAAACAACCTGAACCCCTTGACTTCCAGCCAACTTGTTTTCCATAGCATAGAATTCCGGTGGCAACTGAACCGGAACTGTGATCTTGTTTAACTCATCTATGACATTAATAAGTTTTGGATCAGCCTGAGAGTTCTGCACCGTACCACGCCTAGGAAGCACAGAATTTCCATCAATACTTACCACTCTACTCTCCAAGCCCTTATAGGGTAATGGCGGCTTTCCCCGATCACCCTTATCAAAATCACCAGGTTTTGAACGATCATCCATAACTAATTCAGACAACTCTCACGTATAACCAGAAAATAAACAACCATGCACACGATAAACTAAATCCCAAGGAACCGAAAACAAAGAGAATCAAAACCCTAATCCTATAAACCCTAGACTGAAACCTGAACCCTTAATCGATTAAACCTGAGCATCAATCTAGCTAAGTTAATCTCAGTTAACCGCAATCAACGACTACCAGTTTAATAAATCAGGGTTCTTGAATCAAAACCTAGAGCGGCGATTGTAAGAAAAAACGAAAAAATCCTAGTTAAAAATCGATCCCTAGTGTTAACGAGTTCGTTATAGAGGATTGCAATAGCAAAACCTCTAATCACAGACTGTTATACACAAGATCACGAAGAAAAAGCATAGGATTCATGATGAACAAGGAGATCGCCTATAGGAGAGAGAGCATAGGGTTCATCTACATATCCTTTACTCCTTGGAAGGTAGTATTCTAAACACTCTATGGTTGTGTTTTATTTTGATAGCATGCATGTTCGTATATGGATCCGAGATTGGGTTTTACATATAAAATGATTTTTATATCTTGTAAGAAACATGTTTTAAATAAATACTCCGCTGCGTTTTAATTTTATTAGGATAAAATTACTTTGATAAACATGTACAAAACCCAACAGTGGTATCAGAGCCGCTTATATGAGTGCATGCTTCAATAGACTTAAAATTTTCGGGTTTCGGGTTTGGTGAAAACCCTATAGCCGAAATTTTAAGTATGGTTATCCCTTTGTTTTTCAAGATTATATTCTTACATGCATAAATGAATCTTGAAAAATTATTTCATATGGATGATTTGTTTGTTTGGACAAAACTTACCTTTTTGGTTTTTTGGACATAGCCGAAAATGGTTATTAAAAGGGAACCATTTTTTTATGCTTCTTGAAATTAATATATATATATTTGGATATATATTTTGGTGCATATAACCTAGCCATGACCTTGTGTTGAATAATTGTGTTGTGATTTATTTATTAATTATTCAATGGGTTGTAATAATTATTATTTTGTTCTTCCACTTGTAAAGTTATGTAATTTATTTATTTTCATTTGGTATGTAAAATAAATAGATTAGGTGCATTTTATTTTACTAGAAAAATGTATTAGGATATATTTTGTAAAAGAAGATGCACACAAAAATGCGGTTTTGGTTTTGCCAATTTCGGGCATAAAGGACTTCATAGTTCTAAACGGGATTTTAGCCCGATAACCAAAACACATTTTTGAAGTCCAAAGGAGTTTGGAGCTGAATATAAAGTACATTTTGGAAGCTCAAAGAAAGTGGAGTAATCACAACACAAGAAGGAGACTTGAAGCATTTGGATGCGGGATCAAGTGGGAGTTCAACGACACATTTCTTGTGTCATTTTTCACCCTTTAGGAAGGACCTTTTGGCACACTTGTTTCGGCTAACAAGTGTTGTCGAAATAGTTGGCTATGGTTATGCACCTATTGATATATGCTTGTGTGGTTGCTTATTTTATTGTTTGGGTGATATTTGGATATGCATGCTTAACAAACTAATAATCAACAACAAGCGTAAAATTGGTTCTTGACAAAATCATTAAAATGGTTAATAAAGGTTTTATTAAAAATTAATGATTTTATAATAAAATGGGTTTTATTAAAAGAACCTTAAAAATTGATTTTCACTAAAGTACCAAGGATTTGAATGCATGCAAATGTATGGTACATAAAGTTTTCTAAACTAGAATTTTGAAAACTCAAAATCCCTTTTATAAAACAAGTCAAACACCATCCTTTTATACAACACTCGAATCACTTGGGAACTCTTTTGTGGGATAAAGGTCACCTAACCACATTTGAGGGAACTTGTATATTCGAGGTGGGTTTACCATGTTTGTGGGATAAAGGTCACCTAACCACTTATGTGAATAAACTCACACGTGTGTGTGAGTTGGACGACTTGATTTGGAAACCATGAACTTAGGGTCACCGAAGCATGGGGAACAAAAGGTGTTGATGGGATTAAACATGCCAACTAAACATAAAGATGTTTAACCGATCCCATATGACTAGAAGTTGCAAAGAGTTGCAATTGTCAAACGTTGACTACCTTGTTAATTTAAATAAAGGGATAAAGGTCACATAACCGATATTTAAATGTAACGTTGGATTCTAGATTTTAATTATTAATTGTCTATGAGACATAAAAGGGTATTAATGATTAAAATATAGTAATATCGAAAATACTAAAATTGAACGTTGTAAAATTTTGTAGATGGCCGCTAACAATATTACCCAAATCGTCCGTAACCTATCACTAAAAACAATCCTTGAAAAGGATCGTCTCAATCATAACACTTCATGGATGAATATCGAAACTTAAGAATCGTTCTCAAGTAAGAGAAGATATCCTATGTGTTGAACGATCCTAATCCCGATGAACATCTTATGGAAGATAAGGATGCCTATGATGATTGGATTAAGTATATCGAGGATACTACGCAAGCCTCTTGCCTCATGTTAGGAATTATGATTCCCGAGATTCAAAAGGATTTTGAACATCATGAGCATACGACATGATTACCCAATTGAAGGAAATGTTCCAACAATATGCAAGGGTAGAACGCTTCGGGCGCTTCATGCATGTCGAATAGAGAAAACCCAATCGGACTCATCTTATGTCTTTAAGATGAAAAACCACATTGATCACTTCGAAAGGCTTAATATGGGTAAAAGGGCTTTACTCATTCTAACGATCAATGAGGGTGGCAACTAGAAAGGACATCACCCCGACACCAAAGCAAATGTTGAAAATGGAAACGGGTAATTCAAAGGGAAATAATTAGAAAGACTAAAGCGAAACCACCGAAACCAAAAGAGAAGAAGGCAAAGGTTGCCACGAACGATCCATGCTTTAAGTGTGGTGAGATAGGGCATTTAAATAGGAATTGTCCAACCTATCTCAAAGAGTTGAAAAAGAAGAGGGATGCTAGGCAAACCTCAAGTACAATCTTGTTGATACATATTGACCTTAATGTTATTTCTTCTAACACATGGGTATTAGATACCGGATGTGGAACTCATGTTTGCAATTCGTTGCAAAAGGTTCAAAAAAAAAATAAACATTACAAGAAAGGAGACTATTTTTGAAAGTTCCAAATAGTTTGGAAATTGTTTTAAAATGTTTTGAATGCTCCTAGTTTGACTAGGAACATTATTTAAGTTTCCCTTTTGAGACAATATGTTTTGATTTAAAGTTTGTAAACAATGACATTTATATTTCGATGAATGACATGTTTTACTTTAAAACTATGCCTTCAAATGGTAGTTATGGATTGGTTCATAATAATACATCATTTGATAGTTCAATGTACCAAGCAATCACCAACAAACTCAAAATGGATTTGAGTGAGACTTATCTTTGGCATTATCGCCTTGGTCATATAAACAGATGTCGCATGTAAACACTTAGAAAGAATGATCTTTTGGAAACAAATGAAATTAGTTCATTTGATACATGTGAATCTTGCTTACAAGGTAAAATGACTAAGAAACCCTTTAGTGGGAAAGGGCAATAGATTTCTTAAGTATCATACATTCGAATGTATGTGATCCTTTTAAGCCAATGACGAGGAATGGTGAAAGATACTTCATTACTTTAACCGACAACTATAGTAGTTATGGTTATGTGCACTTGACACAAAGAAGAAGTTTTGAAACGTTCAGAATCTTCAAAAAGTGAAGTACAAAATCAACACTTTTAAAGTTCTTCGTTTTGATAGAGGAGGAATCGAACTCTATTAGATATGGTTCGATCTATGATGGCTAGGAGCGCATCATCTCTATCACTTTGGGGTTACGCTTTGCTCTCCGTGGCCCATATGGCCCCAACCAAGAAAGTGGATACGACGTCTTTTGAAATATGACATGGAAGGGCTCCATCATTATCATATTTAAAAGGTATGGGTTGTGAAGCTTTTGTGAAGCAATACACCCCAAACAAGTTGGAAGTACGATCCACTAAGTGTATCTTCGTAGGATATCCTAAAGATGATATAGGATATTATTTCTACGATCCAACAGAGCAAAAAGTATTTGTTGCTCGAAAGGCAAAGTTCTTGGAAGATAAGTTCCTAATGGAAGGAACTAGTAGAACAGTGGAACTTGATGAGGATCAGGAACCAAAAGCCGATACACGTTTGGTTGATACTAGCACTCAACAAGAGGTTGTTGAAGATGATCAAATGGTTGATCAACATACACAAAACGTTCGCAGATCTGGTAGAATTAGTAATCCACCTGAAAGATATGAATTTTATGGATGGATGCTATGTGGTAGATTCAGATGAACCAACCACATACCATGATGCAATGTCGAAATCCGATTGCGACAAATGGCTTGAGGCTATGAACGTAGAGATGCAATCCATGTATAACAACCAAGTTTGGAAATTGGTTGTACCACCACTCAACTCCAAAGTAGTTGGAAGTAAGTGGGTCTTCAAGAAGAAAACAGATATGCATGGTAACTTGGATACTTACAAAGCAAGACTTGTAGCAAAAGGTTTCACTCAAACTCAAGGGATTGATTATGATGAGACCTTCTCGCCTGTGGCGATGCTAAAGTCAATCAGGATATTATTTGCCATAGCTGCATATTATGACTATGAGATCTGGCAATTGGATGTCAAAACGGCTTTTCTTAATGGATATCTTGATGAAGATGTCTATATGGTTCAGCCTGAAGGTTTTGTCGATCCAAAACATCCTGACAAAGTATGCAAGTTAAAGAAATCAATCTATGGATTGAAACAAGCATCTAGAAGTTGGAATCATCGTTTTGATGAAGAAATTAAGAATTTTGGATTCATCAAGAACGGTGATGAAGCTTGTGTGTATAAGAAAGCTAGTGGGAGCATTATTACTTTCTTAGAATTATATGTCGATGACATTCTACTATTTGGAATAACATTCCAAACCTTGGAAGGTGTAAAATCCTGGCTTGAAAGTTGTTTTTCCATTAAGGATTTTGGTGAAGTCGCCTATATTTAGGAATAAAGATCTATAAGGATAGGTCAAGGCGCTAGATAGGTTTAAACTAAAGTGCATACATTGACAAAGTCTTGAAAGGGTTCAAGATAGAGAACTCTATGAAAGGTTTGGTACCTATTCAAAGAGTGGACAATATTGAATGCGTTTCAATGTCCAAGCTCAAAGGATGAGCAAGAAAGAATGAAAGGAATCCCATATACGTCAGCTATAGGATTCATTATGTATGTAATGATATGTACTAGACCGGACAAGTTATGCGCTTTAAGAATGACGAGAAGATACCAATAAAATCCAAATAACGGTCATTGGATGACTATTAGAAAGTATATTGAAATACCTTAGAAGGACTAAGGATATATTTCTAATATATGGATCTGGTGAAAAGAACTCGTTGTAAAAGGTTACAGGGATGCGAGTTTCGGAATTCGTTGTAAAGGGTTACATAGATACGAGTTTCCAAACTGATCGAAATGGTCCTCGATCACAATCAGGGTAGCATTGTCCACTACATAATCAGAATACATCGCCGCTTCATTGATTGTGATAATTCATATGGATCTGCCACTTGAATTATTGCCGATCTAGGGGTAGTCCCTACCATTCAGGACCCTAGAGATCTTTGTGATAACGATGGTGCGATTGCTTAAATCAAGGAACCTCGTGTACATCGAAAGACTAGGCACATTGAGCGGACTTTCAACTACATAAGGGATGAAGTTGAAAAAGAGAAAGATATGTATTCGCAAAGTTCACACTGGTCAAAAATTGCGGATCCACTCACGAAGCTCCTTGAATGGGCAAAGCATGAAAGGGTCATACTTGTGCCTTAGGACTTCGATATTCTAGTGATTGGATTTGATCTATTTTGTATTTGGATATTGGAACAATTGTTATTATAACTCTTTATGGTATGTTGAGTTATGTTCCATATTAGCATGTTTAAATCCGTGAATAAGTTACTTATTCTAAATGTCCGTAGTCGATCATAATTGTGGGAACAAATATGAATGTAAGACTATTATGAATTTGGGTTGGTGGATATTCATTAGATATGAATATAGAGCAAAGTGTTGCTACCAAGGTTCATAGATATTTGTGGGATACAAATATTGGACTGACTCGCTCTCAAATATTACTGCATGGAATCATCTGTGATTGATCATAAGTAAATTTGAGTAAGGAGAATATCATAGTATCCTCAGACCTGAGATACATATTGGGTCTTGATATTCACCAAATATTATGCCTTGACTTATTTCTTCGCTGTCAGTAATATGACAATACATAAGGCTAAGCTCAGCTGTGGTACAAGGTGATTGTGAGAGACATATGTAGTCAAGATGGGATTTGTTCCTCTTATTCGTTGAGAGTAAGATGTCTAAGGCCTGCTAAAGTTAAATCAACAGAGAGTGATCACTCTATGTCTCTGGATTTAACATGACATCTGAAACGAAAGGATAAATGATAGATTCACCTAAATCATGTTCAAGTAAGGGACTTGAAGGGGATGATGTTATTGAATGGCACATATAGTCATACATATTAGGGGTAGTAAACCGTAGTTAGGCGTCATTTACTACTTGCATCAATCTTCTATGTATCTTGTGCAAGTGGGAGATTGTTGGACTCTGTATGCCCAAGACACATATTAAATTGATGTGGCTAGTACGTTATGATCCAAGTCGAGTCATACCCAATAACAAGCTAGACAAACACTTATATTATTTATTTGTGATATGATCAAACAAATAAATATTAACACTTATAATATTTAGAAATTGGTTTTCTAAATAATTGCACTCGACAAACCAATAAATTATCTGGATAATTTATTTTGAGAGAATATTTTATTTTGTTATTTAATGGGTTAAATAACATAATAAAAGGTTGTATAAGTCTTATAACATATGATGTTATAATTTTATAAAAGTTATAAAATTAATCAAGACTTAAATTTATAAAAGAAAGATTTGAATTTTTTTTAAAATACAAGTAGGCCGCCACCCCCCCCCCCCATGGGGTCTTCCCAAAAATTCTTGTCCAATAAAGTTCCATGCATGTTGTCATAGTTGCATGCATTTTGATTGGATGGTCTTCCCTAAGTTCTTTGGCCAATCACATTGCATGCAAATGCATGTGTTAGATGATCTCCTATTGGGCAATGTGGGTGGCAAATCTCTCATGTCTTTTATAATTCATTTTGTATGAAGAAAGAGTGAAATTAACTTGAAGAAGTAGGAGAAAAGTGGCTGAATATTTTCGGCCATAACATGCCCATCCAAGAGAGTTTTTCATGTTGAGAAATCAAGTGTAAGACTCTCTAACAATCGGATCATGTATGGTTGATCTAGTAGGCTTTTTCAAGTTCATAAATCAAGTGCAAGAACTCCACCATCTCCTCTCATATTTTCGGCCATATGATGGCTTCAAGAGGGTTTCAATAGTGAGTTCATAAGTGTAGAAATCCTAGCTAAACACAAGGAGTTTGTTGGAAGGCTTGGGGTATACAAGCTTGAGGTCTTCTACACTTGAAGGCAACCGTTCAAGAAGCATCATCATCTTCATATCCTTTACTCCTTGGAAGGTAGTATTCTAAACACTCTATGGTTGTGTTTTATTTTGATAGCATGCATGTTCGTATATGGATCCGAGATTGGGTTTTACATATAAAATGGTTTTTATATCTTGTAAGAAACATGTTTTAAATAAATACTCCGCTGCGTTTTAATTTTATTAGGATAAAATTACTTTGATAAACATGTACAAAACCCAACAGAAGCAACCCCCTAGCCCGATCCAAAAATCCTCTATCCATTGGAGAACCTTGTATGAGAGGTGCTTGCCCCTACCTTAGCAGATGTGGAATGCGTACCCGATGTCAGAAAATCATTGCTTTCATCATAAACCACCTCTACCTCATCCTCATCAGACTCCTCACTTGGACCACGACCCCCTTTTCTGTTTCCCTGTAAGGAACCCCCATTTCCCCCACCAACTTCAAGAGCACTAAACGGATTATGAGTTTGAACCTTAGACGAACTAGTACCCTGCTTATTTACATAGGGAGAACTCCGTGTCTTTTTCTTTTTATCCACTGGACGATATTCAAACTTAGGTTTTAGGTTATTAACTTGAAAACCACTCTTCTTTGCACTCTTTTTCGACCTAACTTCAGTGTAACCATCCTCATCTACTTTCGACTTGTTTGTAGGAGGTTTCGACGTTGAACCCATGCATTTAGGACATCCCTCAGAGTCATGTCCAAACACATGGCAGTGGGCACATCTTGGGGGTATCCATTCATATTCAACTCGAATAGTCTCAGTAACATACTTGCCTTCATCCAACTCAGGAATAGCCATGGTTAGAACCTCTTTAAAGTCATGTTCAGCCGATATTTCAATAAGAGCCCTAGCATAGCTGCTCCTTCCCCAAGCCTCATTACACATATCACTTGTATATGAATCCAACCGCATAGGAGAGCCAATTTTAGAAGCCAGCATGCTTAACCCATCATCTGTGTACGCCACTAACGGAACCTCATGCAATTTAACCCAAACCGCAACCTTTTTAATATCTTCTTTTTTAAGGGTGTTTGTAGGGGACCAAGTGTTGAGAAACAATGGTTTATTACGAATCAGCCATGGCCCCCCTTCAAGAACATTATTCATACCCCTCCTATCTTCAAACTTGAAGAAGAAAAACCCATTCGAATTCATCATAGTCTTCTGCAGACCTTATTTCTTCCAATTTGTTCTCATGAAGTATTCAACAACCGGATATGCAATTCTATCCCCTAGGAAATACCCATAGAGAGTGTTAGCTAACTTGTTATTGACCTGTTGCACAGAGGCGATTGGTAAGACAACATCCACTCCCTCCAATGAGACATCAGAGTTTAGTGTCCGAAAATTAATCTTGGGAGTTTGATCAGCCGATTCAGTAGCATTCATAGCTGAATTATCAACTTTTGACATACCGCAATCCATTTTAGCACCACCCTGTTCAGCTTGTTCATTTGAAACCGCATTAGCATACGATTGGTGTTGAGTATGAACATGGGGAAAAGGGCTAACGTCATTAACCGGAAGAACAAAACCAACTTTTCGTTTGTCAACAATCTTAGCGAACTGCTGGTTAGGAGAATCAGAACGACCAGATTCGAGTTCTACATCATTTAATGGAAGCATAAAGGTTACCTTCTTGTGCACTCCCCTAGCCGCCTTATGTAGCGATTGCCTTGGCACAAATGGTTTACCATCAATATTCTTGATCTTCTTTTCAAATACTCCTGATTTGTCTGTAACATCTGCAATATGATCATCCATTACCATCCAAACAGAAAGAATCAGAATAAACTGATTACCAATGAATCAGATTCTGATAAACAGGACGCCAAACAATCAGCGATAAATCCTAGTTTAAGGCTGCAATGAAACCCTAAACCAAGGCTGCCGCACTTCACTAATCCACACCTTGCGTCAACCCCTAATCTGATCAGAATGGTATCACGAATGCGTGAACACCCTAATCTGATCAAACAGAACGGACAGATTCTGATCAACAAAACCAGCCAACACAAAAAAAAACGATGATAAAGAAACCTGCCGAAACCCTAATTCAATAAGGAACCAGCCGCACCCCCTTCGCTAATCAGAAAAACAACGAAATCAGAACCCTAATCTCAATAATCTGAAATCACCTTATTAGGACCTAAGAACAGCGTCGTTGAATCAGATGTATTGCCGAAAATCAGAACAACGAAATCAGAGCCCTAATCTCAAAATACTGAAGATGTATTGCCAAAATCAGAAGCACTAAAGCGAATGAAACAGCTACACACCCCGTTTGCACATAGAAAATCAGCGCCGATTACAAAACCCTAACTACAAAACCCTAATCCAAATACAATTGAATATCGCTTAAGGATCGATCAGACAAACCCTAAGCCGATAAGCAAGATCAATCGAGACCAGGATTAGCAAGAGAATGCTATTTTTTGGGTAAAGGGTTACCCCGGTGATTCTATATATTCACAAAACAAAAGAACAAGTAGTATGGAAAGCCCATATTAGTTCTAACATGGGACATACCCCATGCTAGTGAACAAGCCGAAGCAAAACAAACAAAATCCAGAACAAAACAAACAAACCAACTAGACTATAATCTAGAAACTAATACTTCTCCAATCGAAACTGATTATTAGCCTCCATCATCCAGCATAGCGTCTCCATGAATATCCCACACTTCTAGAAAACGTCTGACTCTATCCGTGTTCTTAAACTTCACTCCCATAAGCTTGTATCGAACTGTCTGAACAATCGCCTATGTCGCCAAAATCGCCCAGAGAACCCCATTTTACCACGTAGCTAATTTTATGTATAATACTTGTTTAGGGGTATTTTAACAAATGTTGGTAGTGTATGTTGGTATGCATTTGTACGTATAGGAATACATATTTTTCTTGTATTTATTAAATATTTCAAACTTAATTTATGTGTAATTTTCCGGAATATTGTTTTTGCACCATTAAAAATCACCATTCTTGTATTCTTAAAACATATATATTTTAAGAAAATTCTTATAGAAAAATATTTATATTTTGTCCTTAGCAAAATATGTATATATTCACATACATCTAAAAAATAATTTATTTTTAAGATCAAGTTAGAAAAATATATTTTTAGTTTCCACTAAAATAATATATTTTTAGAGTGTTCATGAAAATATATATTTTCTTATACTCAAAATAATATATTTCAAGTTGACAAAATATGTTATATTTTTATGATTCTTGTAAAAATACATATCTCGTCGTTTGTCCGGTTTTGAAAATACCGGTTACCAAGTTTGTCATAATACGAACTAATTTCCAGAATTTATATAATTTGTACAACGTGTCCATTGTCCGATTTGTCCAATATTTGTATGCAAGCTATATGTGACAACTGCCACTTTTCGGTAACTTTCTTACACTTAAAATACTCATTTTTAGCTACATTTTTATGCATTTTGAACACCCGAACTGCGTATTTCGTGATATACACTTAGAATACTCATGGAATACTTACTTTGGATGCATATGATTCATTTTTATTAAGTACATTTGAAATAGTTTAAACAATGCATTGAAACTACTAGAAAAACACCTATTAAACTAGTATTATGACGAAAACGCAGGATCCGCAGAAACCATCTAAACGACACCTTTAGGACTCAGAAGAAAGTCCAACATCTAATATACATTAAACCCTAACTAGGAATGCAAGGGTTTGAGTTAAAACTTTTCCGAAGTCCGATAACACTAAAAACTACCCGAACAGCACTAAAAGCGACAGTTTCAACACTTTTCCGAAGAAATTCTGCAGAAATCAGCTTTTTAATATTTTTGCAACATGTAAAAATGTTGTTTAACATAGAATTCATATGAGGATGCCTTCGGGTATCATCCGAACCAATAACTACATCAATTCACACAAGTTACACAAGCTTAGCGTTCAAATAACGACTAACGGAAACAATTCGAAACGAATATCCGAACAATATCGGATCTTTTTTACCTTGTCTCCAAAAATATCTTGCTAGTTACCCTTGATGCAAGTTGGTGAAACAAGTGGGCCTAGTGGTAAAGTAAGGTGAAGACTTATAACAACTAGTTACCATAATCAACAAAGCACTTCATCTCATTTTTCACCATCTTTTACACACACATAAGAAATCCTCTCAAACTTCATACAATGACCAAGAACACCCACCAAAATCTTTAACCGTTTTAACACTTTTTGATGATCAGGATTGAGCTTGAATGTCACACCCCCAAAATCCACATGCGGAGTACCACTGCTTGGAGGCGTGACTGACCAGGATCCAGCCATCAATTATACTGAGCATTGGATTAATAGTATTAATCACTCATAATGGTTAGTCAGCATCATGGTGTAAAGTTCAAAAGTTTAAGTTAAGTAGCAGTTTAAGTAAGTAGCGGAAGCATAGACAAATTAGTTTAAAACAAGGTTCAGGATTTAAGTTTATTTAGAACCCAACACATGGGCTAGACGACCACTACACATCCCCAAGCAGCAAGCTCCTGAGTCACTGGGTACCTACAAAGCATGCAGTAGGGTATCAACAAAAATGTTGGCGAGTTCACGAGTTGTCCAGTTTTTAATTACCAAAAACTTGTTTCACCAGTTAATTTATCCGTTTATACATGCCATGGGGAGCTACCCCATAAGTAAGCGACTAAACTGTTTTACAATACCGAATACTTACTTAACCGTACGTTTCCGCAGTGCCCCGTTTGTCAATGTTCTATCATCATTGACGGTTTGCCAGAGTACATTAGTTCACTCCCGTTCCCAGTAACAAGGGTCAGTGTGAGGCTGGTTACACCTAAATAGCGCTATCAACTAATAATCCGTTCGCCAGGCCCCGGCGACTAATCGGTATTAAATGGTAGGGACTTGAGTGATAGAGTTTCGTTTAGTGTTGCTCGTTGCATTCCGTATAGACTGTAATCAACTAAGAGTCCCATTTAAGGGGAAAAAGTAGGTTTGTATCCCTTACGAGGGGATAGCGTTGTTTAAGTTTCCGTTTCCCAAACCACCGGGAACGCATGCTTTATTAGTTGTGAACTCACCTTGGTTTGCTCGGCAGATTGGTTACTTGGTCAAACACGTTGGTCACCACGTCCTAACATGGTTACCAGTATAGGTCAGGTTTGGGCATATAGAAGTCACGTATATTCTACACGTATCTAACACATAGTATGCATACAGTTATCAGTTGAGTTATTGGGCCTGCTCTAATATGCTAGCAATTCATGCAGAAAAGAAATAACACTTAGTCGACACGAGAAACAGCCCACTAAACCAAATATGGCCCAATAACCACACGGCCCACTCGAAACCACTGACAAGTTGGATCCACTGATGAGTGGTCTCGAGTCGAAACCACTGAGAAGTGGTCTTGAGTCGCAACCGCTGTTGTGGACATGGACAGGGGTTTCGAGTGCCAACCACTGCTGACGGTGGTCTCGAGTCGTAACCACTGGTCTCGAATTGTGCAATTTTTGTGTCGCAACAAGGCAGTGCCTTGACTCGCAACCGCTGTTGGTCTCGAGTCGCAACACTGATGGATCACTTGCTGAGTCGAGACCTTTGTCGAGACCACTGATGAAACAACTGTTCTTGAGTAGTCAGTTGATGGTCTCGAGTTGTCTCCATGATGGTCTCGGGTCGAAACCAGAGGTCTCGACTCGTTTGTCTGCTGATTCTGGTGCACCTGCAAGACTTGTACTAGCCAATAGAATTCTAATTTCATGATTTGGTGTACTATCCAATGAGGGTTCACAAACATGTTTTCTTGTCTAATCTATATTCAAAACAGATCAAAACACACAATTTAAATCTTCATATCATGTTCTTATCATTTTCAAACAGTTCATCAGTTAGTGTTTTATATATATACCAAACATGAATATCCAAGAAATCTTAATCCTATCATGAACTCAAATCATTATCATTACCGGCTCCTAAATCATACATTCCTCGGATTACACATATACAAACACATTCCTATTGCTCTAACACCTTGCCTATTATCTTACAACAACAATTTCATACTAAAACATGCCTTGCATACAATTTCTTATTCATTTTCATCACACAAAGTCCATTGTTAAGCTAGTCATAATCTAGTCATTTATCCCATTACATCACACAAATCATACATGAAATATTTAAACTAGCATGTAAATCATTTATAAGCAAGAACCTATATCAAAGTTTCCAACTACACTCAAGAAGGCACTAACCGGTTCAAGAGTGTGGAGATGTGTAGGCAAAGTGCCGAGAGATGAACACAAGTCGATCCGAGAGCTCTATATACTACCGCCGCCGGTTGTGCCGAGGAGGGAGGAGGATGATGGTGGAGCTTTAGGGTTTTAGTGATAGAGAGAGTGTAGGAGAGTATGGGAGTGAGTGTAAGGGAAAAGTGGATGATGGCATGGGTTTTTATATCAAATGGTGCACCCTAATGGGCTTTCGGGTGGACTAAAGGAGGTCCATGGCCCAACCGGCCCACTGTTTTATTGTTCACTCGAGACCGAGTGGTCTCGAGTCGTGGTCTCGGTTCACTAGTACTTATATACATTTATATATTACATATACGTAGTCTAATACACGTATCACATAGTGTGTCACGATGATCCATGAATTTTCATTTAATATAGTATGTACACGCATAGTTAATATACACAGGTTGCTCGGGAAAACCCAAAGTGTTACATTATCCCCAAGTTTCAAGAACTTTCGTCCCGAAAGTTTAGGCAGCCACTGTCAAGCTAGTGAGAATGGTTCAACGGGGTGTCACATCATCCCCCCGTTAGTTTGGAATTTCGTCCCGAAATTCGGTTGTAGCTGCAGTGCTGGGAGTTTCATTAGGGAACAACTGGGGATACTTGCGCTTCTTATGGTCTTCCCGCTCCCAGGTAAACTCTGGGCCACGACGCGAGTTCCAACGAACTCGCACGAGAGGTATCTGGCTACGTTTAAGGGTTTTGATTTCTCGATCCGTGATCTCAATCGGTTCCTCAGTAAAGGGTAGCTGTTCGTCAATAGTGAGTTCCTTGAAAGGAATTATGAGTGTTTAATCTAACAGACACTTCTTCAGATTAGACACGTAAAAGACGTTGTGCACTGCACTCAGTTCTTTCGGCAGATCAATCTATAAGCAACCTTACCGACTGTAACATCCGTGCTTGTAATCATTATGAACAGTTCTATTATCAATAAAACAATGTTATTTGATCCCAATGTTTGTTTGGTTGTGTTTTACATTTTTCATGTTTTGACTTTTATATAATTTCAAACTCTACATCGCTTTCTGGAGAGTTATACGCAAACTGATGCGTAAACGTACTCAGTTTAACGCGAAAAATACTCTGGAACATCAACATAAACTCAACATACCTTAAATAACCTTTACATAACTTAGAAATAAGTTTTAAAGGCTTTGGTATGGCAAAAACAAGTTAATTCGCTTACAGGGACTAAACTTGACAAACTGCGAAAGTATGCCAATTTGTACTGTAACGAACTTTCCGGAACATGACCATAAGTTAAACATACCATAAATATCCTTTACATAGCTTAGAAATAGGCTTTGAGGGGTTCGGTATGCTAAAATAAACTTTTGGGTCATTCAGGGACTAAAAGTGTCAAAAAGTGCACAAGTTTGCATTTTCGCGCATAACTTACGTTCTGAATACATTCGGACATCCAAAAATTTATGTAAGCATGACTATATTATGCTTTAGTGTTTGGCTTGTCAAAAATCCATTCGTCGGGTCATTTGTATCGTTTTTCGCGCTTGTGCGCATTCCGTCGTAATTAAGCGAACATCGCGTTCGTACGACCAAACGAACCGACATCCGGCATATTTTGAACATGTTTCATGTCCAGAATGTTTAGGCATCATTTTAGGGCCTTAAAGTTGGCTTTACGGGCCTTAGAAGTGTCGGAAATAGCCTTAAACACGTGCAGGGACTGAAACTGTCATTTTTCAAACATGTTTCTGATCTGACATGTCCAGGCGGCCCGCATTAGATTATGGGCATCCTGAAGCGGGCCGCGTGGCCCCTTCTGACCAGATTAAATGAATCAAACAGCAGACTGCAGCTGTTTAATCCTCCACCACACACTCACACTTGTCTAGTCAGCTGATAAGAACCAAATTTTAGTCACCACAACTTTCCAACACTTGTACGGATGCGATTAAGGCACGATATTCGACAAACGATCCTAACGGTTACCCGAAAACTATAAATACCCCATCACCCCATTGCAAAACTTACAAGAATTTTGATTTGAGAAACTCTAAGTTGAAACAATTGTTTCATACCTGAGATTTTTGAATCGAAATCAGCATTCGGGGACCCTTCGTAAGTATTCTTTCGTTCTTTTATTGCTTTTCGAGTCTTTTAGAGTCTGAAAGTCAAACTTTGTTTGACTTTCTGCATTGACCAGTTTATGGTCAATGCGAAGTTCGTTTGAACTTCGCAACGTGAGTGTAATCACGTTGGTTATAGTCCCTTGGGACTATGCCTACTGATTACCACGTTGTCTAGGGTCGTAGGGTAAGCGATCTAATAAATCGCTTATACCTCGAACCCGACCCATTTGGTCGATCATTAGGATCCGACCAAACACATTAGGTGACCATAGTAGGTAGGGAATAACCTTCCGAGGTTATACCCTATGGTCACATCGTTTGAGTAGTTGTATGATAGGTAGTTTATATGCCTTAGGTAAATTACTAGAATACCCTTTTCATGTATAATTGGTAATTAAGCATATGTAACCTAAACCTTTGTCACATAACTGATTATGTAACATGTTTAGGCATATAACACTTATCATAGGGCTAGTTAGGCGGTCCGAACGCGTTTCACACGAACGACGTGTTAAAGTAGCATAAGCTACCTAAACGGGTCGTAATGGGTCGTAAACACTTAGGTTAAGTTTCGTTTTAGTATGTAGGGTTTGTTAAACCATATTACACGAGTTTCCATACTCGTTTGGTTTACGAAACCTCATTCTATCCGATCTTCCGATATAGGTCCGGTTTATTAACATAGTTACCTATATTAGGTGCCGTTTGATTCCGAGATCTCTATCATTGTTTGGTTGTCACTCCAGAACTACTGAACAATCTCAAGTGAGTACATAGAACCCCTCTTTTACTATTTTCCAAACTGTTTTGGGGTGAAACACATGTGCCTACTTGTTACTTTCCTGCTTTCCTGTTTTCACATCATATACCGGCTATGTTTGTTAGTACATTATAGTACATGATTTCATGACATTTCATGCTATGTATGTCCATTGTGTGCATACTTAGTACATTTTTTTACATTACATTTCTGCTATGTATGTTGACTGATAGCATGCTAGCACATTGATTTACAAGACTTTTCTGCTTTGTATGTTAACTTAGCATACTTAGTACATTGTTTTCATATGACATGTATACAACAGCTATGACATTTGGTTTGCACAAACGGGTCTTTATTACGGTCATTAACATTTGCTACGCCGCTCGGGAGTAAGTAGTGGTACCATAGGACTTGACAAATCCCATTCCTGACATCCCGGGTTTGTTTGGATGTAAGGAATGACTGAATCCGAATACAATTCTTTTGATAACCTTGACTGAAAGGGTTATCCGACTGTCTCAAGGCTTGAATGTATGCGTTAACTTACCACATAAATGTTTGTATCAATGTATCATGCATCACTTTGCAAAACATAACTTTTTGATATATTCAAAATACTTTGTTTTGTACATTTTTACTTATGGTTTAAGTAGTCTTATTTTACTTACCATACATAACATTTGTTACACATTACTTGACTACTTTTGGACTATCAACATTTGACATGGTTTATACAAGGACTTTTGACTATTGGTTTAAACATAGACATTATACTTTGTTGGTTGGTTTAAGTGACTTAAGTAACGAGATGTGAGTAATATGATACAATCATGGTGGATACGCCGCTAGTACTTCCTATATATAAGTGTTTGTATTATATTACATATCATAGCGTTATTTAAATCATTCATTTTGGATTTATACATTTTACTCAAGTGACATGTTTTTACAAGACTTTGGTTTACAATACAGTTTATTTTATACAACTCATTTTGCATGGTTATTCATTTAACCATACATTATTCACTTATCTATACATATCATCTGGACTTATTGTTTTTCAAGAAATTTACAAAACAAATCAAATAACAAGGTTCATGACTAAACTTTTTTCTTAAACTTAAGTCATGAATCCTATTTTCACAAAACCTATGTATCTCACAGGCATTTTTATGCTGACGTACCTACTTTCACATGTGTTTTCAGGTGCTTTTCCGTAGGATGATGATCATGACACTAGGGCGGACCTGTGCCTTAGAGACTAAAAACGATGATAGACTTTGTTTAATTATGTTATAAACTCTGTATTTCCTGTGTTAAGACAATGTAACTCTTGTTTAATATATAAAATACAACTTTGTTTGCCATGGATTTGAAACAATTAATTCTGTTACAACACTCCCCGACGTTTTCCGCCACGTCTTGTATGCTACACGTGGTCGGGGTGTGACAGAAGAGTTGGTATCAGAGCCAATGGTTATAGGGAATTAGGTTATTAGTAATGCTTTGACCTAGACTATAACTTTTCTAGGACCCTAACACAAGTTATCTTGTGTTTAGATCTTAAAACATGCACATCACCTATCCTTAGGTGATTTTCAAAACAAAAACCAAATTTTTCGAAACCAAATTTTCGAAAAACAATCTTCTGTTTTTGAATGATTTATTACATGGTTTTGAACCCTCTTTTGTAAGGTTTTGAACCCTTCCAGTTTAACTAAAATTTTTGGCCTTGTGCCTTCAAATTTTCAAAATCTCGTCAAGGTTTTGGGTTTTAAATAATGTGAACACGTGCAAACTGGAAGAGTGAATGCCTGTATTCTGGGTTTTCTGTCTAGGCAAGCACTTCGTATATATCTCATCAGACGCGAGACCAGTTGTGCTTACCTGGGAATTCTTGGGATGAGTGTTCACTTATAGGCGAGCATGTCTTCGTGATACATTATTTTTGACCCATTTACTTTGATTAGTCACTGTGTGTCGTTTGTTTGCTTGGTAATGCGGACAAATGACCACCATCTTTGCTTTTGTTGATTTTGTTTCATCTCATTCTCTTCATCCAATCATCTCACTCGTTTCTTTTCATGTTTTCCTCTTTTAGAATGCCTCCTCGACGCGAAAACCAAATAGCGACTGCCGAACTGGCAGAAATCATTGCGCAGCAGATGGCTGCTCAATTCCCAAATCTCTTTGCTCAATGGCAACAAGCCAACAACAACAACAATGGTCCGTGCAAATACAAGGATTTTAACTCGGCTAAACCACTCAAGTTTAGTGGTTCTGAGGGAGCGACTGGGCTTCTTCAGTGGTTTGAGAGCATTGAGAATACTTTCCGCCACGTGCAGTGTCTTGAAAATCGCAAAGTCGAGTTTGCTTCGAGCGTATTTCAGAAGAGGGCTTTGACATGGTGGAACGGGGTTATGAGGGACCAAGGTGCAGAAGTTGCTCTCGCACAGACATGGGCTGAACTTAGAGCCCTTATGATGAGGGAATTCTGTCCTCGTCATGAGCAGCGAGCTTTGGAGAAAGAGTTTGATAATTTGAAGCAAGATAGTGGTGAGCACAGGGCATATACTGACAGGTTTGAGGAGTTGAGTCTGCTTTGCCCGACTATGGTTACCCCACTCGACAAGGCTATCGAAAGGTACATCGACGGCCTACCTGACTCAGTGCAAGACATCCTTACTGGTAGTAACCCTGCCACACTCCGTCAGGCGATCGAGTTATCAGCGACACTGACTGAGTCGCAGGTTCGTAAGGGAAAGCTGCATAAAAAGGGGGACAAGGGTAAAAAGCAGGCGTCTGATAAGGGGGATGGTAAGAAAGGTGAAAACAAGAAGGGAAAGAATTCGGGTTCCGCAAGAGGGTCTAGGAAGCGAAAGGCTTCCCAAAACTATGCTGTTACTGCACAGGCTCAAGCTGCACCAAATCAGCCTGCGCAACCACCTGCCAAGAAGCCTTATTTTGGCAATGCACCTTTGTGCAACAGGTGTAACGGCCATCATCTACCACATCTCCAGTGTCGTCAATGCACCAACTGCGGAAGATCTGGTCATCTTGCTGTCAACTGCCGCATTCCTGTCAATCAGAACCAGGCAGTTCATAATCAAGTCCAACAAGTTGCTCAGCCTCTAGCTCAGCAACAAGGTCAAGCTGCACGACCTCATTTTCCTCCTGGTTCGTGCTACAATTGTGGGGATCTGACCCACTACATGAACCGGTGCCCAAGGCTAGCCAACCAGAACCAGAATCAGAATCAAGCTCCGGCTCGAGGCCGAGCCTTTAACATGAATGCCCAAGAGGCGCAGGCAGACGATAATGTGGTGAACGGTACGTTCTTTATTAATAATCAGCCTGCATCTGTTCTCTTTGATTCGGGTGCCGATAAGAGTTTTGTGTCGTTATCTTTTGAGCAAATGCTTCACGTGTCTAGAACAAAACTAGGTAAACCTTTGACCGTAGAAGTTGCTAGCGGTGAACCCATTGTTCTTGATTCTGTTCTTCGCAACTGCCAGTTAAACCTTCACGACCATCTTTTTCCTATTGACCTCACGCCAATGCAACTTGGAAGCTTCGACGTCATAGTGGGTATGGATTAATTATCTAAGCATCACGCAGAGATAGTTTGTTCTGAGAAGATTGTTCGTGTGCCGCTTTCGACAGGCGAGATCCTACAAGTTCAAGGTGAGAAACCGTCTGGTGGTCTCAAGCTCATGTCTTGTTTTAAAGCTCGGAAGTATCTGCGGAAGAACTATGTGGCTTTCTTAGCACATGTTACAGAAGATAAAGGCAAGGGTAAGTCTATTTCAGATATTCCTGTCATTCGGGATTATTCTGAAGTATTCCCTGAGAACTTACCTGGTCTACCTCCAGCACGCCAAGTCGAGTTCCGCATTGATCTCGTACCTGGTGCAAATCCCATTGCCAGAGCTCCATATCGTCTTGCACCGTCTGAGATGCAAGAGTTGTCTAAGCAGCTTCAGGAACTCTCTGACAAAGGTTTTATCCGTCCTAGCTTTTCACCTTGGGGTGCTCCCGTTCTTTTTGTCAAGAAGAAGGATGGATCTTTTAGGATGTGTATCGATTATCGTGAGCTTAACAAGCTTACCATCAAGAATCGATATCCCCTACCTCGCATCGATGATCTCTTTGATCAGCTACAGGGCGCTTCTTATTTTTCGAAGATTGATCTGCGATCTGGATATCATCAACTTCGGGTGCATGAAGAAGATATTCCCAAGACAGCGTTCCGTACTCGATATGGGCATTATGAGTTCACAGTCATGCCATTCGGTGTGACTAATGCTCCTACTGTTTTCATGGACTTGATGAATAGGGTCTGCAAACCTTATTTGGATCAGTTCGTCATTGTTTTTATTGACGACATCTTGATTTACTCTAAGACGCGAGCTGATCACGAGCAACATCTTCGTCTTACTCTGGAACTCCTAAAGAAAGAGCAACTTTTCGCCAAATTCTCCAAGTGTGAATTTTGGCTTAAAGAAGTTCAATTCTTAGGACATATCATCAACGAACAAGGTATTCATGTAGATCCCTCCAAGATCAGTGCGATTAAGGATTGGGATACGCCTACTACTCCTACTGAGATTCGTTCTTTTCTTGGTCTAGCGGGTTATTACCGCCGCTTCATAGAAAACTTCTCAAAGATCGCAGTTCCTCTAACTGCTCTAACTCAGAAGAACAAACCCTTTGATTGGGGATTTAAACAAGAGGAAGCTTTTCAACACTTGAAGCGGAAGCTTTGCGACGCGCCTGTTCTAACTTTGCCTGAGGGCAATGATGATTTCGTTGTTTATTGTGATGCATCGAAACTGGGTCTTGGCTGTGTTCTGATGCAAAGGAACAAAGTCATAGCATATGCATCGAGGCAGTTGAAGATACATGAGAAGAACTACACCACTCATGATCTTGAGTTGGGTGCAGTTGTTTTCGCTCTAAAGATCTGGAGACACTATTTGTACGGTACAAAATGTGTGGTTTTCACTGACCACAGAAGTCTTCAGCATATCTTCAACCAGAAAGAACTCAACATGAGGCAACGACGTTGGGTTGAGCTTTTAAACGACTATGACTGCGAAATTCGCTACCATCCTGGTAAGGCGAATGTCGTAGCTGATGCATTGAGTCGTAAAGAACGTACTAAGCTTCATTGTGTACGTGTTCAATCTGTTATTCAAGCTCGATCCGATATCCAAGCACGCATTTCTCAGGCTCAACAATCTTGTGTTTCACAAGGTTTGATGGATAAGGAATTTCCCTATCACATAACACCTGCTCTGGAACTGAAGGACAATGGATCGTATTACTTCATGGACCGTTTGTGGGTCCCAAGCCAGGATAATCTGCGTACCTTGCTTATGGATGAAGCCGGTAAGTCTCGTTATTCTATTCATCCGGGCTCAGATAAGATGTATAAGGATCTTCGTATTCACTATTGGTGGCCTGGTATGAAGAAAGACATTGCCTTATACGTATCAAAATGCCTTACTTGTCTTAAGGTTAAGGCTGAACATCAGCGTCCTTCGGGTTTATTGGTGAAACCAGAGATCCCAGTTTGGAAATGGGAAAACATTACTATGGATCTTGTTACCAAACTTCCACGCACCAAGAAAGGTCATGATGCCATCTGGGTAGTCGTTGATCGTCTTACTAAGTCAGCACATTTCTTGCCAATCCGTGAGGACTTTCCTGCTGACAGACTTGCAAAAATCTATGTGGATGAAATTGTAGCTCGACATGGTGTTCCTTTGAACATCATTTCTGACAGAGATGCTCGTTTCACTTCTCATTTTTGGAGAACCATGCAATCTGCTATGGGGACCCAACTTAATCTGAGCACCGCTTATCATCCGCAAACGGATGGTCAATCTGAGAGAACAATCCAGACTCTGGATGATATGCTTAGAGCTTGTGTGATCGATTTTGGTGGTAGTTGGGATTCACATCTTAAGTTGATTGAATTCTCCTACAACAACAGTTATCACACCAGCATCAAAATGGCTCCTTTCGAGGCTCTCTATGGTCGAAAATGTCGTTCACCAGTCTGCTGGAATGAGATTGGCGAGGCTCAACTTACTGGACCCGCCCTCATTTTAGAGACAACTGACAAGGTCAAGAAAGTTCGCGATAACCTTCAGACAGCTATGAGCCGTCAGAAGAGTTACGCGGATCCAAAACGCAAACCCTTAGAATTTCAAGTCGGTGATCGAGTATTACTTAAGGTCTCACCTTGGAAAGGTGTGATCAGATTTGGAAAGAAAGGAAAACTTGCACCTAGATACGTTGGACCATTCAAGATCGTCGAAAGAATCGGTAAGGTAGCCTACAGACTTGAGTTACCTCCTGAACTTGGAAATGTTCATCCAACTTTTCATGTGTCCAATCTCAAGAGGTGTTTAGCTGATGAGAACCTCCACGTACCGCTTGACGAAATTCGTGCTGGCAAAACACTGAAATTTGTTGAGAAACCAGTGGAAATCATGGAACGTGAAGTCAAGTGGCTTAAACGCAAGCGCATTCCTTTGGTCAAAGTTCGCTGGGAAGCTAAACGTGGACCCGAGTTTACTTGGGAACGCGAAGATCAAATGAAAGCGAAATATCCACATCTTTTCCCACGAGTTTCCTCTAAATAAATTTCGGGACGAAATTTCCACAAGTAGGGGAGACTGTAACATCCGTGCTTGTAATCATTATGAACAGTTCTATTATCAATAAAACAATGTTATTTGATCCCAATGTTTGTTTGGTTGTGTTTTACATTTTTCATGTTTTGACTTTTATATAATTTCAAACTCTACATCGCTTTCTGGAGAGTTATACGCAAACTGATGCGTAAACGTACTCAGTTTAACGCGACAAATACTCCGGAACATCAACATATACTCAACATACCTTAAATAACCTTTACATAACTTAGAAATAAGTTTTAAAGGCTTTGGTATGGCAAAAACAAGTTAATTCGCTTACAGGGACTAAACTTGACAAACTGTGAAAGTATGCCAATTTGTACTGTAACGAACTTTTCGGAACATGACCATAAGTTAAACATACCATAAATATCCTTTACATAGCTTAGAAATAGGCTTTGAGGGGTTCGGTATGCTAAAATAAACTTTTGGGTCATTCAGGGACTAAAAGTGTCAAAAAGTGCACAAGTTTGCATTTTCGCGCATAACTTACGTTCTGAATACATCCGGACATCCAAAAATTTATGTAAGCATGACTATATTATGCTTTAGTGTTTGGCTTGTCAAAAATCCATTCGTCGGGTCATTTGGATCGTTTTTCGAGCTTGTGCGCATTCCATCGTAATTAAGCGAACATCGCGTTCGTACGACCAAACGAACCGACATCCGGCATATTTTTGAACATGTTTCATGTCCACAATGTTTAGGCATCATTTTAGGGCCTTAAAGTTGGCTTTACGGGCCTTAGAAGTGTCGGAAATAGCCTTAAACACGTGCGGGGACTGAAACTGTCATTTTTCAAACATGTTTTTGATCTGACATGTCCAGGCGGCCCGCATTAGATTATGGGCATCCTGAAGCGGGCCGCGTGGCCCCTTCTGACCAGATTAAATGAATCAAACAGCAAATTGCAGCTGTTTAATCCTCCACCACACACTCACACTTGTCTAGTCAGCTGATAAGAACCAAATTTTAGTCACCACAACTTTCCAACACTTGTACGGATGCGATTAAGGCACGATATTCGACAAACGATCCTAACGGTTACCCGAAAACTATAAATACCCCATCACCCCATTGCAAAACTTACAAGAATTTTGATTTGAGAAACTCTAAGTTGAAACAATTGTTTCATACCTGAGATTTTTGAATCGAAATTAGCATTCGGGGACCCTTCGTAAGTATTCTTTCGTTCTTTTATTGCTTTTCGAGTCTTTTAGAGTCTGAAAGTCAAACTTTGTTTGACTTTCTGCATTGACCAGTTTATGGTCAATGCGAAGTTCGTTTGAACTTCGCAACGTGAGTGTAATCACGTTGGTTATAGTCCCTTGGGACTATGCCTACTGATTACCACGTTGTCTAGGGTCGTAGGGTAAGCGATCTAATAAATCGCTTATACCTCGAACCTGACCCATTTGGTCGATCATTAGGATCCGACCAAACACATTAGGTGACCATAGTAGGTAGGGAATAACCTTCCGAGGTTATACCCTATGGTCACATCGTTTGAGTAGTTGTATAATAGGTAGTTTATATGCCTTAGGTAAATTACCAGAATACCCTTTTCATGTATAATTGGTAATTAAGCATATGTAACCTAAACCTTTGTCACATAACTGATTATGTAACATGTTTAGGCATATAACACTTGTCATAGGGCTAGTTAGGCGGTCCGAACGCGTTTCACGCGAACGGCGCGTTAAAGTAGCATAAGCTACCTAAACGGGTCGTAATGGGTCGTAAACACTTAGGTTAAGTTTCGTTTTAGTATGTAGGGTTTGTTAAACCATATTACACAAGTTTCCATACTCGTTTGGTTTACGAAACCTCATTCTATCCGGTCTTCCGATATAGGTCCGGTTTATTAACATAGTTACCTATATTAGGTGCCGTTTGATTCCGAGATCTCTATCATTGTTTGGTTGTCACTCCAGAACTACTGAACAATCTCAAGTGAGTACATAGAACCCCTCTTTTACTGTTTTCCAAACTGTTTTGGGGTGAAACACATGTGCCTATTTGTTACTTTCCTGCTTTCCTGTTTTCACATCATATACCGGCTATGTTTGTTAGTACATTATAGTACATGATTTCATGACATTTCATGCTATGTATGTCCATTGTGTGCATACTTAGTACATTGTTTTACATTACATTTCTGCTATGTATGTTGACTGATAGCATGCTAGCACATTGATTTACAAGACTTTTCTGCTTTGTATGTTAACTTAGCATACTTAGTACATTGTTTTCATATGACATGTATACAACTGCTATGACATTTGGTTTGCACAAACGGGTCTTTATTACGTTCATTAACATTTGCTACGCCGCTCGGGAGTAAGTAGTGGTACCATAGGACTTGACAAATCCCATTCCTGACATCCCGGGTTTGTTTGGATGTAAGGAATGACTGAATCCGAATACAATTCTTTTGATAACCTTGACTGAAAGGGTTATCCGACTGTCTCAAGGCTTGAATGTATGCGTTAACTTACCACATAAATGTTTGTATCAATGTATCATGCATCACTTTGCAAAACATAACTTTTTGATATATTCAAAATACTTTGTTTTGTACATTTTTACTTATGGTTTAAGTAGTCTTATTTTACTTACCATACATAACATTTGTTACACATTACTTGACTACTTTTGGACTATCAACATTTGACATGGTTTATACAAGGACTTTTGACTATTGGTTTAAACATAGACATTATACTTTGTTGGTTGGTTTAAGTGACTTAAGTAACGAGATGTGAGTAATATGATACAATCATGGTGGATACGCCGCTAGTACTTCCTATATATAAGTGTTTGTATTATATTACATATCATAGCGTTATTTAAATCATTCATTTTGGATTTATACATTTTACTCAAGTGACATGTTTTTACAAGACTTTGGTTTACAATACAGTTTATTTTATACAACTCATTTTGCATGGTTATTCATTTAACCATACATTATTCACTTATCTATACATATCATCTGGACTTATTGTTTTTCAAGAAATTTACAAACCAAATCAAATAACAAGGTTCATGACTAAACTTTTTTCTTAAACTTAAGTCATGAATCCTATTTTCACAAAACCTATGTATCTCACAGGCATTTTTATGCTGACGTACCTACTTTCACATGTGTTTTCAGGTGCTTTTTCGTAGGATGATGATCATGACACTAGGGCGGACCTGTGCCTTAGAGACTAAAAACGATGATAGACTTTGTTTAATTATGTTATAAACTCTGTATTTCCTGTGTTAAGACAATGTAACTCTTGTTTAATATATAAAATACAACTTTGTTTGCCATGGATTTGAAACAATTAATTTTGTTACAACACTCCCCGACGTTTTCCGCCACGTCTTGTATGCTACACGTGGTCGGGGTGTGACACCGACCTTCTCGGTAATTTCGAATAGTCTGACATATCGCGGATTTAGCTTGTCCCGTTTACCAAAACGAACCACACCCTTCCAGGGTGAGACTATAAGTATAACCCGGTCACCGACCTGGAATTCTAGCGGCTTCCTACGCTTATTAGCGTAACTTTTCTGACGGTCACGAGCTGCCGCCATGCGTTGTCTGATCTGGGCAATCCTTTCCGTTGTCTCGACCACGAGTTCCGGGCCAGTAATTTGGCTCTCGCCAACTTCCGCCCAACATAAGGGTGACCGACATTTACGACCGTACAATGCCTCGAAGGGTGCCGCTTGAACGCTGGTGTGGTAGCTATTGTTGTAGGAGAACTCCACCAATGGTAAGTGTCGTTCCCGTTCTGAGATCTTGGTAAGCCTGTGACGAGATCCATAGAGATGTGCTCCCATTTCCATTTTGACAGTTCTGGTTGTTGTAACGAGCCTGACGGTAGGTGGCTATGTTGGCCTTCATAACAGGCCACCAATACGTAGTCTTGAGATCGTGGTACATCTTATCCGAACCAGGATGTGTTGGGTTTTGTACATGTTTATCAAAGCTAATTTTATCCGAATAAAATTAAAACGCAGCGGAATAAGGACTTAAAACATGTTACTTTACAAGATTTAAAACTCTTTTAAATGCAAAAACCTAAAACCGGATCCATATATGACATACATGCTATCAAAATACAACCATAGGGTGTTTGAGAGTTCAACCTTTCTTTGGAGCAAGGAGATGGAAGATGATGATGAATCTTGAATGGTAGCTTCCAAACGAGAAAGCCTCAAGCTAGTATACCCGAAAGCTCCAACAAACACCTTGAGATTGCTAGGATTTCTACACTTGAAGCTCACAAAATTCCTCTAAAATTCAGCTCTTGGCCGAAAATTTTTGAGAGCTTTTTTTTAGAGTTTTTGCAACTTGAGATTACTAGTGATAATGGTGAGAGAAGATGTCTTGTGTTTTTACAAAATCAAGTCCCAATCAAATGAGGTTGTTTTGCATGAAAAATAAGTGGAGGAAACCCTCTTGGGAAGACCACCAAGGGCCGGCCCTATGGGGTGTTTTGCCACCCAAAAATTTCAAATTTTTATTAAAATTTAATCTTGTAATTATTTTATAACCTTTTATAAAATATAACATAACATCTTACAAGATTTTATGCAACATCTCACAATGTTTTATAATGTTATTTAACCCATTAAATAACAAGATAAAATATTCTCTCAAAATAAATTATCCATATAATTTATTAGTTTCTCAAGTGCAATTATTTAGAAAACCAATTTCTAAATATTGTAAGTGTTAATATTTATTTGTTTGATCATATCATAAATAAATATTATAGGTGTTTGTCTAGCTTGTTATTGGGTATGACCCGACTTGGATCATAACGTACTAGCCACATCAATTTAATATGTGTCTTGGGCATACAGAGTCCAACAGGATGTACCGAGTAACGAGATTTGTGTGCTTCGTCCATCACCAGTTCACGCAGATTCCCATCAAGTGGGACCCATATACGCCCTGTCACGTAGTAAGTGCCGTCTTCCTTTTGTTCTAAACGTTTCCTTGATCCTCGTAGGGTCTCAGCCCTGATGTTTTCTTCTTTCAATGCTTCAACCTGAGCATTTCAAATCCGATTAGGGAGGTTCGAGTGGATAGTGAGCTGTAAAGCACGAACACGCTTAGGTTTGGTTTCCTTCCTGTTGAAGGCATCAGCCACCACATTGGCCTTGCCGGGATGATACTTAATTGCGCATTCGTAGTCGTTAAGGAGTCCTACCCATCTGCGTTGCCTCATGTTCAACTCCTTCTGATCCAAGATATGCTGGAGACTCTTGTGATCGGTGTAAATCGTGCACTTGGTACCATACAAGTAACGTCTCCATATCTTGAGTGCAAAGACGACCGCTCCGAGTTCCAAGTCGTGCGTCGTGTAGTTCCTTTCGTGAATCTTAAGTTGTCGAGAAGCATAGGCGATAACTTTCTCGCGTTGCATCAACACGCAACCGAGCCCATGAATAGACGCGTCACAATAAACCACAAAGTCGTCCGTACCTTTAAGTAATGAAAGGATAGGAGCACTACAAGGGTTCTCCTTTAACTTCTGAAAGGCAGACTCTTGAGCATCATTCCACTTGTAAGCAATGCCCTTCTAGGTGAGAGTCGTGAGGGGCAGAGCGATCTTCGAAAATCCCTTGATGAATCTACGATAGTATCCTGCCAATCCCAAGAGTTGGCGAACTTCGGTCGGTGTCTTAGGGGTAGGCCAATTCTTTATAGAGTCGATCTTAGCTAGATCGACGTGAATTTCGTCCTTATTGGCCACGTGTCCAAGGAAGTGGACTTCTCGAAGCCAGAAGTCGCCTTTCGAGAACTTGGCGTACAGTTGTTCATTGCGAATGAGCTCGAGAATAAGACGCAAGTGTTGTTCATGCTCCTCTTGACTTTTCGAGTAGATTAAGATGTCGACGATAAACACAATCACGAACTTGTCGAGGTAGGGTTTGCACACTCGGTTCATGAGATCCATAAAAGCCGCAGGCGCGTTAGTCCTTCCAAAAGTCATGACAAGAAATTCATAGTGACCATAACGAGTTCTGAACGCAGTTTTCGGAGATGTCTTCATCACAGACTCTCAGCTGATGATAACCTGATCGCAGGTCAACCATAGAGTAGTAGCTTGATCCTTGCAACTGATCGAATGGGTCGTCGATACGTGGGAGTGGGTAACGGTTCTTGACGGTAACCTTGTTCAGCTCACGATAGTTGATGCACATACGGAATGTGCCATCCTTCTTCTTAACAAAGAACGCTGGTGCTTCCCCTAGGGTGACGAACAAGGACGGATAAATCCTTTATCCAACAATTCTTGTAGCTGCGTAGAAAGTCCCTCCAGTTCTACGGGAGCTGGTCGGTAAGGCACATGAGCCATCGGTGCTGCTCCGGGAGCTGGCTTGATTTGGAATTTGACCTGACGGTGAGGAGGGAGTCCAGGTAGTTCCTCAGGAATTTCCTCGGGGTAATTGCGTACAATTGGAAAATTCTCGATCCCCTTTTCCCTTTCCTGGGTGTTGGTGACAAGTGCTAAGATAGCAGTGTGCCCATTTCATAAACACTTCGGGGCTTTTAAGTACGAAATGATGCCGGTGACTTCTCCACCTTTGTCACCTTGAACGATGGGGGGTTTGCTCGAAGGACGTGGAATACAAACGACTTCCTCTCAACAGAGGATTCCAGCCCGATGTTTAGGTAGCCAAATGATACTAATGACGACGTCGAAACTTCCAAGGACGATAGGAAAGAGGTCGATGGAAAAGGTCTGACCAGACAACACGAGGTTGCAGTTACTGACAACGGGTGAGGCCTCAAAGTTTCTACCATAAGCCATTTCGCCAACGGGCTGAGAGTTTGGTGTCGGCCTAGGCGTCTACTTACGTGTATTAATACGTAATTATTGTCGGTTTCAGAATTAAAGTATGGCAACACAATAATCGTTAAGTTAGGAACTTACTCGTTACAATGCTGGGGTTGTCCCGGGCTTCACCAGCGCCTTGTTCGTTGTCGTTACGGCTTTGATTCAATTGTGAACAGTCCTTCCTGATGTGTGTTGTGTCCCCGCACCGAAAACACCCTCTAATGTTACCTTGTTGCGGGCAATTTTTCCTCATGTGCCCATCTACTCCACACCGATAACATCCCTTGTTGATCCCTTGGGGTTGCTGCTGTGGTTGCCGTAGCTGGACTTGCTTTGCTGGGTGGGGGCTCCTACAATCCTTTGCTTCATGCCCAAGCTTGTTGCATCGCTGACACTTGTTCCTGGCACAGGGTCCATTGTGATGTCGGCCACACTTGTCGCACTCGGGTTGTTTTCTCTGGTAACCACCCGTTCGCGGGTCAGGGCCCTCGCTCCCAACGACCCGTCTTTGTTGAGCTTGAGGTGGCATAGTGTTGGGACTCCCACTTTGGTAGTCATTCCACTTGCGTTTGCTGAAATCGAAAGCATTAGCTATAGCAGTTAAACGCCTAGGCAACCGGCCCTCTTCCACCGCTTGGTTTGTGAAATGGCGTGCTAGACGGATGGCTTGTTGGATTGTAGGGGGTTTGGTTGCGATCACTGAACCCTGGATTTCTGGGACTAAGCCCCTAAGGTAGAGTGCGATTCGTTTGTAGGGAGGCTGCGATAAGTTAGGACACAAAGCAGCCAAGCCATTGGACATTTTCGTATACGCTTCGATCTCCGAGCCAACCATCTTTAACCCATAGTATTCCATTTCCAGCTTCTGCATGTCATCCCTGTGGCAGAATTCTTCCCTGATTAGATCCTTGAAATCATCCCAGGGAGTGGCATTTGCATCTGCCAATCCGAGCATCTGGACTTGCGCGTTCCACCACGAAAACGCTTTTCCTTGAAACGTGCTAGTGGCGTACTCTACTCGTTTGCTACATGGGTTATGCTGTCTCCATCGAGTCCGGTCATTATCTTGATGTTCAGAAGACACAGAGTGAGAAAGGACGTCGTAGTGAAACAAGAATGTGGGGGAGGATTGTGTATACATCTAGCTAGGCACACTAATATATATATTAGCACATAAGCACTTAAACAAACAGCAAGTAAACATAAGTGAGAGCTATGAGGTCTAATGCGTTGAGTCTTGCACTTGGAGTGTAGTGTCGTCACGAGTCACGGGTTATAGTCTGGTTTTTCTCAAAAAGACTTCCTTTTTAAAACCAAATTCACTATAACCAATGGCTCTGATACCAATCTGTCACACCCCCAAAATCCACATACGGAGTACCACCGCTTGGAGGCGTGACTGACCAGGATCCAGCCATCAATTATACTGAGCATTGGATTAATAGTACTAATTGTCACACCCCCAAAATCCACACGCGGAGTATCACCGCTTGGAGGCGTGACTGACCAGGATCAAGCCACCAATCATATTGAACATGTAATTAATATATAAAAGTAAATGCCATTCAACCACCAATATGAAAGGTGTTCAAAATAGACGTAGGTTATCACTGTTTAGCGGAAGCGTAAGAATAAACCCAACAAAATAAAGTATGAAATGCCATAAAGTGTTTAACGAAACAATCACGATCCAAGCCCACAACGACCAGCTCCTCCCTGTGCAAGCTCCATATATCTAACGACCTGCAAGGCATGTAACAGAGGATCAACAACTAGTTGAGCGAGTTCACAGATAACAGTTCAGGAATAGTATAGCGTGAGTAGTAGTATGTTCGTTCGTTACGTCATGTATCGTATTAGATTCCATCGCGGCCTCCCAGGCAGGTATGCGAAGATATTAGGGGATGTTTTTCCCAAGTATTCTAGACTAGGTTTATTTGTATCGCGGCCTCCCAGGCAGGTATGCGAAGACTTGTAAATTTAGTTCGCGGCCTTCCTATGGCAGGTGTGCGAAGTTAGTCATAATATCGCGGCCAACCCTTGGCAGGTGTGCGAAGATCAGTTCAATAAGTGTTACTAGTCTAGTCGTATCTTATCGTTAGGTTCTACCGTCTGAGTATACACAATAATTCATCAAATCCCATTCCCACCCGGGAACCCCATGCCTTGGCTGTATGAACTCACCTTGGTTTGCTCGGTATGCTAAGTATGTGCTCAAAGTAAATCAATCACGTCCTAGAGTATGCACGTATACAAAATCAGTTTGTGTTCAAGTTGTTCACGTATAAACATGTAACACGTAGTCAACCATATCAGTCATGTTTAACATTTAACAGCAGTTAAATATTCTAGTTAACACTTAACAGAATTAACTCAAGTTAATGCACAGCTCGGCGAAACACGTACATCGGCGAAACACATAAGTTGGCGAAACACAGATATTGACGAAACACATACATCGAAGAATCACATTCTGTTTCGTCGAGTCTTGTTTGGCGAAACAGGATTTTTATCTCGTCGACTATCCTTGGCCTTAGTATAATCGGTCCAATCATTCTCAAATATTATCCATTCATTCATTCAATATAAAAAGGGTTTCACCTATTCCTACAACATGTCAGTGGACCACATGTTGCACAATTAATAAAACTCAGTGGATCACATCCATATAATTCAATGTTGACAGGTTTATGTAATCATTCACAGCATGCATACATAGGATCATATCATTCATTACCAACATATATACATACGGCACCTCACATCGGTCCAATAGAAAGCCTTCAAAACAATTTCCATTAACAAGTCACACACACATATGAATTATTACATATTCCTGACAAAACCACATGCACTAAAGACAAATGTTAGCCGCCATCTACATGTGTATCCTATGAAATCTCATGCAACTTGAAGCACAGTCAAAACCATAACCATTGAAATAACAGTTCAACATACTATGCTACCAATCAAACATCACAGATTACTAACCGATTCAAAGGATAGTCCCAAAGATTTTGTGTGACGATAAAGCTTCAAGGAATGGGTGTTGCCGTCGGTGCTAAAGAGGAGAATGAGATGCTAGGGTTTACCGGTTCACAGTCTTACGTATAGAATAAAAGTCAAAATATATATTCGATTTCTACTGGGCCAGGCCCACTCTTGTTTTCGCCGGACCCTAACTTGATGAAAACACTTTGGTGTTTTCATCCCATAGTGCTAGTAAACATGTAACCCTATATTAGCAATTATGCATACATATCAACAGTACCCTCTTGTTGTATATCAAATATAATATATCACCATAGTACGATATATACAGTTACGAAACAAACAAGTCGTGAAACAAATGCTTAAACAATAAACGTGCAATAAATGTGAAAATGGAAATCTTGGAAACTCGAGTTGTCACATTATCCCCAACTTGAAAGAAATTTCGTCCCGAAATTTAGCATGCGGTTACTGAGGAAGCTAGTGGTGTGACGTTGTTTACCTGTATCGTATCGCGGCTCCCCGAGCAGGTTTGCGAATATTACTGGTTTTCCTGGGGTGTCACATCATCCCCCCGTTGATTTGGAATTTCATCCCGAAATTCTGTATTGGTAGCTTCAGCCTCAGTAGTAGTTGCATTGGTTCCGAATAACTGGGGATATTTGAGTTCCATTTGATCTTCACGCTCCCAGGTGAACTCTGGGCCGCGGCGGGAGTTCCAACGAACTCGTACAAGAGGGATTCTCGTGTTCTTGAGGACCTTAACATCCCGGTCCGTGATTTCAACAGGTTCCTCGACGAAGTGCAACCGCTCGTCGATAGTGAGTTCCTTCAAGGGAACTATGTGGGTCTCATCTGACATACACTTCTTCAGATTCGACACGTGAAAGACGTTGTGAACTGCACTGAGTTCAGCTGGTAAGTTCAATCTGTAGGCCACCCTGCCTATCTTCTCAATAACTTCGAAAGGTCCGACGTATCGTGGATTAAGTTTGCCGCATTTGCCAAAACGAACAACACCCTTCCAAGGCGAAACTTTGAGTAGCGCTCGATCCCCAACTTGGAATTCGAGTAGTTTTCTATCTTTATCAGCGTATGCTTTCTGACGGTCACGAGCTGCCGCCATGCGTTGTCGTATTTGAGCAATCTTTTCAGTAGTATCAACTATCATTTCTGGACCTGTGATTTGACTATCTCCCACCTCTGCCCAACAGAGAGGTGACCGGCATTTACGCCCGTACAATGCCTCGAATGGTGCAGCTTTAATACTGGCGTGGTAGCTGTTGTTGTAAGAAAATTCCACAAGTGGCAGATGTTTTTCCCAACCATTGCCAAAGTCAATTACGCACGCCCGAAGCATGTCTTCTAGAGTTTGAATGGTACGCTCAGACTGCCCATCCGTCTGAGGGTGATAAGCTGTGCTCATGTCTAAACGAGAGCCAAAAGATTTGTGCATTGCTTGCCATAGTTCTGAAGTAAATCGTGCGTCCCGATCAGAGATAATAGAGGTTGGCACCCCGTGCCTTGAAACCACTTCTTTTAGGTAGATGTCTGCTAAGGTAGAGAACTTGTCTGTTTCCTTAATAGCCAGGAAGTGTGCAGACTTTGTGAGTCGATCCACGATCACCCAAATAGTATCATTTCCGCGCTGAGATCTAGGTAAGCCAGTAACAAAATCCATGGAAATTTGTTCCCATTTCCATTGTGGTATCTCAGGTTGTTGAAGTGGACCTGACGGTTTCTGATATTCTGCCTTGACTCTCGCACAAGTCAAGCATTTGCTAACGTATGTGGCTATGTGGGCCTTCATGCTAGGCCACCAGTATGTAGTTCTGATGTCGTGGTACATTTTATCTGCACCTGGATGTACCGAGTAACGAGACTTATGAGCTTCATCCATTACAAGCTCGCGTAGGTTGCCATAAAGTGGGACCCAGATGCGTCCTGTGACGTAGTAAGCACCATCTTTCTTCTGTTCTAAGCGTTGCCTTGAGCCGCGTAGGGCTTCAGCCCTGATGTTGTCTGGTTTCAATGCTTCTACCTGAGCATTTCGTATCTGGGAAGGAAGACTAGACTGTATAGTGAGTTGTAAAGCTCGCACGCGCTTAGGCGCGGTGTCCTTTCGACTGAGGGCGTCAGCCACAACATTGGCTTTGCCTGGGTGGTACCTGATTGAGCATTCGTAGTCGTTTAGCAGTTCGACCCATCGTCGCTGCCGCATATTCAGTTCCTTTTGTTTGAAGATATGTTCGAGGCTTCTGTGGTCAGTGTAGATAGCACATTTGGTACCGTACAAGTAGTGTCGCCATAACTTGAGTGCAAAAACAACCGCTCCCAGCTCTAGGTCGTGTGTAGTGTAATTCCGTTCGTGAATCTTAAGTTGGCGCGAAGCATAAGCAATAACTTTATCCCGTTGCATCAACACACATCCAAGACCTTGGATGGATGCGTCGCAGTAGACTACAAAATCGTCTGTGCCTTCAGGCAATGAGAGGATAGGTGCGCTACAGAGTCTATCCTTTAAGTGTTGGAACGCTGTTTCCTGTGCATTACCCCAACGATAAACAACACCTTTCTGTGTCAGTAGTGTAAGTGGCTGAGCAATCTTTGAGAAGTCTTTGATGAACCTTCTGTAATAACCCGCCAAACCCAAGAATTGGCGTATTTCTGTCGGTGTACGAGGTGCAGGCCAGTTCTTGATCGAATCCACCTTGGATGGATCGACATGAATCCCATCCTTGTTTACCACGTGGCCTAAGAAGTGGACTTCACGAAGCCAGAAGTCGCATTTTTTGAAAACTTAGCGTATAGCTGTTCCGTTCGAAGAAGTTCCAAAATAAGTCGTAAGTGCTGCTCGTGTTCCTCCCGACTCTTCGAGTAGATCAGGATGTCGTCGATGAAAACAATAACGAACTTGTCGAGATAAGGTTTGCAAACCCTGTTCATAAGATCCATGAAAACCGCAGGCGCGTTCGTCAACCCGAAAGGCATGACCAAAAACTCGTAGTGGCCGTAGCGTGTTCTGAACGCTGTTTTGGAGACGTCCTCATCTCGGACTCTCAGTTGATGATACCCCGACCTTAGATCAATCTTCGAGTAATAGCTCGACCCTTGCAACTGGTCGAATAAATCGTCGATGCGTGGAAGAGGATAGCGATTCTTCACAGTCACCTTGTTCAGTTCGCGGTAGTCTATACACATGCGGAAGGTACCGTCTTTCTTCTTTACAAAAAGTACTGGAGCTCCCCAGGGCGAAGAGCTAGGACGTATGAAACCCTTTTCCAAGAGTTCTTGCAGTTGCTTAGACAGTTCTTCCAGTTCGGTTGGAGCTAAGCGATAAGGTGCTCGAGCTATAGGTGCTGCTCCTGGAGCTAGCTCGATCTGAAATTCGACCTGACAATGAGGCGGTAACCCAGGTAACTCTTCAGGAAACACTTGAGGAAGATTGCGTACTACAAGAATATCCTCAATCTTTTTCTCTTTCTTCGATGTATCAGTAACGAGTGCTAAAATAGCTGTGTGCCCCTTTCGTAAACACTTCTGAGCCTTCAAGAAGGATATGATGCCACTCACGACACCACTCTTGTCGCCTTGAACTTCGAGAGGTTCTTTACCAGAACGAGGAATGCGAATGATCTTCTCCTTGCATAGGATCTCTGCTTGTTGTTGGGATAACCAATCCATACCAATGACGATGTCGGAACCATCGCAACGCTGGGGTCATTCCTAGTATCACCCTGACCAATCACGAACACTCGACCCCTGGCACCATTGCCGTCGTTATTACCCCCGTTGTTGTCTTCCCTAGTTCCCGTTTCCTTGGTTGTGGTTCTGATTCTGGTTCTGGTTCAACCGTGGGCAGTGTCTCTTGAAGTGACCTTCAGCACCACACTGATAACATCCCTTGTTACCCTGCTGTTGCTGCTGATTCTATAGATTTTGTGTCTGTTGTTGTTGGTTCTGGCTTGCAGGACGTGAGTTTCTACCATCTTTGGCTCCATGACCAAGCTTGTCGCATCATTGACAATGATTTCGGTTGCACTGCCCGCTGTGGTGCAATTTACATCGTTTGCACTTAGGGTGGTTTCCCCTGTATCTACCCTGCCCTTGACTACCAAAAGGTTGCTGACCAGGACTTTGGTTGTCATCGATCTTTCGCTGCTGTGCCTGGGATGAAACCGTAGTCGAACCCTTGCTAGAGGTTCCATCCCACTTTCATTTGTTGTCACTGGGAGTAGCAGAAGTAGTAGTAGTAGCACCAATACGTCTAGGCAGCTTGTTCTGTTCCACTGCCTGGTCTGTGAGACGATGAGCAAGATGAGTAACATCTTGAATAGTAGCAAGATTAGCAGTCATCACATGGCTTTGAATTTCTGGTACTAAGCCTTTGAGGTACAGCTCAATGCTCTTGATGGGAGGATCCACCATGGTTGGACACAAAATTGCCAGTTTGTTGGATCGTTTCGTGTACGCCTCTATTTCTGACCCCGTCATCTTCAGGTTAAAGAACTCCACTTCCAGTTTGTGGATGTCATCATAGTTACAGTATTCTAGTTTGATTAGTTCATTGAATTCGTCCCAAGGGGTGGCATTAGCAGCCGCCAGCCCCAGCATCTGAACTTGCGCGTTCCACCAAGTTAACGCAGTGCCTTCGAGAGTATCAGTGGCATATTTCACCTTACGAGCCTCGGGTCATTCATACACTCGAAGACCGATTCGAGTTCCTCGAACTAATGGAGGAGTCCAACAGCTCCTTCAGTGTCACTGAAAGTAGTAGGACGACAGTCCATAAAAGTCTTGTATGTGCATACAGGTGGCTGAGCGTGTTGACTTGTCGTGCGCGTAAGAGTAATCAAAATTAAGCACAAGTGTTGAGTTACGAGAGTAGCATCTAAAGATCCTAGAGTAAGTGGTGATGGCAGGTTACACCTCCTGCCTGGGCAGCTGCGAGTGCTGCAGTAACATGTTCAGTGATCGAAGCCGCCAATTGGGCTTGAGTTAGGTTAACGCGTCCACTCATGATCTTGACATCAAGGAGAACATGTGGGTGAGAGGTTCGCGAATAGTGCGAAGAGAGTGAGCACACAAGTATTCTCAAGCAATAACATATAGTAGGTTCTGTAATCTGAGCATACCACGAGCAAAGTTCTATGTAATTCTAGCAAGTAGGTAAAGTAACATGAATAGTAGTACCTATGATGTTGAGCCTTGCACGTGGAGCGAAGCGTCGTTGTGGATCGTTGAGCACTGTTCTGGTTATAGTCTGGTTTTAACAAAATCGTTTTCCCCTTATTAAAACCGAGTTCTCTATAACCAATGGCTCTGATACCAATCTGTCACACCCCCAAAATCCACACGCGGAGTATCACCGCTTGGAGGCGTGACTGACCAGGATCAAGCCACCAATCATATTGAACATGTAATTAATATATAAAAGTAAATGCCATTCAACCACCAATATGAAAGGTGTTCAAAATAGACGTAGGTTATCACTGTTTAGCGGAAGCGTAAGAATAAACCCAACAAAATAAAGTATGAAATGCCATAAAGTGTTTAACGAAACAATCACGATCCAAGCCCACAACGACCAGCTCCTCCCTGTGCAAGCTCCATATATCTAACGACCTGCAAGGCATGTAACAGAGGATCAACAACTAGTTGAGCGAGTTCACAGATAACAGTTCAGGAATAGTATAGCGTGAGTAGTAGTATGTTCGTTCGTTACGTCATGTATCGTATTAGATTCCATCGCGGCCTCCCAGGCAGGTATGCGAAGATATTAGGGGATGTTTTTCCCAAGTATTCTAGACTAGGTTTATTTGTATCGCGGCCTCCCAGGCAGGTATGCGAAGACTTGTAAATTTAGTTCGCGGCCTTCCTATGGCAGGTGTGCGAAGTTAGTCATAATATCGCGGCCAACCCTTGGCAGGTGTGCGAAGATCAGTTCAATAAGTGTTACTAGTCTAGTCGTATCTTATCGTTAGGTTCTACCGTCTGAGTATACACAATAATTCATCAAATCCCATTCCCACCCGGGAACTCCATGCCTTGGCTGTATGAACTCACATTGGTTTGCTCGGTATGCTAAGTATGTGCTCAAAGTAAATCAATCACGTCCTAGAGTATGCACGTATACAAAATCAGTTTGTGTTCAAGTTGTTCACGTATAAACATGTAACACGTAGTCAACCATATCAGTCATGTTTAACATTTAACAGCAGTTAAATATTCTAGTTAACACTTAACAGAATTAACTCAAGTTAATGCACAGCTCGGCGAAACACGTACATCGGCGAAACACATAAGTTGGCGAAACACAGATATTGACGAAACACATACATCGACGAATCACATTCTGTTTCGTCGAGTCTTGTTTGGCGAAACAGGATTTTTATCTCGTCGACTATCCTTGGCCTTAGTATAATCGGTCCAATCATTCTCAAATATTATCCATTCATTCATTCAATATAAAAAGGGTTTCACCTATTCCTACAACATGTCAGTGGACCACATGTTGCACAATTAATAAAACTCAGTGGATCACATCCATATAATTCAATGTTGACAGGTTTATGTAATCATTCACAGCATGCATACATAGGATCATATCATTCATTACCAACATATATACATACGGCACCTCACATCGGTCCAATAGAAAGCCTTCAAAACAATTTCCATTAACAAGTCACACACACATATGAATTATTACATATTCCTGACAAAACCACATGCACTAAAGACAAATGTTAGCCGCCATCTACATGTGTATCCTATGAAATCTCATGCAACTTGAAGCACAGTCAAAACCATAACCATCGAAATAACAGTTCAACATACTATGCTACCAATCAAACATCACAGGATAGTCCCAAAGATTTTGTGTGACGATAAAGCTTCAAGGAATGGGTGTTGCCGTCGGTGCTAAAGAGGAGAATGAGATGCTAGGGTTTACCGGTTCACAGTCTTACGTATAGAATAAAAGTCAAAATATATATTCGATTTTGTCACACCCCCAAATTCCACCTGCGGAGTACCGTCCGCTTGAGGGCGTGACCGACCAGGATCCAGCCACCAATTATACTGAGCATTGGATAATAGCAAGGATGATCACCAACCATAATGGTTAGTAAACACCATAGTTTAAAGTTCAAATATTTAGGTTCAAATAGCAGTTAAGTAAGTAGCGGAAGCATAGATAAAATGGTTTAAACAAAGTTCATAGTTCAATTTAATTAGAACCCAACATGCGGGTTTAGGCGACCACTACACTTCCCAAGCTGCAAGCTCCTGAGTCACTGGGTACCTGCAAAGCATGCAGTAAGGGGGTCAACAATAATGCTGAGTGAGTTCACTAGTTGTCCAGTTTTAATTACCAAAAACTTGTTTCACCAGTTAATTTATCCGTTTATACATGCCATGGGGAGCTACCCCAAAAGTTAGCAACTAAACTGTTTTTCCAATACCGAACACTAGGTGACCGTTGCGTATCCGCAGAGTGCCCCGATGTCAATGTTCTATCATCATTGACGGATGCCTGAGTACATTAGTTCACGACCGATCCCATACCTTGGCACGGTGTGAGGTTGGTAAGACCTAAATAGCGCTATCAACTAATAACCCGTTCGCCTGGCCCCGGCGACTAATCGGTATTATGTAGTAGGGACTTTAAGTGATAGAGTTTCGTTTAGTGCCGTTTGTTGCAATCCGTATAAACAGTAATTAACTAAAAGGTTCCCAATAACAAGGGAAGAAAAGTAAGTTGTATCCCTCATAAGGGGATAGTGTTGTTTTTAGTTCCGTTTCCCAAACCACCGGGAATACATGCTTTAGGTTGTGAACTCACCTTGGGTTGCTCGGTAGATTAATTACCCGGTCGATCACGTTGGTCACCACGTCCTAGCATGGTTACCAATATAGGTCAAGTTGGGGTACAAGTATTCACGTATAATCTACACATAACTAGCACATAGCATGCACAACATATAATTACCCAATAAGTCATTAGGCCCGTCTAAGTTCTTTAACAGCAACAGTTAACAGTTAACACGTAGCCCACCTAAACAGTAACAAGCATGTACAGTTAATACACTTGGGCCCAATAACTAACAGCCCAGTCGAGACCAGGTGGTCTCGACTGGTCTCGACTCGAGAACACACAGTTGCGAGTCGCAACCGGAGGTTGCGGCTTGTCATGTTCTGGTTACGAGTCGCAACCAGAGGTCTCGAGTTGTCATGATCTGGTTACGAGTCGCAACCGGAGGTTTCGACTTGTCATGATCTGGGTGCGAGTCGCAACCGCCGTAGTCTCGAGTTGTCATGTTTTGGTTGCGAGTCGCAACTGGATGTTTCGGCTTGTCATGTTTCGGTTGCGAGTCGTAACTGGAGGTTGCGAGTCGCAACCTTGGATACGTGCACAAGAATCCTTCTAGAACCTGTTTCAAATGTACTACCCAATAGAATTCTGTTTTCATGTAATTTTGTACTATCCAACCAATATGCATAAACATGTTTTATTGTCTAATCCATATTCAAAACGGATCAAACAGCCATATTTCAAATATTTTCAACAACATTCATAGCATATTCATCAAGTTCTTCATTTAGGTTTTTATCATCATCCTTTATGAACTATAGTATGAATAACAATAGAAACACATCAACAACTAATCCGATTTCCACATGTGTGCAACCGTTTTATCAAGCATTTGATTTCTTAGCCTAAGAGCATATAATCCGATTAGTCATGAACACTAAGCAACCAAATCTCATGATCATCAACAACTCATGGTTTAAACCACATTCAAACACAAGATAACACTAACTCATTATGTAATTTATCCGAAATCAAGATATGTTAACCGATAATCATCATTATATACATACAAATCATCTAACAAGTATGCATATCATCAACCATCTTCATGTATTATCAACCTAAAGAAAACACTAACCGATAGAGAAGAAAACACCAAGTCGAGAAGGAGGATGAGGATTCGAAGTATCCGGGAGATGATTACGAGCTTGACCGAGTCTTGATGCTTCCGGCTTGAATCCGAGAGAAGGGGAGAGAGATTTGGTGGTGGTGTTCTTGAGTTTTAGTGAGAAGAGAGTGTGAAAGGGAGTGTGAATGGTGGGAGTGTCAAATGAGAGAAGGAGGGCTTGGGCATGGGTTTTATACTCGGTTTGGGTGGTGCACCCTACAATGGTTCCGAGTGGGCTCGAAGGGGGGGTATATGGCCCAATCCGGCCCAACCGTTTTGGTTCACTCGAGACCGGGTGGCCTCGGTTCACACACATATATATATATATATATATATACATAATACACACATGGCACAATCAAAAGATCACATAATGCACAACAATAAATAACAAGTTCTCATTTAATATTATATACATATATACACATACATTCATTTAAAGATGAAAGTTGGCTCGGGAAAACCCGAAGTGTCACATTATCCCCAAGTTTTAAGAACTTTCGTCCCGAAAGTTAAAGCAGCCACTGACAAGCTAGTAAAAGTGAGGGCGTTTCAACGGGGTGTCACATCATCCCCCCGTTAGTTTGGAATTTCGTCCCGAAATTCAGTTGTAGCTTCAGTGCTGGGGGTTTCATTTGGGAACAGCTGGGGATACTTGCGCTTCATCTGGTCTTCCCGCTCCCAGGTAAACTCTGGGCCACGGCGTGAGTTCCAACGAACTCGCACGAGGGGTATCTGGCTACGTTTGAGGGTTTTGATCTCACGATCCGTGATCTCAACCGGTTCCTCAGTAAAGTGTAGCTGTTCGTCAATAGTAAGTTCCTTGTAAGGAATGACGAGGGTTTCATCTGACAGGCACTTCTTCAGATTAGACACGTGGAAGACGTTGTGCACAGCACTCAGTTCTTCAGGCAGATTCAACCTGTAAGCGGCCGTACCGATCTTTTCGGTAACTTCAAAGGGTCCGACATATCTTGGATTAAGCTTGCCCCGTTTTCCAAAACGAACCACACCCTTCCAGGGTGAGACCTTAAGTAGAGCCCGTTCACCAACCTGGAACTCTTGCGGTTTCCTATCTTTATCAGCGTAGTACTTTTGACGGTCACGAGCTGCCGCCATGCGTTGCCTAATCTGGGCAATCTTTTCTGTGGTGTCGACTACATGTTCCGGGCCTGTGATCTGGCTGTCACCAACCTCAGCCCAGCAGAGAGGCGATCGACATTTACGGCCATACAATGCCTCAAATGGTGCTGCCTGAATGCTGGTGTGGTAGCTGTTGTTGTAGGAGAATTCCACCAACGGTAGGTGCTTCTCCCAATTTTTGCCAAAATCGATCACACATGCCCTAAGCATGTCTTCGAGGGTTTGGATGGTGCGTTCAGACTGCCCATCCGTTTGCGGATGATAAGCGGTGCTCATGTCTAAACGTGAGCCAAAAGATTTGTGCATAGCTTGCCACAATTCAGAAGTAAAGCGTGCATCTCGATCAGAAATAATAGAGGTAGGCACTCCGTGCTTCGAGACCACTTCTTTTAAGTATACCTCTGCTAGGGTAGAGAACTTGTCTGTTTCTTTAATAGCCAAGAAGTGTGCAGACTTAGTTAAGCGATCCACTATCACCCAAATGGTGTCATTTCCGCGCTGAGACCTAGGCAGGCCAGTAACAAAATCCATGGAAATCTGCTCCCATTTCCATTGCGGGATCTCTGGCTGTTGGAGTAGGCCTGATGGTTTCTGATACTCAGCCTTGACTCTTGCGCAGGTTAAACATTTTCTGACATAGGTTGCTATGTGGGCTTTCATGCCAGGCCACCAATAGGTAGCCCTCAAGTCGTGGTACATCTTATCTGAACCTGGATGTACTGAGTAACGGGACTTATGGGCTTCATCCATCACAAGGTCACGTAAATTTCCATAAAGCGGAACCCATATGCGCCCGGCTACGTAGTAAGCACCGTCTTCTTTTTGTTCCAATCGTTGTCTCGATCCTCGTAGGGACTCAGCCCTGATGTTCTCGGCTTTCAATGCTTCAACCTGAGCATTTCGAATTTGATTAGGGAGGTTCGAGTGGATAGTGAGCTGTAAGGCACGAACACGCTTGGGTTTGGTCTCCTTTCTGCTGAGGGCATCGGCTACCACATTAGCCTTGCCTGGATGGTATTTAATTGCACACTCGTAGTCATTTAGGAGTTCGACCCATCGGCGTTGCCGCATATTCAACTCCTTTTGTCCCATTATGTGCTGGAGACTCTTGTGATCAGTGTAAATCGTGCACTTGGTGCCGTACAAGTAGTGTCTCCAAAGCTTGAGCGCGAAGACCACAGCTCCAAATTCTAAGTCATGCGTCGTATAGTTCCGTTCGTGGACCTTGAGTTGTCGCGAGGCGTAAGCGATAACTTTCTCGCGTTGCATCAATACGCAGCCAAGTCCTTGAATAGAAGCGTCGCAGTAAACGACGAAGTCGTCGGTACCTTCGGGTAAGGAGAGGATAGGAGCACTACAAAGGTTCTTCTTTAGTTCCTGGAAGGCAGATTCCTGAGCATTACTCCATTTGTAAGCAACACCCTTCTGAGTGAGTGTCGTAAGTGGTTGAGCGATCTTAGAGAATCCCTTGATAAATCTTCGATAGTATCCCGCCAATCCCAAGAATTGGCGAACTTCGGTCGGAGTCTTAGGCACAGGCCAATTCTTAATGGACTCAATCTTAGCAGGGTCAACATGAATCCCTTCCTGATTGACGATGTGTCCAAGGAAATGGACTTCTCTAAGCCAGAAATCACATTTCGAGAATTTGGCGTACAGTTGTTCGTTGCGAAGAAGTTCGAGAATAAGACGTAGGTGTTGTTCATGCTCCTCTTGGCTCTTCGAGTAGATTAGGATGTCGTCGATAAACACGATTACGAACTTGTCGAGGTAGGGTTTGCATACTCGGTTCATGAGATCCATGAAGATCGCAGGTGCGTTGGTCATTCCGAAAGGCATAACCAGGAACTCGTAGTGACCATAGCGGGTTCTGAAAGCAGTCTTAGAGATGTCCTCATCGCGGACTCTCAGCTGGTGATAACCCGATCGCAGATCGATCTTGGAATAATAGCTCGACCCTTGCAGCTGGTCGAACAGGTCGTCGATACGGGGAAGTGGATAACGATTCTTGATGGTAAGTTTGTTAAGTTCGCGGTAGTCAATGCACATTCGGAATGAGCCATCTTTCTTTTTGACGAAGAGCACTGGGGCTCCCCAGGGTGATGAACTAGGACGGATAAAACCTTTGTCCAAAAGTTCTTGTAGCTGAGTAGAGAGTTCCTTGAGTTCCGCGGGGGCTAATCGATAAGGTGCACGAGCTATAGGCGCTGCTCCGGGAGCTAGCTCGATTTGAAATTCGACCTGACGGTGAGGAGGGAGTCCAGGTAGTTCCTCCGGGAATACCTCGGGATAGTCGCGTACCACTGGAAAATCTTCAATCCTGTTTTCCATTTTCTGTGTGTCGGTAATGAGTGCTAAGATAGCGGTTTGCCAGGGGGACGGGGAATACGATGGCAGAGGATTTGCCAGGGAGTCGCGTACCCCTTTCGTAGGTACTTCTGGGCCTTTAAGAATGAAATGATGCCTGTGACTTCTCCGCTCTTGTCGCCTTGAACTATAAGAGGTTTGCCAGGGGGACGGGGAATACGAATAGCTTTCTCTTGGCAGAGGATTTCAGCTCGATGTTTGGATAACCAATCCATACCAATGATGACGTCGAAGCTTCCAAGAACGATGGGGAAAAGATCGATACAGAAGGTCTGACCAGACAACTCTAATTTGCAGTTACGAATTATGTGTGAGGCCTCGAGGTTTCTACCATTAGCTATTTCAACGGTGTGCTTAGAGCTCAGCGGCGTAAGAGTGAGCTTAAGTTTCTTACTAATACGTAGGGATACATAACTAGCATCTGCTCCGGAATCAAATAGCATGGAAACATAACGATCATTAAGTAGGAACTTACCCGCTACAACGTTGGGGTCATTCCTTGCTTCTCCAGCTCCAATCACAAAAGCTTTTCCTCTAGCACCATTTCCAGCATTGTTGTTATTGTTCCCAGCACCCTGATTGTTGTTGTTTTGATTCAGTTCAGGGCAATCCTTTCGCATGTGCCCCATTGCTCCACACTTGAAGCATCCACGGTTGTTTCCTTGTTGCTGCTGTTGCTGTGGTTGTTGCTGATTCTGCCTAGCGGGGAACTGGCTTCGGCAGTCTTTGGCTTCATGCCCCATCTTGTTGCATCGCTGACACTGACCTTTTCCACATGGCCCACTGTGATGTCGGTTACATTTGTTACACTTAGGGTGGTTTCCTCGATAGCCACCCTGTTGCTGAGGGCCCTTGTTGCTTTCAGTCTTCCTTTGTTGAACTGGGGCCTGAGTGGGGTTAGCATCCTTTCCCTGACTTCCATCCCACTTCCGCTTGTTATCGCCAGAAGTTCCAGCAGTAGCACCGATCCTCTGGGGCAGCTTGCCCTCTTCCACAGCCTGATTGGTGAGTTTGTGAGCAAGACGAACCACTGGCTGTATGGTGTTGAGGTTGGCCGAGGTCACATGGCTCCGGATTTCTGGGACCAAGCCTTTGATGTACAATTCGACCCTTCGATACATAGGTTGGGACATGTTTGGGCAAAGTGCAGCATAGTCGTTGGACTGCTTAGTGTAGGTCTCAATCTCTGATCCGACCATCTTGAGCGCATAGTACTCGTTCTCGAGTTTGTGGATGTCATCCCTGTGACAGTACTCCTCTTTGATCATGTCCTTGAAATCTTCCCATGCAGTAGCATTAGCAGTTTCCAGACCAAGCATCTGAATCTGTGCTTTCCACCACGAAAGTGCGTTTCCTTCAAGCGTACCAGTTGCGTACTTAACCCAGTTAGCAGGGGGACACTCGCAGACGGCAAAGACAGCTTCGGCCTTTTCAATCCAATGCAGAAGGCCTATGGCACCCTCAGTGCCGTTGAAAGGGAGAGGCTTGCCATCCATGAAGGTTTTGAAAGTACAAACACGTGGTTGCGCAGGCGCAGGCTGACCTGTTGTGAGAAATGGAGCGAATAGGTTTAGAGGTGAAAAGACGATGTGGGGGTAGGATCTAAACATCCTATAGCAACGAGTTTACCTCCAGGGTGAGCTGCGAAAGCTGCAGCCACCGTGTTGAGCAAGTTGGCGAATTGAGCCTGAGTCATGTTAACGCTTCCTCTTCCGCGTCCACTCATTGTCTTCATAACCAGAAAACACAGTATGAGTGTGATGTCGTAACGTAGCGAGAATAAGATAGAAGAGGGAGGTGTATCTATCTAATCAGGCACACTAGTATGTATAGTAGAGCAGTTAACATAGGATAAATAAGCATGTAAGCACAAGTCCGAGCTATAAGGTCTAATATGCCGAGTCTTGCCCTTGGAGTGTAGTGTCGTCACGAGTTACGGGTTATAGTCTGGTTTTTCTCAAAAAGACTCTTCTTTTAAAACCAAGTTCACTATAACCAATGGCTCTGATACCAATCTGTCACACCCCCAAATTCCACCTGCGGAGTACCGTCCGCTTGAGGGCGTGACCGACCAGGATCCAGCCACCAATTATACTGAGCATTGGATAATAGCAAGGATGATCACCAACCATAATGGTTAGTAAACACCATAGTTTAAAGTTCAAATATTTAGGTTCAAATAGCAGTTAAGTAAGTAGCGGAAGCATAGATAAAATGGTTTAAACAAAGTTCATAGTTCAATTTAATTAGAACCCAACATGCGGGTTTAGGCGACCACTACACTTCCCAAGCTGCAAGCTCCTGAGTCACTGGGTACCTGCAAAGCATGCAGTAAGGGGGTCAACAATAATGCTGAGTGAGTTCACTAGTTGTCCAGTTTTAATTACCAAAAACTTGTTTCACCAGTTAATTTATCCGTTTATACATGCCATGGGGAGCTACCCCAAAAGTTAGCAACTAAACTGTTTTTCCAATACCGAACACTAGGTGACCGTTGCGTATCCGCAGAGTGCCCCGATGTCAATGTTCTATCATCATTGACGGATGCCTGAGTACATTAGTTCACGACCGATCCCATACCTTGGCACGGTGTGAGGTTGGTAAGACCTAAATAGCGCTATCAACTAATAACCCGTTCGCCTGGCCCCGGCGACTAATCGGTATTATGTAGTAGGGACTTTAAGTGATAGAGTTTCGTTTAGTGCCGTTTGTTGCAATCCGTATAAACAGTAATTAACTAAAAGGTTCCCAATAACAAGGGAAGAAAAGTAAGTTGTATCCCTCATAAGGGGATAGTGTTGTTTTTAGTTCCGTTTCCCAAACCACCGGGAATACATGCTTTAGGTTGTGAACTCACCTTGGGTTGCTCGGTAGATTAATTACCCGGTCTATCACGTTGGTCACCACGTCCTAGCATGGTTACCAATATAGGTCAAGTTGGGGTACAAGTATTCACGTATAATCTACACATAACTAGCACATAGCATGCACAACATATAATTACCCAATAAGTCATTGGGCCCGTCTAAGTTCTTTAACAGCAACAGTTAACAGTTAACACGTAGCCCACCTAAACAGTAACAAGCATGTACAGTTAATACACATGGGCCCAATAACTAACAGCCCAGTCGAGACCAGGTGGTCTCGACTGGTCTCGACTCGAGAACACACAGTTGCGAGTCGCAACCGGAGGTTGCGGCTTGTCATGTTCTGGTTACGAGTCGCAACCGGAGGTCTCGAGTTGTCATGATCTGGTTACGAGTCGCAACCGGAGGTTTCGACTTGTCATGATCTGGTTGCGAGTCGCAACCGCCGTAGTCTCGAGTTGTCATGTTTTGGTTGCGAGTCGCAACTGGATGTTTCGGCTTGTCATGTTTCGGTTGCGAGTCGTAACTGGAGGTTGCGAGTCGCAACCTTGGATACGTGCACAAGAATCCTTCTAGAACCTGTTTCAAATGTACTACCCAATAGAATTCTGTTTTCATGTAATTTTGTACTATCCAACCAATATGCATAAACATGTTTTATTGTCTAATCCATATTCAAAACGGATCAAACAGCCATATTTCAAATATTTTCAACAACATTCATAGCATATTCATCAAGTTCTTCATTTAGGTTTTTATCATCATCCTTTATGAACTATAGTATGAATAACAATAGAAACACATCAACAACTAATCCGATTTCCACATGTGTGCAACCGTTTTATCAAGCATTTGATTTCTTAGCCTAAGAGCATATAATCCGATTAGTCATGAACACTAAGCAACCAAATCTCATGATCATCAACAACTCATGGTTTAAACCACATTCAAACACAAGATAACACTAACTCATTATGTAATTTATCCGAAATCAAGATATGTTAACCGATAATCATCATTATATACATACAAATCATCTAACAAGTATGCATATCATCAACCATCTTCATGTATTATCAACCTAAAGAAAACACTAACCGATAGAGAAGAAAACACCAAGTCGAGAAGGAGGATGAGGATTCGAAGTATCCGGGAGATGATTACGAGCTTGACCGAGTCTTGATGCTTCCGGCTTGAATCCGAGAGAAGGGGAGAGAGATTTGGTGGTGGTGTTCTTGAGTTTTAGTGAGAAGAGAGTGTGAAAGGGAGTGTGAATGGTGGGAGTGTCAAATGAGAGAAGGAGGGCTTGGGCATGGGTTTTATACTCGGTTTGGGTGGTGCACCCTACAATGGTTCCGAGTGGGCTCGAAGGGGGGGGTATATGGCCCAATCCGGCCCAACCGTTTTGGTTCACTCGAGACCGGGTGGCCTCGGTTCACACATATATATATATATATATACATAATACACACATGGCACAATCAAAAGATCACATAATGCACAACAATAAATAACAAGTTCTCATTTAATATTATATACATATATACACATACATTCATTTAAAGATGAAAGTTGGCTCGGGAAAACCCGAAGTGTCACAGATTTCTACTGGGCCAGGCCCACTCTTGTTTTCGCCGGACCCTAACTCGATGAAAACACTTTGGTGTTTTCATCCCATAGTGCTAGTAAACATGTAACCCTATATTAGCAATTATGCATACATGAAAGTACCCTCTTGTTGTATATCAAATATAATATATCACCATAGTACGATATATACAGTTACGAAACAAACAAGTCGTGAAACAAATGCTTAAACAATAAACGTGCAATAAATGTGAAAATGGAAATCTTGGAAACTCGAGTTGTCACATTAATCACTCATAATGGTTAGTCAGCATCATGGTGTAAAGTTCAAAAGTTTAAGTTAAGTAGCAGTTTAAGTAAGTTGCGGAAGCATAGACAAATTAGTTTAAAACAAGGTTCAGGGTTTAAGTTTATTTAGAACCCAACACATGGGCTAGACGACCACTACACATCCCCAAGCAGCAAGCTCCTGAGTCACTGGGTACCTGCAAAGCATGCAGTAGGGTATCAACAAAAATGTTGGCGAGTTCACGAGTTGTCCAGTTTTTAATTACCAAAAACTTGTTTCACCAGTTAATTTATCCGTTTATACATGCCATGGGGAGCTACCCCATAAGTAAGCGACTAAACTGTTTTACAATACCGAATACTTACTTAACCGTACGTTTCCGCAGTGCCCCGTTTGTCAATGTTCTATCATCATTGACGGTTTGCCAGAGTACATTAGTTCACTCCCGTTCCCAGTAACAAGGGTCGGTGTGAGGCTGGTTACACCTAAATAGCGCTATCAACTAATAACCCGTTCACCAGGCCCCGGCGACTAATCGGTATTAAATGGTAGGGACTTGAGTGATAGAGTTTCGTTTAGTGTTGCTCGTTGCATTCCGTATAAACAGTAATTAACTAAGAGTCCCATTTAAGGGGAAAAAGTAGGTTTGTATCCCTTACGAGGGGATAGCGTTGTTTAAGTTTCCGTTTCCCAAACCACCGGGAACGCATGCTTTATTAGTTGTGAACTCACCTTGGGTTGCTCGGCAGATTGGTTACTTGGTCAAACACGTTGGTCACCACGTCCTAACATGGTTACCAGTATAGGTCAGGTTTGGGCATATAGAAGTCACGTATATTCTACACGTATCTAACACATAGTATGCATACAGTTATCAGTTGAGTTATTGGGCCTGCTCTAATATGCTAGCAATTCATGCAGAAAAGAAATAACACTTAGTCGACACGAGAAACAGCCCACTAAACCAAATATGGCCCAATAACCACACGGCCCACTCAAAACCACTGACAAGTTGGATCCACTGATGAGTGGTCTCGAGTCGAAACCACTGAGAAGTGGTCTCGAGTCGCAACCGCTGTTGTGGACATGGACAGGGGTTTCGAGTGCCAACCACTGCTGACAGTGGTCTCGAGTCGTAACCGTTGGTCTCGAATTGTGCAATTTTTGTGTGGCAACAAGGCAGTGCCTTGACTCGCAACCGCTGTTGGTCTCGAGTCGCAACACTGATGGATCACTTGCTGAGTCGAGACCTTTGTCGAGACCACTGATGAAACAACTGTTCTTGAGTAGTCAGTTGATGGTCTCGAGTTGTCTCCATGATGGTCTCGGGTCGAAACCAGAGGTCTCGACTCGTTTGTCTGCTGATTCTGGTGCACCTGCAAGACTTGTACTAGCCAATAGAATTCTAATTTCATGATTTGGTGTACTATCCAATGAGGGTTCACAAACATGTTTTCTTGTCTAATCTATATTCAAAACAGATCAAAACACACAATTTAAATCTTCATATCATGTTCATATCATTTTCAAACAGTTCATCAGTTAGTGTTTTATATATATACCAAACATGAATATCCAAGAAATCTTAATCCTATCATGAACTCAAATCATTATCATTACCGGCTCCTAAATCATACATTCCTCGGATTACACATATACAAACACATTCCTATTGCTCTAACACCTTGCCTATTATCTTACAACAACAATTTCATACTAAAACATGCCTTGCATACAATTTCTTATTCATTTTCATCACACAAAGTCCATTGTTAAGCTAGTCATAATCTAGTCATTTATCCCATTACATCACACAAATCATACATGAAATATTTAAACTAGCATGTAAATCATTTATAAGCAAGAACCTATATCAAAGTTTCCAACTACACTCAAGAAGGCACTAACCGGTTCAAGAGTGTGGAGATGTGTAGGCAAAGTGCCGAGAGATGAACACAAGTCGATCCGAGAGCTCTATATACTACCGCCAGTTGTGCCGAGGAGGGAGGAGGATGATGGTGGAGCTTTAGGGTTTTAGTGATAGAGAGAGTGTAGGAGAGTATGGGAGTGAGTGTAAGGGAAAAGTGGATGATGGCATGGGTTTTTATATCAAATGGTGCACCCTAATGGGCTTTCGGGTGGACTAAAGGAGGTCCATGGCCCAACCGGCCCACTGTTTTACTGTTCACTCGAGACCGAGTGGTCTCGAGTCGTGGTCTCGGTTCACTAGTACTTATATACATTTATATATTACATATACGTAGTCTAATACACGTATCACATAGTGTGTCACGATGATCCATGAATTTTCATTTAATATAATATGTACACGCATAGTTAATATACACAGGTTGCTCGGGAAAACCCAAAGTGTCACATTGAAGATACTTAAGGTGATCTAAAGCAACAACAAGAAGAAGCAAGCCTTTCCATCCATTCCATAGCTTCCAAACACCAAGATCAACACTTTTTCTTTTCTTTAACCATCATCAAGATCATCCCTAGCCATTAGTGCTAGAATTAAGCTTCTAAAATCTCGTTTTCATATTTATTTATGTATTATTTGTTTAAAGAACATGTAATAAACTAAAGAGTTAATTACATAGTTAGTCCCTGTGGTTTGCACAAAATAACATAATTAGGTACTAATAGTTTAAAATAACATTCTAGGGTATTAACTTTTCATTTTGTAACGTTTGGGGGTATTAAGCTTATTTGTAGGCTTAAAATCACATTCTGTTAGTACCTAAGTATGTTATTTTGTGCAAACCACAGGGACTACCTATGTTACTACCTTAGAAGTTAATACCTCCAAACGTTACAAAATGAAAAGTTAATACCCTAGAAAGTGATTTTAAACTATTAGTACCTAAGTATGTTATTTTGTGCAAACCACAGGGACTAACTATGTAATTAACTCTAAACTAAATAATCATACAAAATAATATGAAAACACAAAGACGCAAAATAATAATCATGATATAAAAGTTTGCTTATGTGTGATTTAAGGATGATTATTTGCATATTTGATCTAGTTTTGATGATTAGCATATGGATAACTTGCTAGATGATGTTTAAAAACATAATCTAACAAGTGTACATGTTAATGTTTAAGGATTTTGTTAAACATAAATGTTTGAATGGATGATCATAATCTTGGATTTTGTTAAAGTATAAAAGGTTTTTCACTAAAAATAATACTTTTACAAAGTTATAAAAAGAAACATACAAGATGGGTTTTTATAAAAAGTTTGTTAAAACTAGAAGTAAAACATGGATTTTGAACTAGTTAACTTATGTTATGATCATACCAAAACCCTACATGTTATTGATTTCATCTTGTTAAGATTTTGATATAAATCTCATATGTTTTTATTAAGAAAAATATGAGAAGATTATTGGTGATTTTATAAGAAAAAGATATGTTTTATTAAAATGGCTAAGCATATATTCCAAAGGAAATATGGCCATCTTTCATAAAAATCATGTGTTATAAAAACTACCATTTTTGACAAAATCTTTATTAGATTAAAAAGATTTTAAAGAATAGTTTTATAAAAGCAAAATTTGATATAAATATATATTTTTGAGAAAATATATATTTAGTTAACTTAACAACTTATGTGTTATGTGTTATTTGTTTGTATTAGTTATATGTATGATAACTAGGAACTTGAATACAATGGTACAAATAAACACAATGTACATTTTTTTTTGGGTAAAGGGTTACCCCGGTGATTTTATAAATAACCAAAAAAGAACATGTAGTGTGAAAGAGCAACACACTAGATCATAGATGGGGCATACCCCAAACTATGGAAACAAAAAACAAACAAGCTATACTAAGCAAAAATGACGACATACACACCCCTAGACTAGCATCTAGAAACAATAATCCAAGCCAAAACGACGACAACACAATGTACATTTCAACTAAAGTCTTACAAGAATACATGTAAATACTAAGCAAAAATGTCTAGGTCTTCTTCTAAATTAGCAGCTGATTACGTTAGCAGACTGTTGGTGGCGGCAAGTGCTTATTTTATATGGCAGGAGCGAAATTCTAGACTGTTTAAAAATCAGCTGAGACCTCCTGAGCAAGTCTACCAACTTATTATCAAGACTGTACGATATAAGCTTATGGGAGTCAAGATGAAGCAGACGGATAGAGTTCGAAAGCTCTTAGGTGAATGGGAGATTGCTGATGCTGCAAATGATGGTGATGGCGGCTGATTAGTTTTTATTTTCTGTGTTTATTGCTAGATTGTAGTCTAGTGGTTGTGCTAGTTTTGGATTGGTGTTTTTTGTCTGGTTGTTTGGTGTACAGTCATGGGGCATGTCTCATGATTGAACTAGTGTAGATTCTCTACGCTACTTGTTTTATTTGGTTGTGAATATATAGAATCACCGGGGTAACCCTTTACCCAAAAAAAAAAATTTTCTTCTCCATTCGGTCAATCAAAGGCTTACAATCTTTAAACATGAGCTTTGTCGATATTAACGACACCCCCAAATATTTAACAGGCAACATACCTTGATTAAACGACATGAGATGAAGAATTTCCTGTTTCACAGGATTCGGCACATTACAGAAATACACCGTACTCTTGGCCGGGCTTGGCTTCAGGCCCGAAGCATTGGTGAACAGCTCAAGGGCATCCCTAACTTTCTTGACCGGAATGATATCCCCGTGCACAAAAATGAAAAGATCATCCGCAAACGACACATTAATAATCCTCTGTTTAGCACAGTGAGCATGGAACTTGAAACCCGTAGCTGGACATGCACCCCGTTGAAGGAGTAACGAAAGAATTTCCATAACCAACGTGAACAGGTATGGCGACATAGGGGGGTCACCCTGTCGTAACCCCCTTCTACCTTGGAAATACCCATGCAAATTACCATTGAGGCTTGTAGAGTAGGCGACCGAGGTAACACACGCCATTATCCATGCAACCATCTTCCTATGTAATCCGAACCCATGAAGAACACTCTCCAAGAAAGAGCAGCTGACCGTGTCCTAAGCTATTTGGATATCTATCTTGAAAGCACATCTAGCCGGGCCCCGATTCAAATGATAGTTATGCATTAATTCCTGAGTCAGGAGGATGTTATCCGAAATTTTCCTACCCGGAACAAAGGCCGATTGATTAATGCTAACCAGAGCACCCAAGCTACCTTTTAATCTATCCGTAATGATCTTGCTAATACATTTATACAAGACATTACAACACGATATAGGCCGATAATCAAGAACCGAATCAGGAGTTTCCACTTTAGGAACAAGAGCCAGAATCGTGTGATTTAGTTGCTTCAGAAGTTTACCATTATCAAAGAATACTAACACAGCATTAGAAATATCATTACCCACAATATCCCATGCGTTCTTGAAGAAAGCCGATGTGTAACCATCAGGACCCGGGGCTTTATTTTCAGCAATACCAAACATAGCGTTCTTCACTTCCTCACAAGTAACCTGACGAACCATGATATTGGCGTCATTAGAGCTCAAAACATTTATATCCAGCTCCTCCATATTAATGCTCGATACTTGGTCCATATGACCCAAAAAAATTTCGTAATGATGAACAAGAGCACTAGGCACATTATCTCCTTTAAACCGATTTCCAGCTACATCTTGAATCGACTGAATTCTACCTCTAGCATTCCTGCATTTAAGAGTGTTATGGAAGAAAGCCGTGTTTGAATCACCAGCACACAACCACTCCACTTTCGACTTTTGCTTTAGAAAACACTCTTCATCATAAGCCGCGGTTTTAAAAAGATTATGACACTCAACTTCCTTTTCCCTCAATCCGACATCTAGCGGATTGTCATCCACTAGTTTCTGAATATCATCCAGCTGCTTCCTAAGCTCCGACATTCTATCATGCAGATTACCTTGTTTGAACAAGAGTTTTCGCATTAACGGTTTCAGGTTTCGAAGCTTTTTTGCAACCGAGAACATTGTGACTCTTGGAACGTTTTTCGTCCACTCCTGCTCCACAAACTCCCTGAATTCTGGCTTGGAAGTAATAAAATTTGCAAATTTAAAAGGTTTCGGCTTCACCTTGGCCGAGTTCAGCCACTTGAGAATGCATGGAGTATGATCCGAAATTCGAAAAGGATGATAACACACAAAAGCTTCAGGAAACATCTCTAAAAACTTCAAGTTCCCCATGACACGGTCAATCTTTTTTAACAAGCCAATACCCTGCTTAGGTTTCTGGTTCCACGTATAATGCAAGCCATGGCCCTTAATATCTACAAGCTCCGTATATTGAACACAATCATGAAACTCTCTCATGCCAATAGAACCCGTAGACGGACCATATAAAGAGTCTTCCACATGAAGGGCCGAGTTGAAATCCCCCATAACTAGCCAAGGCTTATAATGACAAAGGCTTTTATCAGATTCTCCCATAAGCATCTTCTTTCCTGATACGAATTCTTAGCATAGACAAAAGAACAGAAAACAACATTATTATCATGTTTAGGACAGATTTGTGTATGTATAACCTGGTCCTCCTGAGATAAGACCATGAGATCCACAACATCCGTATTCCATCCCAAAATGATTCTAGTACCTCGCTCACACAAATCACTATTCGACGTCCAAGCCCAATTACGGAAAACAACTTTACACACCTTATCTAAATTTTTAACATCCACATGAGATTCTAGAATGGCACAAACAGCTAACCGATTTTCAGACACAAGCATACGAACCTCCTTTTGTTTCAGGGGTTGGTTCAAACCCCTTATATTCCAAGAAGCTATGCTATCCATTCAAACCGACCAAACCGGGAGTGCTTGCCCCCTCAGAAACTTGACGTTGTTCATGCCTCATAAAATCAGCCGTTTCCGTTGGAACTGTTTCCACTATCTCTTCATCAGAACGCGTATAGTTTCCACCATCCTTCTTCAAGATTGGCCGGCTCTCATTATCATTACGTGCATTATTCGTGACTTGTATATCATCCATAGCTAGAGCCTCAAACGAGTTACTGGTTCTCACATTACCACCCACCTTGTTATCCACTTTATCATTCTTAGTACCGGAAGTACTCGGACCAGGTTTGTTAACTTTCGGCTTGTAGATAAACTTTGATTTTTGTTTCTTTTGAACGGCTCCTACCCTAGCCGTCTTCCTCTTCTCCGTTATAAACCCCTCCTCATCAACAACCACATGTTTCGGATTATTATTCACATTTTTAACACACGTGTGATCATTATGTCCAAAAACACTACAAACCGAACACCTTTGTGGCTTCCATTCATATTCCACCTTAACCCTTTCAGTAATATATCCATCCTCATCCAACTTTGGGATAGCAACAATAATATGATCCTTCAGCTCATTGTCAGCATTAACTTCGATTAAAGCACGAGCAAAGCTACTCCTCCCCCAATTATCCGAACACATATCGGCTGTATAACCATCTAATCTTTTTGGGATCCCTATCTTGGACGCCAATAAACTTAGCCCATCATCAGTGTAGACCGAGATTGGAACATTATGTAACTTCACCCACACCGGAACTGACTTAATACCCTCTTTTTTAAGGCTCACAGATGGAGACCAAACATTCAAAAACAACGGCACTTTACGGATCAACCATGGCCCCCCTCCAACACTTTAGCCATCCCCTCTTTAGTGTCAAACTTAAAAAAGAAAAATCCATCCGAGTTCATCATAATTTTAGCGAAACCATACTTAGACCATACATTCTTTGCATAATATTCAACAACCGGGTATGGCAAACGATTACCTAAAAAATATCCATAAAGAACATTCTCAAACTTTTCCTGAACCTTTCGGATGACCTCACGAGGAATCACAACATCAGCATCCTGAATAGTCTCCTTCGAATCCAGATGTCTGAAATTAACTTCACGTTTCACCGGATTAAAATTCTTGACCTTTTCCGCATACGAAGGCACTGAAGTGCTCTTTTCAGCATCCTCTTCCAATTTACGATCCCCAATATCCGAACTAACCGGCACACTCACCTTTTCCAGCTCATCTATAATATTAATCATCCTGGGTTCATTAAGCGTGACTCCACGTCTGGGTAACAGCGGATTCCCATCAATATTAATTGACCTAGCATCATACCCCTTGCCAAACATCAATGTTTTCCCTAACGCCTCCTGTGAACTCGTCGGTTTAGCATTGCTCGAACTCAGAAAAACATCCCCATGCAGCTTTTCTGAAAAGGATTGAAACCCTAGATCCTCCAAACCCCTATCCCTATTCCTCTCCATGCACCAAAAACAACGCCAACCTCAACCAGATGACAAGAACATGCAGCTACGTCGAAAACCCTAGTCCTTAAACCCTAATATTAATCTTCAACCCTTAATCAATTAAAACAGTGTATCGATCTAGCTAAATTAATCTCAGTTAACCGCGATCAATAACAACCAAGTTAATCAATCAGGGTTTCGAATTAATGACTAAGGCGGCGATTAATAAAACAGAAAAGAACAAAAACCCTAGATTCAAATCGGTCACACCTGCTAACAAGTTTGTTATAGAGATTCAAGAGATCAAATCTCTAATCACAGACTGTTATACAAATGATCACAAGAAAAAACTAGGGTTTCAAGAAGAAACCAAATCGCCTAAGGGGAGAGAGGAACTATGTTTGCAATTTGTTACACATGACATGCATTTAATAAGCAACAATCATGTAATATCTCATTCTTTTCTTTAAGAACCCTCATGTGCAAAAACTAGTAAAATATCACGGTAGCATCAACATTTCATCTCGTCATTTGTACAAAGTGCACATTGTCAAGCATATAACCTTTAAAATAGACAACACTAACCTACATTAACACTAATCAACACTTTTATCATGCATAACATTTATCATCCAAGCATTACAACATCTAGCAATGTGAAACACTAACCGGATGGTGTTCGGGTGTGAGAGTTGTGTGAAATCAGCCGAAAAGGGGACTTCCTAGGGTTTTGCTAGGGTTTTGTTGAGAGGATGAAGGAGAGTGTGTGGGAGTGAGTGTGAGGGAATGTTTAGGGATTGGGATGATGATTATGTGTCCAAAATAGGAAATGTCGGCTTATGTGGGGATTTTATACCCGTTTTAAGTCGATGCACCCTAATAGGTTTCCGAGTGGGCTGCTCGGGTGCGTGGCCCAACTGGTTGGGTTTACTCGAGACCGAGTGGCCTCGGGTCGGGTCCTTGTGGTTTCGGTTCACAGTACATGCATACATATATATATATATATATATATATATATATATACACACTACATACACATAACTCAATACAAGGATCACATAGCACATCAAGATAAATCACAAACTTTCGTTTAATAATATATGTACCCACAATGCTAATACAAGAAGGTTGCTCGGGAAAACCTAGAGTGTCACATGATAAGTTGTAACCTGCCTGCAAATGAGAGCAACTTGTTCCTCTAATGCATGATACGTTTCTCCAGTTTTTTCCCCAGAACATTGCAATCATTATACAACAGCCTCGAAGAGATAAGGGGCACCCCCAAGTACCTCACATGCAGAGTCCCTTCCACAAAAGGCATAACATTCAAGATAGCAGTTTTAATATAGCTGGGAACGTTGTAATAGAAGACCGTGCTTTTCTGAACACTAGGCACCAACCCAGACATCTTAGTAAAGGTAGATAGGGATGACATAATAAACTTAGCCGAAGCAATTTCACCTCAAGCAAAAAGGAACAAATCGTCTGCAAAACACAGGTTTATAATTTGCTGCCTTTCACACCTATTGTGAAACTTAAACGAAGAGTCAATCCTTGTCGAATGCTGCAAAATGGCCGTCAGAATCTCCATGACAAGAGTAAAAAGATATGGGGATAACGGATCCCCTTGCCTTAGGCCTCGATTACCGTTGAAAAACCATGAACATTTCCGTTAACACAAACAGAGTACGAAGTAGTTGAGACGCACACCATGATCCAATTCACCATCTTGATATTAAATCCAAACCCAAGAAGAATATTCTTAAGAAACCTCCAATTAATAGTGTCATAGGCTTTTTGAATATCAACTTTAAACGCACAACGAGGAGGACCAACATTCCTATGGTAATTGTGCATGAGCTCTTGAGTTAACAAAATATTATCAGATATTTTCCTTCCTGGCACAAAGGCAGATTGGTAACACTAACAATATCATTCAGCACCCCTTTGATTCTATCTGCAACAATCTTGCTAATACACTTGTACACCACATTGCAACAAGCAATAGGGCGATAGTCAGTTAGCACCCATGGGGTAGGAATCTTCGGAACAAGCACAATGAGAGTGTGGTTCAATTCGCGCAGAAGGTTCCCAGTGTCAAAAAAATCAATGATCGCATTAGAAATATCAACCCCAATAATAGGCAAAGCACTCTTGAAAAATGCAGTTGTGTACCCATCAGGACCAGGAGCTTTATCAATGCCAATAGAAAACATAGCCGTTTTAACCTCTTCTGTAGTCACCTGACGGATCATATGCTCAGTAACAGCCGGGTTCAAGGTTTTAGTAAACAAATTAGACGCCGGGCTAAGAGAAATCTCCCCTTGACATCCCAAAAACTTCTCATAATGGTCAACAAACGCTTTATGGACCATATCACCCTCAAACACATTCCCACAGAATCCTGAATGACATCAATACGGCTGCGATGATTCCTATTCTTCAGCGAAGAGTGGAAAAAAGCAGTATTCATGTCCCCAGCCCTCAACCAATCCACTTTGGACTTCTGTTTTAGAAAACGTTCCTCATCTAGCAAAGCTTCCTGATAACTACGCGTAATACTCGCTTCTTCGGCTCGAAGATCTACATTCATAGGATCCCGATCAATAGATTGCTAAACAAGATCAAGCTTCTCACGAAGAGCTTGGGCTTTTTTATGCAGATTGCCTTGCTTAAAAAGAAACGCACGAAGAGGTCTTTTAAGCAGCCGAAGTCTTTTAACAACACAGAACTGGTGCACTCCATTAACTCTAGTATCCCAGGTCCGTTTGACGATATCTAGAAACTCAGGTTTATGAACCAAAAAATTAGCAAATTTAAAGGATCGCGGCTTCAATTTACCAGCTTCATGGATTTTTAAAATACACGGACAATGGTCCGAGAGTCTATTCGGTTGGAACAAAGACTCGATCAATTTTCTTCAGTAACCCAATGCCCTTCTTGGGTTTTTGGTTCCACGTAAAGTGGAAACCCGACCTATTGATGTCAAACATCTCAATATCATCCACACACGTTTGAAACTCCTTCATGCCAGTAGAGATGGTCGAAGCCCCCATAGATTTATCCTCCAGATTTAGCGCAGAGTTAAAATCACCCATTATGAACCAAGGATCATTGCCAACCAGAACTTTATGCATGGATAGGTTTTGCCGTAAAACTCTACGGGAAACATAATAATTGGCCGCATAAACTATCGAACAAAAAACCATCCTCTTGTCTAACTTAAAAATAAGTTGGAGGTGCATAACCTGATCAGTTTGAGCCAAGACCATGACATCGAATATAGCTGGATTCCAGCCAATAATAATTCTAGTACCTTTGTCACACCGATCTCCATTGGACGTCCAATCCCAAGAACGAAAAACGGACTTACAAACTTTACCAAGCTTTCCAACATCAACATGAGACTCTAAAATAGCACACAAACAAAGATTATAATCCTTCACTGCCAGACGAACCTCTGTTTGTTTCAGAGGGCGGTTCAACCCCCTTATATTCCAAGCAGCGAGACTAACCATCATTAACCATAGTAGAAGGAGTGCTTGCCCCTTTTTTGTCACTAGGATTTACCGAGTCCTTCATAATAAATTCATCCATTTCAGTATATACTTCAACAACCTCCTCCTCATCCGAGTCCACCTGATCAGCTCTTTCTTCATGTTTACCATCACCCTCGGCCATTTCAGTATCATTGAGAACATCAAACTTATTCGTGGAACGAATATTGGCGGATGTCGACCCCTTATTTAGCTCACTCCTCGGTTTGGAGGCCACTTGCCTATATTCAAATTTTGGTTTAGGTTTATTAACCTGAAACCCAGTCTTTCTAGCCACCTTCCTACCATATACCCCTGTATACCCCTCCTCATCGACAACAGGAGTATTTTTAACATTACGCTTGTGACAACCCGTATTTCCAAGGTTAGCATTTCTTAAATCCCACAACCTTTAACGCGTGTTCTTACGTTCGATCCATTATATGTTTGTGTGCGTGCGAATGATTATCCATGAAACCCCTTATGCATGAACTCACTAGATGTGTGTTATTTAGTGTGTTGGATAATCATACGATGGTTTGATCATAAATCCGTTATTTGTATATTGGCTAATAGTTACAGTATTGGTTCATGAACCCTCTAATTACATTGTTTAGGTTATGGAAACCACTCATAACACTTGTAGCCCAACCCACTGAATGAAGTGATTAACTATTCGGCCCATATCACTTTAGATGCAATCCGAGCCCACACCTCCCCCTTGAGCCCACTTATCCCTTATGTATACGTAACATTCCATAATCCCCTAACCGTATGCAAGTTTGCAAACCCTAATCTCCTCCCCACCCCTCTCGAGCAACATGACATCAGCCCTCAAATCGAATTCCTTCCCTCCTCTTGTATTCAGGTAATCACGATCTCATTGCACCGTTTATTGTTAATCGATCATGCGTGTGTATATATATCCTTGTGTATGTGACTCGGTACGAAGTTGAATGAAACGATTATGTGATATTACATGTTTAGTTGTTTATGTGCGCATAGAGTAAAACAATAATATATACATAGCAGTTAACATGAAAGTAGGACAAGAATTTGATGACTGTCTGCTTGGATTAGGTGCATTATATGAATCAAGATAGGTTACAACCTAGACTATGTTATGGTAGGTTTATAGCAATAGCAATCTATCGATCAACCCTTTTGAAGTAATAGGTACATGTTTATATTAACTCTTTTGATTGTTGGCGGTGTTATGTGCATGAAGGGTTATATGTGTGAGAGAATCATAATAGGTATAGCATGGTTATTAGATAATATAGGACTGATTGTAGGATGTATTTGTCAAAGCATGCATGATTAGTTAATATGCACATGTTAGGGGTTCATTGTGATGATGATTCACCCAATATGAAACTGTGTAATAAAGATTGAAGTCACAAATCCCAAACCAACACATGTGACGCCGATTTTTGATGATGATGATCTATGTGGTTTTAAGAAAATGATGAATGATTCCTATGCTAAGATAATGACAAGTCCTCAATTAATGTGTGATGTGATGTTGCATGTGATGGGTCTTGCCTATTCTTGGCTACCATGATGATAGTGTAGTTATAAGAGATATGGACATTTTGATTGTTTTGTAATGCTTGTCACTGTCAACATTAATTGGATGCATGGGTCACACACACACATAGGTATGACCGAATGGTCATGGGATAATTATGCAAATCTAATAATGCACATCACTTAGGATCAACAACTTACAATTTTCGTGTAAAGATGGCAGTGGACTACATGTTTGTGCTAACTGAATGTGTATTAGTGATCATATGTCTTTATAGTGGGCCTGACATAATAAGTGGACTGCTTATGAGAACGGATCGAGTAACTGGGCCGCATAATCAAAACATGATAACTAAAGTGTGTTAATTTTTATATTAACTAATTACTGGGACGGTGGTTTGGGATATTTTTAATTGGCCGCATGTTAATAGTGGATTGTGTTGCTAGACAGTGATGGTTGTGATACAAAACTTATGTGATCCGAATACGATTGGTATGCTATGTAAGCTTGCATTGTACATATACCACGCCCCGAATGCTTGAAAGACGTACGTGATGTTATATGTTTCATTGCTCACTGTTTGAACAAAACGTGTGATTAGATGCGTGAACTATGAATTCATGAAACTGACTATCTTTGGTAACTACGGTAGGGCTTGACTGATCAACTGTTAAACAAGATATTTAATCTAATCGAGCAAACCGAAGGTGAGTTCACTACTTTGAGCATGCGTCCCAGTGGTTGGGGACAGTCAGTGGGTATCCCGTGGAGGGATAAGTCTTTTGGGTAAAAACGGGTATATTGGTTAATATTCTCACCTATCATTCTTGTAAGTCCCTTATCGGGTATTAGTTGGTAGCGCTACTTAGGTTTGGCACCCTCACACCGCTCCCGGATAGGACGGATATGAACTAATGACCCAGTCGGGCCCAGTACTAGATAGGAGTACGTGGGAAGGGCAGTCATGTATTTCAGGAGCCGTCTTGTTCAGAAATGAGATATTAACAATATTACTTGCATTGGTTATTGAACTGTTTTACATTCAACTGGTAACAAACGTTTTCTTAAACTGTGGACTCGCCAGCTTTGTCTGATACACTTGTTGCATGCTCGCAGGTCGTTAGGTACTTGGGAACAGGAACTTGCTGGCTGGAGGGCGTGAGTGGTCATGGTTGCATTGATGGGTTTATTTATCGAACATTTATTTACTATGGTTGTTTGGAAAGTATTTATATTATGTTACGTTAACGCTTCCGCTGAACTTGATGGTTTTCGAATTACTTATGTTTGGATTTTATTACTATTAAATGGTGAAACTTTATTTTAAACTTATGGATTCAATGTAATTGGTGGCTCATTACTAGTGGTCACACGCCTAACAGGGACACTCCCTAAGTGGTAATTTGAGGGTGTGACAGTTTGGTATCAGAGCCACTGGTTATAGTGAACTTGGTTTTAAAACGTTTTTATAAAACCAGACTATAACCGAACTGATCCGAAATCGACCATGACACTCAGCTCCAGACTGCAAGGTTCGTCTCTTGTTTACTATTGCATAGTATATCTAGTGTTTGCTTATGATTAACATCACATGCGAATGCACACTTGGCACTACAGTATGAGTTTCTATGTTACCCACCCATGTTACGTGTGTTAAGAGAGGAACTCTTCTTGAACTTACATGCTCTATGTTGTGATGTCATTGGTCGTGTTGCTTGAATTCGGGGGAACCTTTTAGCGCGAGTTAAGAGGCACTGAGATAAGCATGCAAATTGCCTTATTATTATGGGTGCACACATAATAATAATGTGGGGTGCATGTGAGTCCCAGTGAGGCTTAACGAGTGTGAGAGGAGTTCCGCTCTGTTAATTAATGTTATGTTAGAACACAACAGTCTATAGGAATCATAGCAGTGATTGTCTCCTACTCGAACATGATCTTTTCACCCCTTTCTGAATCCTTACGAATCTCGATGCTATCGAGTATCACCTGATCACACATCTGAACACCTAGCGAACTGTGTAGAATGTTAGGTGCTAGTATGAACGTCCCTGAGTTGGATGGCTCAGCATCAAATGGTTGGACTATACTTTCCTCACTTATCTTTGTTTGCTGGAACTTAGCGTGTTGATGCCTTAGATCCCGAAGTGCGATCACTTCTGCAACACTCTCGCGACATACCGTGTATTACTCAGTCAACTTGCAAGAACGATGGACAAGAGGGTAAACGTAGTACCTTACCGAATTCAGCATTTGAACGAACCTAGTTACCGGCAACGAACAACAGCGATTTGACTCCAATCGAATGCTTAACCCCAGCCAGCGACTCATGGGAGTCGACTCTTACGAACCAATCGGGACAAAATCGATAACGATTGACTGTAGAGCGGACTGTATAACCGCCCGCACCATGAGTAGTGCCTTAGGACGTGGCACGGAATGTGAAAAGATGGACCTTGTTGGTGAAAGGACGCAGGACACCGTTTCAGGCAACAATATTAGAGGCAACAGTCGCGGAAACAACAAGGTACTCGTGATCGTAGCTTACAATATGGAAGCGAAGGTGACTTCGACAAGGATTGACTGTGTTAAGTCAAGGTGACGACAACCAATGGAACGACGGCAGTACTGGAAATTCTCGTGACGAAAACAACACTGGAAACGAAGCCCATGGAAGGACATTTAGTATAGGCATAGGCTATACCAGGCGTAATAGCAACACGATAGCTTGGATGGGTAGCTATTCGCTTCGTTTCTGTTCTGTTTAACCCTGATGCTTCTTGAAACCGAACCTGTTGTGGAGTTGGCTGATGCAAGTCAATTGAAGCCTTATATGTTTGCTGGGATGCAAACTCGACCTTGGGGGACAGGTGTTCGACATCGACCTTCCTTCCACTACCCTTGATGGTTGCAATACAGTAGTTAATGTGGATTGGTTATCCAGAGATCGCGCAGATACACCAGTGAGGGGAAAATCTTGTGTGGAGAATCGTTATTTGTTCTAAAGCGTTAGAGTGGTGCAAAGGTTAGCGCCATTTCAGCTATGAAGGCCAGAAGTATCTACGGAGGGATTACTCCGCCACACTAGCAAGCGTTACTGATGTTAGGGCTAAGGAGACAGAGGATTGAGGATCCACAAACCATTCGTGATTCTTCGGTGTGCTACCCAAGGAACTTCCAGGTTTACTTCCACAACTGTTAGGCAGAATCTCAGTTTGATCTCACGCTAGATGCCGCTCTGAATACTCATACTCTTACCGTCTTGCACCAGGAGGGTTGCAAGAGCTGCCTAATCAACTTCAGGAGCTATTGGACGGAAGTTTAAACGGACCTAGCCTTTTCGTGCATGTACTGATTATCGGGAACTTAACAAGGTGACAGTTAAGAACCGTTTGCCTCAACCATGTAGTGACAACCTGTCGACTAGTTGCGAGGGACAAGCTTTCATTCGAGGATTGATTTACGAACGGGCTATCATCAGATGGAAGTCCAAGGGGAGAATGTTCCCAAAGCGGCATATCAAACGCAGTATGGCCATATGACTTTGTAGTCCATGACCTTTAGGGTAATCAACACATCAACAGCTTTACGGATCATATGAATCGACCGTGTTTTGATGACGTTTTGAATCACTACCAGGGGAAAGGAACACCATGAACGACACCTGTATTTTGTCCTAGAGCTCCTAGGGGAGGAGCAACTTCACGCGAACTCTAGCAAAGTGTGACTTCAGGATTTGGGAGGTACACTTTCTTGGTCACGTAGTCAACAAAGTGGGGACACATGCAGATCTCGCTAGAGATCCATTTCTTTAGATATTGATCGGCACCAAATAGTCCATCGGGGATACAGTAATTTCTTGGTTTAGCTAGTTACTATCGTAGATTCATCACAGGACTTTCGAGGATTTCGCAGCTTCAATCACTTTAGCACATCAGGGTGCTATGTATTCGTGGGAGACAAATAGGAGAACATCTTTTCAGCTTTTGAAACCCAACGCTGCAGTGCGCTGAGCATCGTCTTTACCCGAGGGTACGGGTGATTTAGTGGTATACCATGATGGTTCGAATCAGAGTCCAAGTTACACGCCGATGCAACACGAGATGGTGATGGCTTACATAGTGGAGTTACAAGAAGAGTGGCATGAGTCACAACCAGCGGTGGGAACCATGGTCTTTGGATTTAAGTTGGAGGCACTACTTGGACGGTACCGGATGCACCACTTAGACCGATCACAAGGGCCTCCCGTGTACCTTTGTTTCGAGAAAGCTAAGCATGTGATGGCATCGCTGGATGGAACTTTCAAATGATTACGACTGTGAAACTTGAACGTGCCCGAGCCTTGCAGCTCATTATCGACTCTAACCTATCTTATCAGACTCGCTCTGTTCAAACCGAAGCATTGAAGGAAGAAAACCTTCAAGTTGGATCCATGCGGGGCATGGAGGAACAATTGTTGGCGAGTCGGACGATATTCGCTACTTCATGGAACGAATGTGGAACCCACTATACGGCAACCGTGGGGAAACTTGTGTTGAGCAAAGTACACCAGCATCGTTATTCTAGTCGTCTGGATTTTGATAGGGGATATTAGGATCTATAAATCTAGTACCGGCAACCGGGCGTGAAGGTTCATACAGCAATGTAGGTGAACGATGCTTAACTTGTGCGAAATCAAGATGGAATATCAAGAACCTTCTGGCTGGTGTCAGCAACCAGAAACACCCATTGGGAAATGAGAACAGACTGCCACGGATTTTGTCACTAGATTACCTAAAACCCAGAACGAAGACAGTATCACCTGGGTGATCGTTGATTGTCTCACGTTACCAGTACACCCTTTTGCAATCAAGGAAACTGACGAGTCGTCACAGCTTGTAATTTTTCCTCTGAGAGAGGCGACTTTTAGGCACGAGGTGCTAACTCCTGTTACCTTTGATTTTGAGCTATACCTGATTTATGGCAGGCAATACGCAACACCCTTGGCTCACATATAGGCATGAGCATTACTTATCACTGTAGGACAACCGGGCAGAGTAACGAACCAACCTGACACACGGAGACATGCTGCGAGCATGTGCGTGATTGACTCTAGTAAACATTTGGGAAGGACACTTATCTTTGGGTGAGCTCTACTGCAGTCGTTATCGTATTAGTATGCATACAGCTCTGTTTGAGGCATTGCATGGGTGATAATGCCAATCTCCTCGTGGACGGAGGTGGATGACAACCTAATCACGGGTCCAGGACTTGCACTCAAAACACTTGGGAAGATTATTTGGATTGGAAATCGTTTGACGGCAACACGTGAGCGTCAGGAAAGCTCATAAACTTGGGAAACGCTGGAGGCAATCGTATTGTGTTGAAAGTCTCACCCTGGGAGGGTGTGGTACGCTTGGGAAGCTTGACAAACATTCGGAATTCTGGAAAGAATCGGTCACGTCGCCTAAAACTCGAGTTACCTGACGAATTGGGTAACGTTCATGATGTCATTTATGCCGCGAGTCTAAAGCAGTGTTTGTCTGACGAAATGCTTGTGATACCTTCTTAGAGTCTGAGTTTAACGTCAAGTTGCAGTTGTCAAGGTGCCTATTGAAATCATACCCCAGGAGGTTAAGGTTTGCGAGCACTGTCAAATTCCAATTATGAGAGTTCGTTGGAACTCGAGACTAAGTACCCGCAATCGTACGAATCTGCTGAATCAATTCCGATGCAACTGGTGAATTTCGAGGACGAAATTCCCTTTCAAGTTGGGGATGATGTGACACCTGAGAACAATCCGCAACAATCTTGACTTCTCACCTCACTCTTTTGTGCTTGTCAAATTTCGGGACGAAATTTCTTTCAAGTTGGGGATGATGTGACAACCCGTATTTCCAAGGTTAGCATTTCTTAAATCCCACAACCTTTAACGCGTGTTCTTACGTTCGATCCATTATATGTTTGTGTGCGTGCGAATGATTATCCATGAAACCCCTTATGCATGAACTCACTAGATGTGTGTTATTTAGTGTGTTGGATAATCATACGATGGTTTGATCATAAATCCTCAACCAATCCACTTTGGACTTCTGTTTTAGAAAACGTTCCTCATCTAGCAAAGCTTCCTGATAACTACGCGTAATACTCGCTTCTTCGGCTCGAAGATCTACATTCATAGGATCCCGATCAATAGATTGCTAAACAAGATCAAGCTTCTCACGAAGAGCTTGGGCTTTTTTATGCAGATTGCCTTGCTTAAAAAGCAACGCACGAAGAGGTCTTTTAAGCAGCCGAAGTCTTTTAACAACACAGAACTGGTGCACTCCATTAACTCTAGTATCCCAGGTCCGTTTGACGATATCTAGAAACTCAGGTTTATGAACCAAAAAATTAGCAAATTTAAAGGATCGCGGCTTCAATTTACCAGCTTCATGGATTTTTAAAATACACGGACAACGGTCCGAGAGTCTATTCGGTTGGAACAAAGACTCGATCAATTTTCTTTAGTAACCCAATGCCCTTCTTGGGTTTTTGGTTCCACGTAAAGTGGAAACCCGACCTATTGATGTCAAACATCTCAATATCATCCACACACGTTTGAAACTCCTTCATGCCAGTAGAGATGGTCGAAGCCCCCATAGATTTATCCTCCAGATTTAGCGCAGAGTTAAAATCACCCATTATGAACCAAGGATCATTGCCAACCAGAACTTTATGCATGGATAGGTTTTGCCGTAAAACTCTACGGGAAACATAATAATTGGCCGCATAAACTATCGAACAAAAAACCATCCTCTTGTCTAACTTAAAAATAAGTTGGAGGTGCATAACCTGATCAGTTTGAGCCAAGACCATGACATCGAATATAGCTGGATTCCAGCCAATAATAACTCTAGTACCTTTGTCACACCGATCTCCATTGGACGTCCAATCCCAAGAACGAAAAACGGACTTGCAAACTTTACCAAGCTTTCCAACATCAACATGAGACTCTAAAATAGCACACAAACAAAGATTATAATCCTTCACTGCCAGACGAACCTCTGTTTGTTTCAGAGGGCGGTTCAACCCCCTTATATTCCAAGCAGCGAGACTAACCATCATTAACCACAGTAGAAGGAGTGCTTGCCCCTTTTTTGTCACTAGGATTTACCGAGTCCTTCATAATAAATTCATCCATTTCAGTATATACTTCAACAACCTCCTCCTCATCCGAGTCCACCTGATCAGCTCTTTCTTCATGTTTACCATCACCCTCGGCCATTTCAGTATCATTGAGAACATCAAACTTATTCGTGGAACGAATATTGGCGGATGTCGACCCCTTATTTAGCTCACTCCTCGGTTTGGAGGCCACTTGCCTATATTCAAATTTTGGTTTAGGTTTATTAACCTGAAATCCAGTCTTTCTAGCCACCTTCCTACCATATACCCCTGTATACCCCTCCTCATCGACAACAGGAGTATTTTTAACATTACGCTTGTGACAACCTGTATTTCCAAGGTTAGCATTTCTTAAATCCCACAACCTTTAACGCGTGTTCTTACGTTCGATCCATTATATGTTTGTGTGCGTGCGAATGATTATCCATGAAACCCCTTATGCATGAACTCACTAGATGTGTGTTATTTAGTGTGTTGGATAATCATACGATGGTTTGATCATAAATCCGTTATTTGTATATTGGCTAATAGTTACAGTATTGGTTCATGAACCCTCTAATTACATTGTTTAGGTTATGGAAACCACTCATAACACTTGTAGCCCAACCCACTGAATGAAGTGATTAACTATTCGGCCCATATCACTTTAGATGCAATCCGAGCCCACACCTCCCCCTTGAGCCCACTTATCCCTTATGTATACGTAACATTCCATAATCCCCTAACCGTATGCAAGTTTGCAAACCCTAATCTCCTCCCCACCCCTCTCGAGCAACATGACATCAACCCTCAAATCGAATTCCTTCCCTCCTCTTGTATTCAGGTAATCACAATCTCATTGCACCGTTTATTGTTAATCGATCATGCGTGTGTATATATATCCTTGTGTATGTGACTCGGTATGAAGTTGAATGAAACGATTATGTGATATTACATGTTGAGTTGTTTATGTGCGCATAGAGTAAAACAATAATATATACATAGCAGTTAACATGAAAGTAGGACAAGAATTTGATGACTGTCTGCTTGGATTAGGTGCATTATATGAATCAAGATAGGTTACAACCTAGACTATGTTATGGTAGGTTTATAGCAATAGCAATCTATCGATCAACCCTTTTGAAGTAATAGGTACATGTTTATATTAACTCTTTTGATTGTTGGTGGTGTTATGTGCATGAAGGGTTGTATGTGTGAGAGAATCATAATAGGTATAGCATGGTTATTAGATAATATAGGACTGATTGTAGGATGTATTTGTCAAAGCATGCATGATTAGTTAATATGCACATGTTAGGGGTTCATTGTGATGATGATTCACCCAATATGAAACTGTGTAATAAAGATTGAAGTCACAAATCCCAAACCAACACATGTGACGCCGATTTTTGATGATGATGATCTATGTGGTTTTAAGAAAATGATGAATGATTCCTATGCTAAGATAATGACAAGTCCTCAATTAATGTGTGATGTGATGTTGCATGTGATGGGTCTTGACTATTCTTGGCTACCATGATGATAGTGTAGTTATAAGAGATAGGGACATTTTGATTGTTTTGTAATGCTTGTCACTGTCAACATTAATTGGATGCATGGGTCACACACACACATAGGTATGACCGAATGGTCATGGGATAATTATGCAAATCTAATAATGCACATTACTTAGGATCAACAACTTACAATTTTCGTGTAAAGATGGCAGTGGACTACATGTTTGTGCTAACTGAATGTGTATTAGTGATCATATGTCTTTATAGTGGGCCTGACATAATAAGTGGACTGCTTATGAGAACGGATCGAGTAACTGGGCCGCATAATCAAAACATGATAACTAAAGTGTGTTAATTTTTATATTAACTAATTACTGGGACGGTGGTTTGGGATATTTTTAATTGGCCGCATGTTAATAGTGGATTGTGTTGCTAGACAGTGATGGTTGTGATACAAAACTTATGTGATCCGAATACGATTGGTATGCTATGTAAGCTTGCATTGTACATATACCACGCCCCGAATGCTTGAAAGACGTACGTGATGTTATATGTTTCATTGCTCACTGTTTGAACAAAACGTGTGATTAGATGCGTGAACTATGAATTCATGAAACTGACTATCTTTGGTAACTACGGTAGGGCTTGACTGATCAACTGTTAAACAAGATATTTAATCTAACCGAGCAAACCGAAGGTGAGTTCACTACTTTGAGCATGCGTCCCAGTGGTTGGGGACAGTCAGTGGGTATCCCGTGGAGGGATAAGTCTTTTGGGTAAAAACGGGTATATTGGTTAATATTCTCACCTATCATTCTTGTAAGCCCCTTATCGGGTATTAGTTGGTAGCGCTACTTAGGTTTGGCACCCTCACACCGCTCCTGGATAGGACGGATGTGAACTAATGACCCAGTCGGGCCCAGTACTAGATAGGAGTACGTGGGAAGGGCAGTCATGTATTTCAGGAGCCGTCTTGTTCAGAAATGAGATATTAACAATATTACTTGCATTGGTTATTGAACTGTTTTACATTCAACTGGTAACAAACGTTTTCTTAAACTGTGGACTCGCCAGCTTTGTCTGATACACTTGTTGCATGCTCGCAGGTCGTTAGGTACTTGGGAACAGGAACTTGCTGGCTGGAGGGCGTGAGTGGTCATGGTTGCATTGATGGGTTTATTTATCGAACATTTATTTACTATGGTTGTTTGGAAAGTATTTATATTATGTTACGTTAACGCTTCCGCTGAACTTGATGGTTTTCGAATTACTTATGTTTGGATTTTATTACTATTAAATGGTGAAACTTTATTTTAAACTTATGGATTCAATGTAATTGGTGGCTCATTACTAGTGGTCACACGCCTAAAGGGACACTCCCTAAGTGGTAATTTGAGGGTGTGACAACGCTGAGCTTGAGAATTTTGCTTGTTGGACTGGTCCGTAGTCTTAGCATTACTAGGTTTCCTTTGTTGTTTAGGGCCTGTATCATCCGAATGACCAAAAACACAGCACCTGGAACATCTCAGCGGATTCCATTCATATTCAACATACATCGTTTCCTTAACAAATCCCTCCCCCTCCGGTCCAGGAATTGCCATGGTAATCTCTTCTCTTAACTCCTTCTCAGCCGAAAGCTCAATTAAAGCTCTAGCATAACTACTGCGCCCCCACACATCCATGCACATCGACGTTGTATAAGAATCTAGGAGCTTCGGTTCACCAATAGTTGTAGCAATCATACTTAGCCCATCCTCCATATAGGCTGCAATAGGAACGTCATGTATTTTAACCCACACTAGCACATTTTTAACCTCCTTTTTTTCTAGCTTAGTGGTCGGATTCCAGATATTAAGAAACAACGGTTGAGACCGAATAATCCAAGGACCCTCTCTAAGAACATTCAACATACCAGCTTCATCCGAAAACTTGAAGAAGAAAAACCCATTAGCGTTCATCATAGACTTTTGGATTCCAAATTTCTTCCAGTTATTCCGGACAAAATAATCCACAACAGGATAAGCTACACGATCACCCAAAAAGTATCCATATAAGGTATTTGCTAACTTGTCATGCACCGCACGGACAGACTCACGTGGGAGAACAACGTCACAACCCTCATGCATACCAGGACTCGGAAGGGATCTAAAATTTACTTTTTTGGCCTGACCTAACATGACTGATGCAGTATGACATAGTATTCGAAGTACTCCCCTCTCCCTTCGAACCTGGAACAGCTGTAATACCCTCAGCCTCATTACCAACACTATCAACCTTCTTCTCCAACGGAACTGAGTTACCCTTATACATGAGCTGGTCATCCAAGAAGCTATCCGTCTCAACTGAGTTCGAGTTTTCTGCAATAAAATCAGTCTCCAACTGAACAGGCACCGTAACCTTATTTAATTCATCAATAATATTAATCAGTCTCGGCTCAGTCTTGGAGTTCTTTGTAATCCCACGACGAGGCAACATAGGGTTGCCGTCATTTTTCACAATCTTTTTGCTATGTATGTTCACTTAAAATGCTAGCACATTGATTTTCGTATATTACATTTTGTTGCATATGCTCATCCAGTATATGAACACATTGTTTTACATTTTGAACCGTTTGAAGCTGTTTGATCTATGTGAATTATTTGAACTGTTGGAACCGTTTGTAACTGTTTGATTTATGTGAACCGTTTTTAACTGTTTGATTGATATGAACCGTTTGAAACTGTTTGAACCGTTGGGTTAGGGAAGTGATTAGGTAACGGGGCGGGTGTAATGTGTTAAAAGCATGGTGGATACGCCGCTGGTACTTCCTATATATAAGTGCTTTTAACACATTATATATCGTTGCGTTATCTAGATCACTTGGGCAAAGGTTATCAAAACAAAGTTATAATGCAATGTTTTCTAACAATATAAACCGTTCGAGTTTTATTACAAAAACAATTTACGATTTGGGTTGACAAAACAAATGTTTTGAGTTAAGATTCATGGCATCGAGGTTTTATAAATTATAACTTATCTGTTTTAACTTGGTTATTTCAATTCACAATATAAACATTTTACAAAACTAAGTTTTCTAAATATCGAATAACAAGTTGTTTGAGTTATTTCAAAAGGTAAAACGAGCCATGAATCTGACACTCACATAAAACCTATGTACTCGCCGGCATTTTTATGCTGACGTATTTTCACATATGTTTCAGGAACCATAGTTGGTGATGTTTGATGATGATATTGATGCATGCTCACATAGGAATGGACAAGGCCTTAGTGACTTAATAACAATGGAAGTTAATTGTTCATGTTTTGTTTCTAGTTTTGATACAATGTAATACATTTAATTCAATAAAACAGGACTTCAATTCATGTGTTATGAAACAATGATTCTGTTACGACACTCCCCGACGTTTCCGCCGCGGTTTGTTGTTTTAATGCGGTCGGGGTGTGACAATACATGACAAAACTTGCTGTGTGTAACATCTGTGCTTGTAATCATTGTCAACAGTACAATTATCAATAAAACAATGTTATTTGATTCCAATGTTTGTTTATTTATGTTTTACATTTTTCATGTTTGACTTTTATTCAATTTCAAACTCTATATCGCTTTCTGGAGAGTTATACGCAAACTGGTGCGTAAACGTAATCAGTTTAATGCGGCAAATACTCCGGAACATCAACATATACTTAACATACCTTAAATAACCTTTACATAACTTAGAAATAAGTTTTGAAGGCTTTGGTATGGCAAAAACAAGTTAATTCGTCTACAGGGACTAAATTTGACAAACTGCGAAAGTATGCCAATTTGAACTGTAACAGACATTCCGGAACATGACCATAAGTTAAACATACCATGAATATCCTTCACATAGCTTAGAAATAGGCTTTGAGGGGTTCGGTGTGCTAAAATAAACTTTTGGGTCATTCAGGGACTAAAAGCGTCAAAAAGTGCATAAGTTTGCACTTTCGCGCATAACTTACGTTCTGAATACATCCGGACATCCAAAAATTTATGTAAGCACTATAATATTTTATTTTAGTGTTTGGCATGAGAAAAATCCATTCGTCGCGTCATTTGGATCGTTTTTCGCGCTTATGCGCATTCCATCGTAATTAACCAAACAATGCAACCATACGACCAAACGAACCGACATCCGAGATATTTTTGAGCATGTTTGGAGTTCCCTATACTTTAACTTCATTTTAGAGCCTTGAAATGAGGTTAACGGGGCTCAAACGCATCGAAAAAGGCCTTAAACACGTGCAGGGACTAAAACTGTCATTTTTGAAACATTTCTGAAACAGGGGGTGGTGGCGTAGCGCGAGCCCTAAGGGCCTTACCAGTCGCACTACGCGACTGCCTAACCAGATCAGATAAGACTGATTAGTCAGCAGATTTCAGCTGATTAACTCACAACCACACACTCACACTTGCCCTTTCAGCTCATTAGGGGCCATTTTTAGTCACCACAACATTTCAACAAATGTACGCACGAGATTCGATCACGTTATTCAAGAAACGATCTTAACGGTTCGGGAAATACTATAAATACCCCACCCCCATTTGCTTCAAACTCACTAGAATCTGATCTAATGTGCTCTAAGTTGAAACCTTTGTTTCATACCTGAGCTATTTTGATCTAGATTAGCATTCGGGGACCCTTCGTAAGTATTCTTTCGTTCTTTTATTGCTTTTCGAGTCCGAAAGTCAAACTTTGTTTGACTTTATGCTTTGACCAGTTTATGGTCAATGCGAAGTTCGTTTGAACTTCGCAACGTGATTGTAATCACGATGCTTATAGTCCCTTGGGACTATGCCTACTGATTACCACGTTGTCTAGGGTCGTAAGGGTAAGCGATCTAATAAATCGCTTATACCTTCGAACCCGACCCATTTGGTCGATCATTAGGATCCGACCAAACACATTAGGTGACCATAGAATATAGGGAATAACCTTCCGAGGTTATACCTTATGGTCGCTTCGTTTAAGTAGTTGTATGATAGGTAGTTTATATGCCTTAGGTAAATTACCAAAATACCCCTTTGATGCCAAAATTCGTTTTAAACATATGTAACATAACTTTTGACATCTAAACTGATTTGACAACCATATTAGACATGTTAAGGCATATTTTACTTGTCATAGGACTAGTTAGGCGTTCCGAACGCGTTTTACGCGAACGACGCGTTAAAGTAGCCTAAGCTACCTAAACGGGTCGTAATGGGTCACAAACACTTAGGTTAAGTTTCGTTTTAGTATGTGGGCTTTGTTAAACCATATTACACGAGTCTCCATACTCGTTTGGTTTACGAACCCTCATTCTATCCGATCTTCCGATATTAGGTCCGGTTTATTAACATAGTTACCTATATTAGGTGCCGTTTGATTCCGTGATCTCTAGCATTGCTTGGTGGTTATCTTAGGACTTCTGAGCAATCTCAAGTGAGTACATAGACCCCTATTTTACTGTTTTCCAAACTGTTTTGGGGTGAAACACATGTGCCTACTTGTTACTTTCATGCTTTTCATGCTTTCATATCATATGCCTGCTATGTTCGTTAGTACATTATACTTCATGCTTTTCATGATTTCATTACACTTCATGCTATGTATGCCCATTGTGTCCGTACTTAGTACATTGTTTTACATTACATTTCATGCTATGTATGCCCATTGTGTGCGTACTTAGTACATTGTTTTACATTACATTTCATGCTATGTATGCCCATTGTGTGCGTACTTAGTACATTGTTTTACATTACATGTCATGCTATATTTGCCCATTGTGTGCATACTTAGTACATTGTTTCACATTACATCTCATGCTATGTATGCCCATTGTGTGCATACTTAGTACAATTGTTTACATCACATGCTTTCATTTTGGTATGACATTTGGTTTGTTTAACATGGAACAATACATTCATTAACATTAGCTACGCCGTTCGTTAGTAGGTAGTGGTACCATAGGAATTGACAACTCCCGTTCCGGACATCCTAGGTTTGTTTGGATGAAAGGAATGACCGAATTCGATATACATAACTTAGATAAACCTTTAATTTGTTTAAAGGTTTATCGCCACAGTCTCAAGGCTTGGATGTATGCATTTTCACAATACCGCATAAATGTTTGTATCAGTATAGCATGCATTTGTTCCACAAAACATAACTTTGATTTAAACCATGTTTTACTTCAATACCTTGTTTTTGTGCATTTTACATATGGTTTAGTTGATATATTTCACATACCATACATGACATTTTTGGATACACATAACATGATTTACATTAGACATAAACATTTTGACATTGATATACACAATTCATGATTTACATTAAACACAGACATTTGATATGGTTTACACAATAACAGTTTGACATTTGATTATACATAAACAATTTACATTGGTGGTTTGGTTTGAGTAAGTGATTTAAGTAACGAGGCATGTGTAATATGATACAAGCATGGTGGATACGCCGCTGGTACTTCCTATATATAAGTGTTTGTATGGTATTACATATCGTAGCGTTATTTAAATCATTTCAATTTATGACACATGACATTTTATACAAATAACATACTTTTTACAAGACACTGTTTACAAACAACTTATCTTACACAAACCCATTTTTACATGGTTATTCATTTAACCTTACATTTATTTTTACATATCATCTGAACTTATTGTTTTTCAAACGATTTACAAAATAAAGCAAATTACAAGGTTCATGACTAAACATTTTCTCAAACATAAGTCATGAATTCTGTTTTCACAAAACCTATGTATCTCACAGGCATTTTTATGCTGACGTACCTATTTTCACATGTGTTTTCAGGAGATGATGCATAGGACTTATCAAGATACACATAGGCGGACTTGGGCCTTAGTAACAATAAAAGATGCAAGACTAGTTATTTATGTTATGTTTCTTTGATTGTCAAGACATTGTAACTCTTTAAATAAATAAAACAATATTTCAATTTCCATGTGTTATGAAACAATGATTCTGTTACAACACTCCCCGACGTTTTCCGCCACGTTTTGTTGTTCTACGTGGTCGGGGTGTGACAGAAAAGTTGGTATCAGAGCTCATGGTTATAGGGAATTAGGTTATTAGTAATACTTTGACCTAGTCTATAACCTTCCTAGGACCCTAACGCGAGTTTACTTGCGTTTAGTCATAAAACAATAATGTCACCTATCCTTAGGCGACAACCACAACAAGAACATAAATTTCAAAACCGCTTTGAAAACTAATCATCTGTTCTAGGATGATTGATTACTAGGTTTTGAACCCTCTATTGTAAGGTTTTGAACCCTCTGTTATAAGGTTTTGAACCCTCAGTTATAAGGTTTTGAACCCTCAGTTATAAGGTTTTGAACCCCTTTGAGTTTTCAAATCTCGTCAAAGTTTGGGTCGTATAATGTGAACACGTGCAAACTGGAAGAGTGAATGCCTGTATCCTGAGTTTTCTGTCTAAGGCTAGAGTGTTCGTACAAATCCGCAGTATCGGACCAGTCACTCTTACCTGGGAACTCTTGGGGTGAGTGTTCACTTATAGGCGAGCATGTCTTCAGTGATACATTAATATGATCCGTTTACTTTGATTAGTCACCATCTCATTTGTTTGCCTTAGGTAACAAACAAATGATCGCAATTTCTATGTGTTGTTATTTTGTTCTATTTGCCGATAACATTTCATTTGTTTCCTCCTATGTCTTTCATTTTCTTCCAGAATGTCTCTTCATCACGATGACGCCTAGATATCCAAGCAGACTGCCAAATTCGCTCAGCGAATAGGCGAAGTAGTCCTGAAGACTGTTGAATTAGCTACTGCCATGTATCGTCTCCAGGATGAAGCCACTCAAGAGTCACCAAGACAGGCAGGACCTAGTCAGGTGACAACACCATCAGCCAAGAAACCAATCGAGGAATCAAAGACCATTGATGAACGATCCCCTAAGAAGTCAAAGAAGCGAAAGGCTTCTCAGAACTTCGCCGTGGTCGCTCACAATGGTCAAGCCGTCTCCAACCAACCAGCTCAACCCCCTGCTAGGAAGCCATACAATGGAACTGCACCCTTGTGCAACCAATGTAACCTTCATCATCATGCTAGGGTGAGGTGCCGCAAATGCCAGATTTGTGGACTTATAGGTCATACAGCAAGGGTTTGCCCAACTGCAGCTGTACCAAATCAAGCTGGCGACACTCCTACTCAAGCTCATTTCTCACGAGGGTCTTGCTACAACTGTGGCGAGATGGGCCATTTCCAAAGGGATTGCCCAAAGCTTGCTAATGCAAATCTGACCCACGGATGAGCAGTTGGCTGAGTAGAAGATGTTGCTGTCTTATGCTTTTGTTTCCTTCGTTTTCTAGTAATGTGAAACAATATGTCTTGTTCATAAATAAAAGTTGTTGTTCGCAATTCTGATATACAAGTATAGTTACATGTGTGTATGGCATTTCCCTATAATACCTACATTAAGGAACTATGTTCCTTACAAACTACTTTTGTGAATTTCCCATTTTTGTGTCTACTCATGATTCCCTCGAAAAATTTTAAAGTACTCGTTTCATCCCAGGAGACGAAGTACAATAAATAAAGGGAAATTATGAGTAATCGTGCTTTTTGCACATCTATGCCATTACATCCTTGGTTAGATAACTAAGGATATTTTCAAATCTCATACCCATTACGTTTTGATTTTTCAACATACACAGTACAAGTATTTCAAAAACAATCTTCATGATCTCAAAACATTTCATATAGTTTGAAAACATTTTTTTATGCATTGTCTATGTTATTTCAAAAACATTGGCTATGCTTTCAAAAACAACCTTCATAATTTCAAAATGTTTCATATAGTCTGAAAACAATATTAACACAGTACATTTTCTTATCAAGTGCATGATTTCGAAAAGCATCATTCATATTTTCAAAAACCTTATACATAATTTCAAAATTCACGTCGCATGATTTTAAAAACATTTTGTAAAAATATCTACCTAATACACCTACTTTATGATTTCAAAAGTATTATATATAAGGTTTCAAAAACGTTAAACACATTTTTCTTAAAAGAACCCCATGCATAGTTTTCAAAAATATTTTCTTCATACATTGACTTAACCTTCAAATTCGGTTTCATATGTCGCCTTGACATATCAAGCATCTCAACTTCATAAGCATTCTTACTTCATGTTTTGACATAAGCACATCCAGTGCAAGGTTCAAAACATCTTCAACTTCTAAAATCCATATGGATCTTTTTATCTTCACAATTAGATCCTTGTGAATAATTGTCATGCAAATCAGAGTCCTTAATTGGATTCCTTATGTACCTAAATTCGAACATTTCGGTTCCTGATAATCGAAATCGAATTTTCTTTTTGAATCTTTCTATCTTTATAGTTAGATTCTTGACAACGTTTAAAATACCAAATGAAATCCACGGAATGAATTCCTAGTGTGCTTTAAATGCATGTACGCAATTAACAAACAATTTTGTGGTTATGTGACTATGTGTTTATACACCTTATGTTTTCTTTTATGCATTTTGTGCTTTTACACTATGGATATTCGTTATCCAAATCCTCGCAGAATCTTTCATATCTTCATATGAGGGATTCGTGTAACACCTGTGCCTCCACGGCCATCAAACAAATACCAAACCAATGAAATATTGTATTTCATACTTGGGATTTGTAAAAATATGTGTATCTTTTACACATATCAACTCTTGTTTGATTTTAAGCTTTAAATCGCTTTCTGGAGGGTTATACGCGCTCTGATGCGTAAATATAACCAGTTTAATCCAACGAACACTCCGGAATAGTGAAATAGGCTTAACATACCTTAAATAACCTTTACATAACTTAGATATAAGTTTTGGAAGGTTTGGTGTGGTGAAATCAAAGTTTTTTTTTTTTTTGGGTAAAGGGTTACCCCGGTGATTCTATATATTCACAACCAAATAAAAACAAGTAGTGTAGAGAGTCTACACTAGTTCAATCAAGGGGCATTCCCCAAGAAAGTAAAACAAAACATACCAAATCTACAAAAAAAACAACCAAAAGGAAAAACACCTAGACAAGACTTCTAGATTGTCCAACACACAGCTATTCATCCCCCATCATCATCCTTATCTTTCGTATGGATCTTCCATTCTTCAAGAACTCTGCGCACCCTTACGGTATTCTTCAGTTTTGCTCCCATTAACTTGTACCGAACTGTTTTCACAATTACTTCACTAACCTTCTCAGGCGGTCTTAATTGGTTTCTGAACAATCTGGCATTCCTCTCTTGCCAAATACTATATGCAGCAGCAGCTACAAGTAATTTAGCAACATAAGTATCGACCTGCTTCTGTTGAGTACGAGAACAAAGCCAGCTAACTATATCACTCCATTTTGGCGAGACCGTATCCATCCCCACACTATTTCTGACTGTACACCACACTTGAGATGCATATTTACATTCGAAAAACAAGTGCTTATGAGAATCAAAATTTTCGTAACACAATAAACAGCACATCATGTTCATGTTTTTTCTCCGAGCGAAATCCCATTTCAGAATTTTATCTTGTGTTAGAAGCTTACCTTTCATAATCAACCACATCATGAACGCATGTTTCGGGATACATTGGCCGAACCAGACAATTTTACTCCAATCGACTTCCGGTTCTCTATGCCGAAGAGAATGCCATACCCCCGAAGACGAGAACTCATTAAAATCATCACCATCTTTCCATAATAATCTATCGACTTTTGCAGCCTGCAAATGAACTTGATCAATCTGATTAAGAACCGGAAATAAATCCCTCCAAGCCGTAGGCCACAACCAAGCACCATTAGAGTACACATCAGCCACGGAGTTATCCAACCTGAAATCTGCATCCGCAATGTTCCTGGCCGACACAAACTCAGCCAGCGGCCCCACAACACTCCAATTATCGAACCATGCTGAAGTATTAACTCCATTACCCAAGTCCGACCAAATATGCTTCCTAACCAATGGCCGTAATTGAGTGATTTTCCGCCAAGACCAACAACTATTCGACGGAGTTTTGCTAACCCAAAAACTCTTATCTTTTAACCGGTACGAATATATCCAATCAACCCATAGAGAGTCACGCTTTGAAACAATACTCCAAATATGAGAAGACATTAAAGCTTTATTCATATCACCAATTCGTCTAATACCCAACCCCCCTTCATATTTAGGCGTACAAACCAACTTCCAAGACACTTTAGATTTACCTTTGCTGAACGTAGAATCCTGAGACCATAGGAAATTTCTCATTTTAGTTTCTAATTCCTGAATGATCCGAGCTGGTAAGATGAAAACCGATGACCAGTAAATATGCATCGAGGAAAGAACTGAAATAATAAGTTGAAGCCTTCCTGCAAATGATAAAAGTTTGTTCCTCCAATGCGTAATTCGTTTTTCCAATCTCTCAACAAGCACCCGACAATCATTGTAACCAAGCCTAGCTGAAATGAGAGGAACCCCCAAGTACTTCACGGGTAATTTTCCTTCCGTAAAAGGCATAATATCCAGAATAGCTTGTTTGACCTGATCTTTAACATTACAGAAGAAAATCGTGCTTTTTTGGTTACTAGGAACCAATCCGGACATCTTAGTGAATTTCGCAAGAGAAGACATAATACAATTAGCTGAATTCACTTCCCCTTTTGCAAAGAGAAATAAATCATCCGCAAAACAAAGATTTATAATCTGCTGCCTTTCACATCTGTTATGGAACTTAAAAGAAGAATCAATTCTGACCGAATGATGAAGAATACCAGTTAATACCTCCATAACAAGAGTAAATAGATAAGGGGATACTGGATCTCCTTGCCTCAACCCACGCTTCCCTTTGAAAAAACCATGCACCGTGCCATTAACACAGACCGAAAATGAGGTTGTTGAAACACACGTCATAATCCACCCAACCATTTTGCTATGGAAACCGAACCCATTTAGAACATTTTTAAGAAACCTCCAATCGACCGTATCATACGCTTTCTGAATATCTACTTTAAACGCACATCTAGGAGGACCCACGTCTCTGTGATAATCATGCATTAACTCTTGGGTTAAAAGGATGTTATCCGAAATTTTCCGACCAGGAACAAAAGCAGATTGGTTGATGCTAACAATGTCTTTTAGAACCCCTTTGATTCTTTCTGAAATAATTTTACTAATACATTTATAGAAGACATTACAACAAGCAATCGGACGGAAATCAGTCACACTCATAGGAGTCGAAACCTTAGGAATAAGAACAATAAGAGTATGGTTCATTTCCCGAAGCATATTACCAGTCTCGAAAAAATCCATAATGGCTTTAGAAACATCCGTGCCAACCAGAGACCACGCACTTTTGAAAAAAGCCGCTGTATACCCATCCGGTCCAGGAGCTTTGTCATTACCAATAGAAAACATAGCTTTTCTGACCTCCTCCATAGTTACCTGTCTAACCATATTAGTTGCAACATTATGAGATAATCTGTGCGGAAATAAATCCGGAGCCGGCTCCAACGAAATATCACCTTGAGAACCAAAAAATTTCTCATAGTGCTGAACAAACGCTTTAAACACCATATCACCTTCATAAGTAGTCCCACCTACATCTTTAATAACCTTTAATCGCTTACAGGGACTAAAGTTGACAAACTGCGAAAGTATGCCAATTTGAACTGTAACAGACATTCCGGAACATGACCATAAGTTAAACATACCATAAATATCCTTTACATAGCTTAGAAATAGGCTTTGAGGTGTTCGGTGTGCTAAAATAAACTTTTGTGTCATTCAGGGACTAAAAGTGTCAAAAAGTGCACAAGTTTGCATTTTTACGCATAACTTACGTTCTGAATACATCTGGACATCCAAAAATTTATGTAAGCATGACTACATTATATTTTAGTGTTCGCCTTAAGAAAAATCCATTCGTCGCGTCATTTGGATCGTTTTTCGCGCTTATGCGCATTCCGTCGTAATTAAGCGAACGTCGCGATCGTACGGCCAAACGAACCGACATCGGAGATATTTTTGAGCATGTTTTGAGTTCCCTATACTTTAACTTCATTTTAGAGCCTTGAAATGAGGTTAACGGGGTTCAAACGCATCGAAAATCGCTTAAACGGGCTGCAGGGACTAAACCTGTCACTTTTGAAACTTTTCTGAAACAGGGGGGTCAGTGGCGTAGCGCGACTGCCTAGGCCCTTACCGTCGCGCTACGCGACTGCCTATTCTGGGCAGAAACATGCAGAAAACTCATTTTTCGCATTTTCGGGACCAGATTCGATGTATCGACAGCTGTTTACAGCTGTTAACCACTCCTAATCTCTCTTCCACATGTTGATACCCTATGGTTAGTGGCAATTTAGTCACCATAACATTCCGACACTTGTACGGTTGTGATTAAGGCACGTTTTCCATGAAACGATCTTAACGGTTCGGGTATTACTATAAATACCCCATCACCCCAACCTCATTTCTTACAAGAATTCTGATTTTGAGAGCTCTAAGTTGAAACCATTGTTTCATACCTGAGTTCTTGGATCGGGATTAGCATTCGGGGACCCTTCGTAAGTATTCTTTCGTTCTTTTCCTTATTTTACTGCTTTTCGAGTCAGAAAGTCAAACTTTGTTTGACTTTCAGCGTTGACCAGTAATGGTCAATGCGAAGTTCGTTTGAACTTCGCAACCTGAGTGTAATCACGTTGGTTATAGTCCCTTGGGACTATGCCCACTGATTACCACGTTGTCTAGGGTCGTAGGGTAGGCGATCTAATAAATCGCCTATACCTTCGAACTCGACCCATTTGGTCGATCATTAGGATCCGACCAAATACAGTAGGTGACCATAGTAGGTAGGGAATAACCTTCCAAGGTTATACCCTATGGTCACATCGTTTGAGTAGTTGTATGATAGGTAGTTTATATGCCTTAGGTAAATTACCAGAATACCCTTTTCATGTATAATTGGTAATTAAGCATATGTAACCTAAACTTTTGTCACATAACTGATTATGTAACATGTTTAGGCATATAACACTTGTCATAGGACTAGTTAGACGGTCCGAACGCGTTTCACGCGCACGACGCGTTGAAGTAGCATATGTTACCTTAATGGGTCGCGATGGGTCGAAAGCGCTTAGGTTTGGTCTCATTGTAGTATGTAGGCCTTGTTAAACCATATCATATGAGTTCCAACACTCATTTGGTTTACCAAGCCTCATCCTATCCGATCTCCCGATTTAAGTCCGGTTTATTTATATAGTTTAGATTTGCCGACTGATTCCGTGCTCTCTCTAGCTTTGTTTGGTTGTTGTTCAAGACCTCCAAGCATTCTCAGGCGAGTACATTATTCCCCTCTTTTACTGTTTTCAACTGTTTTGGGGTGACTCATATGTGCTAAATGTTTTCGATGTTATAACGATGATTTCAAAAACGATTAAGACGATTTATACAAAACTAATAACGATTTCATAAAGTGAACAAACTTGTTGGTTGTAGTTACATAACAAATGACATTCATTAGCAATGATCAAGCCGACCAGTATTAGGTTATGGTACCATAGGATCTGACAAATCCCGTTATTTACTACACCCGTGGTTATGTGTGGGTATGGTAGGTAGCGACTGAATCTGTAATTATTAATTTACCCTATGGAGGTTTGTTAATACGAAAACGAGAAGCGACGAAAACGAGAAGCGACGAAAACGAGAAGCGATGAAAGTCACGAAGGTTTGAATGTTATTAGCGAGACGACCTTATAAGTAGTTTCACGACCTAAAACGAATTAAACGATTAACGATTGGGTTTCACACGATGTTTTAACGATTGGGTAAACGATTGGCTTCAAAGCGATATACGATATTATTTTGGTTATACATATTACATGATTTACATTTGGGCATGAACATTACTTTGGTGGTTTGGTTTGGATTAAGTGATTAAGTAACGATGCGTGTGGAATATGATACAAGCATGGTGGATACGCCGCTGGTACTTCCCATATATAAGTGTTTGTATGGTATTACATATTGTAGCGTTATTTGAATCATTTCAGTTTGAGACATAGAACATTTTATACAAGTAACATACTTTTCACAAGACATTTATTTACAAACAACTTATCTTATACAAACTCATTTTACATGGTTATTCATTTAATCATGCATTATTCTCTTATTTATACATATCACCTGAACTTATCATTGTTTTTCAAATAATTTACTAAAACAAATGTTTTTGGGTTAAGAGTCATGGCTACGAGGTTTTACAAATTATAACCCGCTTGATTTGAGTTGGTTAATTAAGTTGCAATATTATACTCTTTTCAAAACAAGGTTTTTAAATAAAGTATTGCAACGTCTAAACTAGCCATGATTTCGACACTCCTACAAAACCTATGTACTCGCCAGCATTTCTTTGCTGACCTCGTTTTCACATATGTTTCAGGTATTGTTGAATGATATCGATTGATAAGATGCATGCTCACATAGGACTGGACAAGGCCTTAGTGACTCAATAACAATGATAGATTATGTTTAAATTGTGTAATTAGATTTCCAGACGATGTAATTATTCAATGTTTAATAAAACGAAACACTTTTGGTATCCATGGTTATGAAACATTAATTCTGTTGCAACACGCCCCGATGTTTCCGCCGCGCTTTGTTGTTTTACGCGGTCGGGGTGTGACAGAAAAGATGGTATCAGAGCCAATGGTTATAGGGAATTAGGTTATTAGTAATTAGTAATGCTTTGACCTAGTCTATAACCTTCTTAGGACCCTAACGCGAGTTTACTTGCGTTTAGTCATAAAACAATACCGTCACCTATCCTTAGGCGACGACCACAACAAGAACATAAATTTCAAAACCGCTTTGAAAATTAATCACCTGTTCTAGGATGATTGATTACTAGGTTTTGAACCCTCTATTGTAAGGTTTTGAACTCTCTATTATATGGTTTTGAACCTCTTTGAGTTTTCAAAACTTCGTCAAGGTTTTGGGTTTTAAATAATGTGAACACGTGCAAACTGGAAGGGTGAATGCCTGTATTCTGGGTTTTCTGGCTAGGCAAGCACTTCGTATACATCTCATCAGACGCGAGACCAGTTGTGCTTACCTGGGAATTCTTGGGATGAGTGTTCACTTATTAGGCGAGCATGTCTTCGCGATACATTATTTTTGACCCATTTACTTTGATCAGTCACCGTCTCATTTGTTTGCCTTAGGTAACAAACAAATGATCGCAATCTTCATGCGTTATCATTCTGTTTTGATTGTCCAATAATCTTTCACCTGTTTCTCCCTATGCCTTTCTTTTTCTTCAAGAATGTCTCTTCATCACGATGACGCCCAGATATCTGAGCAAGCAGCCAAAATTCGCTCAGCGAATAGGCGAAGTAGCCCTGAAGACTGTTGAATTAGCTACTGCCATGTATCATCTCCAGGATGAAGCCACTCAAGAGTCACCAAGACAGGCAGGACCTAGTCAGGTGACAGCACCATCAGCCAAGAAACCAATCGAGGAATCAAAGACCATGGATGAACGATCCCCTAAGAAGTCAAAGAAGCGAAAGGCTTCTCAGAACTTCGCCATGGTCGCTCACAATGGTAAAGCAGTCCCCAACCAACCAGCTCAACCCCCTGCTAGGTGTGTATGGCCTTTCCTATGATACCTACATCAAGGAACTATGTACCTTACAACCTACTCTTGTGATTTCTCTCTCTCAAATGATTGCTCATGATTCCCTCGAAAATTTTAAGTACTCGTTTCACTCTAAGAAACAAAGTACAGAAAATTAAGTGACATTTTGAGTAATCGTGCTTTTCGCACATCTGTGCCTTTAAATCCTTGGTTAGATAACTAAGGGTATTTTCAAATCTCATACCCATTACGTTTTGATTTTTCAACATACACAGTACCAGTATTTCAAAACAATCTTCATGATCTCAAAACATTTCATATAGTTTGAAAACAATTTTTCTAGATGCATTGTCTGTGTTATTTCAAAAACATTGGCCATGTTATCAAAACCAACCTTTCTAATTTCAAAATATTTCATATAGTCTGAAGACAATATTAACACAATACATTTTCTGATCAAGTGCATGATTTCGAAAAGCATCATTCATGTATTTCAAAAACCTTATACATAATTTCAAAATTCATTTCGCATGATTTTAAAACATTTTTGTAAATATATCTACCTATTACACCTACTTTATGATTTCAAAAAAAAAAAAAAATTATATATAAGGTTTCAAAAACGTTAAACACATTTTTCTTAAAAGAACCCCATGCATAGTTTTCAAAAATATTTTCCTCATACATTGACTTTGTTGGACTCTGTATGCCCAAGACACATATTAAATTGATGTGGCTAGTACGTTATGATCCAAGTCGGGTCATACCCAATAACAAGCTAGACAAACACCTACAATATTTATTTATGATATGATCAAACAAATAAATATTAACACTTACAATATTTAGAAATTGGTTTTCTAAATAATTACACTTGACAAACTAATAAATTATGTGGATAATTTATTTTGAGAGAATATTTTATTTTGTTATTTAATAGGTTAAATAACAAATTAAAAGGTTGCATATTGTTTATAAAATGTTATATTAAGTTTTATAAAAGTTATAAAACTTAAATTAAAGACAAAGAGACAAGCTTTAAAATTCTAATTGGGTGAAATGGGTGGTGGCTTGGGCCGCCCCTAATACCTCTTCCCAAGGTGTCTTCCCCACTAAAATTACATGCAATTTTTAGATTTACAAGGCACTTGATTTTAAAGGTTTGCAACTCTCTCTCTCTCTCTAACAAGAACACAACATTTTTCAAGTGTATGAGCTCCTTTTTCTCTCTAATATTTTCGGCCAAGAGCTGATTTTAGAGGGATTTTTGTGAGTTTCAAGTGTAGAAATCCTAGCAATCTCAAGGTGTTTGTTGGAGCTTTCGGGTATACTAGCATGAGGCTTTCTCGTTTGGAAGCTACCATTCAAGATTCATCATCATCTTCCATCTCCTTGCTCCAAAGAAAGGTTGAACTCTCAAACACCCTATGGTTGTATTTTGATAGCATGTATGTCATATATGGATCCGGGTTTTGGGTTTTTGCATTTAAAAGAGTTTTAAATCTTGTAAAGTAACATGTTTTAAATCCTTATTCCGCTGCGTTTTAATTTTATTCGGATAAAATTAGCTTTGATAAACATGTACAAAACCCAACAATGGCATCTAGAGCCGCTTATATGAGTGCATGCTTCATTGGATTTAAAATTTTCGGGTTTTGGGTTTGGTTAAACCCTATGGCCGAAAGTTTTGACCATGGTTCTCCTTTTATTTTTCAAGATTTATTTCCTACATGCATAAAGGAATCTTGAAAAAATTATATCATATGGATGATTTGTTTTGTTTGGACAAAAACCCACATTTTTCGGTTTTTTATTCTTGGCCGAAAAATATAGGTTGTAAAAGGAAACCATTATTTTGCTCTTGAAATTTATATATATTTGGATATATATATTTTAGTGTTCATAACCTAGCCATGACCTTGTGTGAATATGTTTGTGTTTGTGATTTTGTTAATTATTTAATGGGTTGTAATTATTGTTTTGTCTTCCACTTGTAAAAATATGTAATTTATTTATTTTCATTTGGTATGTAAGTAAATAGATTAGATGCATTTATTTTACTAGAAAAAATGTATTAGGATACTTTTATGTAAAAGAAGATGCACACAAAATGCGGTTTTGGTTTTTTCCAATTTCGGGCAAAAAGGACTTCATAGTTCTTAACGGGATTTAAGCCCGATAACCAAAACACATTTTTGAAGTCCAAAGGAGTTTGGAGCTGAATTTAAAAGACATTTGGAAGCTCAAAGAATGTGAAGAAATCACAACACAAGATGAAGACTTGAAGCATTTGGATGCGGGATCAAGTGGGAGTTCACCGACACTTTTTTTGTGTCCATATTCACCCTTTAGGAAGGACCTTTTGACACACTTGTTTCGGCTAACAAGTGTGGTCAAAATAGTTGGCTATGGTTATGCACCTTTTATCATATGTGTTGTGCTTGTATGGTTGTTTGGATGATATTTGGATATGCATACTTAACAACTAATAACCCGTAACAAGCTTAAAATTGGTTCTTACAAAATCATTAAAACGATTAATAAAAGGTTTATTAAAAATTAATGATTTTATAATAAAATGGGTTTTATTTAAAGAACCTTGAAAATTGGTTTTCACTAAAGTACCATTGATTTGAATGCATGCAAATATATGGTACATAAAATTTTTCTAAACTAGAATTTTGAAAAATAAAAAATCCCTTTTATAAAACAAGTCAAACACCATCCTTTTATACAACACTCAAATTACTTGGGAACTCTTTGTGGGATAAAGGTCACCTAACCACATTTGAGGAAACTTGTATATTTGAGGTGGGTTTACCATGTTTGTGGGATAAAGGTCACCTAACCACTTATGTGTATAAACTCACACGTGTGTGTAAGTTGGACGACTTGATTTGGAAACCATGAACTTAGGGTCACCGAAGCATGGCGAACAAATGGTGTTGATGGGATTAAACATGCCAACTAAACATAAAGATGTTTAACCGATCCCATATGGCTAGAAGTTGCAAAGGGTTGCAATTGTCAAACGTTGACTACCTTGTTAATTTAAATAATGGGATAAAGGTCACCTAACCAATATTTAAATGTAACGTTGGATTCTAGATTTTAATTATTAATTGTCTATGAGACGTTAAAAGGGTATTAATGATTAAAATTTTAATACCAAAATTGAACTTTGTTAAATTTTGTAGATGGCCGCTAACAATGCAAACCCGATTAATCAAACCGTCCGTAACCTATCACTAAGAACCATCCTTGAAAAGGATCGTCTCAACCATAACAACTTCATGGATTGGTTTCGAAACTTGAGAATTGTTCTCAAGCAAGAGAAAATATCCTACGTGTTGGACGATCCTATTCCCGATCAACCCGACGAGGAAGATGTAGAAGCCTACAATGATTGGGTTAAGTATACCGAGGACTCCATGCAAGCCTCTTGCCTCATGTTGGGAACTATGATTCCCGAGATTCAAAAGGACTTTGAACATCATGGGGCATACGACATGATTACCCAATTGAAGGAAATGTTCCTACAACAAGCAAGGGTAGAACGCTTCGAAACGGTTCGAGCGCTTCATGCATGTCGGATGGAGGAAACCCAATCGGTCTCATCTTATGTCCTTAAGATGAAAAGCCACATTGATCGCCTCGAAAGGCTCAATTGTCCCGTCTCTAAAGAGTTGGCTACGGATTTGATCCTCAACTCTTTAACAAAGAAATTTGAGAGCTTTGTCATGAACTATAACATGAATGGATGGGACAAGAGCATTGGTGAGCTTCATGCAATGCTCAAAACGGCCGAAGCGGGAATGGGTAAAAAGGCTTTACCCGTTCTAACGATCAATGAGGGAGGCAAGAAGGGACATCACTCCGACTCCAAGGCAAATGTTGCCAAAGGGAAGGGACACGTCAAAGGGAAGGGAAAAAGAAAGGCTAAAGCAGAACCACCAAAACCAAAAGAGAAGAAGGCAAAGGTTGCCACGAGCGATCCATGCTTTGAGTGTGGAGAGATAGGGCATTGGAAAAGGAATTGTCCAACCTATCTCAAAGAGTTGAAAAACAAGAGGGATGCAGGGCAAACCTCAGGTACAATCTTTATGATACATATTGATCTAAATGTTATTTCTTCTAACACATGGGTATTAGATACCGGATGTGGAACTCATATTTGCAATTCGTTGCAGGGGTTCAAAAGAAATAAGCATTACAAGAAGGGAGACACTAGTCTCTTTATGGGCAATGGAGCGAAGGTTCAAGTTGAAGCCCAAGGAGACTATGTTTTAAAACTTCCAAGTGGTTTGGAAATTTGTTTGAAAAATGTTTTGTATGCTCCTAGTTTGACTAGGAACATTATTTCTGTTTCCCTTTTAAGACAATATGGATTTGATTTGAAGTTTGTGAACAATGAAATTTATGCTTTGATGAATGACATGTTCTACTTTAAAGCTACGCCTTCAAATGGTATTTATGAATTGGTTCATGATAATACATCATTTGATAATTCGATGTACCAAGCAAACACCAAGAAACTCAAAATGGATTTGAATGAGACCTATCTTTGGCATTGTCGTCTTGGTCATATAAACAGAAATCGCATGCAAACACTTCAAAAGAATGGTCTTTTGGAAACAAATTAAATTGGTTCATTTGATACATGCGAATCTTGTTTACAAGGTAAAATGACCAAGAAACCCTTTAGTGGCACAAACCAAAGGGCAAAAGATTTATTAGGCATCATACATTCGGATGTATGTGGTCCTTTTAAGCCAATGACTAGGAATGGTGAAAGATACTTCGTAACTTTTACCGACGACTTCAGTCGTTATGGTTATGTGTACTTGCTAAGACACAAAGATGAAGTTTTTGAAACGTTCAAAATCTTCCAAAACGAAGTAGAGAATCAACTCACCAAGACAATCAAAGTTCTTCGTTCCGATAGAGGAGGTGAATACCTTAGTGATGCTTTTCAAGATCATCTTAGGAGTTGTGGGATCATCTCACAACTTACTCCACCTGGAACACCACAACATAATGGTGTGTCTGAGAGGAGGAATCGAACTCTATTGGATATGGTTCGATCTATGATGGCTAGAAGCACATTGCCTCTATCATTTTGGGGTTACGCTTTGCTCTCCGCGGCTCGTATATTAAATATGGCCCCAACCAAGAAAGTGGATAAGACACCTTTTGAAATATGGCATGGAACGGTTCCATCATTATCATATTTAAAGGTATGGGGTTGTGATGCTTATGTGAAGCAATACACCCCAAACAAGTTAGAAGTACGATCCATTAAGTGTATCTTCGTAGGATATCCTAAAGATGATATAGGATATTATTTCTACGATCCAACAGAGCAAAAGGTATTTGTTGCTCGAAAGGGTAAGTTCTTGGAGGATAAGTTCCTTATGGAAGGAACTAGTAGAACAGTGGAACTTGATGAGGATCAAGAACCACAAGCCGATACACGTTTGGTTGATACTAGCATTCAACAAGAGGTTGTTGAAAATGATCAAATGGTTGATCAACATACACAAAACGTTCGCAAATCTGGTAGAATTAGTAATCCACCTGAAAGATATGGATTTTTCATGGATGGATGCTATGTGGTAGATTCAGATGAACCAACCACATACCATGATGCAATGTCGAAATCCGATTGCGACAAATGGCTTGAGGCTATGAACGTAGAGATGCAATCCATGTATGACAACCAAGTTTGGGAATTGGTTGTGCCACCTCTTAACTCCAAAGTAGTTGGAAGTAAGTGGGTTTTCAAGAAGAAAACAGATATGCATGGTAACTTGGATACTTATAAAGCGAGACTTGTAGCAAAAGGTTTCACTCAAACTCAAGGGGTTGATTATGATGAGACCTTCTCGCCAGTGGCAATGCTAAAGTCGATTAGGATATTATTTGCCATAGCTGCATATTATGACTATGAGATTTGGCAAATGGATGTCAAAACGGCTTTCCTCAATGGATATCTTGATGAAGATGTCTATATGGTTCAGCCTGAAGGTTTCGTCGATCCAAAACATCCTAACAAAGTGTGCAAGTTAAAGAAATCAATCTATGGATTGAAACAAGCATCGAGAAGTTGGAATCACCGTTTTGATGAAGAAATTAGGAATTTTGGATTCATCAAGAACGGGGATGAAGCTTGTGTGTATAAGAAAGCTAGTGGGAGCACCGTCACTTTCTTAGTATTGTATGTCGATGACATTCTACTATTTGGAAATGACATTCCAACCATGGAAGGTGTAAAAGCCTGGCTTGGAAGATGTTTTTCCATTAAAGATCTTGGAGAAGCTGCCTATATTTTGGGAATAAAGATCTATAGGGATAGATCTAGGCGCTTGATAGGTTTAAACCAAAGTGCATACATTGACAAAGTCTTGAAAAGGTTCAAGATGGAGAACTCTAAGAAAGGTTTGGTACCTATTCAAAAGGGGACAATATTGAATGTGACTCAATGTCCAAGCTCAAAGGATGAGCAAGAAAGAATGAAAGGAATCCCATATGCGTCTGCTATAGGATCCATAATGTATGCAATGATATGCACTAGACCGGACGTGTCATGCGCTTTAAGCATGACAAGTAGATACCAGCAAAATCCAGGTAACAGTCATTGGATGGCTGTTAAGAGCATATTGAAATACCTTAGGAGGACTAAGGATATGTTTCTAATATATGGATCTGGTGAAGAGGAACTCGTTGTAAAAGGTTACACGGATGCGAGTTTCCAAACTGATCGAGATGGTTCTCGATCACAATCTGGGTATGTCTTCATTTTGAATGGAGCTGCAGTCTCTTGGAAGAGCTCGAAGCAGGATGTTGTAGCATTGTCCACTACAGAATCAGAATACATCGCCGCCTCATTGGCAGCACAAGAAGCTGCATGGTTAAAGAAGTTCATTGCTGACCTAGGGGTAGTCCCTACCATTCAAGACCCCCTAGAGATCTTTTGTGATAACGAGGGTGCGATTGCTCAAATCAAAGAACCTCGTGCACATCAAAAGACTAGGCACATTGAGCGGAGATTCAACTACATAAGGGATGAAGTTGAAAAAGGAAAGATATGTATTCGCAAAGTTCACACCGATCAAAACATTGCGGATCCACTCACGAAGCTCCTTGAACGGCCAAAACATGAGGGTCATACTTGTGCCTTAGGACTTCGGTATTCTAGTGATTGGATTTGATCTATTTTGTATTTGGATATTGGAACAATTGTTATTTTAACTCTTTTATGGTATTTTGAGTTATGTTCCATTTTAGCATGTTTAAATCCGTGAATAAATTAATTATTCTAAATGTCCGTAGTCGATCATAATTGTGGGAACAAATATGAATGTAAGACTATTATGAACTTGGATTGGTGGATATTCATTAGGTATGAATATAGAGCAAAGTGTTGCTGCCAAAGTTCATAGATATTTGTGGGATACAAATATTGGACTGACCTGCTCTCAAATGTTACTGCATGGAATCATTTATGATTGATCATAAGTAAATTTGAGCAAAGGCGAATATCATAGTATCCTCTGACCTGAGATACATATTGGGTCTTGATATTCACCAAATATTATGCCTTGACTTAATTCTTCGCTGTCTGTAATAAGATAGTACATAAGACTAAGCTCAGGTATAGTGCGAGGTGATTGTGAGAGACGTATGTAGTCAAGAAGGGATTTGTTCCTCTTATTCGTTGAGAGTAAGATGTCTAAGGCCTGCTTAAGTTAAATCAACAGAGAATGATCACACTGTGTCTCTGGATTTGACATGACATCTGTAACGAAAGGATAAATGATAGATTCACCTAAATCATGTTCAAGTAAGGGACTTGAAGGGGATGATGTTATTGAATGGCACTTCGTCATACGTATTAGGGGTAGTAAACCGTTGTTAGGCGTCATTTACTGCTTGCATCAATCTTCTATGTATCTTGTGCAAGTGGGAGATTGTTGGACTCTGTATGCCCAAGACACATATTAAATTGATGTGGCTAGTACGTTATGATCCAAGTCGGGTCATACCCAATAACAAGCTAGACAAACACCTACAATATTTATTTATGATATGATCAAACAAATAAATATTAACACTTACAATATTTAGAAATTGGTTTTCTAAATAATTACACTTGACAAACTAATAAATTATGTGGATAATTTATTTTGAGAGAATATTTTATTTTGTTATTTAATAGGTTAAATAACAAATTAAAAGGTTGCATATTGTTTATAAAATGTTATATTAAGTTTTATAAAAGTTATAAAACTTAAATTAAAGACAAAGAGACAAGCTTTAAAATTCTAATTGGGTGAAATGGGTGGTGGCTTGGGCCGCCCCTAATACCTCTTCCCAAGGTGTCTTCCCCACTAAAATTACATGCAATTTTTAGATTTACAAGGCACTTGATTTTAAAGGTTTGCAACTCTCTCTCTCTCTAACAAGAACACAACATTTTTCAAGTGTATGAGCTCCTTTTTCTCTCTAATATTTTCGGCCAAGAGCTGATTTTAGAGGGATTTTTGTGAGTTTCAAGTGTAGAAATCCTAGCAATCTCAAGGTGTTTGTTGGAGCTTTCGGGTATACTAGCTTGAGGCTTTCTCGTTTGGAAGCTACCATTCAAGATTCATCATCATCTTCCATCTCCTTGCTCCAAAGAAAGGTTGAACTCTCAAACACCCTATGGTTGTATTTTGATAGCATGTATGTCATATATGGATCCGGGTTTTGGGTTTTTGCATTTAAAAGAGTTTTAAATCTTGTAAAGTAACATGTTTTAAATCCTTATTCCGCTGCGTTTTAATTTTATTCGGATAAAATTAGCTTTGATAAACATGTACAAAACCCAACAGACTTAACCTTCAAATTCCGCTTCATATGTCGCCTTGACATATCAGGCATCTCAACTTCATAAGCATTTTACATCATGTTTTGACCTAAGCACATCCAGTGCAAGGTTTTAAAACATCTTCAACTTCTAAAATTCATATGGGATCTTTTTAATTAGATCCTTGTGGATGATTATCGTTCAAATCAGAGTCCTTAATCGGATTCCTTATGTACCTTAATTCGAACACTTCGGTTCCTAGTAATCGAAATCGAATTTTCTTTTTGAATCTTTCTATCTTTATAGTTGGATTCTTGATAACGTTTAAAGTACCAAATGAAATCCACGGAATGGATTCCTAGTGTGCTTTAAATGAATGTACGCAATTTACAAGACAAATTAACGAACAATTTTGTGGTTATATGATATGTGTTTATGTGTTCTCCTCTATGTTTTTGTGTGTTACGATTTTCCAAATCCTCATAGGATATTCAAAAGGTACTACCTTAAATCCTTATGGGCTTCTACCTGGTAGTTAAGACCCTTGGGTTATATAGTACCACTCCATGATTCTTAAGAGACCTTAAGTGGTCTAGTAAAAAAGATTGATTCACAATCTGGTTAAAGAATGACATCTAGTGATGTAGCGGAACAGACTCCTTGATAGTCTATTTAGATCATTTATTGATTTAATTTAAAGGACTCTATGGCGGTCTAGTCACACTCATCACTGGTTTGTTCATTTGGTTTTCCCCTACACACTATAAAATAGACTGTGTGAATTGTGCAAAGAATTGTCTGATTATGGACGCGTACATAATTATGAAATTTAGTGCACAGAAACACAGTAAGATTTATTATGTGTAAGAACTGATAGTGACAACAATAACGAAATGAGAACGATGTAATGGAGGTACGGTGGACGCACCAATGACGCTTCATATACTTGTATATAAGTATCCCTCTTACATTGCAATCATGATGTTATTAAAGGTTACTAGAAGTTCAGAACCCTAACCAATATTGTTCGATCTTTTCAACCTCATGTTTTCAAGCTCTCACAAGTTTCCTCTAAATAAATTTCGGGACGAAATTTCCTAAAGTAGGGGAGACTGTAACACCTGTGCCTCCACGGCCATCAAACAAATACCAAACCAATGAAATATTGTATTTCATACTTGGGATTTGTAAAAATATGTGTATCTTTTACACATATCAACTCTTGTTTGATTTTAAGCTTTAAATCGCTTTCTGGAGGGTTATACGCGCTCTGATGCGTAAATATAACCAGTTTAATCCAACGAACACTCTGGAATAGTGAAATAGGCTTAACATACCTTAAATAACCTTTACATAACTTAGATATAAGTTTTGGAAGGTTTGGTGTGGTGAAATCAAAGTTTAATCGCTTACAGGGACTAAAGTTGACAAACTGCGAAAGTATGCCAATTTGAACTGTAACAGACATTCCGGAACATGACCATAAGTTAAACATACCATAAATATCCTTTACATAGCTTAGAAATAGGCTTTGAGGTGTTCGGTGTGCTAAAATAAACTTTTGTGTCATTCAGGGACTAAAAGTGTCAAAAAGTGCACAAGTTTGCATTTTTACGCATAACTTACGTTCTGAATACATCTGGACATCCAAAAATTTATGTAAGCATGACTACATTATATTTTAGTGTTCGCCTTAAGAAAAATCCATTCGTCGCGTCATTTGGATCGTTTTTCGCGCTTATGCGCATTCCGTCGTAATTAAGCGAACATCGCGATCGTACGGCCAAACGAACCGACATCGGAGATATTTTTGAGCATGTTTTGAGTTCCCTATACTTTAACTTCATTTTAGAGCCTTGAAATGAGGTTAACGGGGTTCAAACGCATCGAAAATCGCTTAAACGGGCTGCAGGGACTAAACCTGTCACTTTTGAAACTTTTCTGAAACAGGGGGGTCAGTGGCGTAGCGCGACTGCCTTGGCCCTTACCGTCGCGCTACGCGACTGCCTATTCTGGGCAGAAACATGCAGAAAACTCATTTTTCGCATTTTCGGGACCAGATTCGATGTATCGACAGCTGTTTACAGCTGTTAACCACTCCTAATCTCTCTTCCACATGTTGATACCCTATGGTTAGTGGCAATTTAGTCACCATAACATTCCGACACTTGTGCGGTTGTGATTAAGGCACGTTTTCCATGAAACGATCTTTACGGTTCGGGTATTACTATAAATACCCCATCACCCCAACCTCATTTCTTACAAGAATTCTGATTTTGAGAGCTCTAAGTTGAAACCATTGTTTCATACCTGAGTTCTTGGATCGGGATTAGCATTCGGGGACCCTTCGTAAGTATTCTTTCGTTCTTTTCCTTATTTTACTGCTTTTCGAGTCAGAAAGTCAAACTTTGTTTGACTTTCAGCGTTGACCAGTAATGGTCAATGCGAAGTTCGTTTGAACTTCGCAACCTGAGTGTAATCACGTTGGTTATAGTCCCTTGGGACTATGCCCACTGATTACCACGTTGTCTAGGGTCGTAGGGTAGGCGATCTAATAAATCGCCTATACCTTCGAACTCGACCCATTTGGTCGATCATTAGGATCCGACCAAATACAGTAGGTGACCATAGTAGGTAGGGAATAACCTTCCGAGGTTATACCCTATGGTCACATCGTTTGAGTAGTTGTATGATAGGTAGTTTATATGCTTTAGGTAAATTACCAGAATACCCTTTTCATGTATAATTGGTAATTAAGCATATGTAACCTAAAGGATTAAAGGATTAGGGCGCGACAGTCTAAGGCAATCCTAGGGTTTAAAGGATTAGGGTTTTCTTTTCTCTGATTTTGGTTGTCTGGTCTTCGCTTGGTTCTTTGCATGGTGTTTTGAGGTTCTTGCTGATGGAGGGAGTTGCCAATAACAATCTGAATGTGCGTACAAAACCGGGGGATAACATGTTTTTTGATCGTGGGAAGCCGCCTACAAGAATCCAGGGTTTAGCTTCTCGGGTAGTTGATATTGAAGGTAAAACGTTGATGCCGAGGAGGGGTGTTGTTGCGTCGGCTTCAAGTGATTCTGGTAAGTTCAATGTAATTGATGAGTTGTCTAAAATTACGGTTCCGGTTGAACCTGTTCTAGTTGCTGATTCGGCTCAGTCATCGGAATCTAAGGGAGAGGAAAGTGCTGGTTTAGGAGAGGGTGTCATATCCGATACTCATGTTACTGTTGAAAAATCTAGACCATTATCATATGCTGAATCCGTGATGAATAAGAATTCCATGCAGATTAATTTTCGGCCTCTCGCGAATACTGAAAAGCGAGAAGGATGTGATGTGGTTTTATCCCGTGAATCAGTTAAAGTCGTTCAGGATAAGCTTGCTAATACTCTTTACGGGTATTTTTTGGGTGATCGTGTGGCATACCCGGTCGTTGAGTATTTTGTTCGAAACAATTGGAAGAAATTCGGTTTGCAGAAATCCATGATGAACGCCAATGGATTTTTCTTTTTTAAGTTTTCGGATAAAGCGGGAATGATGAATGCTCTTAAAGAAGGTCCTTGGATTATTCGTTCGCAGCCTCTTTTCCTGAATATATGGTCCGCCTCCACCAAACTTGAGAAGAAGGAAGTTAAGAAGTTGCAACTTTGGGTTAAGATACACGATGTTCCAATTGCGGCTTACACAGAAGATGGATTGAGTCTAATTGCTACAGCGATTGGAGAACCGAAAATGTTGGATTCATATACAACATCTATGTGTACGGATGCTTGGGGGAGAAGTAGTTATGCTCGTGCATTGATTGAACTTTCAGCAGATAATGATCTTAAAGAGGAATTAGTTATAGCTGTTCCAGAGCTTGAGGGTGATGGGTTTGTTAAAGAAAAGATGTTTATCGAGTATGAATGGAGTCCGTATAGATGTAGTCATTGCTGTGTATTTGGTCATTCTGATGATCAATGTCCAAAACAAGTTAAATCTACAAGGCAACAAGGTAGCATGGCTAATAACGGGAAAAAACAACCGCATGTAGCTAAACCTCGGGAGCAGTTGAAGCGAGTAGTTGATGATGATGGTTTTACAGTTGTAGATGATAAGAAAACAGCCAAGAGGTCCGGGTTTCCGGTCAACAAACAAAAATCAAAATTCGAATATAGGCCTATTGGTGCTAAGCCGGCTGCAAATGTAAAGAAACATGAGAATTCAAGTTCACTAGTTTCTAGCAATCCTTTTGATGTGTTAAGAGATGAAGTTGGCGAGACTAGTAAATCCGCTCGGATAAGGGATGATGAACTAGATTCCTCGGATGATGAGGAGGTGAGGGAGGTTTATAATGAGACGAATGAATTTCTTAAAGTTGATCCTAGCCATGACGTTAATAAAAAAGGGGCAAGCACTCCTTCTGTGAGGGTGTCTCAATGATTAATATGGCTGTTTGGAATATTCGGGGTTTGAACCGCCCTTTAAAACAAAATGAGGTTCGCCAGGTTGTCAAAGATAATAAGTTAAGTCTTTGTGCGGTTTTAGAGTCTCATGTCGGTGTCGATAATCTTTCTAAGGTTTGTAATGCGGTGTTTCGAAGATGGGATTGGACGTCCAATGGGGGGTGTTGCAATAAAGGAGCTCGTATTATCTTGGGGTGGAATCCGATGGAGGTAGATGTTATGGTTATTGCGCAATCAGCCCAAGTGCTTCATATACAAGTTTTTTGTAAGGCTAATAAAAGTATGTTTTTCTGTTCTCTGGTTTATGCTGCAAACTATTACGTTTCTAGAAGGGAGCTATGGCAGAATTTACGTATGCATAAAGGGTTAGTTCATGATAAACCGTGGGTGATAATGGGAGATTTCAATTCTGCGCTTAATATTGAAGATAAGTCGATTGGTACTTCTTCTATTACGTCTGGCATGCGTGATTTTAAAGACTGTGTGGAACATATTGAAGTTTTTGATATAAATCGAACTGGTTTACATTTCACATGGAGTCAAAAACCGAAGAAAGGAATAGGATTGCTGAAGAAGATTGATAGAGTCTTAGCCAATGCTCCGTTCATTAACTCTTTTCCAGATTCGGTTGCTGTTTTTAGGCCGTATGGTATCTCTGATCATTGTCCGTGTGTTCTTAAGTTGTTCTCGGCTGGTATATCGAAGCCGAAACCTTTTAAGTTTGCCAACTTTTTGGTTCATAAGACGGGCTTCTTTGATATTGTTAACTCCAGCTGGAATGTGCAAATTAATGGAGTTCATCAATTTCGTCTTATTAAGAAACTAACTCTCATGAAACCTTCTCTGCGGGCATTCCTGTTCAAGCAAGGGAACCTTCATGAAAAGGTGACTAAACTCCGTGGAAATCTAGAGGCTATTCAGCGTGATATTGATAGTGACCCAATGAATGACTCTTTACGGTGTCGAGAAGCGTCCGTGGTGCGGGATTTTCAGGAGGCTCTTCTTGATGAGGAGAGATTTCTTAAACAGAAGTCTAAAGTGGAGTGGCTTCGAGCAGGTGATGCTAATACGGCGTATTTCCATACATCCTTAAAATGTAAAAATCATTTTAATCGTATTGAGGTGATTTCGGATTCGAGTGGAAATCTGTTTGAAGGAGATAGTGTGGCTACGGCTTTTGTTAACCATTACGAGCATTTTCTGGGAGGTGAAGGTCAAGTTTCTTTATTACCTTCGCCGGATCTTTTTTCTAATAAACTGAATTCTGAAACTGCAAATCATATGGTTCGTCCAGTCACCTTGGAGGAGATTAAATCAGCTATGTTTTCGATTGGGAATGATAAGGCCCCTGGTCCTGATGGTTACACGGCTGCGTTTTTCAAGAGTACTTGGCATATTGTGGGGAATGATGTCTCAAATGCTATTCTGGATTTTTTTAACACTGGAAATCTTCTGAAGCAAATGAATCACACGTTAATTGTTCTGATTCCAAAGGTATCGTCCCCTTCTAGAATTACTGATTATCGGCCTATTTCCTGCTGTAATGTTATCTTTAAATGCATTAGTAAGGTCCTGGTGGATAGGTTGAAAGGTTCGTTAAGTCAGATTGTGAGCATAAATCAATCAGCGTTTGTTCCTGGTCGGAAAATTTCGGATAATATTCTTCTTACGCAGGAACTGATGCATAATTACCATCGTAATTTTGGTCCCCCTAGGTGTGCTTTTAAAGTAGACATTCAGAAAGCGTATGATACGGTTGACTGAGGCTTTCTTAAAAATGTTTTGGTTGGATTTGGTTTTAATGCTATAATGGTCGATTGGATTATGATGTGTGTTTCTACTGCCTCATATTCGGTTTGTGTAAACGGGAATATTCATGGGTATTTTAAAGGGAAAAGAGGTTTAAGGCAGGGTGATCCTCTATCTCCCTACCTTTTCACTCTTGTGATGGAGATTTTGACTTGTATTCTCAACAATGCAACAAGGATTGATTCGTCTTTCGAGTTTCATAATAAGTGTGAGAAGCAGAAAATTGTTAATCTCTGTTTTGCAGATGATCTGTTCCTGTTTGCTAGAGGTGATGTAGCTTCGGCGAGGTGTATTATGTCTTCTCTCACTCAATTCACTCGCATGTCAGGTTTGGTTCCTAGTGCTCAGAAAAGTACGGGATTTTTTTGCAATGTTCCGAATAATGTTAAAAGGGATATATTGACCATCATGCCTTTTGAGGAGGGTACGTTACCGGTGAGATACTTGGGTGTTCCGCTTATTACTTCTAGACTGTTGTACAAGGATTGTAGTGTTCTTGTGGAATGGCTTGAAAAACGGATAGATAATTGGAAGAACAAAATGTTATCTTTCGCTGGCAGGTTACAATTAATTTTATCGGTTCTTTCTTCTCTTCATGTGTACTGGTCTTCGGTGTTTATTCTTCCAGCTAGAGTAATTAAGGAGTTGGAAGCGAAAATGCGTAATTTTCTTTGGGCTCAATCATCCTCTAAGCGTGGTAGGTCGAAAGTTTCTTGGAAGGCGGTCTGTGTGCCTAAGCATGAGGGGGGTTTGGGTATTCGTCGAATTGCAGATGTAAATAGAGCCCTTATGGTGTCGCATATTTGGAGTGTCTTAAGTAATCGGAACTCTTTATGGGTTGCTTGGATCCATTCGTATCGGTTAAAAGGTAGAAGTTTTTGGGATCACAGGATTCCTTCTTCTTGCTGTTGGAGTTGGAGGAAGATGGCCCAGCTTCGGTCCTTAATTCGTCAACATGTTTGGTCTCAGATTGGGGATGGATCACGTACGTTTGTTTGGTTTGATTTGTGGAGCGATATTGGTCCGTTATGTAATTTTTTATCGCCTAGGGTGATAACGCGTGAGGGATTTTCTTTGAATGCCAAAGTGGCGGATGTCTATGCTGAAGGTTCGTGGCTTTGGCCGGATGCATGGAGAGATACTTTCCCTGTTCTTATTCAACTAGATTTTCTTCAAAGAAATTTGAGTAATCAAGATCGTCTATTGTGGAAAGATGGAGATAATGTAGCTGAATATTCTTCGTCAGGGGTTTGGAATTCGATTCGGACAACGGCTCAGGAGGTGAATTGGGATAGCATTGTTTGGTTTTCACAATGTGTCCCTCGGCATGCATTTTTGATGTGGCTTATTGTGCGGTGCAAGCTCATGACACAAGACAAAATCTTGCAATGGAACCATAATCGTGCAAATAATATGAACATGATGTGTTGCCTCTTGTGTTATGAGAATATAGATTCACATGCTCACTTATTTTTTGAGTGCAAGTTTTCTTCGGATCTTTGGCATAAGGTTCGGTCTAAGGCTGGTATGCATAGAGTGGAAGCTAGATGGAACGATATTGTTGATTGGTTGGGTCATCGGTCTCGGTCAAAATCAGCGACCAATCTGGTTAGTCGATTGCTTGTTGCAGCTTTGGCATACGGCATTTGGCAGGAAAGAAACAATCGTCTCTTTAGAAATCATGCGAGACCGCCGGATACGATGTTGAAGTCTGTTTTAGAAAGCGTGAGGTACAAGTTGATGGGGCTTAAATTCAAGAACACACCTAGAGTTCGGGAGGTGCTGGCGAAGTGGGATATTCAAGACGCTGACTTGCTTATGGAGGATGGCTGATTCCTTTTTGTCTAGTTTCGAGTATGTCTAGATGAGTGTCTAGTTGTTGGTTTTCGTTTTAGTTCCCATTGTTGGTTGTTTTTCTTTTTGTTATACTTTCATGAGGGTTTGTCTCATGTCTGAACTAGTAAGGATGTTACCTTACTACTTGTTTTTATTTTTGTGAATATATAAAATCACCGGGGTAACCCTTTACCCAAAAAAAACCTAAACTTTTGTCACATAACTGATTATGTAACATGTTTAGGCATATAACACTTGTCATAGGACTAGTTAGACGGTCCGAACGCGTTTCACGCGCACGACGCGTTAAAGTAGCATATGTTACCTTAATGGGTCGCGATGGGTCGAAAGCGCTTAGGTTTGGTCTCATTGTAGTATGTAGGCCTTGTTAAACCATATCATATGAGTTCCAACACTCATTTGGTTTACCAAGCCTCATCCTATCCGATCTCCCGATTTAAGTCCGGTTTATTTATATAGTTTAGATTTGCCGACTGATTCCGTGCTCTCTCTAGCTTTGTTTGGTTGTTGTTCAAGACCTCCAAGCATTCTCAGGCGAGTACATTATTCCCCTCTTTTACTGTTTTCAACTGTTTTGGGGTGACTCATATGTGCTAAATGTTTTCGATGTTATAACGATGATTTCAAAAACGATTAAGACGATTTATACAAAACTAATAACGATTTCATAAAGTGAACAAACTTGTTGGTTGTAGTTACATAACAAATGACATTCATTAGCAATGATCAAGCCGACCAGTATTAGGTTATGGTACCATAGGATCTGACAAATCCCGTTATTTACTACACCCGTGGTTATGTGTGGGTATGGTAGGTAGCGACTGAATCTGTAATTATTAATTTACCCTATGGAGGTTTGTTAATACGAAAACGAGAAGCGACGAAAACGAGAAGCGATGAAAGTCACGAAGGTTTGAATGTTATTAGCGAGACGACCTTATAAGTAGTTTCACGACCTAAAACGAATTAAACGATTAACGATTGGGTTTCACACGATGTTTTAACGATTGGGTAAACGATTGGCTTCAAAGCGATATACGATATTATTTTGGTTATACATATTACATGATTTACATTTGGGCATGAACATTACTTTGGTGGTTTGGTTTGGATTAAGTGATTAAGTAACGATGCGTGTGGAATATGATACAAGCATGGTGGATACGCCGCTGGTACTTCCCATATATAAGTGTTTGTATGGTATTACATATTGTAGCGTTATTTGAATCATTTCAGTTTGAGACATAGAACATTTTATACAAGTAACATACTTTTCACAAGACATTTATTTACAAACAACTTATCTTATACAAACTCATTTTACATGGTTATTCATTTAATCATGCATTATTCTCTTATTTATACATATCACCTGAACTTATCATTGTTTTTCAAATAATTTACTAAAACAAATGTTTTTGGGTTAAGAGTCATGGCTACGAGGTTTTACAAATTATAACCCGCTTGATTTGAGTTGGTTAATTAAGTTGCAATATTATACTCTTTTCAAAACAAGGTTTTTAAATAAAGTATTGCAACGTCTAAACTAGCCATGATTTCGACACTCCTACAAAACCTATGTACTCGCCAGCATTTCTTTGCTGACCTCGTTTTCACATATGTTTCAGGTATTGTTGAATGATATCGATTGATAAGATGCATGCTCACATAGGACTGGACAAGGCCTTAGTGACTCAATAACAATGATAGATTATGTTTAAATTGTGTAATTAGATTTCCAGACGATGTAATTATTCAATGTTTAATAAAACGAAACACTTTTGGTATCCATGGTTATGAAACATTAATTCTGTTGCAACACGCCCCGATGTTTCCGCCGCGCTTTGTTGTTTTACGCGGTCGGGGTGTGACAGAAAAGATGGTATCAGAGCCAATGGTTATAGGGAATTAGGTTATTAGTAATTAGTAATGCTTTGACCTAGTCTATAACCTTCTTAGGACCCTAACGCGAGTTTACTTGCGTTTAGTCATAAAACAATACCGTCATCTATCCTTAGGCGACGACCACAACAAGAACATAAATTTCAAAACCGCTTTGAAAATTAATCATCTGTTCTAGGATGATTGATTACTAGGTTTTGAACCCTCTATTGTAAGGTTTTGAACTCTCTATTATATGGTTTTGAACCTCTTTGAGTTTTCAAAACTTCGTCAAGGTTTTGGGTTTTAAATAATGTGAACACGTGCAAACTGGAAGGGTGAATGCCTGTATTCTGGGTTTTCTGGCTAGGCAAGCACTTCGTATACATCTCATGAACAGTTTAATGCGGCAAATACTCCGGAACATCAACATATACTTAACATACCTTAAATAACCTTTACATAAATTAGAAATAAGTTTTGAAGGCTTTGGTATGGCAAAAACAAGTTAATTCGTCTACAGGGACTAAATTTGACAAACTGCGAAAGTATGCCAATTTGAACTGTAACAGACATTCCGGAACATGACCATAAGTTAAACATACCATGAATATCCTTCACATAGCTTAGAAATAGGCTTTGAGGGGTTCGGTGTGCTAAAATAAACCTTTGGGTCATTCAGGGACTAAAAGCGTCAAAAAGTGCATAAGTTTGCACTTTCGCGCATAACTTACGTTCTGAATACATCCGGACATCCAAAAATTTATGTAAGCACTATAATATTTTATTTTAGTGTTTGGCATGAGAAAAATCCATTCGTCGCGTCATTTGGATCGTTAAGCGCATTCTGTCGTAATTAACCGAACAACGCAACCGTACGACCAAACGAACCGACATCCGAGATATTTTTGAGTATGTTTGGAGTTCCCTATACTTTAACTTCATTTTAGAGCCTTGAAATGAGGTTAACGGGGCTCAAACGCATCGAAAAAGGCCTTAAACACGTGCAGGGACTAAAACTGTCATTTTTGAAACATTTCTGAAACAGGGGGGTGGTGGCGTAGCGCGAGCCCTAAGGGCCTTACCAGTCGCGCTACGCGACTGCCTAACCAGATCAGATAAGACTGATTAGTCAACAGATTTCAGCTGATTAACTCACAACCACACACTCACACTTGCCCTTTCAGCTCATTAGGGGCCATTTTTAGTCACCACAACATTTCAACAAATGTACGCACGAGATTCGATCACGTTATTCAAGAAACGATCTTAACGGTTCGGGAAATACTATAAATACCCCACCCCCATTTGCTTCAAACTCACTAGAATCTGATCTAATGTGCTCTAAGTTGAAACCTTTGTTTCATACCTAAGCTATTTTGATCTAGATTAGCATTCGGGGACCCTTCGTAAGTATTCTTTCGTTCTTTTATTGCTTTTCGAGTCCGAAAGTCAAACTTTGTTTGACTTTCTGCTTTAACCAGTTTATGGTCAATGCGAAGTTCGTTTGAACTTCGCAACGTGATTGTAATCACGATGGTTGTTATAGTCCCTTGGGACTATGCCTACTGATTACCACGTTGTCTAGGGTCGTAAGGGTAAGCGATCTAATAAATCGCTTATACCTTCGAACCCGACCCATTTGGTCGATCATTAGGATCCGACCAAACACATTAGGTGACCATAGCATATAGGGAATAACCTTTCGAGGTTATACCTTATGGTCGCTTCGTTTAAGTAGTTGTATGATAGGTAGTTTATATGCCTTAGGTAAATTACCAAAATACCCCTTTGATGCCAAAATTCGTTTTAAACATATGTAACATAACTTTTGACATCTAAACTGAGTTGACAACCATATTAGACATGTTAAGGCATATTTTACTTGTCATGGGACTAGTTAGGCGTTCCGAACGCGTTTTACGCGAACAACGCGTTAAAGTAGCCTAAGCTACCTAAACGGGTCGTAATGGGTCACAAACACTTAGGTTAAGTTTCGTTTTAGTATGTGGGCTTTGTTAAACCATATTACACGAGTCTCCATACTCGTTTGGTTTACGGACCCTCATTCTATCCGATCTTCCGATATTAGGTCCGGTTTATTAACATAGTTACCTATATTAGGTGCCGTTTGATTCCGTGATCTCTAGCATTGCTTGGTGGTTATCTTAGGACTTCTGAGCAATCTCAAGTGAGTACATAGACCCCTATTTTACTGTTTTCCAAACTGTTTTGGGGTGAAACACATGTGCCTACTTGTTACTTTCATGCTTTTCATGCTTTCATATCATATGCCTGCTATGTTCGTTAGTACATTATAGTACATGATTTCATTACACTTCATGCTATGTATGCCCATTGTGTGCGTACTTAGTACATTGTTTTACATTACATTTCATGCTATGTATGCCCATTGTGTGCGTACTTAGTACATTGTTTTACATTACATTTCATGCTATGTATGCCCATTGTGTGCGTACTTAGTACATTGTTTCACATTACATCTCATGCTATGTATGCCCATTGTGTGCATACTTAGTACAATTGTTTACATCACATGCTTTCATTTTGGTATGACATTTGGTTTGTTTAACATGGAACAATACATTCATTAACATTAGCTACGCCGTTCGTTAGTAGGTAGTGGTACCATAGGAATTGACAACTCCCGTTCCGGACATCCTAGGTTTGTTTGGATGAAAGGAATGACCGAATTCGATATACATAACTTAGATAAACCTTTAATTTGTTTAAAGGTTTATCGCCACAGTCTCAAGGCTTGGATGCATGCATTTTCACAATACCGCATAAATGTTTGTATCAGTATAGCATGCATTTGTTCCACAAAACATAACTTTGATTTAAACCATGTTTTACTTCAATACCTTGTTTTTGTGCATTTTACATATGGTTTAGTTGATATATTTCACATACCATACATGACATTTTTGGATACACATAACATGATTTACATTAGACATAAACATTTTGACATTAATATGTACACAATTCATGATTTACATTAAACACAGACATTTGATATGGTTTACACAATAACAGTTTGACATTTGATTATACATAAACAATTTACATTGGTGGTTTGGTTTGAGTAAGTGATTTAAGTAACGAGGCATGTGTAATATGATACAAGCATGGTGGATACGCCGCTGGTACTTCCTATATATAAGTGTTTGTATGGTATTACATATCGTAGCGTTATTTAAATCATTTCAATTTATGACACATGACATTTTATACAAATAACATACTTTTTACAAGACACTGTTTACAAACAACTTATCTTACACAAACCCATTTTTACATGGTTATTCATTTAACCTTACATTTATTTTTACATATCATCTGAACTTATTGTTTTTCAAACGATTTACAAAATAAAGCAAATTACAAGGTTCATGACTAAACATTTTCTCAAACATAAGTCATGAATTCTGTTTTCACAAAACCTATGTATCTCACAGACATTTTTATGCTGACGTACCTATTTTCACATGTGTTTTCAGGAGATGATGCATAGGACTTATCAAGATACACATAGGCGGACTTGGGCCTTAGTAACAATAAAAGATGCAAGACTAGTTATTTATGTTATGTTTCTTTGATTGTCAAGACATTGTAACTCTTTAAATAAATAAAACAATATTTCAATTTCCATGTGTTATGAAACAATGATTCTGTTACAACACTCCCCGACGTTTTCCGCCACATTTTGTTGTTCTACGTGGTCGGGGTGTGACATTGTGGTTTCTGTGCACTGAATTCCATAATTATGTATGCATCCATAATTACGAAATTCCTTGCACAGTCCGCACAGTTTATTTTATAATGTGTAGGGGATAGAATCAAACTAATAGTCTTGTGAATACTTTGACTAAATCACCAAAGAGTTTCTTTAACTTGGTCTACACATAAACACATAAACATCTAACCACATAATCACATAGTCACATAATTGTCAACTTGGTCATTAACTTATTGTTGATTTGTACATATGCATTTAAAGTACACCAGGAATCCGAAATGGATTTCAACTAGTACTTTAAACATCCTCAAGAATCTAACCATGAAGATTGGAAGATCTTACAAGGATTCGGTTTTGTCCTAAGGACTTTGATTTTGCGCTTTAAACATCCACAGGGATCTAGCTATGAAGGTAGGAAGATCCCATAAGGATTTGGAATTCGTGTAGCGAGAAATTGTTTCGAAACCTTGTACTAGGCATACTAGGTAAATATGTTTTAAAAACCATGTGAGATGATTTTGAAATCATGTATGAGGTTTTTGAAAACATGTATAATCTTTTGAAATCATGTGACGTGTAAAATATCGTGAAACCAGGAAGATATGATATGTATATTGCGTAAGAACAATTAAGGACTTACGGAAGTACCCTTAGGTATCCGATTAAGGATTTAAAGTGGTACTTTGAGTATTCGTCTAGAGTTGTAACTTGTACCTTGTACTTTGTTTCTTTAGACAAAACGAGTACTTAGGATTTTCATGAAGATCGCGAGCGATCACAAAAATGGAAGAACTACGAGAGTAGTTTGTCTTGCAAGGAACACGGTTCCTTGGTGTCGGTATCGTAGGGGTAAGTCATTCATACATGTAACCACGTTTGTTTTCGTACATCTATATGCAAATAAAATTTTGTTTATAAACCAAACTAATTGTTTCATAGTCTAAGATAACAAAAGAGATAAAACATAAAGTTCGATTGTTTCAAAGCAGCATTGTCTTCCAGTTAGCCGAATGCTCATCCACGAGCTGGATTTGCATTAACAAGCTTTGGGCAATTGTTCCTGAAATGGCCCATCTCGCCACAGTTATAGCAAGAGCCAGGTGGAAAACGAGCTTGAGCAGGGTTGTTAACAACCTGATTTTGTGTAGTCGCAGCTCGGCAAACCCTAGCTGTATGACCAACAAGTCCACAATTTAGGCATTTGCGGCAGTGTACATTGGCATGATGATGAAGATTACATTGGTTGCACAGAGGTGCAGTTCTATTGTATGGCTTTTTAGCAGGGGGTTGAGCTGGTTGGTTAGGGGCAGCTTGATTGTTTAGAGCAACTACAACGAAGTTCTGTGAAGCCTTACGCTTCTTTGACTGCTTGGAGCATTCAATCTTGTTATCCTTTGACTTTGTCTCATCTGTTGGTTTCTTATCGCCTTTTCGGAAAAGTTTACATTTCCTGATTTGAGATTCAGTCAGGGTAGCGGATAATTCGATGGCCTGTCTGACTGTGGTAGGGTTGCTACTAGTAACAATGTCCTGAATTAGGTCAGGGAGGCCATCAATGTACTTTCAATTGCCTTATCCAAAGGCGTAACCATGGTAGGACACAAAAGACTTAGCTCCTCATAACGGTCAGTGTAGGCTCGATGTTCACCACTATCTTGTTTAAGATCGTCGAATTCCCTTTCCAGTGCCCTGAGTTCATGACGAGGACAGAATTCCTTCATCATTAGAGCTCGAAGCTCTTCCCAGGTTTGAGCCAATGCCAAATCGGCACCCCTGTCTCTCATCACACCGTTCCACCATGTTAATGCTTGTTTCTCAAAAACACTAGATGCGAACTCAACATTTCGCTCATTGGGACACTGAACATGTCGGAATGTGCTTTCTAGACTCTCGAACCATTGTAGGAGTGCAGTTGCTCCTTGAGACCCAGAAAATTTCAGTGGTTTAGCCGAATTGAACGTTTTGAAGCTACACTGAGCATTGTTATTGTTGTTATTGTTATTCGCTTGGTTTATTTGGGTAATGAGGTTCGGAATCACAATAGCAATCTGCTGAGCGACAAGGGCTGCGAATGCAGCATCCTGAGTTTGATCACGTCTAGGAGGCATTTTCTAGAAAGAACAAGGAAACATGAGAAACGAGTGAGATTATATTGGTTAGTCAAACAGAATGTTTAAAAATATCGACAAGGCATAAGGATTGCGATCATTTGTTTGTTACTTAAAACAAACAAATGACAAGGTGACTAATCAATGTATCGCGAAGACATGTTTTAGCCTATAAGTGGACGCTCACCCCAAGAGTTCCTAGGTAAGAGTGCCTGGTCCACCGATACTGCGGATTTGTACGAACACTCTAGCCTTAGACAGAAAACTTGAGGTACAGGCACCCACCCTTCCAGATTGCATGTGTTCACATTATAAAGACCCAAACTTTGACGAGATGTTGAAAACTTTGAAGGTTTAAGACCTTAAACAAATCATCTAAGAGTAGATGATTGATTTTCAAAACGGATTTGAAATTTGTGTTCTTGTTGTGGTTGTCACCTAAAGACAGGTGACGGTTTTGTTTTAAGATCAAAGCATTACTAATAACCTAATTCCCTATAACCATGAGCTCTAATACCAACTCTTCTGTCACACCCCGACCGCGTTAAAATAACAAACCGCGACGGAAACGTCGGGGAGTGTCGTAACAAAATCATTGTTTCATAACACATGGGATTCAAAGTTTGGTTTTATTAATTAAAATGTTTACATTGTCTTGGAATTTACAGAACATAACATGAATTAAACTGTCTTTCATAGTTTTAAGTCACTAAGGCCCAAGTCCGCCTAAGTGTGTCGCGAACATCATCATGCAATAGCTCCTAAAACACAAGTGAAAATAGGTACGTCAACATAAAAATGCGTGTGATATACATAGGTTTTGTTGTTTGAGGATTCATGACTTGTAAGTTTTTTTTTTTGGGTAAAGGGTTACCCCGGTGAATATTATACCAACCAACCAAATAAAACAAGTGATGGGCAGACTGCCCAACAGTTCTCAAGTATGACATGCCATACTCAAGTGAACAGTTTAGAAAGCCTATGATACGGTTAACTGGGAGTTCTTAGAGAATGTGCTTAAGGCGTTTGGTTTTCACCATAGAATGGTTGCATGGATTATGGCGTGTGTTACTACGATGTCGTTTTCGATTGGCATTAATGGTAATCTGCATGGCTATTTTAGAGGGAAACTGGGGTTGAGGCAAGGTGATCCTATGTCGCCATACCTTTTCACGTTGGTTATGTAAGTCCTATCATTATTGCTTCAGCATGTGGCTGCGTCTAGTAATGGGTTCAAGTATCATGCTCAGTGTTCTAAACAGAAGATCATCAATGTCTCTTTCGCTGATGACCTTTTTATCTTTGTGCATGGGGATGTTTGTTCCGTGGGGAAGGTTAAGCAAGCTCTTGAGAAGTTCACTAGTATATCGGGTTTGGTTCCGAGCCCTGCCAAAAGTACGGTGTATTTTTGTAATGTTCCGCTTAACGTTAGACAGGATATTCTCCGTTTGATGCCGTTTCAGGAGGGCTCTCTTCTGGTTAGATATTTGGGGGTGCCGTTAATCACTACAAAGCTGATTTTTAAGGATTGTAAACCTCTTGTTGAGCGTATGGAAAAGAGGATCGATAGCTGGCTTAACAAGTCTTTGTCCTTTGCGGGTAGGTTACAACTTGTTAATTCCGTTTTATCGTCTATGCATATTTATTGGGCCTCGGTCTTTATCATTCCTACTCGGGTTATTCATGAGCTGGAGAAGTATATGAGGAGATTTTTGTGGAATGCTGGGGGGGCAGGGAAGGGTGAAAGCTAAAGTGGCTTGGTCAGATGTTTGTTTGCCTAAGGCGGAAGGTGGGCTTGGTATTAGGAGCATATCGGACTTCAACAAGGCCCTAATGACAAGCCACATCTGGAGCATTATCATTAGAAGGAAGTCCTTGTGGGTCGAATGGATTTATTCTCACAAGTTGAAAGATCGTTCTTTTTGGGATGTCCAGTTACGAGGTAGTATCAGCTGGGGATGGAGGAAGCTCCTGTCGATTCGTGACATTGTTCGGCCGTTCATCTGGAAGTTGGTTAGGAGTGGGCTTCAAACTAATATGTGGAGTGATAATTGGTGTCATCTTAGTCCGCTTAGCTCTTTCATAACTCCAAGACGTATTTCTAATGCCGGGTTTTCTATATCTTCTTCGTTGGCGGACTTAATTGATATTAATGGGCAATGGAAGTGGCCTCAAGCATGGTATGATATCTATCCAGTGTTAATTGAGTTGAATGCTCCTCAGTTGATTCACAACATGGCTGACCGTACAATCTGGAAGGATTTGGAGGGTAACCATTGCCATTTTCGGTCATTGGAGGTATGGAATGTGATTAGACATCGTGAGAGCCCGGTACCTTGGGTTAATGGGGTTTGGTTTTCTCAATGTATCCCAAGACACTCGTTTCATCTTTGGTTGGTTATCAAGAATAAGCTAAAGACGCAGGATAGGTTGGCTGTTTGGGAGGTGGGAAGTGCAACTAATCTTAATCTTATGTGTTGCCCATTGTGCAGAAATAATCGAGATTCAAGAGATCATATTTTCTTTCAATGTTCCTTTGCTTCGAATGTATGGCAGGAGGTCAAGCAGATGGTATCGTTGGAGCAGGTTGATGATTCGTGGCAAGCTATAATGGATTGGATGTTCCAGAATGCTTCATCCAAGAAGACAGAGCACATTGTATGCAAGTTAGTCATTGCGGCGGCTACTTACTTTATATGGCTCGAGAGAAACAACTGCCTGTTTTCTAATGTTCAATCTAATATTGCTTCGGTGGTTGGGAGAATCAAGAACACGGTCAGGCTACGCCTAATGGGATTCGAGTTTAGAGGGGATTCCAAAGTTCATAACATGTTAAAGAAGTGGGAGATCGCTATGAACGAAGAAGTGAAGGACCCGGGTTAGAGACTTGCTCGTGGGTTGTCTAAGTATTTTGTTTCGAGTGTGTGGCTCGTTGTAGTTTCTTTGTTAGGCTGTTTTGTTGGTTGTTGTTTCTAAAACTGGGGTTGTGTGTTTTTTTTCGTTGTTTCCTAGGCTTCGGTTGTGTTGCCTAGTTGGTGTGTCATTCAGGCATGCCCTTGTATTGTTTTTGAGTTATTTATAAAATTCACCTGGGGTAACCCTTTACCCAAAAAAACACAACACCCAAAACGGCTACAAAAAAAACAAACACAAAGCAACCTAGATGATGCTACATCTCCAACAAAAATAAATACAAATAACTATTAGCCGCATTCGTCATCAGGAACCAGAAGTCCACGAGGTAGCGCCCACTCTTGCAAAACTTGAATCGTGCTAGGGGTTGTCTTGAATCTCATAGTATGAAGCTTCAACCTTACTGTCGATAGAATGACCTCTACCAATTGGCAAGCATTTCTTTTTCTGGATGAAAATAATCTTCTATTCCTTTCTTCCCAAATAAAATATGTCGATGCACTAACAAGAATCTTCGTTATAATGTTTCTCGCTGTCTTTGAATGAGCAATAGTCAACAAATGCTGAAAAATAGTGTTCCAATCATTATCCAAGTTGGCCATATCCGCTTTACCTTTCACCCCATTCCAAACCGTAGTAGCCTAACCACACTCGAAAAAAAGGTGATCATGAGAATCTGGACACGAGGAGCAAAGCGAGCAACACATCAGGTTGTAATTTGCATTAACTGAGGAAATCCATCTACTCATAAAATCCTGAGTCTTCAGCTTTCTCTGCACAAGAGGCTCCACATGAGAAACGAATGACGGGGGATCGCTTGAGGGAACCACACTAAGTTAGCCCATGGCACTTCATTTTGATAAAACCGAATATCATTCCAAACTACAACCGTGTTAAACTCCAACCGGTGACCCGAATTTGTTTGCCATTCAATTTTATCCTGTCTCATTTGGTCCAATTCACCTATTTGAATCTGCGCAAGAGCCGGAAATCGATCCATCCATGTGTTCGGCCAAAGCCAAGCACCATCAGCATAAACCTCCGCAAGCTTAGTATTCATGTTGATTCCCGCATTAGCTATAATTCTCGGAGTAAGAATCCTAGCAATCGGGCATACCGCATCCCATTTGTCAAACCAAGCAAATGTTTTCGTTCCACTACCCACATTAATCCAAATATGGTCTCTAATCAAAGGCCTAAGCCCAATCATCTTCCTCCAACTCCACGCTATATTGCTTCCAAGCGGGATATCCCAAAAGCTTCTATTGCGAATACGATAAGAGTGAATCCATTTAACCCATAATGACTCCCTTAGAGATAAAAGACTCCAAATGTGATTGACCATGAGAGCATTATTCATATCTCCAACTCTTCTAATACCTAAACAACCTTCACTTTTAGGCAGGCACACTGACTTCCACTTAACTTTCACTTTACGTTTAATATTATTACCTTGGTTCCACAAAAAACGTCGCATCCTCTCCTCTATCTCGAGTATAATTCGTTTGGGAAGGACGAATACCGAAGCCCAGAACACATGCATAGACGAAAGGACCGATCTAATCAGTTGCAATCTCCCTGCAAACGACAAACATTTGTTTTTCCAATCCGTTATACGAGCATCCAAACATTCAATTAATCTTTTACAGTCCTTATGATGCAACCGGGTGGATATCAAAGGAACCCCAAGATACCTAACAGGTAATTCACCTTCCTCAAAGTTCATAATACTTTTAACCCGATCCTTCACGCCATCGGTCACATTATCAAAATACACCATACTCTTTGCCATACTCGGCACAAGACCCGACATATTCTGGAAAAGATTTAAGGCTCCCATCACAACTCTAGCTGATCTAGGGTCCCCTCTTGCAAAAAGGAACAAGTCATCCGCAAAGCAGAGGTTTATGATTCTTTGTTTTTCACATTTATTATGGAATCTAAATTCTGACGATAGAGATACCAGATTTTGTAGGATCAAAGAGAGCACCTCCATGACTAACGTAAACATAAAGACTACCATTAAAATACCCATAAAGACTACCATTAATCGCCAATGAAAACGAGGTTGACGAAACACAAGCCATAATCCATTTTACTATCTTCGGATGGAAGCGGAAACCCAATAAAGTCTTCTCTAGAAAGCTCCATTCGACCGTATCATATGCCTTCTGAATATCAACTTTAAAAGCACATCTTGGCGGACCAATCTTACGATGATAATTAAGCATAAGCTCTTGTGTTAGCAAAATATTATCTGAGATTCTTTGACCCGGGACAAAAGCCGACTGATTTATGCTAACAATATCAGCCAACCCTTCCTTAATTCGATTCGTAATAATCTTGCTGATACACTTATATAAAGTGTTGCAACAAGATATTGGTCTATAATCCGTGATTAGCGATGGAGTTGTCACCTTAGGGATAACCGAGATGATAGTGTGATTTATTTGTTGTAACATCTTGCCACTATGGAAGAATTCCTTAACAGCACGACAAACATCTTCTCCCACAACATTCCAAGCCGATTTAAAAAACGTAGATGTAAATCCATCTGGGCCCGGTGGCCTTGTTACCAGCAATAGAGAACATGGCATTTTTCACTTCCTCGTTCGTTACCTCTCTAACCATATTATCAGCTCTTTCGGTACTTAAAACATTACTGAATAGATCAGGAGACGGTTGTGTGATAATAGTGCCCACCTTACCGAAAAAATTCGAAAAATGATCCACCATCTCTTGCGGAGCTATACCACCTTCAAACAGATTACCTTTAGCATCCCTAACTGCAAAGATTCTACTTCGATGGTTCTTAGCTTTAACGACGTTATGAAAGAATTTTGTGTTCGAGTCCCCCAACGAAAGCCAATCCACCTTCGACTTCTGTTGAAGAAATAAAGCTTCATCATACAACGCTTCCTTATAATTTTGGAGAATATGCTCATTCTGCAACATTAACTCCTCATTTCCCGGGTCCGCATCAATTCGCTTTTGGCATTCATCTAATTGTTTCCTCACCATCTTAACTTTTTCATGAATATTACCTTGTTGGAGTAGAAACTTCCGCAGGTTATCTTCGGCGTGGTTTGACAAGTGGTGTAATGAGGGCCCGTTAAGTAGCATCATCACTCCTCGAATGATAGCTAATGGTGGGTTTCATCTAGAGGATAAAGTTGCTGACATTTATAGCGATGGTCGATGGCTATGGCCGGTGCATTGGGTCAATCGGTTCCCTATTCTTAATCATATAGATCATCCGGATTTTCAGGAGGATGTCAATGATAAACCTCAATGGAAAGTAGACAACCAGTGTGTGGAATTTTCTTGCTCTACGGTTTGGCAGACCATTCGAACGAGAGATATGGAGGTCCCATGGTCAGAAGTGATTTGGTTCGCTCAATGTATCCCAAGACATGCGTTCTTACTGTGGCTTGTTATCAGAAAGAAACTTCTTACCCAAGATAAGATTGTGCGATGGGATCAAGCTAGAAGGAAAAAAATGAATATGATGTGTTGTCCTCCTATGCTATAACAACATTGACTCGCATGAACACTTGTTTTTCTCATGCAAATATTCAGCTCAAGTGTGGCACATAGTTCGAGATCATGCTGGTATGAGCAATACGCATCCTAGTTGGAATGATATTCTAAGTGGCTTAACCCAAAGAACCAACCCAAAGTTGATCAGCAACATTGTGGCTCGGCTAACAGTAGCGGCATCAGTCTACTACATTTGGAGGGAACGAAACCAAAGGATTTTCCAAAACAACGCACATCCACCGGACCAACTCGGCCAGGAAATACTCTCATCTGTTCGTTACAAGCTTTTGGGGTTAAAGTTCAAGCTGACTTCTCAAGTGATGAAGACGTTAGAGAAGTGGAACATTCGTGGAGGTGGTATGCTGGATGAAGAAAACTACTCCTACACTCGCATGCTTAGTTAGCGATCTTTGATATTCTAGTTTTTAGACTAGTGGAGTTAGCTAGTTGTTATCATTGTAGCTTGTTTTGAATTGTGTTTCTGTTTTTGGTTTTTCCATAGTTTGGGGGGGATGTCCCATCTATGATCTAGTATGGAACACTTCCATACTAAATGTTTTTAGTTGTGAAATTTATAAAATCACCGGGGTAAACCCTTTACCCCAAAAAAAAAGTAACTTTAGTTTCTTGACAACCTGGAACATGTAATACCCATCCACCTCGGTACTCCAGATATTCTTTAACCTCATCGATGAACCCCGGTTTGTGAGTCAAAAAATTGACAAACTTAAATGGCTTAGGTTTGTCTCTCTGAATGTTCGGCAACACTAGAATACATGGGGTATGATCAGAAACTCTCCACAGATGGAAACAAGCCGCGGCACCCAGAAAAACGTCAATAAACTTCATATTCCCCATAATACGATCGATTTTCTTATACACAACTCGGTCTTTTTGCTGTTTATTCGACCAGGTATAATGCATTCCAGAACTATTTATATCAAACACCTCTATGTTGTTCACACAATTTTTAAATTCCGTCATACCAATATCGATTCTTGAAGAGCTTGCAAAGTGATCCTCCAGATACAATGACGTATTGAAGTCTCCCAAAACAACCCACAGCTTATCATGGACAAAAACTTGATGAACCTTTAAACTATCCCACAATTGTCTTCGATTTTTATAATGATTCTCAGCATAAACGAAAGAGCAGAAAACAGATTTCTTATCTAGTTTAAAAACAACTTGCGTATGGACTACTTGGTTAGATTGATCTAGAACCATAACATCAACTAAATTAGCATCCCAACCTACTATAATCCTTGTACCTTTAGTGCAGCAACTACCATTATCGGTCCAATTCCAAGTGCGACAGACTTTTTTACAAACATCATAAACCTTTGAAGCTTCCACATGCGTCTCAGTTATAGCACAAACCTGAATATGATTATCCATAACCATTTTACGAACCTCTTTTTGTTTCAGGGGGTGGTTCAATCCCTTATATTCCACGTAGCTATACTACCCATTTAAACCCGTGTTACCGGGTGTGCTTGCACCCTCAGCCCCACTGTTAACCCCTTTTCCGGTCTAAATACCCAGGAATATCCGATAAAAGCTCATGCATTTCAATAATACCTGGTAGAATTTCACCCGGATCTCCCTTAGCCTCTTTAGTGTCTGTAGTTTGCTTTCTAGCCCGTATTTCGTTCAAAAAATTCGGCTCACCAGCTTGTTGTTTATCCACATCCTCTTCTTGAAGCACATCAAACGGATTCGATACAGGCACACTAGACGAAGACTCAGCATCTCCATTTGTCTTTGGTTTAACGACTGGCCTATACATCACCTTTGGCTTCTGAGTTTTCACAGGGAAACCATGCTGCCCACCTTTGGCTTCTGCACATAATTTACATCACTCCAAGCATTTGTTTGCACACCACTTTTGAGCAAAGACCATATGTAAGGCCTCATAATACATCGAATAGACAATATTTTCCGCCATCCCCAACTCATGCTCCCTCGAAAAGGAACCTCCCAAAAACTTCTCCCTTTAAGCATGTATTCGTGAATCCATTTCACCCAAATAGACTCCCGTTTAGTTATGATACTCCAAACATGCTAAGCCATAAGCGATTTGTTGACATCAGATATACTTCTAATGCCCAAACCACCTTCTTCTTTAGGCAAACACACATCTTTCCATGCAACTTTAGCATGGATTCTACCCTCTGATCCCGCATTCCACAAGAATCTACGAATTCTTTTCTCAAGATCATTTATAACCCGAGTGGGAATAATGAAAACAGAAGCCCAATATATATGCATAGATGAGAGTACCGAGTTTATAAGTTGCAGCCGACCAGCAAACGATAACGACTTTGTCATCCAGTTAGCAATCTTCTTATCGATTCGATCAATAAGGACCTTGCAATCTTTAAATAGAAGCCTGGAAGAAATTAGCGGGACCCCCAGATAACGAACCAGAAAAGACCCTCCTGAAACGGCATAATATGCAGAATTTCCTGCCTAATCGACTGAGGAACATTGTAGAAAAAAACTGTACTTTTCGCTGGACTAGGAGCCAAACCAGAAATGTTGGTAAACGTCTCAAGAGCCTCCTTGACCTTCTTAACCGAAACAACATCACCATGCACAAAAATAAATAAGTCATCAGCAAACGACACATTAATTATTTTTTGCTTGGCACAATGAGCATGATATTTGTAGGGAAAACTAGCAGCCTGTTGGAGCAAAAGAGAGAGAACCTCCATGATTAACGTGAATAAATAGGGGACATTGGATCACCCTGTCGTAACCCTCGTTTGCCTCAAAATAAAAAAATAAAAAGGAATTCAATGGGGAAGCTCTGGGCGACTTCGGCGATTTCGTGAAAACCCTAGATCGTTCCATCCATACCTGGTCTCGATTGATTTTGTTTAGCATCTAAGGAGGTTGATTTCTTCTCTGGTAAGGAATCCTTTAATCGTTCCTTAGGTTCTAACCACTTGAAGTCAGATTAGGTTTTCGATTTTAGGGTTTTGTTCTTTTTGTTCTTGGTTTCTTTACGATTGTCTACGGGGTAGCAGCTGGTTCGTTATACATAACTGCATTAGGGTTTCGGCAGTCCTGCTCCATTCGTTGCTGTTTGATGTCCGGCAGTTTATCGATTGCTGTTCAGTCACAACGTAAACTGTTCCAATCAGTTCTGGCCAGTCAGTCCCTAGTGCGTTCTGCTTTAGGTTTTCAGCTGGTTGCTGTTTGAGGCCTGTTTGTGACTGTTGTTATGGATGACCAAAATGCAGAAAACTCAAATGTGTTTGCGAAAAAGATTAAGAACATTGATGGTAAAACATTTGAGCCAAGACAAACATCACTTATGGCGGCTAGGGTTTCTGAAATGCAGAGTAAGAAGGTGTGTTTTATGCTGCCGCTCAACGATACTGAACATGTTATTGGTTGTTCTGATTCTCCCAATCAGAATTATGCGAAGGTCTTTGACAAGAGAAAGGTAGCATTTGTGCTACCGTTGAATGATGTTAGTCCTCCTCGAGTTCAAAATCAGAATCAGGATGATAATGTTCATGTCCAATCTTATGCGGATGTGGTCATAAATGAACAGGTCGAGCAGGGTGTTTTTCGGTTCTATATCTAGTAGGGAGCTCTGGGCGAATTGGGAGAAATCGTGAGATCCTAGGTCTTTCAATCTAACCCTGATCGTGATTGATTCTGATTAGCAACTAGGGTGTTTGATTTCTTTATTGGTAAGGAATTCTGAATTGCTCCTTCGTTTCTAATCATTTGAAATCAGATTAGGGTTATCGTTTTTTAGGGTTTCTATTTTGTTTGTCTTTCGATTGGCTGAAGATCTGAATACGGGGATTAATCGGCTGATTCTAAATACGTATTCGGCTGTCTGATTTGCATTAGGGTTTCGGCAGTTTCAAATCCCTTCTTTCGCTGATTGATTACAGTTCAGTCACAACATAAACTGATTCAATCGTCGGTTTACGTATGGCTTGAAGGTCTTGGCTATCAGCTTTGGCAAATCAGTCCCTAGTCCTTTCTGCTCTAGGGTTTCGGCTGGTTGTTGTTTTGAGTCTTTATTGTGACTGTTGTTATGGATGATCAAAATGCAGAAAACTCAAATGTGTCTGCGAGAAAGATCAAGAATATTGACGGAAAACCATTTGAGCCAAGACAAACGTCACATATGGCGGATAGGGTTTCTGAATTGCCGCATAAGAAGGTATGTTTTATGCTACCGCTAAATGATACTAATCACGCTATTGGTTGTTCTGATTCTCCTAATCAGAATTATGCGAAGGTCTTTGATAAACGAAAGGTAGCTTTTGTGCTACCGCTTAATGATTGAGTCCTGTTTCCCGAGTTCAAAGTCTGAAACAGGGAGACAATGCTAAAATACAACGTCAATCCTATGCGGATGTGATCCTAAACAATCAGGCCGAGCAAGGAGGTGCTAAGCTGGGGGTTGGTTCAAATCAGAATCTGAATGGTGTGAATTCAGCTAGTAATGCCAATGGTTCGGATGCTAAAGTTCCTAAAATAAACTTTCGTTCACTAAAATCAGATGTCTCATTGGATGGGGTGGATGTAGTGCTACCGATTGATTCTGTTCGCCAGGTAAATGACAGGTTATCTAATACTCTTTATGGTTACTTCCTGGGAGATAGAATTGCTTATCCGGTTGTTGAATATTTTGAGAAAACAAATTGGAAAAAACATGGTTTTTAGAAAATTATGATGAATTCGAATGGGTTTTTCTTCTTCAAGTTTGAAGATAGACAGGGTATGAATAATGTTCTTGAAGGGGGTCCTTGGCTGATTCGGAACAAACCTCTTTTTCTCAACACTTGGTCCCTTACTACTACCCTTAGAAAGGAAGATATCAAGAAAGTTGCAGTTTGGGTAAAATTGCATAATGTTCCTCTTGCAGCTTACACCGATGATGGTTTGAGCATGTTGGCCTCAAAAATTGGTTCTCCTAGGTTGCTTGACTTTTATACAGCTTCTATGTGTTCTGAAAATTGGGTAGGAGTTCTTATGCAAGGGCTCTTATTGAAGTTTCAGCTGAACATGGATTCAAGGAGGTGATATCTATGGCGATTCCTGATTTGGATGGTGAGAATTATGTTACAGAAAAGGTTAAGGTGGAGTATGAGTGGGAGCCTCCGAGATGTGCTCATTGTTGTGTCTTTGGTCATGATAGTGGTGATTGTCCTAAACAGGTTGGTCCTACTCATAAACCCCATCCTAAAGCACCTATAGTAGATGGGGATGGTTACATTGAGGTTACGAATAGGAAAGCGGGTAGGAAAAGTGGGGTTCCGGTTAATACTATGATGAATTCAAATGGTTTCTTTTTCTTCAAGTTTGAAGACAGAAAGGGTATGGATACTGTTCTTGAAGGGGGACCTTGGATGATATGTAACAAACCTATGTTTCTCAACATTTGGTCTCCTACAAACACCCTTAAAAAAGAAGAGTTTAAAAAGGTTGCAGTTTGGGTTAAATTGCATGATGTTCCTCTGGTGGCATATTCTGATGATGGTTTAAGCATGTTGGCATCAAAAATTGGGTCTCCTGTGCGCCTGGATTCGTATACTAGTGATATGTGTAATGAGGCTTGGGGAAGGAGCAGCTATGCTAGGGCTCTCATTGAAATATCAGCTGATCTTGATTTGAAAGAGGCTCTAACCATGGCTATTCCTGAATTGGATGGGAACAAATATGTTACTGAGACTATTCGGGTGGAGTATGAATGGGAACCTCCGAGATGTGCCCACTGCTGTGTATTTGGGCATGATTCTGAGGGATGCCCCAAATATGCTAGCTCGACATCCAAACCTACTACTAGGCCGAAAGTAGATGAGGATGATTTCACTGAAGTTAATGCTAAGAAGAGTGCAAAGAAGATTGGCTTTCAAGTTAATAACCAGAAGCCTAAATTCGAGTATAGACCGGTGGATAGAAAGAAAAAGGTTGGGAGTTCCCCCTATGCGACTGTGCAGGGTACTAAAGTTCAAACGCACAATCCGTTTTCTGCTCTTCAATCTGGTGGGGGGAATGGTGGTCTGCTCCAAGGTAACAATAAAGGGGGTCGGCATCTTCATGAGGACTCAGATGAGGATGAGGTTGAGGTTGTCTATGATGAATCCAAAGAGTGTAAGACATTGGGTACATTTCCTTCGTCTTCCAGAGCAGGGGCAAGCACCTCTCCCACAAAGTGCTCCAATGGATAGATTATCTTTGGTTCGTGTTGAGTGGCTCCCGTTTGGGAGCAACTTCATTTTTTTTGGGTAAAGGGTTACCCCGGTGATTCTATTATAGACAACCGCCAAATAAGAACAAGTAGTGAGGATGAGTTCCCCACTAGTTCATAAACAGGACATGCCCCATATATGTAAGCAAAAAGCAAAACAAACCAACATACCACCTTAATCTAGCCTACTACAATCATGATAATGACTAACTAGTAGACAAACGAAAAAAAACAAACAACGACGTCAACCGCCATCATCAAAAATAAAATTGCTACCAACCGGCAGCCCCTTAGCATGAAACAGAAGCCACCTATCCATTGGACAACTTTATGTGAGAGGTGCTTGCCCCTGTACTGGAAGACGTAGGATGAGTACCCGATGTCATAAACTCATTCGTTTCATCATATACAACCTCTACCTCGTCATCGTCAGACTCCTCATTTAGCTCCCGACCCCCTTTATGTCTCCCCTGGAAGGAACCCCCATTCCTCCCAAGAGCACTAAACGAATTGTGTGTTTGAACCTTGGATGAACTAGTGCACCGCGCATTCATGTAGGAAGAACTCACTGCCTTTTTCTTTTTATCCACAGGTCTATATTCAAACTTTGGCTTTTGATTGTTACCTTGAAAACCGCTCTTCTTTACATTCTTCTTTGTCTTGACTTCCGTAACCATCCTCATCTACTTTCGAACTATTTGTAGAAGGTTTCACTGTCGATCGAATGCATTTTGGACACTCCTCTGAATCATGCCCAAATACACAACAGTGGGCACATCTCGGGGGTTTCCATTCATATTCCACACGAATAGTCTCATTGACATACTTGTTCTCATCCAACTCAGGAATAGCCATGGTTAGGACCTCTTTAAATTCATGTTCGGTAGAGATAGCAATGAGGGCCCTAGCATAGCTGCTTCGTCCCCAAGCCTCATTGCACATATCAATAGTATATGAATCCAACCGCAACGGAGAACCAATTTTAGACGCCAACATGCTTAACCCATCATCAGTATACGCCGCTAGAGGAACCTCATGCAATTTCACCCAAACTGCAACCTTTTTAATATCTTCTTTTTTAAGAGTGTTCGTAGGGGACCAAGTGTTGAGAAAAATAGGTTTGTTCCGAATCAGCCAAGGCCCCCCTTCAAGCACATTAGTCATACCCTTTCTGTCTTCAAACTTGAAGAAGAAAAACCCATTTGAATTCATCATAGTTTTTTGTAGTCCATATTTTTTCCAATTTGTTCGCACAAAATAATCAACAACCGGATAAGCAATTCTATCCCCCAAGAAGTACCCATAAAGAGTATTAGCTAACCTGTTGTTAACCTCACGAACGGACTCAATTGGTAACACAACATCCACTCCATCCATTGAAACATCTGATTTTAAAGATCGAAAGTTGATTTTTGGAGCTTGATCAGCCAGTTCATTGGCATTTCTAACTATACCATCACCATTCTGATTCTGATTTGAACCAAGACCCATGTTAACATCACCTTGCTCAGCTTGATCATTTGAGACCACACTAGCATAAGATTGATGTTGCAAATGACTTCCTGGAATCTGATCTTGAATTGGAGAATCAGGATACACATCATTTAGCGGAAGGACAAAAGCTACCTTCTGTTTATCAACAACCTTAGCGTAACTCTGAATAGGAGAATCAGAACGACCAGCATGAAGCACATCATTTAACGGTAGCAAAAATCTTACCTTCTTCGGAGAATCAGAAAACCTAGCCGCCATACGTAGAGCTTGTCTTGGCTCGTAAGGCTTTCCGTCAATGTTCTTAATCTTCGTAGCGAAGACATTTTCATTGTCGGCACTGTTTCCATCCATGAATCAGAAACACGAGACACAAAAGTTTAAAACCGAACGACAATCACACAGCGACCGTAAGGGTTTGAAATTGCAGAAACCTTAATACAAATCGGACAGCCGAACATGTACTAAGAACCCACCCTTTAAACCCCGTGATCTGAATCAGCCAATCGGAAAACAAAAGAAACCGAAACCCTAGAAAACGTAAACCCTAATCTGATTTCAATTGGATAGAAACGAAGGAGCAATTCAGGATTCCTTACCAGTAAAGAATCGAACACCCTAGTTACTAAGCAAAATTAATCAAGACCAGGATTGGATTGAAGAAAAACTAGGGTTTCACAATTTTCCCAAAATCGCCCAGAGCACTCTCATCGCCCCTTTTTTGGAGCAACTTCATTTTTTATGATGGAGGATGAAGTATTTGGTTTTGTTTATGTTTGTCTACTAGTTATCATTTTCATGATGTATAATAGGCTAGGTTGATGTGATGTCATAGTTGCTTTTGTTTTGTTGGCTTACATATATGGGGCATGTCCTGTATATGAACTAGTGTGGAACTCATCCTCACTACTTGTACTTATTTGCGGTTGTAACACCGCATCCGTGACTTCATTACCAACAATATCCCAAGCATGCTTAAAAAAAGCCGACGAATACCCATCAGGCCCCGGGGCCTTATCCTCTCCAATACTGAACATAGCATTTTTTATTTCCTCTCGAGAAACCTGAGACACCATTTGATTCGCAACCTCCCTACTCAGCACATTAATGAAGAGATTGTCCAAGTTAACCTTATCAACCGAGACATCCATCCCTAAAAACTCCATATAATGCGAGACCAGGACATGAGCGACCTCATCACCTTCATGCCGAGCTCCCACCAGATCCGTAATACTATATATTTTGGATTGAGCATTTCTGGCTTTCACAGAATTGTGAAAAAACCTAGTATTTAAATCTCCCGCACGAAGCCACTCTACCTTAGATTTCTGTTTTAAAAACATTCTTCATCATAAGCCGCTGATTGAAACTCTTGAAGACCGAGTTCCATTTGTCGAAGCCGAACATCCAACGGGTTCTGATCCACTTGAACCTGAATATCATCCAAAGTTTTCCTCAACTCATTCACCCTATCATGTAAATTACCTTGGTTGAACAGAATCTTCCTCAACCTAGGTTTCAAATTCCTCATTTTCTTCACAACGGATAGCATAGTAACACCCTCCACTGTTTTCATCCACTCATGTTGCACGGACTCCTTAAATTCAGGTTTTCTCACAATGAAGTTCGGGAATTTAAAAGGTCTTGGCCGATTACCATGAGAGTTCATCATTCTTAGAATACCAGGCGTATGGTCAGACACCCAAAACGGGTGGAACATAGCAAAAGCATCAGGAAATTGATCAATGAAAGAAACATTACCCATAATTCTATCAATCTTTTTGAGAAGACCCACTCCACTTTTAGGCTTTTGGCTCCAAGTGTATTGCAAACCATGAGCTTGAATGTCGAACAATTCAACTTGTTGGACACAAGCATCAAATTCAGGCATGCCAATAGAATGATTGGAGGACCCAAACAACGAATCTTCAATCTTGAGAGCCGAATTGAAATCTCCCATAACCACCCACGGCTTGTCATTACAGAAAATATTATGCTTACATAAATCATCCCAGAGAAGTCTACGATCTTGATACTTATTTTCAGCATACACAAAAGAGCAAAAGAGAACCTTTTTGCTATCTTTAAAAATGACCTGAGTATGAATAAGTTGATCTGATTGAAAGAGGACCATAACATCAAACATGACAGGTTTCCAACCCAGAATAATTCCCGTTCCACGAGAGCATAAACCACCATTAGAAGTCCAACACCAATTACGGAACACATACTTACACACTTTAGCCAACTTAGAGACATCCACATGAGATTCAAGGATCGCACACATATCTAATTTATTATCAGCAACAATAGAACGAACCTCACTTTGTTTCAGAGGCCGGTTCCACCATGCTTTTATCATATTACACACACCTCGTTATTTAAATCACTTACCAATAACCACCAAAATGTCTTGTCAAACCAATGTCAAAGTCACGTATAACAATGTATAATGTCACAATGTCAGATGCAAACCATGTCTTGTATAATCAAATGTCAGATAACAACCAATGTCTTGTATGGTGAATAAAAAGTCTTTACTCAAACCATAGGTATAATGTCAATGTATAACCAAATGTCGTGTACAAAACAATGTATTTGAATAAACCAAAGTTTAAATCAAAAGTTATGTTTTGCAAAAACTAATGCTTAATTCGTTATGAACATTTATGTGGTTTGTTAACGAATACATTCAAGCCTTAAGACTGTCGGATAAATCCTTATAAAGACAAAGCTTATCATTGTTCATCGGGTTCTGTCATTCCCCAGATGGATACTTCCAAACCAACTAGGAAGCGGGAACGAGGTTAACAAACCAATGGTAAACCATACATACTACCGGTCGGCATAATAATGTTAATGAATATATTCTTGTTCCGTTAAACATACCAAATGTCATAACCAATGTAAGCATGTCATGTGAAAACCATGTACAAAGTATGCTAAGTAAACATACAAAGTAGAAATGTTCATGAAATCAAGGTGCTAGATATGCTAAGTCGACATATAAAGCAAAATGGATCCTTGAAATCAATGTGCTCATATGCTGACTAAATATATGCAGCAAAAATGTAATGTAAATCAATTGTGCCCATATGCTGAGTAAATATATGCAGCAGAAATGTAATGTATGAAATCAATGTGCTAGCATGCTCTGTCAACATACAAAGCAAATGGCAATTGAAATCATGTACTATATGTGTACTAGACGAACATAGCAAGTATATGTCATGAAAGCATGAAAGTAACAAGTAGGCACATGTGTATCACCCCAGAATATTTGAAAACGGTAAAAGAGGGGACTATGTACTCATATGAGATTGCAAGTATCCTCGATTTAAGTGAACTAACAAGCTCGGGCAATCAAGGAATCAAGTGGTACCTAGTATCGGATTACTATGTTAATGAAGCGGCACCTAAATCGGGAGATCGAGTAGAATGAGGTCTCGTAATCCAAATGAGTGTTAGAACTCATATGACATGATTTAACAAAGCCTACATTCGGAATCGAAACCTATCCTAAGTGCTTATGACCCGTTATGACCCGTTAAGGTAGTCTACGCTACTTTAACGCGTCATTTTCGCAAAAGCGCAAACGAATAGCCTAACTAGTCCTATGACACAAACTACTTATCTCCCATTTTATGGGGCGCTTAGTTCTGCAGCACTGAGGATGGTGGGCGATTTTGGGCGAATTGGTGAGATCCTAGGGTTTTCGTTCCAATCCTGATCGTGATTAATTGTGCTTAGCAACTAGGGTGTTTTGATTCCTTTATTAGTAAGGAATCCTGATTACCTTTCGTTTCTAATCACTTGAAGTCGGATTTGGGTTTTCATTTTTAGGGTTTCTTTTTTCTTTTCAATCGATCGGCTGAAGATATGTACACAGGGTTTTAATCGGCTGATCTTATTAGGCTGTCCGATTCGTGTTAGTGTCTGGCAGTTTAAATTCCTTCCATTCGCTGATCGATTGCTTTTCAGTCACAACGTAATCTGTTCCAATCAGTTCTGGCTAATCAGTCCCTAGTACGTTCTGCTTTAGGGTTTCGGCTGGTTGCTGTTTGAAGCCTGTTTGTGACTGTTGCTATGGATGGCCAAAATGCAGAAAACTCAAATGTGTTTGCGAAAAAGATTAAGAACATTGATGGTAAAACATTTGAGCCAAGACAAACATCACTTATGGCGGCTAGGGTTTCTGAAATGCCGAGTAAGAAGGTATGTTTTATGCTGCCGCTTAACGATACTGAACATGTTATTGGCTGTTCTGATTCTCCCAATCAGAATTATGCGAAGGTTTTTTACAAGAGAAAGGTAGCATTTGTGCTACCGTTGAATGATGTTAGTCCTCCTCGAGTTCAAAATCAGAATCAGGATGATAATGCTCATGTCCAATCTTATGCGGATGTGGTCCTAAATGAACAGGTCAAGCAGGGTGATATTAAGCGGGGTGGTGAGTCAAATCAGAATCAGAATGAAGATGAAAACAATAGGAAGGCCAATGATGCGGCTGATCAAGTTCCTAAAGTCAATTTTCGACCTCTAACTCAGATGTATCATTGGATGGAGTGGATGTAGTGCTTCCGATTGATTCGGTTCGCCAGGTTAACAACAGATTAGCTAACACTCTTTATGGTTATTTCCTGGGGGATAGAATTGCATATCCAGTAGTTGAATATTTTGTGAGAACAAATTGGAAGAAACATGGTCTTCAGAAAACTATGATGAATTCAAATGGTTTCTTTTTCTTCAAGTTTGAAGACAGAAAGGGTATGGATACTGTTCTTGAAGGGGGACCTTGGATGATCCGTAACAAACCTTTGTTTCTCAACATTTGGTCTCCTACAAACACCCTTAAAAAAAGAAGAGTTTAAAAAGGTTGCAGTTTGGGTTAAATTGCATGATGTTCCTCTAGTGGCATATTCTGATGATGGTTTAAGCATGTTGGCATCTAGAATTGGGTCTCCTGTGCGCCTGGATTCGTATACTTGTGATATGTGTAATGAGGCTTGGGGAAGGAGCAGCTATGCTAGGGATCTCATTGAAATATCAGCTGATCATGATTTGAAAGAGGCTCTAACCATGGCTATTCCTGAATTGGATTGGAACAAATATGTTACTGAGACTATTCGGGTGGAGTATGAATGGGAACCTCCGAAATGTGCCCACTGCTGTGTATTTGGGCATGCTTCTGAGGGATGCCCCAAATATGCTGGCTTGACATCCAAGCCTACTACTAACAGGCCGAAAGTAGATGAGGATGGTTACACTGAAGTTAAGGCTAAGAAGAGTGCAAAGAAGAATGGCTTTCAAGTTAATAACCAGAAGCCTAAATTCGAGTATAGACCGGTGGATAGAAAGAAAAAGGTTGGGAGTTCCCCCTATGCGACTGTGCAGGGTACTAAAGTTCAAACGCACAATCCGTTTTCTGCTCTTCAATCTGGTGGGGGGGAATGGTGGTCCGCTCCAAGGGAACAATAAAGGGGGTCGACATCTTCATGAGGACTCAGATGAGTATGAGGTTGAGGTTGTCTATGATGAATCCAAAGAGTTTAAGATATTGGGTACATTTCCTTCGTCTTCCAGAGCAGGGGCAAGCACCTCTCCCACAAAGTGCTCCATTGGATAGATTAGCTTTGGTTCGTGTTGAGTGGCTCCCGTTTGGGGGCAACTTCATTTTTGATGATGGAGGATGAAGTATTTGGTTTTGTTTCTATTTGTCTACTAGTTATCATTTTCATGATGTATAGTAGGCTAGGTTGATGTGATGTCATAGTTGCTTTTGTGTTTGTTGGCTTACATATATGGGGCATGTCCTGTATATGAACTAGTGTGGAACTCATCCTCACTACTTGTACTTATTTGCGGTTGTTTTATATATAGAATCACCGGGGTAACCCTTTACCCAAAAAAATAGTCCTATGACAAGTATTTATATGCCCTAACATGCTTAATAACATTGCATAACCAGTTTAAGTGTCAAAAGTTAAGTTACATATGCTTAAATTCAAATTATGCATGAAAAGGACATTTTGTTCATTTTCCTAAGGCATATAAACTACCTATCATAACAACTAATTAAACTAAGTGACCATAAGGTATAACATCGGAAGGTTATTCCCTATACAACTATGGTCACAAATATGTTTGGTCGGATCCTAAAGATCGACCAAATGGGTCGGATTCGAAAGTCTAAGCGGTTGTCAAGACCGCTTGACTTACGACCCTATATAAGCACTAAGCTAAAAGAGACGAGTTAAACATGTTAAAACATGTTTAACTAAGTTAGAAAACTGAATTGATATCAAAACAAAGTGTTTTGATACCCGAAAATAGTTTTGTCGCAAAATGCACATAATCGTGCATTTTGACCGAAACTTTGACTCGTCACTTCGAATAATCAACGTGGTAATCAGTAGGTATAGTCATAAGGGACTATAACCATCGTGATTACGCTCACGTTGTAAAGTTCAAACGAACTTTGTCTTGACCAATTCATGGTCAAAGCTGAAAGTCAAACACTGTTCGAGTTTCTTGCTTGAAATAAGTAACCAAGATCATTACAAGTGTTTTTGTGTTGCCCAAGGCATAATCTTAGCCTTACACTTGTTAGAACCTGATTAAAACCAGCCCACAAGTTGAAGAAACCAGGGATTTAATCAAGTGCAGCAAGCTGTTTAGAAGAAACTGGGTTCTGCTGATCTGGGACAACTTTACGGACCGTAAGAGGTCCCATACGGTCCGTATGAACCCTTGCTGCTGGCAGGCAACTTTCGGTTATTTGCAGTTTAGCCCCTGAACTTTGTTTCGTCACGTTTTGGCACTTCTAACACCCGTTAAACCCATTTTCAAGCTCCATGATGAAGTTATAGTATATTTAACTTGAATTATGCTAAAAAATGTTACGGATGTCGGTTTGTTTGGCTGTACGGTTGCGGTTTTCGGTTAATTACGACGGAATCGTAACGAATGCGAAAATGACCCAAATTGTGCGACGAATGGTATTTTTGCATTCCCATTACTAAAATACAATATTTTAGTGATTAAAAAAAATTTTGGATGTCCGGATATGGTCGGAACGCAAGATATGCATGCATATGCATACTTTCGCAGTTTTGACGCTTTTAGTCCCTGTGATCAAATAAGCGTATTTTCGCATACCGAACCCCTCAAAACTTATTTCTAAGCTATGTTAAGGATATTTAGGGTATGTTTAACTTATGATCTTGTTCCGGAGTGTACTATACAATTCGGCAGACTTTCGTAGTTTGTCGCAAATAGTCCCTTTGATCGAATAAACTTGTTTCTGACATACCAAACCCTTCAAAACTTATTTCTAAGTTATGTAAAGGTTATTTAAGGTATGTTAAGCTTATGTAACTATTCCAGAGTGTTTGTCGCATTAAACTGATTACGTTTACGTAACAGTTTGCGTATAACTTTCCAGAAAGCGACTAAGAGCTCGAAATCGAACAAGAATTGATATGTGTAAATGTCACATGTAATTGTACAAATCCCGAAAATGAAACATAGGATTTCATTGGATTTGTATTTGTATGATGTTCATAAAGGCACAGATGTCATAATTAGGATCCTTTAGCTATCCTCGCCTGCAGGACTCAGAACGAGTGGTTATTGGATGCAATAGCAACCGAACTAAGAGTGATTCGAATATATTTCATACTCAGTTGGATTTTGATTCTGTAGCATCCCTAACAAGAACGATTTAGAATGGGAGGTATCCGGATGTTGAATCATGCATACTCTTTGAATTCGGATCATGTAGCTTCCCCAGAAAAAAGGAGTTAGACTGGGTGGTTTTTTCCCGATCAAATACTAAGAGTGATTTTAATATCATCGTGACATGGTTGGATTTGGTTCCTTTAGCATCCCTAACCAGAAGGATTTAGAACGGGAGGTATCTGGATCCAGAAGCAACTAAACAAGGAGTAATTCGGAAATCAGTAAGACTCGGCTGGATTCGGATCCTATAGCAACCCTAACCAGAAGGATTCAGAAGGGGTGTTATCTGGATCCTAAATCATCCATACTTGATTGAATTCTGATCCTTTGGCTATCCTAGCCTGCAGGATTCAGAATGAGTGGTTTCTAGATGCAATAGCAAGCCGCTTATATAGAAGATGGTTTGAGTATGATTGCTACCGCCATTGGTGAGCCGAAACTGTTGGATTCGTATACCTCCTCAATGTGTACGGATGCTTGGGGAATGAGCAGTTATGCTAGAGCTTTGATAGAAATCTCAGCTGAGAACGACTTTAAAGAAGAAATAGTTCTAGCAGTGCCTGAATTGGAAGGTGAGGGTTTTATTATAGTGAAGATGGGTGTGGAATATGAATGGAGTCCTCCTAGGTGTGCCCATTGTAAAGTCTTTGGTCATTCTGATGATTCTTGCCCGAGACAGCCTAGGAAATATCCAACGGTGGTGCCTCAACCTCAGAAATCGAATATGGGGAAGACTCAGAAACCGAAAGTGGGGAAGCAACCGCAGGGTTCGATGAAGACTCCAGTAGTGGATGAAGATGGCTTTATGGATGTGGATGGTAAAAAAGTGGCTAGACGGTCTGGTTTTCATGTTAATAAAGCTAAGCTGAAATTTGAGTACAGGCCGGTTGGGTTAAAACCGATTGGAGGGGTAAGAAAGTTGAATCCTTCGGCTAGTGTGGTATCCCACAACCCGTTTGATGTTCTAAGGGATGAGAAGGGAATGGCTCGTCAAAAGAAGAAGGGGAGTGGGGATGATATAGTTGATTCCGATGAAGAGGAGGTTGTTGAAGTCTATAATGAAACTAATGACTTTATGACTTCGGGTACTTATCCTTTGTCTTCAAAAGCAGGGGCAAGCACCTCTTCCACAAAGTTCGCCAATGGATAGTCTATTTTTGTTTGGTGTTGAAGGGGTGCTGTTTTGTGGCAATTTTATTTTTTGATGATGGAGGATGAGGGTTTTGTTGGTTAGGTTTTTGTTTTGTCTACTGATCAGTGTTTCTTGATGTAAAGTAGACTAGGTTATGTGGTGTCATAGGTATTTTGTTTTTGGCTTAGATATATGGGGCATGTCCTGTATATGAACTATTGTGGAATTCATCCACACTACTTGTACTTAAATTGCGGTTGTTTTAATAGAATCACCGGGGTAACCCTTTACCCAAAAAAAAGACTTTCGCCCAAGTCAAACACTTACTCACATAAGTCGCGATGTGAGCTTTCATCTTTGGCCACCAGTATAAGACTCGTAGATCCTGATACATCTTATCAGAACCCGGATGCACAGAGTATCGAGACTTGTGTGCTTCATCCATCACAAGTTCTCTAAGGTTACCATACAAAGGAATCCATATTCGCTCCATGAAATAGTGAATGCCGTCAGATCTCTCTACGAGTCATTTCTCCATGCCCCGCAAATATTCAGCTTCGATGTTTTCCCCTTTTAACGCTTCAGTTTGAGCAGAACGAATCTGGTCAGGTAAATTAGAATGGATGGTGAGTTGTAAGGCGCAGACACGTTTGGGTTTCGTTTCCTTTCGACTAAGGGCATCAACTACAACGTTAGCCTTACCTGGATGATACTTGATTGCGCAGTCGTAGTCGTTTAAGAGTTCTACCAAGCGACGCTGTCGCATATTCAATTCCTTCTGGTCAAAGATGTGCTGAAGGCTCTTGTGGTCGGTATAAATAGTGCATTTGGTACCGTACAAGTAATGCCTCCAGATTTTGAGCGCAAACACCACGGCCCCTAACTCTAAGTCGTGAGTCGTGTAATTCTTTTCATGGACCTTCAACTGTCGAGAGGCGTAAGCTATAACCTTCTCGCGTTGCATCAGCACGCAATCGAGACCCTGAATGGAGGCGTCACAGTACACTACAAAATCTTCGGTACCCTCAGGTAGAGACAGAATCGGTGCACTGCAGAGTTTTTGCTTCAGAAGCTGAAAGGCGTCTTCCTGTTTCGTCCCCCATGTATACACTACACCCTTCTGTGTCAGAGTAGTGAGAGGTTGAGCGATCTTTGAAAAACCCTCAATGAATCTTCGATAGTATCCAGCGAGACCAAGGAATTATCGCACCTCTGAAGGATTCTTTGGCGTTGCCCAATTCCTGCTAGAGTCGATTTTAGCGGGATCCAGTAGCAACCAAACGAAGAGTAATTCGAAAATCAGTAAGACTCGGCTGGATTCGGATCCTATAGCAACCCTAACCAGAAGGATTCAGAAGGGGTGTTATCTAGATCCTAAATCATCCGTACTTTGTTGAATTAGGATCCTTTAGCTATCCTAGCCTGCAGGATTTAGAACATGTGTCACACCCCGACCGCGTAAAACAACAAATCGCGACGGAAATGTCGGGGAGTGGAGTAACAGAATCATTGCTTCACAATACATGGTAATTGAATTTTTGTTTTATTGAATTAATAATTGTTTGACATAGTCTTAAAGTGAAATAAACCAGTTTAAACACATTGTCTTTCTTGTTTTATGTCACTAAGGCCCTCGTCCAATCCTATGTTTTGCATCATGATCATCTAACAACAGCATGGCGTTTCAGACATACATAGCATAAAATGACGTGTAAAACGATGTACTAAATATGCACTAAAAGGACATGCATAGCAAAAACATAATGAAATCGTGTACTAATAGTGTACTAATGAACATAGCAAGTATATGATAATAAGACACATATTAATGACGACGGAGTTGTTTTTAAATTAATAAAATCGTGCGTATTGGAGAGAGTTGTTTTTTCTCCTGAATGGATGACAATAAGACGCATGTTAATGACGGCGGCAAACCTACATACTCGTTTGAGGGTTTGGCCAGCCGAGTTATTGATGTAGATGGTAATACTTGGTTACCTTGACGGGGCACAACTCAGACGTCTCCGACTGAACCCCGTAAGATTAACATAATTGATGAATTGTCAAAGATACCAGTTCCATACACGGCTGAAAACCCGCGGCCAGTAACTAGGGTTTCTGATAGGGAAGGAATCGATCAATTTAGCATGAAATACACACCAAGTTCAAAATTCGATGTTGCTTCATCGGCTGGTCAAGGGTATACTAAATCTGCCGGGCTGGCAGAACCGTTATCTTTTGCTAATGTAGTAAACAACACCAAGGAGAAGGTGAAGGTGAATTTTAGGGAGTTGGAGTCTTCCGAGGCTGTGGATGGAGCTGATGTTGTTATTCCGTTGTCTTCAGTTAAACAAGTCACGGACAGGTATGCAAACACTCTCTTCGGGTATTTCTTGGGCAAACGTCTAGCGTTTCCTGTGGTGGATTATTTTGCAAAGAACAACTGGGTTAAGTATGGTCTGTCTAGATTAATGATGAATGCGAACAGATTCTTTTTCTTTAAATTCAAAACTTAGGAAGGGATGGACAAAATGTTAGAGGATGGGCCATGGATGATAAGAAATGTTCCGATTATTTTGAAAGAGTGGTCGGCCTCTATCAAACTGGAGAAAGAGGATCTTAAAGCTATTCCAGTCTGGGTAAAGATGCATGATGTGCCGTTAGCGGCATATACTGAGGATGGTCTTAGTTTGGTTGCCTCTAAGATAGGGGTGCCTAAGATGTTGGATTCGTATACTGCCACGATGTGTGCAGAGTCTTGGGGTAGAAGCAGTTATGCTAGAGCACTCATTGAAGTTCAAGCGGGGGCTGATTTAAAGAGGAGTGTTACTGTTGCAATTCCATCCTTAGATGGTAATGGTTATTCAAAGGTGGTGGTAAAAATTGAATATGATTGGGAGCCTTTAAGGTGTACTTCTTGCTGTGTGTTTGGTCATGAAGATAGCTCGTGCCCAAAGAATCCTCAGGTTGTTTCGAATGGGGAATCTGGGAAAAAGAATGATGATTTTCAGGTTGTGGGTGCCAAAAAGAAGAAAGCTAATACATGAAAAATCAGAAACCTAAGCTAGTGAGACTAATTATCAAACCTAAACAGAAACAGTCCTTGAGGAGTTCGAACCAGGTGTCAACGTCAAACCAATTTGATGTCCTTAAGGACGATAATGATGATCAGGGAGGTATCCATGTGGGTCGAATGGAGGAGAAGGCTACACAGGCTAGTGACAACCAGGATTCGGACTTGGAGGAGGTTGTTGAAGTCTATAATGAAACGAATGATTTTATGACTTCGGGTATACGTTCTTCATCTTCAAGAGCAGGGGCGAGCACATCTTCCACAAAGTTCTACAGTGGATAAACGCTTTATGTTTCGTGTCAAGGGGCGGATGGCTTGTGACTATTTCGTCTTTGATGATGGAGGTTGAGAGTTTTTTTGTTTTGGTGACTATTGCTTGTCTACTTTATTTTTCATGATGTAAAGTAGACTAGGTTATGTGGTGTCATTGATACATTTGTTTTTCTTGGTTTACATATATGGGGCATCTCCTGTATATGAACTAGTGTGGAACTCATCCTCACTACTTGTAATTATTTGCGATTTGTTTTAATAGAATCACCGGGGTAACCCTTTACCCAAAAAAAAAGTATATGATATGAAAACATGGAAAACATGAAAGTAACAAGTAGGCACATGTGTTTCACCCCAAAACGTTTGAAAAACAGTAAAAGAGGGGACTATGTACTCACTAGAGATTGCTTAATAGTCTTTAGATAACCACCAAGCAAAGCTAGAGGGATCACGGAATCAAACGGCACCTAATATAGGTAACGATGTAAATAAACGGACCTAAATCGGAAGATCGGATAAAAAGAGGTTTCATAAACCAAATGAGTGTAGGGACTCATGTAATATGGTTTAACAAAGCCTACATTCTAAAACGAAACCTATCCTAAGTGCTTACGACCCATTACAACTCGTTAAGGTTGCTTACGCCACTTTAACGCGTCGTTCACGTAAAACGCGTTCAGACCGCCTAACTAGTCCTATGACAAGTGTTATATGCCTTAACATGTTTAATAATGTTGCCTAATCAGTTTATATGTCAAAATTTAAGTTACATATGCTTAAAATGAATTTATGCGCAAAAAGGGCATTTTGTACCTAAGGCATATAAACTACCTATCATACAACTACTTAAACGAAGTGACCATAAGGTATAACCTCGGAAGGTTATTCCCTATACAACTATGGTCACCTAATGTGTTTGGTCGGATCCTAATGATCGACCAAACGGGTCGGGTTCGAAAGTATAAGCGGTTGTTTAGACCACTTACCTTACGACCCTACATAAGCACTAAACCTAAAGTGACGAGCTAAACATGTTAAAACATGTTTAACAAAGTTAGAAAACAGGTTTGGTATCAAAACAAACGGTTTTGATACCTAAAAGTAGTTTGGTTGGAAAATACGCGCTTAAGCGTATTTTGACCGAAACTACGACTCGTCACTACACCTAATCAACGTGGTAATCAGTAGGTATAGTCACTAGGGACTATAACCATCGTGATTACACTTGTTACATTTGGGCAGAGTGCCTTGGTATCCTCTAGCCACGGTGTCATTCGCGGCTGTAAATGTTTTTGCCTCCTTAGGCGGGCTGGTGTCACGTTTCTTGTTGTCGTTGTTGGGGTTTTTGTTGTTGTTGCGGGTCGCTTGATTCAGATTCGAATGTTTCCTCTTTTTATCACTAGACGATTCAGCATGCGTATCAGTTTTCTCAGTGGCCTTCAACGAAAGCGTCTTCATACGAACAACATCCTCAGTAAGGCTGATAGCCAGAGTTACAGCCCGAGTAATTGTTGTAGGGTTTGCCGCAGTCACCATACTACGAATCTCTAGAGCCAATCCCCAGATGTAGCGCTCAATGCGCTTAAATTCAAGAGTTACAAGATTGGGGATCACTCGCGAGAGATCATGAAACCTTTTTTTTTGGGTAAAGGGTTACCCCGATGAATTTTATAAATGAATCAAAGAATACAAAGGTGTGTCAAAGTGAACACACCAACTAGACTTGGCATACCAAAACTAGGAAAACCCGAAAACAAAACCCAAACACCAACACTAAACAGTAGCGACAGCCAAAACAAACAACCAAAAACCGAAAATTAATAAAAACACATAAGACTTCTAGCTCGGATCAGCTTCATTATCCTTGCTTGAAATCTTCCACTTCCTAAAGATCCTCTTCTTAGTAGAGTCCCCACGAAATTTGAAACCCATTAGTCTAAGCCGCACCGAACTCTTGATCTTCTCAGTAACTTGAGAAACAGACATATGCTTTGTACCGAATAGCTGATTATTTCTCTCCTGCCAAACAAAAGATGTGGACGTAGCTATCAATAATTTGCATACTATATCATCAGCTTTCTTGCTAGAAGAATGTTGCTCCACCCAAACCATTATCGAATGCCAGGTATTGTCCACACTCTCCAAGTTGACCATCGCTTTGACATTGCTCCACACTTGAGCAGAAAACGCGCATTGGAAAAACAAATTGTCTCGGCTATCTCGATCATACTGACACAAAAGGGCAGCACATAAGTCTAATGTTTGTTTCACTACCAGCTTCCCAAACCGCAAGTCTCTCCTGAGTCTTTAGCTTATTCCTAATAACCAGCCACATGTGAAAGGAGTGCCTCGTTACACATTGTGAGAACCACACCATATTAGCCCAATGCACACGATGGTCCCTGTTCCGAATAGTGTTCCACACTTTAGCCGAACGAAAGTCACCAGTTTTGCCATCCAAATCTTTCCAACTTAATCGATCAGTCATATTAGAAACAAGACTAGGCGTCTGAATGTTGATTAGAACCGGGAACATGTCATACCAAGCTTGCGTCCATCCCCATTGACCATTCACATCAATCACCTCCGCCACCGTAGTTTGAATATTGAACCCCGCATTAGCAATAGCTCTTGGAGTGATCATGGAACTGAGAGGGCTCAACGAGCACCAATTATCACTCCAAGCATTAGTTTGGAAACCACTCTTGATAGTAGACCATATATGAGGACGAATAATGTTACGTATTGACAAAATCTTTCTCCATCCCCAGCTCATGCTACCTCGACACGGGATCTCCCATAAACTTCTCCCTTTAAGCTTGTAGTCATGGATCCAATTCACCCCTATAGACTCCCTTCTAGTAATAATGCTCCAAATATGGTTTGCTATAAGCGACTTATTGACATATGTAATACTTCAGATGCCTAAACCACCTTCTTCTTTAGGCAAACACACATCTTTCCAAGCCACTTTAGCTCGGATTCTACCTTCCGCGCCCGCATTCCATAGGAATCTACGAATTCTTTTTTCAAGCTCACTAACCACACGGGCTGGCATAATAAGCACTGACGCCCAATAGATGTGCATAAATGAAAGAACTGAGTTTATAAGTTGCAAACGACCAGCAAAAGACAAAGACTTTGTTATCCAGTTAACAATTTTCTTATCCATACGTTCAATGAGGATCTTACAGTCTTTAAACAGAAGCCTCGAGGATATGAGCGGAACCCCAAGATAGCGGACAGGAAGGGAACCTTCTTGAAACAGCATAATATCAAGGATTTCTTGCTTGATCGATTGAGGAACATTGCAAAAGAAGACAGTGCTTTTCGCTGGACTCGGAACCAATCCAGAGATACTAGTAAACGTCTCTAGCGCCTCCTTTACCTTCCTAACAGAGATAAGATCTCCATGAACAAAGATAAACAGATCATCAGCAAACGAAACATTGATGAGTTTTTTGCTTCACACAGTGGGCATGATATTTGAAGGATGTGCTGGCAGCTTGCTGGAGCAAAAGCGAGAGGACCTCCATAATTAACGTGAATAAGTAGGGTGACACTGGGTCCCCTTGCCGTAACCCACGTTTACCCCTAAAGTAACCATGAAGATTACTGTTTACACTTAAGGAGTACGAAACTGTAGAAACACAAGTCATTATCCACTTCACCATTTTGTGAAGAAAACCAAACCGGTTCAAGATATCTTCCAAAAAAGACCAATTGACCGTATCATAAGCTTTTTGAATGTCAATTTTGAATGCACATCTGGCCGGGCCCCTATTAAGGTGGTAATTATGCATCAATTCCTGTGTAAGGAGGATATTATCAGATATCTTCCGACCTGGAACAAAGGCAGATTGGTTGATACTGACAAGAGATCCTAGACTTCCTTTTAAACGATCTGTAATAATCTTGCTAATGCATTTATACAGGACGTTACAACAGGATATCGACCGATAATCTAAAACTGAGTCTGGCGTATCTTTTTTCGGAATCAAAGCAAGAATAGTATGGTTAACTTGATTTAGAAGCTGACCATTATCAAAGAATTGTAGCACCACATCAGTAACTTCCTTACCAACAATGTCCCAAGCATGCTTGAAAAAAGCAGACGTATAACCATCAGGCCCCGGGGCTTTATCTTCACCAATACTGAACATAGCAGACTTAACCTCCTCACGAGAGACTTGACGGACAATGTGATCGGCAGCATCATTACTACGAACATTAATAAAGAGATTATCCATGTTTGCCGTTTCAACCGGAACTTCTACACCCAAAAAATCCGAATAGTGAGCCACCATAGCTTCGGCTACACCATCACCTTCATGACGAGAACCCATAAGATCCATAACACTATGAATTTTTGATCTAGCATTTCTGGCTTTTACGGTATTCTGGAAAAATTTTATGTTTGAGTCCCCCGCACTTAACCACTCCACCTTAGACTTCTGTTTTAAAAAGCATTCCTCATCATAGGCAGCCGACTGAAAGTCTTGAAGACACTGAACCTCCAGCTGTCGTAACATAGGGTCCAACGGATTCTGATCCACCTGAATGTGGATATCATCCAGCTTTTTCCTCAACTCCGATACCTTATCATGCAAATTACCTTGAATGAATAAGATCTTTCTCAATCGTGGTTTCAAATTTCTCATTTTCTTCACTACTGATAACATAGTAACGCCATCAATCATCTTCATCCATTCGTTTTGAACACATTCCTTAGAGATCATGAAACCTTTGTGTGTACCCTACAATGTCCGCACCAACCATGGACAAATTCCAGAACTCAGTTTCCAGTTTTTGAAGTTCGGCATGTGAACAGTACTTCCCCCTCATCCTTTCCTTCAAGTCGACCAATGACATACCATAAGCTGCATCATCACCCACTGTCTGAACTTGTAAGTTCCACCAAGTCAAGGCTTCATCAACAAACGACCCATTAACGAAAGTAACTTGTTGATCCGCGGTGCATTTGCTCATTCGGATCGTGGAATCAGTTTTCTCCGTCCAGCGCACGAAAGCCACTGCACCTCCGGTGCCATCATAACTCAGTGGCTTGCAGTCTAGGAACTTCTTGTAGGAGCAACCTCGAATTTATTCAACCGATTCGTGAATGAGCAAACAATGAAACAGTGAAACAATGATCGTTCATAAGTTTCATTAAATTGTAGCACATCAACTCAATGTTATTTGGTTAGGGTTTCCTCCAAATGAATCTCCATGACCATTTCGGCCGGTACCTCCTGAGCCGCCACTGTGCTCAGCACGGTTCGCCTCGTACTGGGCGATAGCTTCAGAAATCCTTTCCTCAAGAAGAGAGTTCAACTCTTCAGCAGTCCTCGGCATCGGTGGGGGTGGAGGTTGATCCGAACCTCGGGTGTTCACCATTCTCCTAGGGGCCATGTTTCTTTCAAAACATAACACAACATGGTTAGGCGTTTATCGGATACCACCATACTTTAATAAACAACATAATAAAAGAATATATATAATTCATACAGCAACAAGCATGCATAAACAGATAAATAATGATGTGTCACAAAGATAATCACCGAGTTTTTATATATATCAGGACAACTTGTTACATAATTGTTTGTGAAGAAACAAAATGCATATGGGTTACATCACCCAATCAATACAAGTTTAATACATATAAAGGCAAAAGATCTTTCTTCACATTGGCGATCATTTGTCTTCAAGTTGTACCCAAAACTCGGCTTCAGTCTTCAGATCCAAAAATACTGCTCCCAACAAAAGTACCTGCAAGGAAAAACCTAATGGGCCGGGGGAGATGGTAGGGGTGAATTCTCATAAGGATGTTCGAGGGAATGGCAGCAACAAAAATAATCTGAATCTTCGTAACTCTTTTTCTGCTCTCTCGAATGATCAGGAAACGGATGGGGAGCTGAGGGAGGATTTGAGCTATAAGCCTGGTTCGAGCAGGCTTCCGGAGGATGATGATGGGGTGATAGATAGTTTACAAACTGAAATTTCTGAATTTATTGTCACACCCTGGCTTTGCGGAAGCGTGGGTTTATTTGGTGTAACTTCTTAATACCATAGCTTAATCATAACAAAGCTATATGAAAATAAAACCATGCAGATCATCCATTGATTTAAGTTTGAAAAGTAAAATACCACAACATTGTCTTAAGGCGTTGACGCATGCAACGGAAATTACAGCCTGATAACATAAAAACTTTGTTCTTAAAACGCAACCACAAATATAACATAAACACTGTTTAAGGCTTGCGACTCGTCCAGGTAAAAGTCGCGACCCCTAAACGTGGATGATTCCGTAACTCTAACACAGCGGGAAAACGTAGCATACCGTGCCAGATCCTTAGTTCCCTGAAATACATGTAAGTTGGAAAAATCAACATAATGTTGAGCGAGTTCATGTGTAAGTGAGTATGTAAAATCCTTGTAAGTATAAAAACCCTGGTATGTAGCAAGTAAGGAAAAAGAGATCACCAATGGTTTGCAAGGCCATTGATATGTGTGAAGTGCAAGTAGGAAGACTCAAACCTAGTGGATTTGTTAGTCGGGTACATAGTCACCCCGAGGTCCGTTCTGCTGGGCCTGGGGCTGGGCTCGCTACACCCAGATAGATCTACCGCATCGTGCCCCTCGGTCCTACAATGAGGATTAATGGCCTCAAGTACCACCTACCCACTCACATGATCTAAGTAGTAACCCTCCTTATGCTAACCATACCATGTAAAAGTACTCGTAATCATAGTAACATGTATTTCACCCCCGCAGTTTAGAAAACTGAAAACAGTTAAGAGAAAAGGGGGACATGAACTCACAGTAATGCATCCTCGATAACAGCAACTCAAACTCGGTCTGCAGCACGACAACCTACAACGTGCTAATATCTATTAGACGAACGGCCGTGCCTTAGCTTAGAGTTTTAACGTTCTTGGGGAAATAGTTAGACAACTATTTCGTGTTTATATTTCTTGGTTATCGTATAAATAGATTCTTTTTTTGGGTAAAGGGTTACCCCGGTGATTCTATATATTCACAAACAAACTGAAACAAGTAGTGAAGTGAATCTACACTAGTTCAAACATGAGACATGCCTCATGAATGTAGCACCAGAAAAACAAATCATAAGAAAAGCGAAACAACTAGTCTAAAAACTAGAACCACTCGAAAAAACAAAAACAGCTATTTAGCCACCATCATCTGATCGATCCCCATCTTGAATATCCCAGTTACGCAACAGCTCCAACACATTGTGAGTCCGCTTTAGCCGAACTCCCATAAGTTTATACCGAATAGTGTTAAAGATAATTTGACATAATTGATCCGGAGGCCTCACTTGATTCTTGAACAATCTAGCGTTCCGTTCTTGCCAAATAAAATAAGCCGTGGCCGCCACCAAAATTCTGCTCACATAGTTAGAAGCCGATTTTGAACTAGCACGATCCAAGAGCCATTCCACAATATCCTCCCATTTAGGAGCAACATCATACATACCAGCTTTTACACGAACACTATTCCAAATCTTTGCTGAATACTTACACTCGAAAAATAGATGCTCATGGGAATCATGGTTTTCATAGCATAGCAAGCAACACATCATGTTCATATTCTTTCTTCTCGATAAATCCCATTTAAGGATAACGTCTTGAGTTAATAATTTCTTTCTCATAATCAGCCACAAAAGAAACGCGTGTCTCGGAATACAATGTGCACTCCAAACAATCTTGCTCCACCCCACCTCTAAGTCACTATGACGGACCGTATTCCAAATATTTGCAGCCGAAACTTCTGACCCATCATCCCCACTTTTCCATTGTACCGTATCTCGTTTATCAGGTTCAACTTGGACTTGATCTAACTGTATAAGCACCGGAAATAAATCACGCCAAGCCATAGGCCATAACCACGAACCATTCATGTTAACATCAGCAACCGAAGCCTCCAATCTAAAACCTGCATTTGTTATAGTCCTTGGAGATAAAAAATTACCCAGAGGCCCCAAATCTGACCAAGAATCGTACCACGCCGAAGTACTTCTACCATCCCCAATCCGAGAGCGAAAGCGGTCTCTCATAATCGGCCTCAATTGAAGGAGTTTACGCCAACTCCAGCAACAGTTAGACGGCATCTTACTAACCCAAAAACTTTTACCCTTTAGTCTATAATCATGCACCCAATCCACCCATAGAGAATTACGTTTAGTGATAATACTCCAGATATGATTTGCCATAAGAGCTTTGTTTACATCACCAATACGCCTAATCCCCAAACCCCCTTCAAATTTTGGAAGACAAACAGATCTCCATGAAACTTTCGCCTTACCTCTACGAAACGAAGCATCTTGAGACCATAGAAAATTCCTCATTCTAGCCTCCAAGTCGCGAATCACCCGAGCCGGAAGAATAAACACAGAGGACCAGTATATGTGCATCGATGATAAAACCGACAATATTAATTGCAACCTCCCAGCGAAAGACAAAAGCTTATTTCTCCAACTCATTATACGACTCTCCAATTTCTCAATAAGGACATTGCAATCCTTATAAAGAAGTCTTGAAGAAATTAAAGGAACCCCCAAATATCTAACCGGTAACGAACCCTCCACAAAAGGTAAAATATTAAGAATAGCATGTTTAACATTAGTAGGGACATTGCAAAAGAAAACCGTGCTCTTCGGAATACTAGGAATTAAACCTGACATGTTGGAGAAGGTTGTAAGAGAAGACATAATGCATTTAGCCGAATTGACATCACCTCTCGCAAACATGAAAAGATCATCCGCAAAGCAAAGATTTATAATCTGTTGACGCTCACATCTATTGTGGAATCTGAACGAAGTATCAATCGAAGTCTCGCGTTTTAGAATAGCCATCAAAATCTCCATAACAAGAGTGAAAAGGTATGGAGAAATAGGATCCCCTTGCCTTAACCCTCTTTGACCTCTAAAGTAGCCATGAACATTGCCATTGACACAAACCGAGAAAGATGGAGTACCCACACAAACCATAATCCAATCCACCATCCGACTATTAAAACCAAACCCAAGCAGCGTTGATTTAAGAAAACTCCAGTCCACAGTATCATATGCTTTCTGGATGTCAACTTTGAATGCACACCTAGGAGGGCCCGAGTTTCTATGATAGTTGTGCATTAATTCCTGAGTAAGAAGGATATCGTATAAATAGATTCCTTCCCAAGGATGGGGTATTCGTACATGTATCATGTATTTGGTGACTTAAAGTATTGACAAAATACATTTACAAGTCTCATATCCAACACTTTAAAGTTTTATGTCAAAACTCATGGCGAGGTTTAATTCCGAGAAATAAAGTTAAACATACTTGTTAGAAAAATAATTTTTCTAAGTCTTGGTATTTTTAGAAAAATTCGCCAGAACTTCCCCTAAAAACGGGAGTGTCCGTGCTAATACGCACATCTTTTTCTTTTTGAAATCAACCCATGATCATCAACAATCAACCCTTACGTTTTAACACGCAAAATACTACCCTTGTCGTTTCAGTTTCAATATGTGAAAAACTGGACTGTTTTCGGACGAGTAAATAAAATACTTAACTTATTCCAAAAATTCCCAAATTTTTGCGGAATGTCCTAATCGAACCACAAATTATTGTGTAAAAATATCGGGGTCTAGTTCATTAACAATAATTTATAGAAAATCGTTTACCGAACTGTGATCAGATTTGTTACATTCTGATCACAGTTTACGGAAAAATTCGTCAAAAAATCCTCGTAAGTCCGTTTATCGAAATTCCAGTTCGAGGGTCACAAATACATCCGTGACCATCTTTGATAAAAGTTTCAGGGGCTGGTTCGGTTCAGGTTTTAAGTTGTGATCGAAAACGTACAGCCCAATTTACTGCAGTAAAAATCAGCCTTAGCTGCTGTCACGAAAACAGATTTTTAAAATAGTAAGCGTCCTCAGAAAAATACAATTCCAGTGCCATTTTCTTCGTTTTTCGAAAAGACACAACTTAGGCTTCAGAAATTCCGTTTTTCGAGTTTTTAAAGTCCGTTTACAGCCTATTGAAGGCGGATGGAAAAGTACATCAGCATGTTATTTACGTCTTAAATGTTACTAAATCGTGTTAAAAAGTGTCCGATTAACGGGTTTAACAAGAAAACAACTTTTAAACATCAAGTATGTTTTAACCAACCCTCAAACCCACAAGATTCCGCTTCATGATTCAGACATAAGTAAACTTTTATGTAGCTTTTATGTTCATAACTCATGTTTCATATTTTTCTAGTATTCTTGTAATTTAGTGATTTAAACAACAATACATCATACTACAAGTCATAATTTCGAACAAGATGAGATCAAGTATAAGGAAACTTACTACTAGCCTCTAGCTAGGGAAGAATCTAATGAAGAAATGTGAAGAAAAGATGGTGTAAACGGCTAGAACAATGCTCCTTTGAGGGTTCTTCAAGATGCACCTTCCATGGTTGCACTTCAAAGCTTGAATGGAATGTGTAAAATGAAGAAGATGATGATGTTTAGAGAGGGGTGGTGGTGTTTTCGGTTTGGGTAGCCGAGACAAGGGGGAGAGAGAGTGAAATGGATGGTAATCTTGGTGAAATGATGTTCAATCTAAGGTGCCATACCTTTATAATCATCCTACATATATTAGATACTTACACAAGCAAACAATCCAATAAATAAATCAAATATAATCTTATCAAATATTTGAGGTATGGATAGATGGATATGTGGGGTCCCACTTTGGGAACTAAATCGTTGGGGGGGGGGTATGTTGTAAATATTGTGACTAAATGCAAGTAATATGTTAGATGTAAGTAATGTGGTGATATAAAGATAGTTTGTTTATTTTTAGCGGGTGTTACGTCATACGGGGATCATGACTAGCCAAAGATAATAAAACAAGGTATTTGACGAAAATTTAGTGTCCCGGGTAATGTCCGGTTATACGATTAAATACCGTTCCGTTAAAATGTTTAATTATGCCGAAAAAGGTCCTTTATGTATATTTTTGTAACATAAATTATTCCCGGTACTTAGGAAAATATACGGGACCGTTCTGCAATGTTTTTGCACTTTATTAGTAATTTAAAAATGCTGAGTTTTGTATTAAGTGCAGAATTTTGTACTTAAAGTACGTTTTAGGCACATCCGGTCACTATAAACTTCACCTAGTGACGTAGTTCTACAATCCTCACCTCCCTACACTCACTACCAGTGTAGTAAACTATTCCTGGCTCATACTGGCCTTAGAGGCAGTGTCTGCCTGATGCTGGTTATGTCAGCATGTTTAATGGGTATCCCGTAGTGTGCTCACTGTGCTTGTTGTGCATCAAGGTTGTCACTGATGTTTGTGTATAAATAATAGAGTGACAGTATAAAATGTGATGCATGAGCATGTATGTATCAGAAATCAGTAAGCAGTTTAATCACAGTTGTAAGCAAGCACAGTAATTAAGCAGTAATTAAATATTAATTAATTCGTACGGATACCTGGTTTGGTGAGGGTTGTCACATTCTCCCCCCGTTAAAGAAATTTCGTCCCGAAATTTAAGTTATGCTACTAGATGCAGGGTTCTTAGGAAACAAATGGGGGTATTTCTCTTTCATTCGATCCTCACGTTCCCACGTGAATTCAGGTCCATGCCTAGCATTCCAACGAACTTTGACGAGTTTGACACTGCTCCTGCGAGTTTTATTAACTTTCCAATCCGTGACCTCAACAGGTTCTTCAGTAAAGTGGAGCGTGTCATCGATATGAACTTTGTCAGCAGGAATGATCACTGTGTCTTGTGTTGGACTTTTTCTCAAATTGGATACATGGAATGTATCGTGAACACCATGGAGTTCAGCAGGTAGGTCCAACTTGTAGGCTACAAGCCCAATCCTTTGCAGAATTCTGAAATGGCCATTGTAACGCGGATTCAACTTCACACGCTTTCCGAAGCATGCCACACCCTTCCAGGGTGAAACTTTCAATAAAACCATATCTCCAACTTGGAATTCCAAATGTTTCTGGTTTGGATCTGCATAGGCTTTATGTCTTTCGCGAGCCGCTTCGATACGTTTTCGAATCTGCGCAATCTTGTCTGTCGTCTCTTGGACGATTTCGGGACCAACAAGCTGTCTATCACCTGCGTCAGCCCAGCATAGTGGTGATCGACACTTGCGTCCGTAAAGAGCTTCAAATGGCGCGGCTCCAATACTAGTGTGGTAGCTGTTGTTGTATGAAAATTCGGCCAGGGGTAAATGCTTATCCCAGCTACCACCAAGATCCATTACACATGCTCTCAGCATATCCTCCAATGTCTGAATAGTTCTTTCACTTTGGCCATCAGTTTGCGGATGGAATGCAGTGCTCAAATTCAATTGTGAGCCAAAAGCTTCTTGGAAGGATTGCCAAATCCTTGATATGAAACGTCCATCTCTATCAGAGATGATCGAGAGTGGCACTCCATGACGTGCAACGATTTCCCTCATGTATATTTCCGCAAGTTTACTCGTATTGTCTTTCTCTTTGATTGGCAAGAAATGTGCGGACTTTGTTAGGCGGTCAACTATCACCCAAATAGTATGCGTCCTTGGCAACTTCGTTATAAAATCCATTGAAATCTGTTCCCATTTCCACTTGGGAATTTCAGGTTGTTGCAGAAGTCCCGAAGGTTTCTGGTATTCAGCTTTCACCTTGGCACACGTCAAACATTTGCTAACATAAATAGCAACGTCGCCCTTCATCTTGGGCCACCAATAATAATCCTTAAGATCCTGGTACATCTTATCCGCACCAGGATGTATAGAGTACCGTGATTTGTGTGCCTCATCGAAAATAACTTTCCTCAAACCACCAAACAGAGGAACCCAAATCCTTTTCATAAAACATAACGTTCCTTCCTTGTTTGGTACCAATTGCTTCTCCATCCCACGGAGATATTCTTCTTCAAGGTTTCTTTCCTTAAGAGCTTCTTTCTGCGCGGCACGAATGCGCAGGGAAAGATCTGTCTGAATAATCATCTCCAAAGCCCTAACCCTTATGGGCTTGATCCTTTCTTTACGACTTAGGGCATCGGCGACCACATTTGCCTTCCCTGGATGGTACTTTATCTCGCAGTCGTAATCGTTCAACAATTCGACCCACCGTCTTTGTCTCATGTTCAGCTCTTTCTGGTTGAATATGTGTTGTAAACTCTTGTGGTCTGTGAAGATTGTACACTTCGTACCATATAGGTAGTGTCTCCAGATCTTTAATGCAAATATCACTGCGCCTAGCTCCAAATCATGCGTGGTATAGTTCCTTTCATGTACTTTCAACTGGCGTGACGCGTAAGCTATAACTTTCTGGCGTTGCATCAACACGCAACCCAATCCTTGACGTGAGGCGTCACAGTATACCACGAAATCATCTGTACCTTCTGGTAGTGCTAAGATCGGCGCATTGCAGAGCTTATCCTTTAATAACTGAAATGCTTCTTCCTGTTTGATTCCCCAATCAAACTTCTTATCCTTCTGTGTGAGGAGTGTCAGTGATTGAGCGATTTTTGAAAAATCCTCAATGAACCTTCGATAGTAACCAGCCAAGCCTAAGAATTGTCGAATCTCGGTTGGCGTCTTTGGAGTCTCCCAGTTCTTTATCGCCTCGATCTTTGTGGGATCGACATGGATTCCATTTCCATTAACTACGTGTCCAAGGAATTGGACTTCACGTAGCCAAAACTCGCACTTAGAGAATTTGGCATACAACTGTTTCTTTTTCAACAACTCCAGAATAGCTCTTAAGTGCTGTTTGTGTTCAGTCTTTGTCTTTGAATAAATCAAAATATCGTCGATGAATACAATCACGAACTTATCTAGATACGGCTTGCAGACTCGGTTCATTAGGTCCATAAAAACAGCAGGCGCATTTGTTAACCCAAACGGCATGACTAGGAACTCGTAGTGTCCATAACGAGTTCTGAAGGCTGTCTTCGGGATGCTCTCTTCTTGTATTCTCAGCTGATGGTACCCAGATCGAAGATCGATCTTAGAGTAAAAACTTGAACCTTGGAGTTGATCGAATAAATCATCGATTCTTGGCAGAGGGTATCTATTTTTGATCGTCAGCTTATTCAACTCCCTGTAGTCAATACACATACGGAAACTACCGTCTTTCTTTTTGACAAATAAAACTGGAGCTCCCCAAGGTGAGAAGCTTGGTCGGATGAATCCTTTGTCAAGTAACTCCTGGAGTTGTGTCGACAACTCCTGCATCTCTGACGGTGCAAGTCTATAAGGTGCTCTAGCTACAGGCGCGGCGCCTGGAACTAAGTCAATGTGAAATTCCACTTGCCTTTGAGGTGGCAATCATGGCAAGTCCTCTGGAAAGACTTCAGGATATTCCCTCACGACAGGGATGTCTTCGATTTTCGGCTCAGCAGCTTTCTTATCCACGATGTGTGCCAGGAAGGCAGCACATCCCTTTCGTAAACACTTACGAGCTTTCAGGCAACTGATAATTCTTAAAGGCGTATCCCGCTTCTCCCCATGAACCACAATTGTTTCTCCATCTTCGGTTGGGATACGAACTACCTTTTCGTGACAAACAATCTCAGCCTTGTTGCTTGATAACCAATCCATTCCTACTACCACGTCGAAGCTCCCCAGTTGGACTGGTAGTAGATCCAAAGTAAACTCACGCTCTCCCAACTCGATTACACAACCTCTGACCACTTCATTGGCTTCTACTAACTTTCCATTCGCTAATTCGATTGAGTAAGGAATATCTAATTTACTAGCGGCTAATCCAAGCATATTCTTAAACTCTAACGATACGAAGCTATAATCGGCACCAGTATCAAATAAAACGGATGCAAAGCGTTGGTTTACAGGGAACGTACCAGTAACAACATTGGGATCCTGGCACGCTTCCCTTGCTTCGATATTGAAAACCCTTCCACGCGCTTGATGCAATTCTGGGCAGTTCCGCTTATAATGCCCCATATCACCACAGTTAAAGCAACCTGGTCTTTGCCCGTTTCCTCCACCATTTCCAGCTTGATTCTTATTTTGGTTACGATTCACATTACCCACTTGATTCGCATTGTTGCCTCGATTCCCATTTCCTCCGTTATTTCCTTGTGCACGATTTCCATTTCCACCACGATTATTGTTTCTATTACCAAAACCTCCCTGGCCACCCCGGCCAGTATTAACCCAGCAAGTATCCTTCAAATGACCATTTCTCCCACAAGTTTCGCATGTTCTTAGCCCGCACTGGCCGGTATGATGGCGTTGGCATGTGTTACATTTGGGCAGAGTGCCCATATATCCCCTTCCTTTCCTACCAGTACCAGTCGTAGCTCGGGTCGGCGTGCTTGACTCTCCTTTTCTGCCATCACTGCTTGTGCCTTGTTTGAAATTCGAGAATTTCCTTTTGTTATCCCCGGACGACTCTACATGAGTCTCCTTCTTCTTTTTCTCAACATCGGAAAACTTGTTTAGGCGGATCGCCTCCTCAGTGCGAGCTACGCTTAGATCGATCGCCTCAGTGATTGTTGCCGGTTTTGAAGAGGTCACCATACTAATGATTTGAGGAGCTAAACCCCAAATGAAGCGCTCAATCCGCTTGAATTCTGGTGTGACCATATAAGGTACCACTTGTGATAGGTCGTGAAACCTCTGAACATATTCCGCAATTTTCGGACCGTCCATCTTCAAATGCCAGAACTCAGTTTCCAACCTCTGGATCTCAGCGCGAGAGCAATACTTTTTGCGCATGAGCTCTTTCAGCTCGTTCCACGTCAATGCGTAGGCTGCGGCTTCACCAAGTGTTTGGACTTGTAAATTCCACCATGACAGGGCTCCGTTCAAGAATAGCCCAGAGATGTAAGTGACCTGCTGATCAGGAGCGCATTTGCTCATGCGGAGAACTGATTCTGTCTTTTCTGCCCAACGAACAAAAGCAACAGCACCTCCGGTGCCATCAAAGTTTACGGGTTTGCAGTCTAAGAACTGCTTGTAGGTGCACCCTGCACATACGTTACAATATATGAATGGCATTAGCAAACTTGCTATAGATATCCAATGTATCATGGTATGCCTTAATAACTTAGTATTACCATGAGACGGATTGTTGTTGCCGTTATTGTTTGAGCTGCCTCCGCTGGGTCCTCCTTGAGAGGCGGCGTATTGCGCGATGGCGGCAGCGATAATTTGTTGAAGTTCTGCCTCGTTGGCAGGCATGCGTGGATCACGTCTCGGTGGCATCTTCTAAAAGATGGTTTACGTAAGTCAGGTCATGGTAGGTAAAGTGTACTTTTATAACGATAGTAGTAATACATAACATCTCATGTTAAAATAAACCAAACACATAACATCTCATGTTTTAAACAATCAATCACACAACATCCCATGTTATAAATATATCAATAAATCAGCCATGCCTGTAATGAGAATACTGCGATTAAGCTTTTATATAACCAAGACCACGATTACAATGTTTACAAGTTCCACAAATGTAACATACATCCAAAAAGGGACCAAGGGTCACAACGCCCTTGCCCGAAACGTCTAAACATATACAAATACCAAACATCAAAAGTCATAATCGTCCGGTGGTCTTCAAAAAGCTATGTAGCCGACTTAATCGCCGTCTTCTCATCAAAAGTGGTGGTACCTGCATCAAACCAAAAGAGCCCTCATGCCGCTGGTGGTGGAGGAGGAAAATGAAAATAGAACAAGCTGCGCATGAGGAGCCAGTCCTCCTCCATGGCGTGGTGAGAACGCGATAGACACTCTATCTGCTGCTCCAAGACCTGGACACGACGCGTCAGCGCGTCATGCTGTAGCATGAATGAAACGAGGACATCCTCCGTAGAAGGCCCGACAAAATATGGATGATATGGGTCTGTCGGTGGCACGACGGATGATGATGTCCAGAGAAAAGGCTCGCTGGATGGAGTAAAAGGTGGTACAGCGAACGGTGGAACAGGGGGAACAGCAGTATGGTGAGGGATCTGCGGTGCGAAATGATCCCCTCCGGTCAGAAAAGGTGCATGGCCAAAAGGCTGATGAGATGGGCCCTTTCCAGGACGCGGCGGAGGGATCTCCTGGAGAAATGTGACAGGCAGATCCGCGCGATGCGCATCAGTAGTGTGTGTGGGGAATAAGGGTGCATCAAAAGGAGCTAAAGCTGGTGCATCTGGTACTACAAAAGGTGGAATATCATCATCGGCCTCTATCCACCCATTCCGGGTGTCAGCATACTGAGGGTCGACATGAGCCGCAAAGAGTGCATGGTCGGGCTCTAGAGGCACCGAGTCAGGAACAGGAGCAACAACATCAGGCTCAGCAGGTATCTCAGCATGAACAGGTGGTGGAACAAAGGAAGCTACCGACTCAAGAGAATCAGGAATCGACGAATCAGAATGGGCCTCCTCATCAGGAATCTCGACTAACGGTAGAGCGACATCGTCTGCGATCGGGGCCCCGCCCTCATGGTGGTCCTCAGGGGGACCCTCGAATAGATCGAGGTCGTCATCGGACTCAATAAAGTGTGGCAAATCCTCTGCAGGAGATGCAGCGAGTGGAACAGGAGCAGGGATCTCCACAAGAGGTAGATCCCCGGCAGGAACACCATCAGCATGAGGTATATCATCCCCAAAATCGGGTATAGCAAAAGGCTGGAATGCATCCTCGTCAGTGCTGTCTGTATCTGAGGTATGAACCTCTGAATCAGTGTACATCGGGTCGTCAGAGTCTACTGCCACTGGGTCTGAAACCCCGCTCGATGAAGACATAGTGTCTGTAACACAACCACAGATATGCACATATATCAATCATATAATCAAGTAAACACATTAATCACCAATAAGCAATTATATAGCTCTTCTAGTCCCACTAGCCTCCCAGCCTCCCAGACTGACTCCCTAGTCCCACTAGCCTCCCAGCCTCCTAGACTGACTCCCTAGTCCCACTAGACAGCTACCTCAGCCTCCCAGACCGAGCCTCAGCCTCCCAGACTGAGCCTATAACTAACAATTAAAATGTGCTCAACATTTTTTTGTGAAAACATTTTGGATCTGGACTTAAGTGGTATGCAGTGTAAAAATGTTTTCGTGAGAGCCCTAGTGATCAGCTTAGGATTATGATCGATCCTTAGGTGATATTCAATTGTTCTCGGATTAGGGTTTGTAGTTAGGGTTTTGGTTTCGGCTTTAATTTTCTGTTTGCAAACGGGGGTGTAGCTGGTTGTTCTGATTTGTGCGTCTGATTTCGGATCTGATTTCGTTAGTCTGATTTCGAATTACATATGAGTTCGGCTTACATCTGATTTCGGATTGTTGTTCTGATTTCGGCGCTATTGAGGTGCTTCCAGATTCGAGATTAGGGTTTTGTGTCGTGGTTTTCTGTTTGCGAAGGTGGTGATGCTGCTTTATTTTGCTTTAGGGTTTCAGCAGGTTTCTTTATTCTTTGTTTTGGCTGGTTTGTTGTTCACAATCTGTCCAAATGGAGAACCAAACTGCAGAAAACTCAAATGTGTTTGCCAAAAAAATTAAGAACATTGACGGTAAAACATTTGAGCCAAGACAAACATCATCTTTGGCGACTAGGGTTTCTGAAATGCCGAGTAAGAAGGTATGTTTTATGATGCCGCTTAATGATACTGAACATGTTATTGGTTGTTCTGATTCTCCTAATCAGAATTATGCAAAAGTCTTTGACAAGAGAAAGGTAGCGTTTGTGTTACCGGTAAATGATATCAGTCCTACTCGAGTTCAAAATCTGAATAAAGATGATAATGCTCATGTCCAATCTTATGCGGATGTGGTCCTACATGAACGAATTGAGCAGGGGGATACTAAGAGGGGTGGGGATTCAATTCAGAATCAGAATGAAGATGAAAACACTAGGAAGGCCAATGATGCGGTTGTTCAAGTTCCTAAAGTCAATTTTCGACAACTAAAATCAGATGTATCATTGGATGGAGTGGATGTAGTGCTTCCGATTGATTCGGTTCGCCAGGTTAATAACAGGTTAGCAAACACTCTTTATGGTTATTTCCTGGGGGATAGGATTGCATATCCAGTAGTTGAATATTTTGTCAGAACAAATTGGAAAAAATATGGTCTTCAGAAAACTATGATGAATTCAAATGGTTTCTTTTTCTTCAAGTTTGAAGACAGAAAGGGTATGGATACTGTTCTTGAAGGGGGACCTTAGCTGATCCGTAACAAACCTATGTTTCTCAACATTTGGTCTCCTACAAACACCCTGAAAAAAGAAGAGGTTAAAAAGGTTGCAGTTTGGGTTAAATTGCATGATGTTCCGCTAGTGGCATATTCTGATGATGGTTTAAGCATGTTGGCTTCAAAAATTGGGTCCCCTGTGCGTCTGGATTCGTATACTAGTGATATGTGTAATGAGGCTTGGGGAAGGAGCAGCTATGCTAGGGCTCTCATTGAAATCTCAGCTGATCATGAGTTGAAAGAGACTCTAACCATGGCTATTCCTGAATTAGATGGGAACAAATATGTTAATGAGACTATTCGGGTGGAGTATGAATGGGAACCTCCGAGATGTGTCCACTGCTGTGTATTTGGGCATGATTCTGAGGAGTGTCCAAATCGCATTCGTCCGACAGTGAAACCTCCTACATATAGACCGAAAGTAGATGAGGATGGTTATACGGAAGTCAAGACAAAGAAGAATGTAAAGAAAAGCGGTTTTCAAGTTAACAATCAAAAGCCCAAGTTTGAATATAGACCTGTGGATAAAAAGAAAAAGGCAGTGAGTTCTGCTTACATGAGTGCGAGGAGCACTAGTTCTTCTAAGGTTCAAACTCATAATTCGTTTAGCGCTCTTGGGTTTGTTGGAGGGAACGGGGATAAAGGGAGACGTGAGCCAAATGAGGAGTCTGATGATGACGGGGTAGAGGTTGTATATGATGAAACGAATGAGTTTATGACATCGGGTACTCATCCTACGTCTTCCAGTACAGGGGCAAGCACCTCTCACATAAAGTTGTCTAATGGATAGGTGGCGTCTTTTTCATGCTAAAGGGCTGCCAGTTGGTAGCAATTTCATTTTTGACGATGGCGGTTGACGTCTTTTGTTTGTTTTTTCGTTTGTCTACTAGTTAGTCATTATCATGATTGTAGTAGGCTAGATTAATGTGGTAACTTGGTTTGTTTGGTTTTTGTTTACATATATGGGGCATGTCCTGTATATGAACTAGTGGGGAATTCATCCTCACTACTTGTACTTATTTGGCGGTTGTCTATAATAGAATCACCGGGGTAACCCTTTACCCAAAAAAAAAAAGTGATCATAGTCTAGACTCGAGAAGGAATCCTAGTTCGCTATGATCAGAGCTCTGATACCAAGCTGTCACACCCTGGCTTTGCGGAAGCGTGGGTTTATTTGGTGTGACTTCTTAATACCATAGCTTAATCATAACAAAGCTATATGAAAATAAAACCATGCAGATCATCCATTGATTTAAGTTTGAAAAGTAAAATACCACAACATTGTCTTAAGGCGTTGACGCATGCAACGGAAATTACAGCCTGATAACATAAAAACTTTGTTCTTAAAACGCAACCACAAATATAACATAAACACTGTTTAAGACTTGCGACTCGTCCAGGTAAAAGTCGCGACCCCTAAACGTGGATGATTCCGTAACTCTAACACAGCGGGAAAACGTAGCATACCGTGCCAGATCCTTAGTTCCCTGAAATACATGTAAGTTGGAAAAATCAACATAATGTTGAGCGAGTTCATGTGTAAGTGAGTATGTAAAATCCTTGTCAGTATAAAAACCCTGGTATGTAGCAAGTAAGGAAAAAGAGATCACCAATGGTTTGCAAGGCCATTGATATGTGTGAAGTGCAAGTAGGAAGACTCAAACCTAGCGGATTTGTGCGTCGGGTACATAGTCACCCCGAGGTCCGTTCTGCTGGGCCTGGGGCTGGGCTCGCTACACCCAGATAGATCTACCGCATCGTGCCCCTCGGTCCTACAATGAGGATTAATGGCCTCAAGTACCACCTACCCACTCACATGATCTAAGTAGTAACCCTCCTTATGCTAACCATACCATGTAAAAGTACTCGTAATCATAGTAACATGTATTTCACCCCCGCAGTTTAGAAAACTGAAAACAGTTAAGAGAAAAGGGGGACATGAACTCACAGTAATGCGTCCTCGATAACAGCAACTCAAACTCGGTCTGCAGCACGACAACCTACAACGTGCTAATATCTATTAGACGAACGGCCGTGCCTTAGCTTAGAGTTTTAACGTTCTTGGGGAAATAGTTAGACAACTATTTCGGGTTTATATTTCTTGGTTATCGTATAAATAGATTCCTTCCCAAGGATGGGGTATTCGTACATGTATCATGTATTTGGTGACTTAAAGTATTGACAAAATACATTTACAAGTCTCATATCCAACACTTTAAAGTTTTATGTCAAAACTCATGGCGAGGTTTAATTACGAGAAATAAAGTTAAACATACTTGTTAGAAAAATAATTTTTCTAAGTCTTGGTATTTTTAGAAAAATTCGCCAGAACTTCCCCTAAAAACGGGAGTGTCCGTGCTAATACGCACATCTTTTTCTTTTTGAAATCAACCCATGATCATCAACAATCAACCCTTACGTTTTAACACGCAAAATACTACCCTTGTCGTTTCAGTTTCAATATGTGAAAAACTGGACTGTTTTCGGACGAGTAAATAAAATACTTAACTTATTCCAAAAATTCCCAAATTTTTGCGGAATGTCCTAATCGAACCACAAATTATTGTGTAAAAATATCGGGGTCTAGTTCATTAACAATAATTTATAGAAAATTGTTTACCGAACTGTGATCAGATTTGTTACATTCTGATCACAGTTTACGGAAAAATTCGTCAAAAATTCCTCGTAAGTCCGTTTATCAAAATTCCAGTTCGAGGGTCACAAATACATCCGTGACCATCTTTGATAAAAGTTTCAGGGGCTGGTTCGGTTCAGGTTTTAAGTTGTGATCGAAAACGCACAGCCCAATTTACTGTAGTAAAAATCAGGCTTAGCTTCTGTCACGAAAACAGATTTTTAAAATAGTAACCGTCCTCAGAAAAATACAATTCCAGCGCCATTTTCTTCGTTTTTGAAAAGACACAATTTAGGCTTCAGAAATTCCGTTTTTCGAGTTTTTAAAGTCCGTTTACAGCCTATTGAAGGCGGCTGGAAAAGTACATCAGCATGTTATTTACGTCTTAAATGTTACTAAATCGTGTTAAAAAGTGTCCGATTAACGGGTTTAACAAGAAAACAACTTTTAAACATCAAGTATGTTTTAACCAACCCTCAAACCCACAAGATTCCGCTTCATGATTCAGACATAAGTAAACTTTTATGTAGCTTTTATGTTCATAACTCATGTTTCATATTTTTCTAGTATTCTTGTAATTTAGTGATTTAAACAACAATACATCATACTACAAGTCATAATTTCGAACAAGATGAGATCAAGTATAAGGAAACTTACTACTAGCCTCTAGCTAGGGAAGAATCTAATGAAGAAATGTGAAGAAAAGATGGTGTAAACGGCTAGAACAATGCTCCTTTGAGGGTTCTTCAAGATGCACCTTCCATGGTTGCACTTCAAAGCTTGAATGGAATGTGTAAAATGAAGAAGATGATGATGTTTAGAGAGGGGTGGTGGTGTTTTCGGTTTGGGCAGCCGAGACAAGGGGGAGAGAGAGTGAAATGGATGGTAATCTTGGTGAAATGATGTTCAATCTAAGGTGCCATACCTTTATAATCATCCTACATATATTAGATACTTACACAAGCAAACAATCCAATAAATAAATCAAATATAATCTTATCAAATATTTGAGGTATGGATAGATGGATATGTGGGGTCCACTTTGGGAACTAAATCATTGGGGGGGGGGTATGTTGTAAATATTGTGACTAAATGCAAGTAATAGGTTAGATGTAAGTAATGTGGTGATATAAAGATAGTTTGTTTATTTTTAGCGGGTGTTACGTCATACGGGGATCATGACTAGCCAAAGATAATAAAACAAGGTATTTGACGAAAATTTAGTGTCCCGGGTAATGTCCGGTTATACGATTAAATACCGTTCCGTTAAAATGTTTAATTATGCCGAAAAAGGTCCTTTATGTATATTTTTGTAACATAAATTATTCCCGGTACTTAGGAAAATATACGGGACCGTTCTGCAATGTTTTTGCACTTTATTAGTAATTTAAAAATGCTGAGTTTTGTATTAAAGTGCAGAATTTTGTACTTAAAGTACGTTTTAGGCACATCCGGTCACTATAAACTTCACCTAGTGACGTAGTTCTACAATCCTCACCTCCCTACACTCACTACCAGTGTAGTAAACTATTCCTGGCTCATACCGGCCTTAGAGGCAGTGTCTGCCTGATGCTGGTTATGTCAGCATGTTTAATGGGTATCCCGTAGTGTGCTCACTGTGCTTGTTGTGCATCAAGGTTGTCACTGATGTTTGTGTATAAATAATAGAGTGACAGTATAAAATGTGATGCATGAGCATGTATGTATCAGAAATCAGTAAGCAGTTTAATCACAGTTGTAAGCAAGCACAGTAATTAAGCAGTAATTAAATATTAATTAATTCGTACGGATACCTGGTTTGGTGAGGGTTGTCACATTTATGGCTGCTGAAACGAATAAAAAACCGTCGGAGGGGGCAAGCACTCCCGGTATAAAGGGTGTTAATGGGTAGCATAATGGCATGGAATGTTAGGGGCTTGAACCGGCCCCTGAAACAAAGAGAGGTTCGGCAATTAATTACTGAAAACCATATTAATATCTGTGCTGTGTTAGAGTCGCATGTCAATGTTACAAATTTGGATAGGGTGTGCAAAGGGGTGTTCCGTAGTTGGGATTGGTATTCTAATAGTAGTAGCTGTTCTTGGGGCACAAGGATTATAGTGGGTTGGAATAAGGAGATAGTGGACCTTATGGTGATCCACCATACTGACCAGGTTATTCATGTGCAAGCTCGTTTTAAATCGGATGACAAAATTCTTTTCTGTTCATTTGTTTATGCCGAGAATAAGTACCAAGACAGGAGAGTCCTACGGGAAAGCCTTTGTAAGCATAAGAGTTTTGTTAGAGATAGGCCGTGGGTGGTGATGGGTGATTTTAACTCGGCGCTATCTTTGGAGGATTGCTTGGTTGGTTCATCAAATATTTCTATTGGTATGAGAGACTTTTATGATTGTGTCCAACATAATGAACTGGTTGATATCAAGAGCCATGGGATGCACTTTACATGGAATCAAAAACCGAAACAAGGAGTGGGTGTGTTAAAAAAGATAGATAGAATCATGGGTAATATTCGATTCTTGGATATGTATCCTAATGCATACGCCCTTTTTCATCCTTTCCGTGTGTCGGATCACACCCCATGTATTCTCAACTTATTCAGTTATAAACATAGTCGGCCAAAACCTTTTAAGTTTGCTAATTTTTTAGCGACTAAGGAGGGATTCACCCAGTGTGTTACTAATGAATGGGCTAAGGAGATACAAGGGGTCACCATGTTCTCGGTCGTTAAAAAACTTTCCTTTTTGAAAGCTCCCCTTAGACGTCTCTTATTCAAGCAAGGTAATCTCCATGAAAGAGTTCGTAATGATAGAGTTTGTTTGTTTGTTTGGCGTTGTCATGATGGAAGATTCGTAATGATAGAGTTTGTTTGTTTGTTTGTTAAAAAACTCATATGGAAGATTCGTTTGTTTGGCGTTGTCATGATGGGGCGGAATTTGGTCATGCTGTGTCCATTGTCTGGGATACGTTGAGAGCTCGTAATGATAGAGTTCCTTGGGTTGATTTGGTATGGTTTTCTAATTGTATTCCAAAACATGCTTTTTTGCTTTGGCTGGTTTGCAAAAGGAAATTGAAGACTCAAGACAAGCTAAGGCAATGGGATGTTGGTGGTGCCACTAACTTAAACCTGCTTTGTTGCTCGTTATGTCAATCAGGTCCGGATTCGCATGATCATCTATTCTTTGAGTGTTCGTATGCTATGAAGGTTTGGTCTATTGTTAGACCTTTCGCTGATATTCAAACATCCTCTTTTAAAATTGGCGATATCATGGAGGGCTTATTGTCTATTTCTAACAAGAATTCGGTGAGGAGTATTATTGGTCGCTTGCTTTTGGCGGCTTCTTCTTATTTTATATGGCAAGAGCGTAATGCTAGATTGTTCAACTCAACGAGGAGATCAGCTGATAAGCTTGGTGAAGTTATAATCTCAACGGTCCGTTTGAAGCTCGCTTCATTGAAGATTAAGAGATCTATGACGGGTGTTAGCTTGTTGGATAAATGGAGATTACCAATGACGTAGATTTTAGTGTTTTTTGTGTTCTCTAGTGATGTCTAGAGTTGTTTGATTGTTTGGTTAGTTGCTTTGTGTTTGCTTTATGCTTGTATACACTTTCCTAGCATGTTGGGATTGTGAACTAATGAGGTACTCTGCCTTGTTACTTGTATTGTTTGGTGATTGATGTTATAAAAGTGAATCGGGGTAACCCTTTACCCAAAAAAAAAAAATCTCCATGAAAGAGTTAAGACTCTGAGGTTGAAGTTAGATGATATTCAAAAGGCTATTGATGCTAACCCGTTAGATGCTGTGCTTAGAGAGGAGGAATCTACTTGTCTTAAAGAGTTCCATTCGGCCTCTTATGATGAAGAGTACTTTTTAAAGCAAAAAGCTAAACAAGATTGGTTGGCGGCGGGAGACTCGAATACAAATTTTTTTCACAACTGTGTGAAAACTAGAAACGCTTGCAATAAGATTCATAACATCCAAGATAATAATGGTAACCAATACAAGGGGGATGAAGTCTATGCAGTTTTTGTAAATCACTATTCTGATTTCTTGGGTACGATGTGTAGTGTGGATAAGCTGGATGTCAATGGCTTGTTTACTAATGTTCTTGATTTAAATGTGGCAACCTCTATGACTCGTCAAGTTACTCGTGAGGAGGTTAAGAGTGCTTTGTTCTCCATTGGTGAAAATAAGGCTCCGGGCCCGGATGGGTACACTTCTGCTTTTTTTTAAAATGCATGGGAGATTGTTGGGGATGAAGTTACAAAAGCTATTTTGGATTTTTTTGAAAATGGGAAATTGTTGCAACAAATTAATCATACTATCATTGCGTTGGTTCCAAAAGTCACTAGTCCCAACTCGGTTGGAGATTATCGGCCGATTTCTTGCTGCAATGTGCTATATAAATGTATTAGCAAAATTATCACTGACAGAATTAAAGGTAGTCTGGATTTGTTGGTGAATATAAGTCAATCGGCTTTTGTCCCTGGTAGAAAGATTTCAGATAATATCCTTCTTACTCAGGAGTTAATGCATAACTATCACCTGAATGTTGGCCCTCCTAGATGCGCTTTTAAGATCGATATTCAGAAGGCTTACGACACGGTGAGCTGGTCCTTTTTAGAGGACATTCTGACGGCATTTGGGTTCCCTCATAAAATGGTTAGCTGGATTATGACTTGTATTAGCATGGTTTCATACTCTTTGAGTATAAATGGTAATCTTCACGGGTATTTCAAGGGCAAGCGTGGGTTGAGACAGGGTGACCCGATGTCTCCTTACTTGTTTACTTTGGTTATGGAGGCACTTTCGTTACTTCTAAAGAATGCAGCTTCTTCTAGTAATGCGTTTAGATACCATCTCCATTGTAAAAAACAGAAAATCATTAATATCTCATTTGCTGATGATTTATTCATTTTTGTAAATGGTGATCCTGCTTCGGTTAAGGTGGTGAGAGATTCTCTTCATCAGTTTTCGAGGGCCTCGGGATTGATTCCTAATATGTTCAAAAGCACGGTTTTCTTTGGTAATATTCCTCATCCCATCAAGCAGGAAATTCTAAGCATTATGCCGTTTCAAGAGGGTTCTCTTCCTGTTCGATATTTGGGAGTTCCGTTAATATCCTCTAAACTCTCGTTTAAGGATTGTAAGGTCCTGGTTGAGAAAAGGGAAAAAAAGATTGATAACTGGACGACTAAGTCTCTTTCTTTTGCTGGTAGATTACAACTGGTAAGTTCGGTCCTCTCGGCTATGCATATTTACTGGGCTATGGTGTTTTTATTACCTGCTAGAATTATTACTGAGTTGGAAAAACGTATGCGAGACTTCTTATGGTCTGGGAATTATCATAGGACCATCAAGCCTAAGGTGGCCTGGAAGTTTGTGTGCCTTCCGAAGGATGAGGGTGGGTTGGGTGTTCGTAGCATTTCAGATGTCAACAAGGCCCTCTTATCTTCTCATGTTTGGAGCATTCTTACCAATAGGAAATCGTTGTGGGTGCAATGGATACATATACACAAGCTTAAGGGTAGAAGCTTCTGGGAGGTCCCATGTCGTGGTCGTATGAAATGGGGATGGAGAAAACTCCTTGCTATTCGCAGCCTTATTCGTCCTTTTTTGTGGAAATCTATTGGTAGTGGTACTGAGACTAATGCGTGGAGTGATACTTGGTGTGAATCGGGTCCTCTTCGTGCTTTTATCAGCCCTAGAATTATTGCTAATGCAGGTTTCAACCTGCAATCTTCTTTAGCGGACCTAGTGACTCAAAATGGTCAATGGAGGTGGCCGATTGCTTGGTATAATCTATTCCCAGTCTTAATTAATTTAGTGGTTCCTATTTTATATGATAATGTCCGTGATCGGCTGGTTTGGAAAGATTTGGAAGGAAATACTCGGCCGTTTTCTTCTTGGGAGGTCTGGAATAATATTCGTTTTCATGATAGCAAAGTGTCTTGGGCGAATATGGTATGGTTTAAGCAATGCATTCCTAGACACTCATTTCACATTTAGCTAGTTATCCGAAACAAATTGAAGACACAGGATCGTTTGTCTGTTTGGGAAGCGGGAAGTGAAACAAATCTAAATCTCATGTGCTGCCCTTTATGCTGTTATAACAAGGACTCGAGAGATCATCTGTTCTTTGAATGCTCTTTTGCGGCTCAGATTTGGCACAATATAAGAAGTTTCGCTAATATGGAAGACGTGAATGGAGGATGGTCCGATATAATGGCTTGGATGAATCAAAACTTGAGCTTACAGAAGCCTGACAATGTGGTAAGTCGGTTGGTGATTGCGGCTGCAACTTATTTTATATGGCAAGAACGAAACAACAGGTTGTTTTCTCGGAACATGCGTACGGTTCAGGTGGTGTCTCAGGAGATTATCAACACTGTTCGTATGCGACTTATGACTCTCAAGTTTAAACGGAGATTTGAGAATGGTAGATTGGTGGAGAAGTGGAAGATTCCTAATAGCAATTTAGAGGTTGATCCCGGCTAGTATAGTGGTCTATTATTTGGTTTGTTGTGACTTGGCCGTGTTTGGCTAGTGTGTGTGTTTGTGGCTTTGTTTTGCCTGGTTGTGTTTGTTTTGGTTGTTTGGTCCTAGTCTTGGTATGCCAAGTCTAGAATGAGTGTGGTACTTCAGCCACACTTTTGCGTTTATTGGTTTGATTTATAAAATTCACCGGGGTAAAACCCTTTACCCAAAAAAAAAAGATGGTAGGGGTGTGGGGATGACCAAGCTGCGGAGATGAGCGGCCTCCTCCTCGAGCTCATGGACTCGACGAATCAGGAAGCTCACATGCTGCTCAAGTGTAAGGACTCAAGCAACATAAAACCCAACTGGAGCATGAACGGGTGGTGATGGTGATGCAGGTGGTATGGTGATGCAGGTGGTATGGTGATGCTGGTGGTGGTGAAGATGGTGGTGGTGGTGTGGCTGGTGGTGGTAAGTCTGGTGGAGGTGGTTGTCTAGCATCGGACTCTTTCTCCAGCTCATATATCCTTTGGCATAGGATCTCAACCTGAAGCTGGAGGGATAAGAGAAGATCATCCCTGGTATACCCAGAGTGGTGAGAAGGATGATACGGAACAGATGATGGCATGACATGTGGAGGGGATGGTGGAAAAGACCGGGATGGCTGAAAACGTGGACTCACCTCGGGTGGTGGTACAGGTGGATGTCCTGAGGGCTCTCCCTCATGAGTAGGGGGTGTGTGTGGGAAGGCTGACGCAAAACGGATATGTCGTATCTAGCTAGAAGGACCAACTGGCGTGGGTGGCTGTGATACGCTGTCACTAGTGACACGAGTGGGGGTACGAGGGGGTGTATCAGTAAGTGTGGAAACAGGAGTAGGTGTAGCAAGGGCAGCTGACATGGCATCATCGTCATCTACAGGGTAAGCCTCTAGGCCTGCGGCTCGGAGTACGGAAGAGGCCAATGACTCCCACTAGTCAGTGTCGGAATCAGGATCAGAATCAGAGGAAATGTCAATGACAGAGACTACAAGTGATGCTACGTCTAGAATAGCGATGTCGAAAACCTCGCCATCTCCAAGATCATCATCAGGGTGATCGACCTCGAACACTGGAACCTCGACATCGTCATCTAAGTCAACAACGAAAGGCCAATCCTCGGCAGGGATGACAACAAGTGGAATGGCATGGATAGGAATAGGCTCGACGATATGCTCGCCATCAGGATGCCCAATAATGAGCTAGTCGTGAATGGGTAAGGGGAGGACTAAAACATCATCTTCAAAAGGTATATCGTCTCCAAAGTCAGGTAAGGCAAAAGGCTGGAAATCATCTAGATCCTCGTCATCAGACATCATCTCAGGATCAGACTCGGAGTCGGAAGTAAAGATCTCCAGAATTGGGGCAATCTCATCATCAGAGACGATCGCCATCAGGTCGTGCTCCTCGGACAATCCGCTACTCTCCGAAGAGGACATGAGTACCTGTAATATAAAAGTCATGACATATGTACATATATTAATTATTATTACTTAATTAATATATATTTACGTATAGTTACACACATTGTTGCAAGTAATCCCTAGTTTGAAGATAAGTGCTACTTTGGTATACCCTAAGCCACATATATAAATATCTATTAGTGGATGTCGCGGAATGTTTTATGCAATAAAAACTTTTGTAAAAGTTGTTTTTATGAGAGGATCCTAAGGATTGTAGACTAGACTCGAGAATGAATCCTGGTTCACTACAATCGAAGCTCTGATACCAATCTGTCACACCCCTTTCTAAGGCGAAAGCACGAGGTGTGATCCAGAAAGGTTCACATTGCATACGATAAGTAAACATTCTACATGATAATAAAATAACTCCAAATTGCCATTCATAGTTTAACATCCAAAACAAAAGTTAAGTTTACAGTTTACATCACAACATAAGATAATTATTTGAAAAGTTTACAACTTCATTTCAAAACAAAGATCAAGGTTTTGTTCACTATATCACCGTAAGGAGGCGGGATATAACGAACAAATCCATCAAAAGTGGCAACGAAGCATCGACACATGACAACTTGAAACATAAACAATATTCTTGAGCAAAGAGACCGCGCGCGCATCCACTTAGTTCCCTGAAATACATGTAAGTTTTGAAAATCGTCAACAAAAGTTGGTATGAATTCATGCAGTTTTGTGTAAAACATATAAGTAATTGTTTTAAGAATCATGGTATGTAATTGTAAAATGTACTTGAAAAATGTATTCTGTAAATGTAAGGAAATTTGAGATCGTTAATGTTTCGCGAGGACATTAACATTTGTCACAACATAGGAAGCATCCAAACCATAGGCATTTTCCCGTCGATTTACGACTCGAGACACAAAAGCACTCTAGGTAAAACGTGGCCAAGAGTGTGGCTGCCAGAAACCAATTAGATCTAACATTTTGTTCCGCGGTCTAGGTATATAGTTGATTAATGGTGCTTAAGTCCCACCCTATTCGTCATATGATCTATACGTCATTCCTTAGTTTTGTTTCTACATACCATAGTACATGTATTTTCCCCAAGTTTAGAAAACAAGAAAATGTTTAAAAGTAGGGATATGAACTCAATGATTTGCGTATCCCGCGTCGAAAACTTCACCGGGTTTGTCTTGTAGGCATCGTAACCTATAAACGTTTCTACGTACGTTAATCACTAGACTTGTAGCTCTCTAAGTACAAGTCACAATCTTAAGTTAGGTATTCATTTTGTATAAGTTCACCATTTGTGAGGGTCGTGCCCTTGTTTGTCGGGTCTCGCCCGTTCATCGTGTTATTGTAGTTTGAGTTTGTATTGTTTACTTGTAAATATATATTTTATTCTCAAAAAATATATGTTTATATATGTAGGGTTTGAAAAATGGTTTGTGTTAAAAATAATCTAAACTTATCCAAAATATGATACTTATATTATTTTCCAAAAATAAATATAAGTAATTTGTTAAATAATATTTTCAATATTATTTTTGTGTAAGTATACTTAGGGAAGTATACTTGTATTTTTAGGTAAATACTTGTGTATTTTACATTATTATTTGTCAAAAATCAATTCTTCGATTTTTAATACTTTCCGGATTTATATTTCTTAAACATAATATATTTTTAAGGTTTGTTTGAAGTATATATATTTTGTCATGCTTGTTAAATATATATATATATATATATATATATATATATATATAGGGTAAGGTTCATGCGAGAACCACCTTTATTGCGAGAACCGCGAGAACCAATGTGAACACAACCTAAAATAGCTAAAAAACCTAAAAAAACCTAACCCCCAAAACCAAAACCAAAACCAAAACCCCCCACCCCCCAAAAAAAAACCTAACCCCCCCCCCCCCCAAGCTAAATGCTAAAAACTAAACCCCCTAAAAAACCTAAAAAAAACCGAACCCCCACCCCCAAGCTAAAATGCTAAAAACTAAACCCCCAAAAAGAAAAAAAAATTTGTAGCTAAAAAAAACCTAACCCCCACGTCAGCCTTCTTTAAGCATGCGTGGGATATAGTGGGTAATGAGGTAACGAATGCGATTCTAGAGTTTTTTGACAATGGCAAAATCCTGAAATAGCTAAATCACACAATCTTGGCTCTTATACCCAAAGTCGATACTCCTGATTCTGTCCTTGATTATCGGCCGATTTCTTGTTGCAATGTTCTTTATAAGTGCATTAGCAAGATTATCACATATAGATTAAAGGGGAGCTTGGAGTCCCTGGTTAGCATTAATCAGTCTGCCTTCGTGCCAGGTAGGAGGGTTTCTGATAATATTCTCTTAACTCAAGAGCTGATGCATAACTATCACTTGAATAAAGGACCGCCCAGATGTGCTTTCAAGATTGACATTCAAAAGGCCTATGACACTGTTAGTTGGTCGTTTCTGGAAAAGATTCTTTATCAATTTGGCTTACACAGGAAGATAGTGAAGTGGATAATGGCTTGTGTTACCACGGCCACCTATTCGTTGAGTATCAATGGCAATCTTCATGGGTTTTTCAAGGGGAAAAGAGGTCTTCGACAAGGGGATCTGATGTCCCCATATTTGTTCACTCTTGTTATGGAGGTGCTCACTTTATTACTTCAACATGCTGCACGCTCAAGCACGTCATTTAAGTACCATGCTAATTGTGTGAAGCAAAAAATAATTAATGTCTCTTTTGTTGATGACCTCTTTATCTTTGTTCATGGGAGTGTCTCATCGGTAAATAAGATCAAGGATGCTTTAGAGAAGTTCACGAGTATATCAGGGCTTGTTTCGAGCCCTGCCAAAAGCACGGTGTTCTTTTGTAATGTCCATTAGCATGTCAAACAGGACATTCTCAATGTTATGCCGTTCCAGGAAGGCACTTTGCCTGTTCGTTATCTTGGGGTGCCGCTGATCAGAACGAAGCTAGTTTCAATGGATTACAAGCTGTTGGTGGACCGAATGGATAAGAGAATTGATAACTGGATGACAAAGACGCTTTCTTTTGCGGGTAGGTTGCAGCTAATCAACTCTGTTCTTTCAGCTATGCATATTTACTGGGCTTCAGTTTTCATTATTCCGGCCCGTGTTATCAATGATTTGGAGAAGCGTATGCGTCGGTTTCTTATGATGATGAAAGTGGAGTATGGAATATAACACTATGGCTGTTTTCTCTCAATCCCTAGGCGATCTTGCTTCCTCACGAAATCCTTGATTCTTCTTTGTGATCTTTTGTATAACAGTCTATGATTGGAGATTTGATTTTTCGAAACTCTATAACGAACTAGTTAGCAATTGTGACCAATTTCGAATTTAGGGTTTTTCTTGTTTTTTCTTTTCAATCGCCTCCTTAGTGTTTAATTCGAAATTCTGATTTATTAATCTAGTTGTTTTTTATTGCGGTTAACTGAGATTAATTTAGCTAGATCGAAAACATTGGATTAATCGGTTAAGGGTTGAAGATTAACACTAGGGTTTAAAGGATTAGGGTTTCTTGGTGGCTGCATGTTTTTTCTTTTGATTGAGATCTACGTCATTGTCGTGCATGGAGAGAAATAAGGATACAGGGTTGGAGGATTTAGGGTTTCAGTCGTTCACCGAAAAGCTGCATGGGGATATTTTTATCTCTGCGAGCAATGTTATGCCGTCGATTTCTCAGGAGGGGCGTCCCAATTTTCATACGTTAGGTAATAGTCTTGATGCTAAGTCTTTGAAAATTGATGGAAATCCGATGCTGCCGAGACGAGGTGTTGTCCAAAACGAGCCGAGAATGATTAATATCATTGACGAATTGGAAAAGGTGACTGTTCCAGTCCAAGAAGCAAGTGTTTTGGCTGATCGAAAATTGGAGGAGGAAACCGGCAAGGGTGTAACCATGCTGTCTTATGCTTATAAAGTTAAGAATATGAGCACAAGGAAAAGAGAAGTGAATTTCAGAAAGATGGACTCCGGAGAGACAAATCCGGATGCTGATGTTGTCATTCCTCGTGAGGTAATTCGTAAAGTTCAGGAGAAATTTGTGAATGTTTTATATGGATATTTTTTGGGGAATCGGTTACCATACCCTGTTGTTGAATACTATGCTAAGAATGTTTGGGCAAAGTTTGGGTTCGTTAAACTCATGATGAACTCGGATGGGTTCTTCTTCTTTAAATTTGATTCAAAAGAGGGTATGGCTAAAGTGCTGGAAGGAGGGCCATGGCTGATCAGGAAGGTGCCGTTGTTTCTAAATGTCTGGTCCCCGTCACTTAGTCTTAAAAAAGAAGGTATTAAGTCAGTTCCCGTGTGGCTGAAACTGCATAATGTCCCCATTTCGGTCTACAATGATGATGGGTTAAGCTTATTAGCATCCAAGATAGGTGAACCTAAACGTCTAGATGGCTATACAGCTGATATGTGTTCGGAAAACTGGGGCAGGAGTAGTTTTGCTCGGGCTTTGATTGAAATAAATGCGGATAAGGAACTTAAGGATCATATAGTCGTTGCTATTCCAAAGCTTGAGGAGGAGGGATATATTAATGAAGTAGTAAATGTGGAATATGAGTGGAAGCCGCAAAGGTGCTCCTTGTGTTGTGTTTTTGGTCACAATGACCAAACGTGTGCTAAAAATGAAGCTAAAAAAGAAAAACAAGTGATCGTGGATGACGAGGGTTTTGTTACGGATAAGAGGAAGACGGCTCGGATAGGTGTGATACAAAAGAAACAAAAGCCGAAGTTTATATACAAACCAAAGATTAATAAGTTGGATCCAAGCACATCTGGTACGAAAGAGATAAACATTGACAAGAAGACAAAGGATAATGTTAAAACACGGAACTCTTTTGAGGCATTATCGAAGATAGATGGCCAGGAGTGGAAGGATGACAATGTTTTGAGGAAAACTGTTAACAAGGATAATGGGAAGCACAATAAGACCGATGAGGAGGTGGTGGAGACTATACCTACGGAAACATCAAAGTTTATGACGAATGATAATCATGATGAGGTAGCTGAGGGGGCAAGCACTCCCGGTATCAATGGTCTTAATGGATAGTATTCTAACTTGGAATATAAGGGGATTGAACTGTCCCCTGAAACAGAATGAGGTTCGCGTAATTCTCTCGGAAAATAAAGTATCGGTTTATGCTATTTTAGAGTCTCATGTGGAGGTCGCTAATTTGGCTAGAGTTTGTAAAAATGTCTTTAGACAGTGGAGTTGGACGTCTAATGGGGGGTTATGTGATCGGGGTACCAGAATTATTCTAGGATGGAATAGTGATTTGGTGGATGTTATGGTTTTGTCTCAAACAGATCAGGTCATCCATGCACAAATCTGGTTCAAAGCTGATAATAAGAGTGTCTTTTGCTCGTTTGTGTATGCAAAGAACAAGTATCAAGAGCGAAGGACTCTGTGGGAGGATTATGTAGGCATAAGTTGTTATGTACAGACAAGGCATGGTTCGTCATGGGCGACTTTAATTCAGCTCTTCATGGGGATGATTCGCTGTTTGGAACGTCTAGTCAATCGATTGGCATGCGGGAGTTTTATGACTGTGTTCAATACACGGAACTTGTTGATGTAAAGGGGCATGGTATTCATTACACTTGGAACCAGAAGCCGAAGGAAGGGATTGGTTTACTTAGGAAAATTGATCGGGTCATGAGTAATGTTAAGTGTCTAGAGTTATTTCCTGATGCTTATGTTATATATCACCCGTATCGGGTTTTTGACCACACTCCGTGTATATTGAAGCTGGTTAATAGTTCAAAATCTTCTCGGCCAAAGCCTTTCAAGTTCGCCAACTTCATTACTTCCAAACCCGAATTCAAAGTTTGCGTCGAAAGAGAGTGGGCGAAAAGGATTGAGGGTTATTCTATGTTCTCGGTCACTAGTAAGTTGAAAAATCTGAAACCAGGGCTAAGAAAGATCCTTTTTCAGCAAGGAAATTTACATATTAAAGTTGTGGAGCTGCAAAAGAAGCTGGATGAGGTTCAAAAAATGGTGGATGCGAACCCGATGGATGTGGAGATTCGCAAAAAGGAGTTAGAGTGTCTTCAGGAATTCCAAGTTGCAGCGTATGATGAGGAATGTGTCACACCCCGACCGCGTAAAACAACAAATCGCGGCGGAAACATCGGGGCGTGTTGCAACAGAATTAATGTTTCATAACCATGGATATCAAAAAGTGTTTCGTTTTATTAAACATTGAATAATTACATCGTCTGGAAATCTAAATACACAATTTAAACATAGTCTATCATTATTATTGAGTCACTAAGGCCTTGTCCAGTCCTATGTGAGCATGCATCCTATCAATCGATATCTTTCAACAATACCTGAAACACATGTGAAAACGAGGTCAGCAAAGAAATGCTGGCGAGTACATAGGTTTTGTGAAAATAAGATTCATGACTTCTGTTTAAGAAAATGTTTAGTTGTCACACCCCCAAAATCCACTCGCGGAATACCACCGCTTGGAGGCGTGACATGACCAGGATCAAGCCACCAATCATATTGAACATAAGTATATAGTAAAAGTCATTCATCAATACGATAGGTGTTTCCAAAACCAATTATAAACAAGTGTGTAGCGGAAGCAATAATGTAAGACCCATCATAAGTTTAAGTACAAAATGTCGTAATGTTTAATAACACATTCACGATCCATGTCCACAACGACCGTGCCTCCCGTGCAAGCTCCAAAAGTACCTAAGGTCCTGCAAGGCATGTAACAGAGAGTCAACAACTAGTTGAGCGAGTTCACAGTAAGAAAGTTCGTAATAGTAACTTCTCTTTATAACATGTGGCTCTACTAGGCCGATAGTATGTACTATTAGTGGGGGCTTCCCATATTTGTATATATACACTAGACTATTTGTAACCATAAGTGTTCTTCTTAGCCCGAGAACAGTAGTACGTACAAGGTTTACGTAGGTTTTACGTAAGTGCCCTTCTTTACCCGAGGACAGTGGTACGCGTGGGGTTTACGTAGGTTTTACGTAAGTGTCCTTCCTGACTCCGGAAGACAGTTGCATGTGTGAGTTTACGTAGGTTTTACGTAAGTGTCCCTCGAAACCTGAGGACAGTGGTAAGTACTTGTTTACGTAGGTTTTACGTAAGTGTCCTGCTTAACCCGAGGACGATGGTAGATAGTCTAGTAGCCGCGTAAGTACGAGTAATTGTTAAATTCCATCATTCAACCCATTCCCAACCCCGGGAACCCCATGCCTTGGTAAGAGTGTGAACTCACCTTGTTTGCTCGGTATGCTAAGTTAAGTGCTCACAATAAATCAGTCAAGTCCGTATTTAAACAGGGGTTTGGCTTCAAAATGAGGAATTCTCTTTGTGGGTTTCAGATGTAGAGAGAGAGAACAAAGTGATAAGGTTTGGTGAATGGGTAACGTCTCGGAGAAGATTTGTTTATAAACTGCTTATATAAAATATCTCAAAATACTGGGCCATGGGCCAAGCCCATCTCTGATTTCGCCAAACATTGCTGGACGAAAACACTAAAGTGTTTTCATCACAGGGTGTTTTCATAAGAGCAGGGGTGTTTTCATATGAGTAGGGGTGTTGGCCAAAGTTCCATAATAAACTATACAATCCCATTTAGCACAATTTACACTATCATCATATACTCAAATATAATATCCACCCCAATTATAAAATATCAATCGAAATACGATATAACGTATTACAAAGGTAAGCGTTGTGAAACAACGAGTCGTGTAACAAACAACATAAACAATAAAAAAAAATTAACGTGCACTAAATGCGAAGATGGAAATCTTGGAAACTCGAGTTGTCACATTATCCCCAACTTGAAAGAAATTTCGTCCCGAAATTTAGCATGCGGTTACTGAGGAAGCTAGGTAAGTTATCGTTTACTGGTTTTCCTGGGGTGTCACATCATCCCCCCGTTGATTTGGAATTTCTTCCCGAAATTCTGTAGTAGCTTCAGCCTCAGTAGTAGTTGCATTGTTTTCGAACAACTGGGGATATTTGAGTTCCATTTGGTCTTCTCGTTCCCAGGTAAACTCTGGGCCACGACGGGAGTTCCAACGAACTCGAACAAGAGGTATTCTGGTGTTCTTGAGGACCTTAACATCCCGGTCCGTGATTTCAACAGGTTCTTCGACGAAATGCAACCGTTCGTCGATAGTGAGCTCCTTCAAAGGAACTATGAAGGTCTCATCTGACAGACACTTCTTCAGATTCGACACATGAAAGACGTTGTGAACTGCACTGAGTTCAGCTGGTAAGTTCAGTCTGTAGGCCACTTTGCCTATTTTCTCAATGACTTCAAATGGTCCAACGTATCGTGGATTGAGTTTGCCCCTTTTGCCAAAACGAACAACACCCTTCCAGGGTGAAACTTTGAGTAGTGCTCGATCCCCAACCTGGAACTCGAGTAGTTTCCTGTCTTTATCCGCGTACGCTTTCTGACGGTCGCGAGCTGCCGCCATGCGTTGTCGTATTTGAGCAATCTTTTCAGTAGTATCAACTACCATTTCTGGACCTGTGATCTGACTGTCACCCACCTCTGCCCAACAAAGAGGTGATCGGCATTTACGCCCGTACAATGCCTCAAATGGAGCAGCTTTAATGCTGGTGTGGTAACTGTTGTTGTATGAAAATTCCACAAGTGGCAGATGCTTTTCCCAGCCCTTGCCAAAGTCAATTACGCACGCCCGAAGCATGTCTTCTAGAGTTTGAATAGTGCGCTCAGACTGTCCGTCTGTCTGAGGGTGATAAGCTGTGCTCATGTCTAATCGAGAGCCAAAAGATTTGTGCATTGCTTGCCACAGTTCTGAAGTAAAACGTGCGTCACGATCAGAGATAATAGATGTGGGCACCCCGTGCCTCGAGACAACTTCCTTAAGGTATACGTCTGCTAGAGTGGAGAACTTATCCGTTTCCTTGATAGCCAAGAAGTGAGCAGACTTTGTGAGTCGATCCACGATCACCCAAATAGTATCATTTCCACGTTGAGATCTAGGCAGGCCAGTAACAAAATCCATGGAAATTTGCTCCCATTTCCATTGTGGTATCTCAGGTTGCTGGAGTGGACATGAGGGTTTCTGATATTCCGCTTTGACTCTCGCACAAGTCAAACACTTGCTAACGTAAGTTGCTATGTGGGCCTTCATGCTAGGCCACCAGTATGTAGTTCTGAGGTCGTGGTACATCTTATCCGAACCAGGATGTACTGAGTAGCGAGACTTATGAGCTTCATCCATTACAAGCTCGCGTAAATTACCATAGAGTGGGACCCAGATGCGTCCGGTTACATAATAGGCGCCGTCTGCCCTTTGTTCTAACCGTTGCCTTGAGCCGCGTAGGGCTTCAGCCCTGACGTTTTCTGGTTTCAATGCTTCTACTTGAGCATCCCGTATCTGAGAAGGAAGACTAGACTGAATAGTGAGTTGCAACGCTCGTACACGCCTAGGTGTAGTATCCTTTCGACTGAGGGCGTCGGCCACCACATTGGCTTTGCCCGGATGGTACTTTATAGCACATTCGTAATCGTTCAGTAGCTCGACCCATCGTCGTTGACGCATGTTTAACTCTTTCTGCTTGAAGATATGCTCGAGACTCCTGTGATCGGTGTAGATGGTGCACTTGGTGCCATACAGATAATGTCGCCATATCTTGAGCGCAAAAACAACAGCTCCAAGCTCTAAATCGTGTGTAGTGTAATTCCGTTCATGAATCTTAAGTTGGCGCGAAGCATAAGCAATAACTTTATCCCGCTGCATCAACACACATCCAAGACCTTGGATAGATGCGTCGCAGTAGACTACAAAATCGTCCGTGCCTTCAGGCAATGAGAGGATAGGTGCGCTACAAAGTCTATCCTTTAAGTGCTGAAACGCTGTTTCCTGTGTATCACTCCAACGGTAAGCAATACCTTTCTGTGTCAGTAATGTAAGTGGCTGTGCAATCTTTGAGAAGTCTTTGATGAACCGTCTATAATAACCTGCCAAACCCAAGAATTGGCGTATTTCGGTTGGTGTGCGAGGTGCAGGCCAGTTCTTGATCGAATCTACCGTGGATGGATCAACATGAATCCCATCCTTGTTTACCACGTGGCCTAGGAAGTGGACTTCACGAAGCCAGAAGTCGCATTTTGAAAACTTAGCGTACAGCTGTTCCGTTCGAAGGAGTTCCAGAATAAGTCGTAAATGCTGCTCATGTTCCTCCTGATTCTTCGAATAAATCAGGATGTCATCAATAAAAACAATAACAAACTTGTCAAGGTAGGGTTTGCACACCCTGTTCATAAGATCCATGAAAACCGCAGGTGCGTTCGTTAGCCCGAATGGCATGACCAAAAACTCGTAATGGCCGTAGCGAGTTCTGAATGCTGTTTTGGAGACGTCCTCATCCCGGACTCTCAATTGATGGTAACCTGACCTCAGATCAATTTTCGAGTAATAGCTCGACCCTTGCAACTGGTCGAATAAGTCGTCGATGCGTGGAAGAGGATAGCGATTCTTTACCGTCACCTTGTTCAGTTCGCGGTAATCTATGCACATACGAAAGGTACCGTCTTTCTTCTTCACAAATAATACTGGAGCTCCCCAGGGCGAAGAGCTAGGACGTATGAAACCCTTTTCCAAGAGTTCTTGCAATTGCTTAGACAGTTCTTCCAGTTCAGTTGGAGCTAAGCGGTAAGGCGCTCGAGCTATAGGTGCTGCTCCTGGAGCTAGCTCGATCTGAAATTCGACCTGGCGATGAGGCGGTAGCCCAGGTAACTCTTCAGGAAACACTTGAGGAAAGTCGCGTACTACAGGAATATCCCCAATCTTTTTCTCTGTCGTCGATGTATCAGCAACGAGTGCTAAAATAGCTATGTGGCCCTTTCGCAGACACTTCTGAGCCTTCAAGAAGGAGATGATGCCACTCACGACACCACTCTTGTCGCCTTGAACTTCGAGAGATTCTTTGCCAGTACGGGGAATACGAATGATCTTCTCCTTGCATAGGATCTCTGCTTGTTGTTGGGATAACCAATCCATACCAATGACGATATCAAAACTACTCAGAGTTATAGGAATGAGATCGATAGAGAAAGTCTGACCAGCGAGGATAAGATTACAACCCTGAACTATGTGTGTGGCTTCTAGACTTTTACCGTTAGCTAACTCTACAACATGTTTGGTGTTCAAAAGTGTTGGTGCGCGTTTAAGCATTTGACTAACTTTCAGAGACATATAACTGGTATCCGCACCCGAATCAAATAATACGGTAACATAAAAGTCGTCGAGAAGAAACTTACCCATAACCACATTAGGATCGTTCCTTGCATCAGCCTGACCAATCACAAATGCACGACCCCTAGCACCATTGCCGTTGTTGTTTCCTCCATTGTTGTTCCCGTTGCCCTGATTGTTGATGTTGTTATTCTGGTTCTGATTTAACTGGGGGCAGTTTCGCTTGAAATGACCTTCTGCACCACAATGAAAACATCCCTTGTTACCCTGTTGTTGGTTCTGCTGCGTTTGCTGCTGCTGTTGATTCTGAGTTACAGGTCGTGGGCTCCTACAATCCTTAGCCTCATGACCCATCTTAAGACACCTCAGACAACGACCCTTGTTGCACTGGCCACTATGGTGCCTGTTACACTTGTTGCACTTTGGGTGATTTCCTTGATATCTTTTCTGCCCCTGACTACCAGAGGATTGCTGACCCGCACTCTGGTAGTCATTAGTCTTGCGTTGCTGAGCTTGAGACTGAACGGTAGCTGAACCCCTGCTGGAATCCCCTTCCCACTTCCGCTTGTTGTCACTGGGAGTAGCAGGAGTAGCTGGAGTGGTAGCGGTAGTAGTAGCGCTGATACGTTTAGGCAGCCTGTTCTGTTCCACCGCCTGATCGTTGAGGCGATGAGCTAGCTTGACGATCTGTTGAATGGTGCCAAGATTTGCTGAGGTTACGTGACTTTGAATCTCCGGCACCAGACCATTGAGATACAGTTCGATACGCTTGATGGGAGGGTCTACCATAGTAGGACACAAAATAGCCAACTCATTCGACCTTCTGGTGTACGCTTCAATTTCTGACCCCGTCATTTTCAAGTGGTAAAACTCTACCTCCAGTTTATGAATGTCATCACGGCTACAGTATTCCTCTTTGATCAATTCCTTGAAATCATTCCAGGGTGTGGCGTTAGCATCAGCCAACCCTAACATCTGAACTTGCGCATTTCACCAAGTCAGCGCAATGCCTTCTAGTGTACCAGTGGCGTACTTCACCCTGCGAGCCTCAGGGCATTCACACATTTCAAATACCGACTCGAGCTTTTCAAACCAATGGAGGAGTCCAACCGCTCCTTCCGTGCCACTAAAAGTAGTAGGACGACAGTCCATGAAAGTTTTGAAGGTGCAAACAGGTGGCTGAGCGTGCTGACCTCCTGCTTGTGCGGCTGCGAGTGCCGCAGTAACTCGCTCGTTAATGAGAGCCGTCAATTGGGCTTGCGTCATGTTGATACGTCCAGACATGATCTTCATAGCAAAGATAACATAAGTGAGAGAGGTTCACGAATAGTGCGATGACAGAAGAGAGTAAGCACACAAGTGTTCTCATGCAATAGTGTTACGTTAATCTAAGCATACCCTGAGCAAAGTTTTATGCAATTCTATCAAGTAGGCAATAAAACATATACCATATTACCTAGGATGTTGAGTCTTGCACGTGGAGCGAGGCGTCGTTGTGGATCGTTGAGCACTATTCTGGTTACAGTCTGGTTTTAATAAAAACGTTTTCCCCTTATTAAAACCGAGTTCTCTATAACCAATGGCTCTGATACCAATCTGTCACACCCCCAAAATCCACTCGCGGAATACCACCGCTTGGAGGCGTGACATGACCAGGATCAAGCCACCAATCATATTGAACATAAGTATATAGTAAAAGTCATTCATCAATACGATAGGTGTTTCCAAAACCAATTATAAACAAGTGTGTAGCGGAAGCAATAATGTAAGACCCATCATAAGTTTAAGTACAAAATGTCGTAATGTTTAATAACACATTCACGATCCATGTCCACAACGACCGTGCCTCCCGTGCAAGCTCCAAAAGTACCTAAGGTCCTGCAAGGCATGTAACAGAGAGTCAACAACTAGTTGAGCGAGTTCACAGTAAGAAAGTTCGTAATAGTAACTTCTCTTTATAACATGTGGCTCTACTAGGCCGATAGTATGTACTATTAGTGGGGGCTTCCCATATTTGTATATATACACTAGACTATTTGTAACCATAAGTGGTCTTCTTAGCCCGAGAACAGTAGTACGTACAAGTTTTACGTAGGTTTTACGTAAGTGCCCTTCTTTACCCGAGGACAGTGGTACGCGTGGGGTTTACGTAGGTTTTACGTAAGTGTCCTTCCTGACTCCGGAAGACAGTTGCATGTGTGAGTTTACGTAGGTTTTACGTAAGTGTCCCTCGAAACCTGAGGACAGTGGTAAGTACTTGTTTACGTAGGTTTTACGTAAGTGTCCTGCTTAACCCGAGGACGATGGTAGATAGTCTAGTAGCCGCGTAAGTACGAGTAATTGTTAAATTCCATCATTCAACCCATTCCCAACCCCGGGAACCCCATGCCTTGGTAAGAGTGTGAACTCACCTTGTTTGCTCGGTATGCTAAGTTAAGTGCTCACAATAAATCAGTCAAGTCCGTATTTAAACAGGGGTTTGGCTTCAAAATGAGGAATTCTCTTTGTGGGTTTCAGATGTAGAGAGAGAGAACAAAGTGATAAGGTTTGGTGAATGGGTAACGTCTCGGAGAAGATTTGTTTATAAACTGCTTATATAAAATATCTCAAAATACTGGGCCATGGGCCAAGCCCATCTCTGATTTCGCCAAACATTCCTGGACGAAAACACTAAAGTGTTTTCATCACAGGGTGTTTTCATAAGAGCAGGGGTGTTTTCATATGAGTAGGGGTGTTGGCCAAAGTTCCATAATAAACTATACAATCCCATTTAGCAAAATTTACACTATCATCATATACTCAAATATAATATCCACCCCAATTATAAAATATCAATCGAAATACGATATAACGTATTACAAAGGTAAGCGTTGTGAAACAACGAGTCGTGTAACAAACAACATAAACAATAAAAAAAAATTAACGTGCACTAAATGCGAAGATGGAAATCTTGGAAACTCGAGTTGTCACATTAGTCATGAACCTTGTAATTTGCTTTGTCTTTGTAAATCATTTGAAAAATAATAAGTTCAGATGATATGTATAAATAAGAGAATAATGCATGATTAAATGAATAACCATGTAAAAATGAGTTTGTATAAGATAAGTTGTTTGTAAATCAATGTCTTGTGAAAAGTATGTTATTTGTATAAAATGTTATATGTCTCAAACTGAAATGATTCAAATAACGCTACGATATGTAATACCATACAAACACTTATATATAGGAAGTACCAGCGGCGTATCCACCATGCTTGTATCGTAATACACACGCATCGTTATTTAATCACTTAATCAAACCAAACCACCAATGTAAGATGTCTATGTTTAAACCAATTGTCAAATGTATTGGATAATATACCAAAATGTTTATGTTAAGATGTAAATCATGTTATGTATAACCAATGTCAAAAGTGTTTGTGTCAAATGTAAACCATGTAATGTGTAACCAAAATGATATGTATGGCTAGTGAAATGCATCAACTAAACTATAGGTGAAACGCACAAAACAAAGTATTGAAGTAAAACTTGGTTTAAATCAATACTATGTTTCGTGGAAATGCATGATCAAATGTAAATCATGTCCAAATGTTTACCCAATCGTTAAAACATTTTGTGAAATCGTTCAAATCGTTCTTGTTGTTTTAATCGTTCTTGTTTTAATTGTGAAACTACTTTATGGTCGATTTTCTAATAACATTCAAACCTTATTGACTCGTTCATCGTTCCAACTCGTTCTCGTTCTTAACAAACCCTTACCAAAGGGTAAATTAATAATTACAGATTCAGTCGTTACCCAAAATACCCACACATAACCATGGGTATAGAGAATAACGGGATTTGTCAGATCCTATGGTACCATAGCCTAATACTGGTCGGCTTGATCATTGCTAATGAATGTCATTGGTTATGTAACTACAACCAACAAGTTTGTTCACTTTATTGAAATCGTTCTTGAAACCATTGTAATTGTTTTTGAAACCATTGTAATCGTTCTTGAAACCATTGTTATCGTTCTTGAAACCATTGTAATTGTTTTTGAAACCATTGTAATCGTTCTTGAAACCATTGTTATCGTTCTTGAAACCATTGTAATTGTTTTTGAAACCATTGTAATTGTTCTTGAAATCATTGTTAAGACATTTAGCACATATGAGTCACCCAAAACAGTTGAAAACAGTAAAAGAGGGTTCGTAAACCAAACGAGTATGGAGACTAGTGTAATATGGTTCAACAAAGCCTACATACTAAATGAAACCTAACATAAGTGCTTACGACCCATTACGGCCCGTTTAGGTAGCTTATGCTACTTTAACGCGTCGTTCGCGTGAAACGCGTTCGGAACGTCTAACTAGTCCTATGACAAGTGTTATATGCCTAAACAAGTTACATAATCAGTTATGTGACAAAAGTTTAGGTTACATATGCTTAATTACCAATTATACATGAAAAGGGTATTCTGGTAATTTACCTAAGGCATATAAACTACCTATCATACAACTACTTAACGAAGCGACCATAAGGTATAACCTCGGAAGGTTATTCCCTATATACTATGGTCACCTAATGTGTTTGGTCGGATCCTAATGATCGACCAAATGGGTCGGGTTCGAAGGTATAAGCGATTTATTAGATCGCTTACCCTACGACCCTAGACAAGCAAAAAACTAGAAGTGACAAGCTAAGCATGTTGAAACATGCTTACCTAAGTTAGAAAACAAGTTTGGTATCAAAACAAACGGTTTTGATACCTAAGAGTAGTTTGGTTACAAAGTACGCAAGAATGCGTATTCTGGCCGAAACTACGGCTCGTCACTGAGCCTAGATAACGTGGTAATCAGTAGGTATAGTCACTAGGGACTATAACCATCGTGATCACGCTCACGTTATGAAGTTCAAACGAACTTCGCATCGACCATAAACTGGTCAATGCAGAAAGTCAAACAAAGTTTGACTTTCGGACTCGAAAAGCAATAAAAGAACGAAGGAACACTTACGAAGGGTCCCCGAATGCTAATCTAGATCAAAATAGCTCAGGTATGAAACAAAGGTTTCAACTTAGAGCACAATGGATCAGATTCTAGTGGGAAAAGAAGTGAAATGGGTTGGGTATTTATAGTTTTCGGTCCACCGTTAGGTTCGTTTCTTGGAAAAGAGGGAATGATCTAGCTCGTACACTTGTTGCAATGTTGTGGTGACTAATTTTTGGCCACCATAAGAGTTTAACAAGTGGCACTTGACCTTTGGAGAATGTTTAGGGGCAGATAACAGCAGCCAAAAACGATTTGCTGCATCTGGACACTGCTTACGCACCGTAACAAATAAACCCTTACGGTGCGCAAGGGCCAAGTTTGGCAGATTTACAATTTTGGTCCCTGTTGTGCTATAAGGTCATTTCCGACGCGTTTAAGGCCCGTTAACCCCATTTCAAAGCTCTAAAATGAAGTTAAAGTATAGGGAACTTAAAATGTGCTCAAAAATATCTCGGATGTCGGTTCGTTTAGCCGTACGATTGCGTTGTTCGGTTAATTACGACGGAATGCGCATAAGCGCGAAAAACGATCCAAATGGCGTGACGAATGGATTTTTCTTATGCCAAACACTAAAATAAAATATTTTAGTGCTTACATAAATTTTTGGATGTCCGGATGTATTCAGAACGTGAGTTATGCGCGAAAGTGCAAACTTGTGCACTTTTTTGACGCTTTTAGTCCCTGAAAGACCCAAAAGTTTATTTTAGCATACCGAACCCCTCAAAGCCTATTTATAAGCTATGTAAAGGATATTTATGGTATGTTTAACTTATGGTCATGTTCCGGAATGTTCGTTACAGTTCAAATTGGCATACTTTCGCAGTTTGTCAAGTTTAGCCCCTGTAAGCGAATTAACTTGATTTTGCCATACCAAAGCCTTCGAAACTTATTTCTAAGTTATGTAAAGGTTATTTAAGGTATGTTAAGCCTATTTCACTATTCCGGAGTGTTCGTTGCATTAAACTGGTTATATTTTCGCATCAGATCGCGTATAACCTTCCAGAAAGTGATTTAAAGCTTGAAATCGAACAAAATTTGATATGTGCAAATGATACACATATTTTTACAAATCCCAAGTATGAAACACAAAATTTCATTGGTTTGGCATTTGTTTGATGGTCGCAGTGACACAGGTGTCACAGTCTCCCCTACTTTAGGAAATTTCGTCCCGAAATTTAATTAGAGGAAACCTGTGAGAGCTTGAAAGCATGAAATTGAAAAGATCGAACAACATTGGTTAGGGTTCTGAACTTCTAGTAACCTTAATAACATTATGCTTGCAATGTAAGAGGGACACTTATATACAAGTATATGAAGCGCCATTGGTGCGTCCACCATACCTTCATTACATCGTTCTCATTTTGTTATTGTTGTCGCTATCGGTTCTTACACATAATAAATCTTACTGGGTTTCTGTGCACTAAATTTCATAATTATGTACGCGTCCATAATTAGACAATTCCTTGCACAGTTTACGCAGTCTATTTTATAACGTGTAGGGTAAAACCAAATGAACAAACCTGTGATGAGTGTGACTGGACCACCATAGGGTCCTTTCAGCTGTATCGTCACATGCCATTCTTAACCAGATCTTGAATCAATCTTTTAACTAGACCACTCAAGGGTCTTTCATCGAATCATGGAATGGTACTATATAACCCAAGGGTCTTAACTACCAGGTAGAAGCCCATTAGGATTAAGGTAGTACCTTTTAAATATCCTACTATGAATCCCTCATATGAAGATATGAAAGATTCTATGAGGATCTGAAAATCGGATCACACAAAAACATAGAGGAGAACACATAAACACATATCACATAATCGCATAATCGCACACTCGCATTATTGTTTAATTTGTCCTTTAAATTTGTTATCTTTGGACACGGGTATTTAAAGCATACAAGGAATCAAATCCTTAATTGCAGCAATTTGGATGGATCCACATGAATACCCTGCTTGTTGACTACATGACCCAAAAACTGAACTTCTTTAAGCCAAAATTTCCTCTTGGAGGATTTAGCGAAAAGTTTGTTCCTTCTTTAAGGGTTCCAGTGTCAATGTAGGAGTTTGATCGTTATCGGCTCGGGACATGAATAGATCAAGATGTCATCAATAACAACAATGACGAACTGATCCAAATAAGACTTGCAGACTCTATTTATTAAGTCCATGTAGATGGCTGGAGCATTTGTCAATCCAAAAGGCATGACTGTAAACTCGTAATGGCCATACTTCGTGCAGAAAGCCGTTTTGGGAATATCTTCTTCGAAAATACGAAGTTGATGATACCCAGAACGCAAATCGATCTTGGAAAAGCATGAAGTACCCTGCAGATGATCGGAGAGATCATTGATTTAAGGTAGGGGATATCGATTCTTGATGGTCAGCTTATCAAGCTTACGATAATCGATACTAATTCGAAAAGATCCATCTTTCTTTTTCACAAAGAGGGCAAGAGTTTTCCCCAAGGTGAAAAGTTTGGACGGATGAATCCTTTATCATACAACTCTTGAAGCTGTTTCGATAATTCTTGCATCTCAGATGGTGCAAGACGTTAAGATACTTTAGATTTAGAAGAAACAAGTGTTTGAGGTTCTTAGGGAGATCACAAGTGATCATAAAAATGACAGAACCACACGAGTAGTTTTGTCTTTGTGTTGACATCATAAGGTTGGATCAAACATTCATACAATTGCATTAGTTAAAAAAATAAAACCACAAATTTTTATTTATATAACAACCGCATTGTCTTTAAATGTTACAAGATAACAACCAGAGGAAATACAAAATGCTAATTGTTCACTCCTTCATCATTGAGTGCCTCATTGATGTTAAACACTCGACCACGTGCTGGATCCACATTGACGTTGACGTTCGCATTTGGGTTTGCGTTAGCATTTGCATTTACCAGTCTCGGATAGTTGTGGCGGAAGTGACCAATCTCTTCGCAGTTGAAACATGACCCCAGTGGGAATCTCGCAGCATTCCCTTGAACCGGAGCTTGAACCTGAGCAGCCTGATTTTGTCCCAAACGACAAACATTGGCCAAATGCCCAAGTTTACCACACGTCGTGCATTGCCAGCAAGCTTGTTGTACCGCGTGATGACCGTTGCAGCGTGCACAATGAGGTGCGGTACCGGCATATGCTTTCTTTGCAGGTGGCTGAGCTGGTGGGTTCCGCGGGTTCTGAGCAGTCTGTGATGTAACAGCAAAGTTCTGAACACCCTTTCGCTTTCTTGATTTCTTTGACGTCTCACCTTCCTTACCCTTCTTGTTTTGACCTTTCTTGCTATCCTCCTTGTCAGACCCCTGCTTCTTACCCTTGTCACCCTTTCTGTGTAACTTATTCTTCCGAATCTGCGACTCAGTCAATGTCGCAACTAACTCGATCGCCTGACGGAGTGTGGTAGGGCTACTACCAGTAAGGATGTCTTGTACCGAGTCAGGTAGGCCGTCGATGTACCTTTCGATAGCCTTGTCGAGTGGGGTAACCATTGTCGGGCAAAGCAGACTCAACTCCTCAAACCTATCAGTATACGCCCTGTCCTCACCACTATCTTGCTTCAACTCATCAAATTCCTTCTCCAAAGCTCGCTGCTCATGACGAGGACAGAATTCCCTCATCATAAGGGCCCTAAGTTCAGCCCATGTCTGTGCTAGAGCAACTTCTGCACCACGATCCCTCATAACCCCGTTCCACCATGTGAGAGCCCTCTTCTGAAACACACTCGAAGAAAACTCGACCTTGCAATTGTCAGGACACTACACGTGGCGGAAAGTATTCTCAATGCTCTCGAACCATTGAAGAAGCCCAGTCGCCCCTTCAGAACCACTAAACTTGAGTGGTTTAGCCTGGTTAAAATCCTTGTATTTGCATGTAGCATTGTTGTTGTTGTTGGCTTGGTTCCATTGAGCAAAGAGGTTTGGGAATTGAGCAGCCATTTGCTGCGCAATGATTTTTGCCAACTCGGCAGTCGCTATCTGGCTTTCGCGTCGAGGAGGCATTCTAAAAGAGGAAACATGAAAGGAAACGAGTGAGAGAATTAGACGAAAAGAATGTGATGAAACAAATCTGATGAAAGCAAGGATAGTGGTCATTTGTTTGTTACTACAAAGCAACAACCGACACACAGAAAAAAAGAATTATTACCGAGATGGTGTGCTCTGGGCGATTTGGGCGACTTCGTGAAACCCTACATCTTTCAATCCAATCCTGGTCTTGATCGATATTGTTTAGCATTTAGGGAGCCTTGATTTCTCACTAGTAAGGAATCCTGATTCGCTCCTTAGTATCTAATCGATTGAAGTCAGATTAGGGATTTCGTTTTTAGGGTTTCTGTTTTCTTTTGTTTTCTGATTCCGAGCTCTATGATGATGATTGTTTACTGATTAGGGTTCTTTTGTCCCGAATCTTTACAACTCAGATTAGGGTTTCGAGGATCGGTCAGCAGCTTAGGGTTTTTTTACATTCGAATCTGACTTACCGTGTTTATGGTTCGGTTTCAATCTGATTTGTTCTCGGCGATCAGATTAACGTGTTAGTTCTGGTGATTGTGGATACCAAGTGTAGACCGATTTGCATAATCATTCAGTCTTAGGGTTTTGGTCGGCGGTAGCAGGTCCGATTCCCTTGCTTTGATTACTGCTTTTGCAAAAATTGGTTCGGCAGGTCTGGTTTCTTTCAGCAAATCAATTTTTTTCTGAGATTCTTTTGCTCGAGGGTTGCGGCTGCGTAGTTTGGTCTGTGTTTCTGCGGTATGGATGATCAAAATGCAGAAAACTCAAATGTGTTTGCGAGAAAGATCAAAAATATTGACGGAAAACCATTTGAGCCAAGACAAACGTCACATATGGCTGATAGGGTTTCTGAATTACCGCATAAGAAGGTATGTTTTATGCTACCGCTAAATGATACTAATCACGCTATTGGCTGTTCTGATTCTCCTAATCAGAATTATGCGAAGGTCTTTGATAAACGAAAGGTAGCTTTTGTGCTACCACTTAATGATGTGAGTCCTGTTTCCCGAGTTCAAAATCTGAAACAAGGAGATAATGCTAAACCTCAACATCAATCCTATGCGGATGTGATCCTAAATAATCAGGCCGAGCAAGGAGGTGTTAAGATGGGGGTTGGTTCAAATCAGAATCCGAATGGTGAGAATTCAGCTAGCAATGCCAATAGTTCGGATGCAAAAGTTCCTAAAATAAACTTTCGTACACTAAAATCAGATGTCTCATTGGATGGGGTGGATGTAGTGCTACCAATTGATTCTGTTCGCCAGGTAAATGACAGGTTATCTAATACTCTTTATGGTTACTTCCTGGGGGATAGAATTGCTTATCCGGTTGTTGAATATTTTGTGAAAACAAATTGGAAAAAACATGGTTTGCAGAAAATTATGATGAATTCAAATGGGTTTTTCTTCTTCAAGTTTGAAGATAGACAGGGTATGAATAATGTTCTTGAAGGGGGTCCTTGGCTGATTCGGAACAAACCTCTTTTTCTCAACACTTGGTCCCCTACTACTACCCTTAGAAAGGAAGATATCAAGAAAGTTGCAGTTTGGGTCAAATTGCATGATGTTCCTCTTGCAGCTTACACCGATGATGGTTTGAGCATGTTGGCTTCAAAAATTGGTTCTCCTTTGTTGCTTGATTCTTATACAGCTTCTATGTGTTCTCAAAATTGGGGCAGGAGTTCTTATGCAAGGACTCTTATTGAAGTTTCAGCTGAACATGGATTCAAGGAGGTGATATCTATGGCTATTCCTGATTTGGATGGTGAGAATTATGTTACGGAAAAGGTTAAGGTGGAGTATGAGTGGACGCCTCCGAGATGTGCTCATTGTTGTGTCTTTGGTCATGATAGTGGTGATTGTCCTAAACAGGTTGGTCCTACTCCTAAACCCCATCCTAAAGCACCTATAGTAGATGGGGATGGTTACATTGAGGTTACGAATAGAAAAGCGGGTAGGAAAAGTGGGGTTCCGGTTAATACTCAAAAACAAAAATTTGAATATAAACCGTTGAATTACAGGAAAATGGTTGGGAATACATCTTCTTCTACTAATATGAAGGGTGGAAAAGGTTCAATTCATACTCACAACCCTTTTAGTGCGCTTAACTCTGGAACAAACAGAGCAATGGGGCAGAATAGTATTGAAGATCCGGATGATGATGAAGCTGAGGTAGTGTATGATGAAACTTTGGGCGTTCGGGTGCCGGAAAAACAAGGGGCAACTGTCACACCCTGACTTTTGCGGAAGCGTGGTTTATTTGGTGTGACTTCTTAATACCATAGCAACAATCATAACAATGCTATATGTTAAAAACATGAGCTATTCATTCGTTAATAAAGTTTAGAAACATTCCATTTTCAACAATCACAAAATAGTTTACAAACCTTAACTTGATTTATTTGAGTTCATAAAGACTTGGCAAAAGACTTTAAACAAAACCAGGTTTAGGTGTATAACCCGTCCAGGAGGAGATTACACCTTCTAAACCCTAGATGACTTCTTTATTCAAACGCAGCTTGAAAATACGTGCATACCGTGCCAGATCCATTAGTTTCCTGAAATACATGTAATTTGAAAAGTCAACATAACGTTGAGCGAGTTCATGTGTAAGTGAGTAGATATGAACCTTTGTAAAAATGTCTGTATGTATAAAAATCCCTGGTATGTAGCAATTAAGGAAAAAGAAACCACCATTGGGTTGCAAAGCCAATGATAAGTGTGAAGTGATGCAGGAAGACTCAAACCTAGCGGATTTGTGCGTCGGGCACTTAGTCACTTCACGGTCCACTCGGCGGACTCAGGAGTGGGGCTCGCTACACCCAAATAGATCACTAATGTGTCTCGGTCCTACAACGAGGATTGATGGCCTTAAGTGTTGTGCCCACCACTCACATGTTCGCGTAATAAAAACCCTCCTTAAGCTAACCATACCATGTAAATAAATGTCTGTAAATGTCTGTAAGTGTCTGTAAATGTCTGTAACATGTATTTCACCCCCGAGGTGTAAAACTGAAAATAGTTAAGAGAAAAGGGGGACATGAACTCACAGTATTGCGTCTTCGGTACTCGTAACCCAAATCTCCTCAGCAAATACGACTACCTACAATGGTCTAACGTCTATTAGACGAACGGGTCGTGCCTTGTCTTAGTATTGATTAGTGCCTTTGAGTTACGTTTTAAAGTGTCTTCAATATTTTAGTAATAATACTTCTCGTACTTGTGTATTCGCATTTCCTTCCCAAGGATGGGATATTTTACATATGCCTGTTCGTATTGGGATTTTTTTTTTTTTTGGGTAAAGGGTTACCCCGGTGATTCTATATATTCACAACCAAAAAGAAACAAGTAGTGTAGAGAGTCTACACTAGTTCAATCATGAGACATGCCTCATGAAAGTAAACCCGAAACGACAAAAACAACAAAACATCCAACCAACTAGTGGAAATAAACAACTAGACAAAACTCTAGACCGTAACAACCAAATAACGAAAACTAATCAGCCCCCATCGTCGGTCTTTTCATATGCGTGGATCTCCCATTCTTCTAGAAGCTTCCTTACCCTAACGGTATCCTTCAACTTTGCTCCCATCAACTTGTATCGCACTGTTTTTGTAATAATATCACTAACCGTCTCAGGCGGTCTCAATTGATTTTTAAACAACCTGGCATTCCTCTCTTGTCAAATAATATACGCTGCAGTCGCATTTTAAGTCCCATTCTAAAATGGGATTTTATTTTTAAGTCCCATTTTAGAGAATACATATTTAACCATATTCCTGTGCAAAACCAACGCCCGATACTCTGTATTTTGTTATAAAAATTATGGCGAGTTTTATGCTTGAAAAACATAGTCTATCATATACTAGTAAACACTTGTCCAGAAAATATTTAATAAGTGTTCGGGTTTTCGGAAAATTTCGCCATAGTCTCCTTTGTAAATGGAGGCGTCCATGCTTAAAAACATATCATTTTCTTTTACAAATACCTCATAAGGTGTTCCCACATAGCCAACCCGACAAATCCACATGCAATACCCTAACTACGTCTTTTCAGATTTATTACACCAAACAGGACTGTTTTCGAGTATTTAAATAAAATAGTTATCCTCTTCCAAAAATTCTCAAATTTTTACAGAAGGTCATATATAATCCACGATTTATTGTGTAAAAATTTCGGATATCAGTTCGTTACCAATTTTATATAAAAATTCTTTTACTCGACTGCAATCAGATTTGATACTTTCTGATTGCAGTTTTACGGAAAAGTTCACTAAAAATCAACCGTAAGTCGGATCGACGAAATTCCAGTTGGAGGGTCACGGAAACAACCGTGACTATCTACAGTAAAAATTCCATGAGCTGATTCTGCTCAGGTTTTAAGTTTTGACTCCGACTACGACACACTTTTTCAGCAGGAAAATTTCAGCTTGAGCTGCTGTCTTAAAATAATTCTTTAAAAATAGTAAACGACCTCGAAAAATTACGATTCCAGTTCCATTTGTTCAGATATTCAAAATTACACAATTTAGAGTCCAGAACTTAAATTTTTCGATTAAAAATGAACCAGTTACTAAAAACGCATAAACAAAGACCCTAACCAAATTTTATCAATGATTTAATGTTCATACACTATGCATGCATTTACCAAGCTCAAACCAACCAGATTTCAACTTCAAACAAACTTTTTATGAAAGGTTTTTATGCAGAATTTTAAGTTCACATTTTAGTGTTTAAGCTTTTAGGTGACATGAACCTTCAAACAAACATAACAAGAATCAAGGTGAAACAAGAGTGTGAAGGGCATACCACTAGCACAAGGCTAGGATGGACTTCTTAGTGTAAGGATGATGGTGAGAAAAGTATGGTGAAGTGACTAGAACAAGCTCTCTTGATGTGCCTTCAACCTTGCAACCTTCATGGATCCTCTAATGCCTTGAATGGAACTTGTAGTTTGAGAAGATGAAGTTTTTGGAGAGTGGGGAGGTGGGTTCGGTTATGTAGAACCGAATGAGGGAGAGAGAGGTGAGTTGGAGTGGAGATTTTGATGTAATGATGGTAAATCTTGGAACCCTAAATAGCCTAATCCCTTGGTCATCATTTGTTTAGATCTTGGCCCAATCAAAAATCAAGAGCATCACCATTAAATCTAAACAAAATATTTAGAAATGATTTGGTAGATATGGTGGGTCCAAGGGGGCTGAATTCGGTTGGGGGGGAGGGTAATTTGTAAAATTTTGCTAATTAGTAGGTAAGTAAATAAGGGGTTAAGGGTATTTTCTAAAATAGTGGGTGTATGACATGTTTCTAAAGTGTGTGGGGATTAATTGTGACCATGATTAATTAAGAATAATAAAATAATGTTTCTGACAAAATTTTGGTGTCCCGGGTATGTCCGGTTGCTCGGTTACGTATCGTTCCGTTAACGCGTTAAATTGTACCGTATAGCGTCTTTTATGCGTCTTTTCGTAATGAAAACATTCCTGGCACTTAGGAAAGTATACAGGACCACTCTGCTATTGTAGTGTATTCTACTGGAATAATAAAATGCTGAATTAAATAAAAGAAAGCAGAATTTTGTAATTAATGCAAGTTTTAGGCACTTCCCGGCACTATGTCTATCACCTAATGACGCAGTCTTATGGTCCTCACTTCCCTATACTACAAACCAGTGTAGTACTCTATCCCTGGCTCATACTGGCCATAATAATATTGTCTGTCTAAGTGCTGGCAATGTCAGCATTATTTCTGAATCAACCGCTCAGTGTGTCAACTGTGCTGAGTGCATCAGGTATGTCACTCATGTAGGTGTGTAATGAATGGAGTGACTGTATAAAATAAGATGCATGTATATATGATGTAGAATCATAGAGCAGTTTAAATTACGAGTTGTAATCAAGCACAGTCATTAAGCACGTAATTAAGATTAATTAATTTGTACAGTACCTGAAATTTTGAGGGTTGTCACAGCAACCACCTCTACTACAAAGGTCTCCAATGGATAGACTCTTTTTGGTTCGTGTGAAGGGGCTGATAGTTTGTGGCAACTTCATCTTTGATGATGGAGGATGAGGGTTTATTTTGTTTGGTTTCTTGTGTCTACTTGATATCTTTTAATGATGTATAGTAGGCTAGGTTATGGGGTGTCATAGGTTGTTTGGTTTGTTTTCGTTTACATATATGGGGCATGTCCTGTATATGAACTAGTGGGGAACACATTCTCACTACTTGTACTTAATTGCGGTTGTTTTAATAGAATCACCGGGGTAACCCTTTACCCAAAAAAACAACCGACACACAGTGACTAACCAAAGTAAATGGATCAAAAATGATGTATCGCGAAGACATGCTCGCCTATAAGTGAACACTCATCCCAAGAATTCCCAGGTAAGCACAACTGGTCTCGCGTCTGATGAGATATATACGAAGTGCTTGCCTAGACAGAAAACCCAGAATACAGGCATTCACCCTTCCAGTTTGCACGTGTTCACATTATTTAAAACCCAAAACCTTGACGAGATTTTGAAAACTCAAAGGGGTTCAAAACCATATAGCAGAGGGTTCAAAACCTTACAATAGAGGGTTCAAAACCTAGTAATCAATCATCCTAGAACAGATGATTAGTTTTCAAAGCGGTTTGAATTTTATGTTCTTGTTGTGGTCGTCGCCTAAGGATAGGTGACGGTATTGTTTTATGACTAAACGCAAGTAAACTCGCGTTAGGGTCCTAAGAAGGTTATAGACTAGGTCAAAGCATTACTAATAACCTAATTCCCTATAACCATTGGCTCTGATACCATCTTTTCTGTCACACCCCGACCGCGTAAAACAACAAATCGCGGCGGAAACATCGGGGCGTGTTGCAACAGAATTAATGTTTCATAACCATGGATATCAAAAAGTGTTTCGTTTTATTAAACATTGAATAATTACATCGTCTGGAAATCTAAATACACAATTTAAACATAGTCTATCATTATTATTGAGTCACTAAGGCCTTGTCTAGTCCTATGTGAGCATGCATCCTATCAATCGATATCTTTCAACAATACCTGAAACACATGTGAAAACGAGGTCAGCAAAGAAATGCTGGCAAGTACATAGGTTTTGTGAAAATAAGATTCATGACTTCTGTTTAAGAAAATGTTTAGTCATGAACCTTGTAATTTGCTTTGTCTTTGTAAATCATTTGAAAAATAATAAGTTCAGATGATATGTATAAATAAGAGAATAATGCATGATTAAATGAATAACCATGTAAAAATGAGTTTGTATAAGATAAGTTGTTTGTAAATCAATGTCTTGTGAAAAGTATGTTATTTGTATAAAATGTTATATGTCTCAAACTGAAATGATTCAAATAACGCTATGATATGTAATACCATACAAACACTTATATATAGGAAGTACCAGCGGCGTATCCACCATGCTTGTATCATAATACACACGCATCGTTATTTAATCACTTAATCAAACCAAACCACCAATGTAAGATGTCTATGTTTAAACCAATTGTCAAATGTATTAGATAATATACCAAAATGTTTATGTTAAGATGTAAATCATGTTATGTATAACCAATGTCAAAAGTGTTTGTGTCAAATGTAAACCATGTAATGTGTAACCAAAATGATATGTATGGCTAGTGAAATGCATCAACTAAACCATAGGTGAAACGCACAAAACAAAGTATTGAAGTAAAACTTGGTTTAAATCAATACTATGTTTCGTGGAAATGCATGATCAAATGTAAATCATGTCCAAATGTTTACCCAATCGTTAAAACATTTTGTGAAATCGTTCAAATCGTTCTTGTTGTTTTAATCGTTCAAATCGTTCTTGTTTTAATTGTGAAACTACTTTATGGTCGATTTTCTAATAACATTCAAACCTTATTGACTCGTTCATCGTTCCAACTCGTTCTCGTTCTTAACAAACCCTTACCAAAGGGTAAATTAATAATTACAGATTCAGTCGTTACCCAAAATACCCACACATAACCATGGGTATAGAGAATAACGGGATTTGTCAGATCCTATGGTACCATAGCCTAATACTGGTCGGCTTGATCATTGCTAATGAATGTCATTGGTTATGTAACTACAACCAACAAGTTTGTTCACTTTATTGAAATCGTTCTTGAAACCATTGTAATTGTTTTTGAAACCATTGTAATCGTTCTTGAAACCATTGTTATCGTTCTTGAAACCATTGTAATTGTTTTTGAAACCATTGTAATCGTTCTTGAAACCATTGTTATCGTTCTTGAAACCATTGTAATTGTTTTTGAAACCATTGTAATTGTTCTTGAAATCATTGTTAAGACATTTAGCACATATGAGTCACCCAAAACAGTTGAAAACAGTAAAAGAGGGGAATAATGTACTCGCCTGAGAATGCTTGGAGGTCTTGAACAACAACCAAACAAAGCTAGAGGGAGCACGGAATCGGTCGGCAATCTAAAACTATATAAATAAACCGGACTTAAATCAGGAGATCGGATAGGATGAGGGTTCGTAAACCAAACGAGTACGGAGACTCGTGTAATATGGTTCAACAAAGCCTACATACTAAATGAAACCTAACATAAGTGCTTACGACCCATTACGGCCCGTTTAGGTAGCTTATGCTACTTTAACGCGTCGTTCGCGTGAAACGCGTTCGGAACGTCTAACTAGTCCTATGACAAGTGTTATATGCCTAAACATGTTACATAATCAGTTATGTGACAAAAGTTTAGGTTACATATGCTTAATTACCAATTATACATGAAAAGGGTATTCTGGTAATTTACCTAAGGCATATAAACTACCTATCATACAACTACTTAACGAAGCGACCATAAGGTATAACCTCGGAAGGTTATTCCCTATATACTATGGTCACCTAATGTGTTTGGTCGGATCCTAATGATCGACCAAATGGGTCGGGTTCGAAGGTATAAGCGATTTATTAGATCGCTTACCCTACGACCCTAGACAAGCACAAAACTAGAAGTGACAAGCTAAGCATGTTGAAACATGCTTAACTAAGTTAGAAAACAAGTTTGGTATCAAAACAAACGGTTTTGATACCTAAGAGTAGTTTGGTTACAAAATACGCAAGAATGCGTATTCTGGCCGAAACTACGGCTCGTCACTGAGCCTAGATAACGTGGTAATCAGTAGGTATAGTCACTAGGGACTATAACCATCGTGATCACGCTCACGTTATGAAGTTCAAACGAACTTCGCATCGACCATAAACTGGTCAATGCAGAAAGTCAAACAAAGTTTGACTTTCGGACTCGAAAAGCAATAAAAGAACGAAGGAACACTTACGAAGGGTCCCCGAATGCTAATCTAGATCAAAATAGCTCAGGTATGAAACAAAGGTTTCAACTTAGAGCACAATGGATCAGATTCTAGTGGGAAAAGAAGTGAAATGGGTTGGGTATTTATAGTTTTCGGTCCACCGTTAGGATCGTTTCTTGGAAAAGAGGGAATGATCTAGCCCGTACACTTGTTGCAATGTTGTGGTGACTGATTTTTGGCCACCATAAGAGTTTAACAAGTGGCACTTGACCTTTGGAGAATGTTTAGGGGCAGATAACAGCAGCCAAAAACGATTTGCTGCATCTGGACACTGCTTGCGCACCGTAACAAATAAACCCTTACGGTGCGCAAGGGCCAAGTTTGGCAGATTTACAATTTTGGTCCCTGTTGTGCTATAAGGTCATTTCCGACGCGTTTAAGGCCCGTTAACCCCATTTCAAAGCTCTAAAATGAAGTTAAAGTATAGGGAACTTAAAATGTGCTCAAAAATATCTCGGATGTCGGTTCGTTTAGCCGTACGATTGCGTTGTTCGGTTAATTACGACGGAATGCGCATAAGCGCGAAAAACGATCCAAATGGCGTGACGAATGGATTTTTCTTATGCCAAACACTAAAATAAAATATTTTAGTGCTTACATAAATTTTTGGATGTCCGGATGTATTCAGAACGTGAGTTATGCGCGAAAGTGCAAACTTGTGCACTTTTTTGACGCTTTTAGTCCCTGAAAGACCCAAAAGTTTATTTTAGCATACCGAACCCCTCAAAGCCTATTTATAAGCTATGTAAAGGATATTTATGGTATGTTTAACTTATGGTCATGTTCCAGAATGTTCGTTACAGTTCAAATCGGCATACTTTCACAGTTTGTCAAGTTTAGCCCCTGTAAGCGAATTAACTTGATTTTGCCATACCAAAGCCTTCGAAACTTATTTCTAAGTTATGTAAAGGTTATTTAAGGTATGTTAAGCCTATTTCACTATTTCGGAGTGTTCGTTGCATTAAACTGGTTATATTTTCGCATCAGATCGCGTATAACCTTCCAGAAAGTGATTTAAAGCTTGAAATCGAACAAAATTTGATATGTGCAAATGATACACATATTTTGTTGGACTCTGTATGCCCAAGACACATATTAAATTGATGTGGCTAGTATGTTATGATCCAAGTCGGGTCATACCCAATAACAAGCTAGACAAACACCTATAATATTTATTTATGATATGATCAAACAAATAAATATTAACACTTACAATATTTAGAAATTGGTTTTCTAAATAATTGCACTTAAGAAACTAATAAATTATATGGATAATTTATTTTGAGAGAATATTTTATCTTGTTATTTAATGGGTTAAATAACATTATAAAACATTGTGAGATGTTGCATAAAATCTTGTAAGATGTTATGTTATATTTTATAAAAGGTTATAAAATAATTACAAGATTAAATTTTAATAAAAATTTGAAATTTTGGGTGGCAAAATACCCCATAGGGCCGGCCCTTGGTGGTCTTCCCAAGAGGGTTTCCTCCACTTATTTTTCATGCAAAATAATCTCATTTGATTGGGACTTGATTTTGTAAAAAACAAGACATCTTCTCTCACCAAAATCACTAGTTATCTCAAGTTGCAAAAACTCTAAAAAGCTCTCAACATAATTTCGGCCAAGAGCTGAATTTTAGAGGGATTTTGTGAGCTTCAAGTGTAGAAATCCTAGCAATCTCAAGGTGTTTGTTGGAGCTTTCGGGTATACTAGCTTGAGGCTTTCTCGTTTGGAAGCTACCATTCAAGATTCATCATCATCTTCCATCTCCTTGCTCCAAAGAAAGGTTGAACTCTCAAACACCCTATGGTTGTATTTTGATAGCATGTATGTCATATATGGATCCGGTTTTGGGTTTTTGCATTTAAAAGAGTTTTAAATCTTGTAAAGTAACATGTTTTAAATCCTTATTCCGCTGCGTTTTAATTTTATTCGGATAAAATTAGCTTTGATAAACATGTACAAAATCCATCATATTTTTACAAATCCCAAGTATGAAACACAAAATTTCATTGGTTTGGCATTTGTTTAATGGTCGCAGTGACACAGGTGTCACAGAATGTTTTTTGAAACAAAAATCGAAGGTGGAATGGCTTTGTTCTGGGGACTCTAATACGGCGTTTTTTCATAATAGTATGAAGTACAAAAATAATCGAAGTAAAATTCAGTGCATTCGGGATGTGGATGGTAATCGGTTCGAGGGAGATGAAGCGGCGGCTGCTCTTGTCAATCATTATTCAGTGTTTTTAGGCACGGAAGATATGGTCTCTAGCATTAACTTGACTGACATTTTTGTTAATGTGGTTAATCCTGATGCAGCCGAAAATATGGTGAGACAGGTTACGAGTGACGAAGTAAAGAATGCCATGTTCAGCATAAGTGAGAACAAAGCTCCTGGCCCGGATGGGTATACGTCAGCGTTCTTTAAGCATGCTTGGGAAATAGTGGGTAATGAGGTTACGAATGCAGTTCTAGAATTTTTTGACACTGGCAAAATGCTGAAACAGTTAAATCACACAATTCTAGCTCTTATTCCAAAAGTGGACACCCCTGATTCTGTTCTGGATTATCGTCCTATTTCTTGCTGCAATGTACTCTACGAATGCATTAGCAAGATTATTACGGATAGACTTAAAGGGAGCTTGGAGTCATTGGTTAGTATTAATCAGTCTGCATTCGTACCAGGCAGACGGATTTCTGATAATATTCTCTTAACCCAAGAGCTAATGCACAACTATCACTTGAATAAAGGCCCTCCCAGATGCGCGTTCAAGGTTGATATTCAAAAGGCCTACGACACAGTTAGTTGGTCTTTTCTTAAGAAAATTCTTTATCATTTTGGTCTTCATAGGAAAATGGTGAAGTGGATAATGGAGTGTGTTACCACGGCTACGTATTCTCCGAGTATTAACGGTAATCTTCACGGGTTTTTTAAAGGGAGAAGGGGTCTTCGCCAAGGGGATCCGATGTCCCCGTATTTGTTTATTCTTGTAATGGAAGTGCTTACCCTCCTTCTCCAAAATTCAGCTCGATCAACCACATCATTTAAGTACCATGCTCATTGTATGAAGCAAAAAATAATAAATGTCTCATTTGCTGATGACCTTTTTATTTTTGTTCATGGGAGTGTCTTTTCGGTTAGCAAGATCAAAGCTGCGTTGGAGGAGTTCACGAGTATGTCGGGTCTGGTCCCGAGTCCTGCTAAAAGCACGGTATTTTTTTGTAATGTTCCTCAGCAGGTCAAGCAGGAAATTCTTAGTGTTATGCCGTTTCAGCAAGGTTCCTTGCCAGTTCGTTACCTAGGTGTGCCGTTGATCACATCGAAGTTAAGTGCAGGAGATTGTAAGTTCTTAGTGGACCGAATGGATAAGAAAATTAACAACTGGATTTTCACACCCCTTTCTGCGGCGGAAGCACGAGGTGTGATCATGAAAGGTTCTCATTGCATACGAAAGGTAAACATGCTATATGCTCGTAAAAACATCAAATACCATAATTTGAAAACATAAGTTTAGCGTTTACATCGCTAAGTCGCATAAAACATTGTCTTAAAAAGTTTACAACTTTATTTAAAGATAAACATAAGCGACATCCACAAGCATAAGCGAGACCGCGCGCACATCCATCCTAGTTACCTGAAATACATGTGAGTTTTGGAAAAACGTCAACATAAAGTTGGTGTGAATTCATGCAGTGATTGTTTTGAATGTTTTAAATACTTGAATGGAAACATAGTATGTAACTTGTAAAACGCATCTATAAACTGAGTACTATGAATGTTTGAATGTATTGATAACACATATCTGTAATCTCCTTATTATGAATGTTTGACTGTGTGAGATCGCTAGTGGTTTGCAAGGCCACTAACATATGTCACGACATAGGAAGCCACCAAACCTAGGCATTTTTGTCGACTTTGACTGAGACACAGAAGCACTCATTGGTAGAAGTAGGCCAAGAGTGGGGTTGCCTGAAACCCATTAGATCTAACCTTTTGTTCCGCGGTCTGAATGTATACGTTGATTAATGGTGCTTATGGTACCCTATTCGAGACATGATCTAGAATGTTTCACTTGAATGTTTTTGTACTCCATCATACCATTTGTAAACATTGTAACATTTGTAACATGTATTTCACCCCCGAAGTTATAAAAACAGAAACAGTTAAAAGAAAAAGGGGGAGCATGAACTCACAACTTTGCGTTCCTGTGCGTCGTAAACTTCACCGGATTTTTCTTATAGAACGTCGTGACCTAAACGTGTTTTCTTAACGTCAGTCGCTAGTCTTGCTTCGTGAAGCACGAGTACAGTCACTCTCTTTTGTGTATATTTTCTTGTGTTGAAAATATTTTATATTTTTAACTAAATGTCTTACTTATATTATTTTCTCAAAAATAAATATAAGCTTTTTGTATTTTGCACTTTGCACCCGAATTATGTGTCTTGTATACTGTAAGTGTATTTTTGTATTTTTACTCGTTACGAGTATCTCCAAGTCATATTATTTTTACTCTAAAAATAATATATACCTAGTTCACAAAATAATCACATAATCACGCAAGCGATAAATATATATTCTAAATATATATTTAACAAGTTTTTTTTTTATGAAAATCCACCTCCGATGTTTGGAAATTTTTTAATAAAAATCATGGCGAAGTTTGTTTGGAAAACAAGTCAAAAATATATTCATAACACTTGTCACCAAAAATATTGTAAGTGTTATTTTCTGGAAAAATTTCGCCAGAGTTTCCTCTGTAACTGTAGGTGGCCACGCTTACTAGCGTATCATTTTCTTTTAAAATTCAACCAATCAATTTTTCCATCATCAAAATACCATCTTCAAATATCAAACTAGTCAACACAAATCGCATACACATGAACTTGCAAGTTGTGTAAAATTATGTAGTAACTCTTCAACACATTTAGTAGGTTTTTCCATCTCTAAAAATAAAGTCGGTTTCTTGGAAATCTTATTTTAAAGAATATGAAGTTTTACAACTTCTAGTCGGTTTTTGCGAAAATTATTTCTTTGTTAAAACTTTTGTTACACTAGTGTCCACACACTTGTTTGTTCACAAAAATACCTCTATTTCATGAAAGATCCGGTTTTAAAACATGGTTTCGTCTTACAGTTGGTTTCTCGAAAATACCACTTGTAGATCTTTAGATCTACTAGTTTAGAACTTCATTTTACAAGAAAAATTCCTTTTACGCAAGTTCATGTTATTATGTAGTAGTGTTCATCATCTTGCCCTTTTTATACTTTAACATACACTAGTCCATGCTCTATGAACATAACCTAGCCGGGTTAGATGACGATCCGAACTACTACTTGCATTAAACAACACAAAATAATCATCACAAAACAAGTTTAACAAGTTTTACACCATTACTTTCCTTTTATCCATTAAGTTCATCATTTTACAAGACTTTTAGTTGGTGATCTTTAGTGTTTATGATTTTTAGCCATTAAATCATCTATTAACCATCATAAACGAGAACAAGAAGATGTTTATAAGCACTTACTACTAGCACAAGGCTAGGGGAGTTCAAGAGGACAAAAGAGGTGGATAAAAGCAAATGAAGAAGGTCCTTCAAGATCCGCTTGCACCGAGCTTCGTTAGTGGCCTTCTTACTCCTCAATATCACCTTGGAATGGATGGATGAGTTAGAAAATGAGGGTGGCGGTGGTGCTTGGTTGGGCCGAGAACAAGGGAGGGAGAGAGGGAAGTGAAGATGGAGTGATGAAATGGTGGTATTTATAGACCTTCCATATAGCATATTCCTAGCATATTCCTGGCATATTCCTGGCATATTCCTGGCATATTCCTGACATATTCCTGGCATATTCCTGGTATATTCCTGGTATATTCATGGCATATTCCTGGCATATTCCCGGCATATTCCTGGTATATTCCTGGCATATTCCTGGCATATTCCTGGCATATTCCTAGTATATTCCTGGTATATTCCTGGCATTCGGTTGGATTTCAACTAGATACTTAAGGTCTAGTTATGTTAAGTTAGGAGTTTATTTAGTGTATGATGTGTGTTGCATGTTATAACGGGTGTTAGGGTATTCGGGGACCCTAACTGGCTCAGAAAAAGAAAAAAAAAACAAAAAAAAAACAATGTCAATGACAATATTTTTGTGTTTCGGGTAAAGTCTGGTTGTTCGGTTAGACACCGGTTCGTTAAAGTGTTAAATTGCACTTTTTAGTGTCTTCTAAGTTGTCACACCCCCAAAATCCACACGCGGAGTATCACCGCTTGGAGGCGTGACTGACCAGGATCAAGCCACCAATCATATCAAACATAATAAGTATTAAATGTAATTTAAACCAAACGATATGAAAGGTGTTCAAACAAAACATGTTAAGTGTATAGCGGAAGCATAAAATGTAAACCCAACGTAAGTAATAAGTTCAAATGTTTAGATGTTTTATCATAAGTTCCACAATCCGTGCCCACAACGAGCGCATCTCCCGTGCAAGCTCCAAGAGTACCTATGGTCCTGCAAGGCATGTAATAGAGAGTCAACAACTAGTTGAGCGAGTTCACAGTTGGTTATTCAGTTATAGTGTTCGTATTGTAATTCGTAAGCTCGTTTAGTAATCATGTAATGTATGTAATGGTATCGCGGCCCTCCAGGCATGTTTGTGAAGTTTAGTGGGGGTTTCCCATGTTTTCTAGACTAGGTATATTTGAATCGCGGCCCACCCGGCATGTTTGCGAAGATTAAAGTATAGTTCGCGGCCATTCTAGGCATGTTTGCGAAGATTGTTCTATTATCGCGGACAATCCCGGCGTGTTTGCGAAGAGAGAGTATATGTATCACTAGTCTAGCAGTATCTACTAATAACCTTCCCCTCCCGAGGAATAATTCCATTAATCATGTAAGTATAAGAAACATTCAACCCATTCCCAACCCCGGGAATCCCATGCCTTGGTAAGAGTGTGAACTCACCTTGGGTTTGCTCGGTATGCTAAGTATGTACTCAATTAATCAATCACGTCCTAGAGTACGCACGTATACATAATCAGTTTGTGTTCACATATAAACACACAGTGATAAACAAGTAGCACATAGCACGTATTTGAGATCAGACACAAGATGGTTACACTTAACAGCAGTTAACTAACCCGGTTAACTTCTAAACAGAATTAAAGTAGGTTACTGTGCTGATTACACATTTGGTGAAACACATATCGGTGAAACACAAATCGGTGAAACACATATCGGTGAAACACAAATCGGTGAAACACATATCGGTGAAACACATATATTGACGAAACACATTCTGTTTCATCGTTCAGGGTCTCGGTGAAACACATTCTGTTTCACCGTCACCTGTGTTTCGTCTAAGATGTCTATTTCATCGAAGGTCAGTTACGTAACTCAGATACATGCAGAAACCCTAGCAGCCGTCATCATCAAGTAGCAATCATACAGAAATCATTTAGCACAGAATCATCATAACATCATCATAATACGATCATCACAGTACCGACCTCTTGCATAAACCCTAGTTTATGAGTTCAACAAACCGATTACTAAAATATATCACATCATTAACGAAGCAGGGTTTATCATCATCCGATTAACCATAGAAACCCTAATAGTCTACCGTTTTCATATTCATCAATCCAATGTACATTCAGACATGACAATTATCAAACATCATACACTCTAGATCATCATACAATACAATAACTTATCACATAATAGTTATTAGAACCCTATTGATTGTCTGATCAGATTTATCAAAACAATATCATCAAACATAAGTAAACAAAGACAATCACGGAACGAATCACACTAACCGAGATAATGATAAAGATGGTTTTGATCGTTCGGGAGTATACAGAGCTGCCGACACACAGAGGAGGTTCTAGGGTTTCAACTTTTGCCAAAGATGTGAAACAGAGGTCGTTACACGCTAATATACACGATTTAACGTTCTGGGCCCGAACTGGGCTTCGGTGAAACTGGGTTCGGCGAAACAAACCTGTTTCGTCGAGTGGTTGATGAAACAGATTCCTGTTTCATCGAGTAGCTTAACTGGTGAAACATTTCTTGTTTCGTCGAGTGTGTATAGTGAATTTATCTAAGTGTTTCATCATGTAACATCAAGCAATCAAGTCACGTTAAACAGATAGCATGCAAACAACATCCCACTTTATAATCCAACGTAGTAGTTACAAGACAAACAAGTCAAACGACTAAGCAGTAAACGCGCAATAAATGCGAATAAGAAATGTCGGAAACTCGAGTTGTCACATTATCCCCAACTTGAAAGAAATTTCGTCCCGAAATTTAGCATACGGTTACTGAGGAAGCTAGTGGTGTGACGTTGTTTACCTGTATCGTATCGCGGCTCCCCGAGCAGGTTTGCGAAGATTACTGGTTTTCCTGGGGTGTCACATCATCCCCCCGTTAATTTGGAATTTCGTCCCGAAATTCTGTAGTAGCTTCGGCCTCAGTAGTGGTTGTTTGGTTTCCGAATAACTGGGGATATTTGAGTTTCATCTGATCTTCGCGTTCCCAGGTGAACTCTGGGCCACGGCGGGAGTTCCAACGAACTCGTACTAGAGGTATTCTAGTGTTCTTGAGGACCTTAACATCCTGGTCCGTGATTTCAACAGGTTCCTCGACGAATCGTAACTGTTCATCAATAGTGAGCTCTTTCAGAGGAACTATGTGGGTCTCATCTGACAGACACTTCTTTAGGTTCGACACGTGAAAGACGTTGTGAACTGCACTGAGTTCAGCTGGTAAGTTCAATCTGTAGGCCACCCTGCCTATCTTCTCAATGATTTCGAATGGTCCAACGTATCGTGGATTAAGTTTGCCGCGTTTGCCAAAACGAACCACACCCTTCCAGGGTGAAACTTTGAGTAGTGCTCGATCCCCAACCTGGAATTCGAGTAGTTTCCTGTCTTTATCGGCGTATGCTTTCTGACGGTCTCGAGCTGCCGCCATGCGTTGTCGTATTTGAGCAATCTTTTCAGTAGTATCAACTACCATTTCTGGACCTGTGATCTGACTGTCACCCACCTCTGCCCAACAAAGAGGTGACCGGCATTTACGCCCGTACAATGCCTCGAATGGAGCAGCTTTAATGCTTGTGTGGTAGCTGTTGTTGTACGAAAATTCCACAAGTGGCAGATGTTTTTCCCAACCATTGCCAAAGTCGATTTCGCACGCTCGAAGCATGTCTTCTAGAGTTTGAATAGTGCGCTCAGACTGCCCATCCGTCTGAGGATGATAAGCTGTGCTCATGTCTAAACGAGAGCCAAAAGATTTGTGCATTGCTTGCCACAGTTCTGAAGTAAAACGTGCATCACGATCAGAGATAATAGAAGTGGGCACTCCGTGCCTTGAGACCACTTCCTTCAAGTACACATCTGCTAGTGTGGAGAACTTGTCCGTTTCCTTGATAGCCAAGAAGTGAGCAGACTTTGTGAGTCGATCCACGATCACCCATATAGTATCATTTCCGCGCTGAGATCTAGGTAGGCCAGTAACAAAATCCATGGAAATTTGTTCCCATTTCCATTGTGGAATCTCAGAATGTGGGAGTGGACCTGAAGGTTTCTGGTATTCGGCTTTGACTCTCGCACAAGTCAGGCACTTGCTAACGTATGTTGCTATGTGGGCCTTCATGCTAGGCCACCAATATGTAGTTTTGATATCGTGGTACATTTTATCCGAACCTGGATGTACCGAGTAGCGAGACTTATGAGCTTCATCCATTACAAGCTCGCGTAAGTTACCATAGAGTGGGACCCAGATGCGTCCTGTTACGTAATAAGCACCATCTTCCTTCTGTTCTAAGCGTTGCCTTGAGCCACGTAGGGCTTCAGCCCTGACGTTTTCTGGTTTCAATGCTTCTACCTGAGCATCTCGTATCTGAGAAGGAAGGCTAGACTGGATAGTAAGTTGCAATGCTCGTATACGCCTAGGCGTAGTATCCTTCCGACTGAGAGCGTCGGCCACCACATTGGCCTTGACCGGATGGTACTTTATGGCACACTCGTAATCGTTCAGTAGTTCGACCCATCTACGTTGTCGCATGTTCAATTCTTTCTGCTTGAAAATATGTTCGAGACTCCTGTGATCAGTGTATATAGTGCACTTGGTACCGTACAGGTAATGTCGCCATATCTTGAGTGCAAAAACAACCGCTCCCAGTTCTAAATCGTGTGTTGTGTAATTCTGTTCGTGAATCTTAAGTTGGCGCGAAGCATAAGCAATGACTTTATCCCGCTGCATCAACACACATCCAAGACCCTGGATAGATGCATCGCAGTAGACTACAAAATTGTCCGTGCCTTCAGGCAATGAGAGGATAGGTGCGCTACAGAGTCTATCCTTTAAATGCTGAAACGCTGTTTCCTGTGTATTACCCCAACGATAAACAACACCCTTCTGCGTCAGTAGTGTAAGCGGCTGAGCAATCTTCGAGAAGTCTTTGATGAACCGTCTATAATAACCCACCAAACCCAAGAATTGGCGTATTTCGGTTGGTGTGCGAGGTGCAGGCCAGTTCTTGATCGAATCCACCTTGGATGGATCGACATGAATCCCATCCTTGTTTACCACGTGGCCTAGAAAGTGGACTTCACGAAGCCAGAAGTCGCATTTTGAAAACTTAGCGTATAGCTGTTCCGTTCGTAGAAGTTCCAAAATAAGTCGTAAATGATGCTCGTGCTCCTCCTGACTCTTCGAGTAGATCAGAATGTCGTCGATGAAAACAATGACGAACTTGTCGAGATAAGGTTTGCACACCCTGTTCATAAGATCCATGAAAACCGCAGGCGCGTTCGTCAACCCGAAAGGCATGACCAGAAACTCGTAGTGGCCGTAGCGTGTTCTGAACGTTGTTTTGGAGACGTCCTCATCCCGGACTCTCAGTTGATGATACCCCGACCTTAGATCAATCTTCGAGTAATAGCTCGACCCTTGCAACTGGTCAAATAAGTCGTCGATGCGTGGAAGAGGATAGCGATTCTTCACAGTCACCTTGTTCAATTCGCGGTAGTCTATACACATGCGGAAGGTACCGTCCTTCTTCTTTACAAATAATACCGGAGCTCCCCAAGGCGAAGCGCTAGGACGTATGAAACCCTTTTCCAAGAGTTCTTGTAGTTGCTTAGACAGTTCTTCCAGTTCCGTTGGAGCTAAGCGATAAGGTGCTCGAGCTATAGGTGCTGCTCCTGGAGCTAGCTCGATCTGAAATTCGACCTGACGATGAGGCGGTAACCCAGGCAACTCTTCAGGAAACACTTGAGGAAAATCGCGTACTACAGGAATATCCTCAATCTTTTTCTCTTTCTTCGATGTATCTGTAACGAGTGCTAAAACAGCTGTGTGGCCTTTTCGTAAACACTTCTGAGCCTTCAAGAAGGATATGATGCCACTCACGACACCACTCTTGTCGCCTTGAACTTCGAGAGGTTCTTTACCAGAACGAGGAATACGAATGATCTTCTCCTTGCATAAGATCTCTGCTTGCTGTTGGGATAACCAATCCATACCGATGACGATGTCGAAACTACCCAGAGTTATAGGAATGAGGTCGATAGAGAAAGTCTGACCAGCGAGGATAAGATTACAACCCTGAACTATGTGTGTGGCCTCTAAACTTTTACCGTTAGCTAACTCTACGACATGTTTGGTGTTCAAAAGTGTTGGTGCGCGTTTAAGCATTTGACTAACTTTCAGAGACATATTACTGGTATCCGCACCCGAATCAAATAACACAGTAACATAAAAGTCGTCGAGAAGAAACTTACCCATAATCACATTAGGATCGTTCCTTGCATCAGCCTGACCAATCACAAATGCACGACCCCTAGCACCATTGTTGTTGTTTCCCCCATTGTTGTTCCCATTGCCCTGATTATTGTTGTTGTTATTCTGGTTCTGGTTTAACTGAGGGCAATCCCGCTTAAAGTGGCCTTCAGCCCCGCACTGAAAGCATCCCCTATTTCCTTGCTGTTGTTGTTGCGGCTGGTTTCGTGGAGCTGGTGGCTGTTGTTGCTGGTTCTGATTCGCAGGCCTTGAGCTCCTGCAGTCTTTAGCTTCATGACCTACCCTTAGACATCTCTGACAGCGGCCCTTACGACACTGACCACTGTGGTGTCTGTTGCACCTGTTACACAGTGGATGATTTCCCCGATATCCACTCTGCCCCTGACCACCAGAAAATTGCTGACTCGGGCCCTGGTAATCATTAGTCTTGCGTTGCTGAGCTTGAGACTGAACGGTAGCTGAACCTTTGCTGGAATCCCCCTCCCATTTCCGCTTGTTGTCACTGGGAGTAGCAGGGGTAGCTGAAGTAGTAACGGTAGTAGTAGTACTGATGCGTTTAGGCAACTTGTTCTGCTCCACCGCCTGATCCGTGAGACGGTGAGCCAACTGGACAACCTGCTGGTAAGTGGCAAGGTTTGCTGAAGTCACATGACTTTGGATCTCTAGTACTAGGCCACTGAGATAAAGTTCGATACGCTTAACTGGGGGGTCCACCATAGTAGGACACAGTAATGCGAGCTCATTTGATCTCTTTGTAAACGCCTCAATCTCTGACCCCGTCATCTTGAGGTTGAAGAACTCGACCTCCAGTTTATGAATGTCGTCACGACTGCAGTACTCCTCCTTGATCATTTCCTTAAAGTTGTTCCATGGGGTGGCGTTAGCAGCAACCAACCCCAGTATTTGGACCTGAGCTTTCCACCATGTGAGGGCTAAACCCTCGAGAGTACCAGTAGCATACTTCACCCTGCGTGCCTCAGGGCATTCACACATTTCGAACACAGACTCTAGTTTCTCGAACCAGTGGAGAAGACCTACGGCTCCTTCAGTGCCGCTGAAAGTAGTTGGGTGACAGTCCATGAAAGTTTTGAAAGTGCAAACAGGTGGTTGACCTCCTGCTTGTGCGGCTGCAACTGCCGCAGCAACTTGTTCGTTAATGAGAGCCGTCAACTGGGCTTGTGTCATGTTGATACGTCCAGACATGATCTACATAGCAAAGACAACATGAGTGGGATAGGTTCGCGAATAGTGCGATGACAGAAGAGAGTGAGCACACAAGTATTCTCAAGCAATAACATATAGTAGGTTCTGTAATCTAAGTATACCACGAGCAAAGTTCTATGTAATTCTAGCAAGTAGGTAAAGTAACATGAATAGTAGTACCTATGATGTTGAGCCTTGCACGTGGAGCGAAGCGTCGTTGTGGATCGTTGAGCACTGTACTGGTTATAGTCTGGTTTTAATAAAAACGTTTTCCCCTTATTAAAACCGAGTTCTCTATAACCAATGGCTCTGATACCAATCTGTCACACCCCCAAAATTCACACGCGGAGTATCACCGCTTGGAGGCATGACTGACCAGGATCAAGCCACCAATCATATCAAACATAATAAGTATTAAATGTAATTTAAACCAAACGATATGAAAGGTGTTCAAACAAAACATGTTAAGTGTATAGCGTAAGCATAAAATGTAAACCCAACGTAAGTAATAAGTTCAAATGTTTAGATGTTTTATCATAAGTTCCACAATCCGTGCCCACAACGACCGCATCTCCCGTGCAAGCTCCAAGAGTACCTATGGTCCTGCAAGGCATGTAATAGAGAGTCAACAACTAGTTGAGCGAGTTCACAGTTGGTTATTCAGTTATAGTGTTCGTATTGTAATTCGTAAGCTCGTTTAGTAATCATGTAATGTATGTAATGGTATCGCGGCCCTCCAGGCATGTTTGCGAAGTTTAGTGGGGGTTTCCCATGTTTTCTAGACTAGGTATATTTGTATCGCGGCCCACCCGGCATGTTTGCGAAGATTAAAGTATAGTTCGCGGCCATTCTAGGCATGTTTGCGAAGATTGTTCTATTATCGCGGCCAATCCCGGCGTGTTTGCGAAGAGAGAGTATATGTATCACTAGTCTAGCAGTATCTACTAATAACCTTCCCCTCCCGAGGAATAATTCCATTAATCATGTAAGTATAAGAAACATTCAACCCATTCCCAACCCCGGGAATCCCATGCCTTGGTAAGAGTGTGAACTCACCTTGGGTTTGCTCGGTATGCTAAGTATGTACTCAATTAATCAATCACGTCCTATAGTACGCACGTATACATAATCAGTTTGTGTTCACATATAAACACACAGTGATAAACAAGTAGCACATAGCACGTATTTGAGATCAGACACAAGATGGTTACACTTAACAGCAGTTAACTAACCCGGTTAACTTCTAAACAGAATTAAAGTAGGTTACTGTGCTGATTACACATTTGGTGAAACACATATCGGTGAAACACAAATCGGTGAAACACATATCGGTGAAACACAAATCGGTGAAACACATATCGGTGAAACACATATATTGACGAAACACATTCTGTTTCATCGTTCAGGGTCTCGGTGAAACACATTCTGTTTCACCGTCACCTGTGTTTCGTCTAAGATGTCTGTTTCATCGAAGGTCAGTAACGTAACTCAGATACATGCAGAAACCCTAGCAGCCATCATCATCAAGTAGCAATCATACAGAAATCATTTAGCACAGAATCATCATAACATCATCATAATACGATCATCACAGTACCGACCTCTTGCATAAACCCTAGTTTATGAGTTCAACAAACCGATTACTAAAATATATCACATCATTAACGGAGCAGGGTTTATCATCTTCCGATTAACCATAGAAACCCTAATAGTCTACCGTTTTCATATTCATCAATCCAATGTACATTCAGACATGACAATTATCAAACATCATACACTCTAGATCATCATACAATACAATAACTTATCACATAATAGTTATTAGAACCCTATTGATTGTCAGATCAGACTTATCAAAACAATATCATCAAACATAAGTAAACAAAGACAATCACGGAACGAATCACACTAACCGAGATAATGATAAAGATGGTTTTGATCGTTCGGGAGTATACAGAGCTGCCGACACACAGAGGAGGTTCTAGGGTTTCAACTTTTGCCAAAGATGTGAAACAGAGGTCGTTACACGCTAATATACACGATTTAACGTTCTGGGCCCGAACTGGGCTTCGGTGAAACTGGGCTCGGCAAAACAGACCTGTTTCGTCGAGTGGTTGATGAAACAGATTCCTGTTTCATCGAGTAGCTTAACTGGTGAAACATTTCTTGTTTCGTCGAGTGTGCATAGTGAATTTATCTAAGTGTTTCATCAAGTAACATCAAGCAATCAAGTCACGTTAAACAGATAGCATGCAAACAACATCCCACTTTATAATCCAACGTAGTAGTTACAAGACAAACAAGTCAAACGACTAAGCAGTAAACGCGCAATAAATGCGAATAAGAAATGTCGGAAACTCGAGTTGTCACATAAGTGCCTTTCTTGTACCCTTTCAATTCCCAACACTTAGTGTCACACCCCGACCACGTAGAACATACAAAACGTGGCGGAAATGTCGGGGAGTGTTGTAACAGAATTAATTGTTTCAAATCCATGGCAATTGAAGTTTCGTTTTATTGATTAAAAGTGTTACAATGTCTTAACAAACAAGAAATACAACATAATTAACTAGTCTTGCATCTTTTATTGTCACTAAAGCCCAAGTCTGCCTATGTGTATCTTGATCATCTTATGCAACAGTTCCTGAAAAACACATGTGAAAATAGGTACGTCAGCATAAAAATGCCTGTGAGATACTTAGGTTTTGTGAAAATAGGTTTCATGACTTATGTTTGAGAAAATGTTTAGTCATGAACCTTGTTATTTGCTTTGCTTTGTAAATCATTTGAAAATCGATAAGATCAGATGATAAGTATAAATAAATGTAGGGTTAAATGAATAACCAAGTAAAATATGTTTGCATAAGATAAGATGTTTATAAATCAATGTCTTGTGAAAAGTATGTTATTTGTATAAAATGTTCTATGTCTCAAACTGAAATGATTCAAATAACGCTATGATATGTAATACCATACAAACACTTATATATAGGAAGTACCAGCGGCGTATCCACCATGCTTGTATCATATTACACACGCATCGTTACTTAATCACTTAATCAAACCAAACCAACCAATGTAAGAAGTCTATGTTTTTTGGGTAAAGGGTTACCCCGGTGATTTTATATATTCACAAAAATAAAAACAAGTAGTAAGGTAACATCCTTACTAGTTCAGACATGAGACAAACCCTCATGAAAGTATAACAAAAGAAAAACCACCAACAAAGGGAACTAAAACAAAAACCAACAACTAGACACTCATCTAGATATACTCGAAACTAGACAAAAAGAATCAGCCATCCTCCATTAGCAAGTCAGCGTCTTGAATATCCCACTTCGCCAGCACCTCCCGAACTCTAGGAGTGTTCTTGAATTTAAGCCCCATCAACTTGTATCTCACGCTTTCTAAAACAGATTTCAACATCGTATCCGGCGGTCTCGCATGTTTTCTAAAGAGACGATTGTTTCTTTCCTGCCAAATGCCGTAAGCCAAAGCTGCAACAAGTAATCGACTAACCAGATTGGTCACTGATTTTGACCGAGACCGATGACCCAACCAATCAACAATATCGTTCCATCTAGCTTCCACTCTATGCATACCAGCCTTAGATCGAACCTTATGCCAAAGATCCGAAGAAAACTTGCACTCAAAAAATAAGTGAGCATGTGAATCTATATTCTCATAACACAAGAGGCAACACATCATGTTCATATTATTTGCACGATTATGGTTCCATTGCAAGATTTTGTCTTGTGTCATGAGCTTGCACCGCACAATAAGCCACATCAAAAATGCATGCCGAGGGACACATTGTGAAAACCAAACAATGCTATCCCAATTCACCTCCTGAGCCGTTGTCCGAATCGAATTCCAAACCCCTGACGAAGAATATTCAGCTACATTATCTCCATCTTTCCACAATAGGCGATCTTGATTACTCAAATGTCTTTGAAGAAAATCTAGTTGAATAAGAACAGGGAAAGTATCTCTCCATGCATCCGGCCAAAGCCACGAACCTTCAGCATAGACATCCGCCACTTTGGCATTCAAAGAAAATCCCTCACGCGTTATCACTCTAGGCGATAAAAAATTACATAACGGACCGATATCACTCCACAAATCAAACCAAACAAACGTACGAGATCCATCCCCAATCTGAGACCAAACATGTTGACGAATTAAGGGCCGAAGCTGGGCCATCTTCCTCCAACTCCAACAGCAAGAAGAAGGAATCCTGTGATCCCAAAAACTTCTACCTTTTAACCGATACGAATGGATCCAAGCAACCCATAAAGAGTTCCGATTACTCAAGACACTCCAAATATGCGACACCATAAGGGCTCTATTTACATCTGCAATTCGGCGAATGCCCAAACCCCCCTCATGCTTAGGCACACAGACCGCCTTCCAAGAAACTTTCGACCTACCACGCTTAGAGGATGATTGAGCCCAAAGAAAATTACGCATTTTCGCTTCCAACTCCTTAATTACTCTAGCTGGAAGAATAAACACCGAAGACCAGTACACATAAAGAGAAGAAAGAACCGATAAAATTAATTGTAACCTGCCAGCGAAAGATAACATTTTGTTCTTCCAATTATCTATCCGTTTTTCAAGCCGTTCCACAAGAACACTACAATCCTTGTACAACAGTCTAGAAGTAATAAGCGGAACACCCAAGTATCTCACCGGTAACGTACCCTCCTCAAAAGGCATGATGGTCAATATATCCCTTTTAACATTATTCGGAACATTGCAAAAAAATCCCGTACTTTTCTGAGCACTAGGAACCAAACCTGACATGCGAGTGAATTGAGTGAGAGAAGACATAATACACCTCGCCGAAGCTACATCACCTCTAGCAAACAGGAACAGATCGTCTGCAAAACAGAGATTAACAATTTTCTGCTTCTCACACTTATTATGAAACTTGAAAGACGAATCAATCCTTGTTGCATTGTTGAGAATACAGGTCAAAATTTCCATCACAAGAGTGAAAAGGTAGGGAGATAGAGGATCACCCTGCCTTAAACCTCTTTTCCCTTTAAAATATCCATGAATATTCCCGTTTATACAAACCGAATATGAGGCAGTAGAAACACACATCATAATCCAATCGACCATTATAGCATTAAAACCAAACCCAACCAAAACATTTTTAAGAAAGCCCCAGTCAACCGTATCATACGCTTTCTGAATGTCTACTTTAAAAGCACATCTAGGGGGACCAAAATTACGATGGTAATTATGCATCAATTCCTGCGTAAGAAGAATGTTATCCGAAATTTTCCGACCAGGAACAAACGCTGATTGATTTATGCTCACAATTTGACTTAACGAACCTTTCAACCTATCCACCAGGACCTTACTAATGCATTTAAAGATAACATTACAGCAGGAAATAGGCCGATAATCAGTAATTCTAGAGGGAGACGATACCTTTGGAATCAGAACAATTAACGTGTGATTCATTTGCTTCAGAAGATTTCCAGTGTTGAAAAAATCCAGAATAGCATTTGAGACATCATTCCCCACAATATGCCAAGTACTCTTGAAAAACGCAGTCGTGTAACCATCAGGACCAGGGGCCTTATCATTCCCAATCGAAAACATAGCTGATTTAATCTCCTCCATGGTGACTGGACGAACCATATGATTTGCAGTTTCAGAATTCAGTTTATTAGAAAAAAGATCCGGCGAAGGTAATAAAGAAACTTGACCTTCACCCCCCAGAAAATGCTCGTAATGGTTAACAAAAGCCGTAGCCACACTATCTCCTTCAAACAGATTTCCACTCGAATCCGAAATCACCTCAATACGATTAAAATGATTTTTACATTTTAAGGATGTATGGAAATACGCCGTATTAGCATCACCTGCTCGAAGCCACTCCACTTTAGACTTCTGTTTAAGAAATCTCTCCTCATCAAGAAGAGCCTCCTGAAAATCCCGCATCACGGACGCTTCTCGACACCGTAAAGATTCATTCATTGGGTCACTATCAATATCACGCTGAATAGCCTCTAGATTTCCACGGAGTTTAGTCACCTTTTCATGAAGATTCCCTTGCTTAAACAGGAATGCCCGAAGAGAAGGTTTCATGAGAGTTAGTTTCTTAATAAGCCGAAATTGATGAACTCCATTAATTTGCACATTCCAGTTGGAATTAACAATATCAAAGAAGCCCGTCTTATGAACCAAAAAGTTGGCAAATTTAAAAGGTTTCGGCTTCGATATACCAGCCGAGAACAACTTAAGAACACACGGACAATGATCAGATATACCATACGGCCTAAAAACAGCAACCGAATCTGGAAAAGAGTTAATGAACGGAGCATTGGCTAAGACTCTATCAATCTTCTTCAGCAATCCTATTCCTTTCTTCGGTTTTTGACTCCATGTGAAATGTAAACCAGTTCGATTTATATCAAAGACTTCAATCTGTTCCACACAGTCTTTAAAATCACGCATGCCAGACGTAATAGAAGAAGTACCAATCGACTTATCTTCAATATTGAGCGCAGAATTGAAATCTCCCATTATCACCCACGGTTTATCATGAACTAACCCTTTATGCATACGTAAATTCTGCCATAGCTCCCTTCTAGAAACGTAATAGTTTGCAGCATAAACCAGAGAACAGAAAAACATACTTTTATTAGCCTTACAAAAAACTTGTATATGAAGCACTTGGGCTGATTGCGCAATAACCATAACATCTACCTCCATCGGATTCCACCCCAAGATAATACGAGCTCCTTTATTGCAACACCCCCCATTGGATGTCCAATCCCATCTTCTAAACACCGCACTACAAACCTTAGAAAGATTATCGACACCCACATGAGACTCTAAAACCGCACAAAGACTTAACTTATTATCCTTGACAACCTGGCGAACCTCATTTTGTTTTAAAGGGCGGTTCAAACCCCGAATATTCCAAACAGCCATACTAAGAAGTCTATGTTTAAATCAATTGTCAAATGTATTAGGTAATATGTCAAAGTGTTCATGTCAAGATGTAAATCATATCAAAATGTCTATGTCAAATATCCATGTCAAATGTCTATGTCAAATATCCATGTCAAACGTCTATGTCAAGATGTCATGTATGGCAAGTGAAATGTCTCAACTAAACCATATGCACAAAAACAAAGTATTGAAGTAAATCTTGGTTTAAATCAAAGTTATGTTTTGTGGGAAATGCATGATCAAATGTCAATCATGTTAAAATGTCTATGCCGAAATGTCTATGTCAAATGTCTATGTCAAAATGTCATGTAAAACGATGTACTAAGTAATGCACACAATTGGGCACACCTAGCAGGAAATGTCATAAAATCATGTACTATAATGTACTAACGAACATAGCAGTATATGATGTTAAAACAGGAAAGCATGAAAGTAACAAGTAGGCACATGTGTTCCACCCCAAAACAGTTTGGAAAACAGTAAAAGAGGGGTCTATGTACTCACTTGAGATTGCTCAGTAGTCCTTGAGTAACAACTAAACAATGCTAGAGATCGCGGATATCAAACGGCACCTAGTATAGGTAGCTACATTAATAAACCGGACCTAAATCGGAAGATCGGGTAGCATTAGGGTTTGTAAACCAAACGAGTGTAGAGACTCGTGTCATTTGGTTTAACAAAGCCTACATACTAAATGAAACTTAACTTAAGTGTCTACGACCCATTACGACCCGTTTAGGTAGCTTATGCTACTTTAACGCGTCGTTCGCGTGAAACGCGTTCGGACCGCCTAACTAGCCCTATGACAAGTGTTATATGCCTAAACATATTACATAATCAGTTATGTGACAAAGGTTTAGGTTACATATGCTTAATTACCAATTATACATGAAAAGGGTATTCTGGTAATTTACCTAAGGCATATAAACTACCTATCATACAAATACTTAAACGATGCGACCATAGGGTATAACCTCAGAAGGTTATTCCCTATACTAGGGTCACCTAATGTATTTGGTCGGATCCTAATGATCGACCAAACTGGGTCGGGTTCGAAGGTATAGGCGATTTATTAGATCGCCTACCCTACGACCCTAGACAACGTGGTAATCAGTGGGCATAGTCCCAAGGGACTATGACCAACGTGATTACACTCATGTTGCGAAGTTCAAACGAACTTCGCATTGACCATTACTGGTCAACGCTGAAAGTCAAACAAAGTTTGACTTTCTGACTCGAAAAGCAATAAAATAAGGAAAAGAACGAAAGAATACTTACGAAGGGTCCCCGAATGCTAAACTCGATTCAAAAATCTCAGGTATGAAACAAATGTTTCAACTTAGAGTTTCTCAAATCAAGTTTCTAGTGATTTTAGCAATGGGGGGTATGGGGTATTTATAGGAATACCCGAACCGTTAAGATCGTTTCATGGAAAACGTGCCTTAATCCCATCCGTACATGTGTTGCAAAGTTATGGTGTTTAGGTGTTTAAATTCCATCCATACATGTGTTGCAAAGTTATGGTGTTTAGGTGTTTAAATTCCATCCATACATGTGTTGCAAAGTTATGGTGTTTAGGTGTTTAAATTCCATCCATACATGTGTTGCAAAGTTATGGTGTTTAGGTGTTTAAATTCCATCCATACATGTGTTGCAAAGTCATGGTGTTTAGGTGTTTAAATTCCATCCATACATGTGTTGCAAAGTCATGGTGCCAAAATTCCATCCTTATCCGCTGACTAAGCAAGTTTAGAATGTGTGGTTGTGAATTAAACAACGGCTAATACATCGAATCTGGTCCCGAAAGTGCAAAACTGATCCAAATGACGCGACGCATGGATTTTTCTTATGGCGAACACTAAAATAAAATATTTTAGTGCTTACATAAATTTTTGGATGTCCGGATGTATTCAGAACGTAAGTTATGCGCGAAAATGCAAACTTGTGCACTTTTTGACACTTTTAGTCCCTGAATGACCCAAAAGTTTATTTTAGCACACCGAACCCCTCAAAGCCTATTTCTAAGCTATGTAAAGGATATTTATGGTATGTTTAACTTATGGTCATGTTCCGGAAGGTCTGTTACAGTTCAAATTGGCATACTTTCGCAGTTTGTCAACTTTAGTCCCTGTAAGCGATTAAACTTGATTTCACCACACCAAACCTTCCAAAACTTATATATAAGTTATGTAAAGGTTATTCAAGGTATGTTAAGCCTATTTCACTATTCCGGAGTGTTCGTTGGATTAAACTGGTTATATTTACGCATTAGTGCGCGTATAACCTTCCAGAAAGCGATTTAGAGTTTGAAATCGAACAAGAGTTGATATGTGCAAAAGATACACATATTTATACAAGTCCAAAGTATGAAATACAATATTTCATTGGTTTGGAATTTGTTTGATGGTTGAAATGACACAGGTGTTGCAGTCTCCCCTACTTTAGGAAATTTCGTCCCGAAATTAATTCGTAGGAGTCTATTTGTGACTTTGTGTTAAATAACCATCAAAGATGAACAAGACGTAATCCTGTAATTTCTCTTTAACGAACATTTTTCAGAAATGAAAAATGAACAGAGTTATTCTCAACAGGCATTCTTTAGAAACAAAAATGAACAGAATAGTCATATTCCATAACATCTTCAGAAACAAAAATGAACAGAATAGTCATTTTACATCTTCAGAAACAAAAATGAACAGAATAGTCATTTTACATTTTCAGAAACAAAAATGAACGGAATAGTCATTTTACATCTTCAGAAACAAAAATGAATGGAATAGTCATTTTACATCTTCAGAAACAAAAATGAACGGAATAGTCATTTTACATCTTCAGAAACAAAAATGAACGGAATAGTCATTTTACATCTTCAGAAACAAAAATGAACGGAATAGTCATTTTACATCTTCAGAAACAAAAATGAACGGAATAGTCATTTTACATCTTCAGAAACAAAAATGAACGGAATAGTCATTTTACATCTTCAGAAACAAAAATGAACGGAATAGTCTCTAGACACATGACAAAATTTGCTGTGGTTTCCGTGCACTGAATTTCATAATTATGTATGCATCCATAATTACGCAATTCCTTGCATAGTCCGCACAATTTGTCTGAAATGTGAAGGGGAGGAAAAATCAAACCTGATGATGTGTGTGACTAGACTACCATAGGGTCCTTTTAATTAGATCATCAAAGGATCCTTTTAATTAGACCACCAAGGAGTCCTTTCAGCTATATCATCACATGATATTCCTAACCAGATTTTTGGATCAATCTGTTTACCTAGACCACTCAGGGGTCTAATTATGGAATAGTACAATATAATCCGAGGGTCTTTACTATTACGTCCCATTGAGGATTTAATATAGTACCTTTGGATATCCTACTTTGAATTTCCTTATACAAAGATATGGAAGATTCTACGAGGATTTGGATAACAAAACTTGGATTACACCAAAAACATAAAAGGAAACACATAAGCACATAATCATATAATTGTTTAATTTGATCTTTACTTTGTTATCTTTGGACACGGATATTTAAAGCACACCAGGAATCCAATCCGTGGATTCCATGCGGCACTTAAATCATTAGAATCTAACTATGAAGATAGGAAGATCTAGATAAGAATTCGGCTTTGTCCTTATTGAATGGTAATGTACGTATTAAGGCATACGAATAATTCAATTAAGGGCTCCGATTTGAGTGATATTCATCCACAAGGATCTGATTATGAGGATAGAAAGATCCTTTATGGATTTTGAAATTTGTGTAACGAGAGGTGCTTCGACACCTTGCACTAGGCGTGCTTAAGTCGATACACAAAGTAGAAAGTTCATGAGGTTGAGGTGCTAGATATGCCAAGGCGACATATGAAGCAGAACTTGAAGGTTAAGTAGCAACAGGGTTTGCAACTGCTTTGCTTTGAACAGCAAAGTGACACATGTTAACCAAATGTCTCCATCGTCCACCGTGGGTACATTTGTAACATGGTATTTGATTTGGATGGTGACGGTTACATTGATTTCTCCAAGGAGTGGTTCCCTTGCACGGCTTCATTCCTGAGCTGACTCCTGGTGATAGCTAAATCAACGGTCTTCTGGAGTACTACGCCTATTTGTTGGGCAGTTGTAGCACCTGGTCCGGACACTCGAGTCTTGTTGCGATGAAGAGACACCATGAAGAACATAGGAGATATGGGAGGGAACAAGGGAAATGAAAACAGAATAACAATGCATAAAATTGCGATCATTTGTTTGTTACTTAAGGCAAACAAATGAGACGGTGACTAATCAAAGTAAATAGGTCAAAAATAATGTATCGCGAAGACATGCTCGCCTATAAGTGAACACTCATCCCAAGAATTCCCAGGTAAGCACAACTGGTCTCGCGTCTGGTTGAGATGTATACGAAGTGCTTGCCTAGACAGAAAACTCAGAATACAGGCATTCACCCTTCCAGTTTGCACGTGTTCACATTATTTAAAACCCAAAACCTTGACGAGATTTTGAAAATTCAAAGGGGTTCGAAACCATATAACAGAGGGTTCAAAACCTTACAATAGAGGGTTCAAAACCTAGTAATTAATCATCCTAGAACAGATGATTAGTTTTCAAAGCGGTTTCGAAAAATTATGTTCTTGTTGTGGTAGTCGCCTAAGGATAGGTGACGGTATTGTTTTATGACTAAACGCAAGTAAACTCGCGTTAGGGTCCTAAGAAAGTTATAGACTAGGTCAAAGCATTACTAATAACCTAATTCCCTATAACCATTGGCTCTGATACCATCTTTTCTGTCACACCCCGACCACGTAGAACATACAAAACGTGGCGGAAATGTCGGGGAGTGTTGTAACAGAATTAATTGTTTCAAATCCATGGCAATTGAAGTTTCGTTTTATTGATTAAAAGTGTTACAATGTCTTAACAAACAAGAAATACAACATAATTAACTAGTCTTGCATCTTTTATTGTCACTAAAGCCCAAGTCTGCCTATGTGTATCTTGATCATCTTATGCAACAGTTCCTGAAAAACACATGTGAAAATAGGTACGTCAGCATAAAAATGCCTGTGAGATACTTAGGTTTTGTGAAAATAGGTTTCATGACTTATGTTTGAGAAAATGTTTAGTCATGAACCTTGTTATTTGCTTTGCTTTGTAAATCATTTGAAAATCGATAAGATCAGATGATAAGTATAAATAAATGTAGGGTTAAATGAATAACCAAGTAAAATATGTTTGCATAAGATAAGATGTTTATAAATCAATGTCTTGTGAAAAGTATGTTATTTGTATAAAATGTTCTATGTCTCAAACTGAAATGATTCAAATAACGCTATGATATGTAATACCATACAAACACTTATATATAGGAAGTACCAGCGGCGTATCCACCATGCTTGTATCATATTACACACGCATCGTTACTTAATCACTTAATCAAACCAAACCAACCAATGTAAGAAGTCTATGTTTAAATCAATTGTCAAATGTATTAGGTAATATGTCAAGATGTAAATCATATCAAAATGTCTATGTCAAATATCCATGTCAAATGTCTATGTCAAATATCCATGTCAAACGTCTATGTCAAGATGTCATGTATGGCAAGTGAAATGTCTCAACTAAACCATATGCACAAAAACAAAGTATTGAAGTAAATCTTGGTTTAAATCAAAGTTATGTTTTGTGGGAAATGCATGATCAAATGTCAATCATGTTAAAATGTCTATGCCGAAATGTCTATGTCAAATGTCTATGTCAAAATGTCATGTAAAACGATGTACTAAGTAATGCACACAATTGGGCACACCTAGCAGGAAATGTCATAAAATCATGTACTATAATGTACTAACGAACATAGCAGTATATGATGTTAAAACAGGAAAGCATGAAAGTAACAAGTAGGCACATGTGTTCCACCCCAAAACAGTTTGGAAAACAGTAAAAGAGGGGTCTATGTACTCACTTGAGATTGCTCAGTAGTCCTTGAGTAACAACTAAACAATGCTAGAGATCGTGGATATCAAACGGCACCTAGTATAGGTAGCTACATTAATAAACCGGACCTAAATCGGAAGATCGGGTAGCATTAGGGTTTGTAAACCAAACGAGTGTAGAGACTCGTGTCATTTGGTTTAACAAAGCCTACATACTAAATGAAACTTAACTTAAGTGTCTACGACCCATTACGACCCGTTTAGGTAGCTTATGCTACTTTAACGCGTCGTTCGCGTGAAACGCGTTCGGACCGCCTAACTAGCCCTATGACAAGTGTTATATGCCTAAACATATTACATAATCAGTTATGTGACAAAGGTTTAGGTTACATATGCTTAATTACCAATTATACATGAAAAGGGTATTCTGGTAATTTACCTAAGGCATATAAACTACCTATCATACAACTACTTAAACGATGCGACCATAGGGTATAACCTCGGAAGGTTATTCCCTATACTAGGGTCACCTAATGTATTTGGTCGGATCCTAATGATCGACCAAACTGGGTCGGGTTCGAAGGTATAGGCGATTTATTAGATCGCCTACCCTACGACCCTAGACAACGTGGTAATTGTGACACTTCGGGTTTTCCCGAACCAACTGTCGTCCTTAAATGAATGTATGTGCGTGCATATATATAATATTAAATGAAAGCTTATGAATTATTTTGGCGTGCTATGTGATCCTTGTATTAAATTATGTGTATGTATTATATATATATGAGTATATGTGTGAACCGAACCCGACTCGAGACCACTCGGTCTCGAGTAAACAAGAAACGATTTGGGCCGGTTGGGCCTTGCACATCTCGAAACCCATTGTTGGGTGCACCACCCAAACCGAGTATAAAACCCATGCCCAAGCCCTCCTTCTCTCATTTGACACTCCCACCATTCACACTCCCTTTCACACTCTCTTCTCACTAAAACTCAAGAACACCACCACCAAATCTCTCTCCCCTTCTCTCGGATTCAAGCCGGAAACATCAAGACTCGGTCAAGCTCGTAATCATCTCCCGGATACTTCGAATCCTCATCCTCCTTCTCGACTTGGTGTTTTCTTCTCTATCGGTTAGTGTTTTCTTTAGGTTGATAATACATGAAGATGGTTGTTTTTATGTAATGAAGGTGTTTCTTATATAGAAGATGGTATGCATACTTGTTAGATGATTTGTATGTGTATGATGATGATTATCGGTTAACATGTCTTGATTTCGGATAAATTACATAATGAGTTAGTGTTATCTTGTGTTTGAATAAATGATTCATGCTAGATAATTGTTTGGAACCGATGATGGTATGTTTATGTGGTAAATATGTTTAGATGAATGATTTGGCTTGAATGATGGTAATTGTTTGGCTGAAATGGTAATTGTTTGGCTGAAAATGCTTTTAGTATTGCAAGTATAAGGTCTAGGATGACATGTTTTCGGGTCGGTTTTGAAGGATTATACATGATGGGTAGTTTGTGTGTATGATGAACAACATGAACATGAGTTGAATGTGCTTTGAATATTTGAAAAACCTACTGTTTGATCCATTTTCATTTGATATTAGACAACAAAACATGTTAGTGGAGATAGTACACAATTTACATGAAATTGCAATCTCATTGGCTAGTACATCCGAGGTTCTAGAAGGATTCCTGTGCACGTATCCAAGGTTGCAACTCGAAACCTCCGGTTGCGACTCGCAACCAAAACGTAACAACTCGAGACTACAACGGTTGCGACTCGAAACCTCCGGTTGCGACTCGTAACCAAGACATGACAAGTCGAAATACCGGTTGCGACTCGCAACCAAGACGTGACAAGCCGCAACCTCCGGTTGCGACTCGCAACTGTGTGATCTCGAGTCAAGACCACCTGGTCTCGACTGGGCTGTTAGTTATTGGGCCCAAAGTGTATTAGCTGTGCATGATTGTTACTGTTTAAGTAGGCTACGTGTTAACTATTAACTGTTGCTGTAATTATATGTTGTGCATGCTATGTGTTAGTTATGTGTAGATTATACGTGAATACTTGTACCCCAACTTGACCTATATAACCGGGTAATTAATCTACCGAGCAACCCAAGGTGAGTTCACAACCTAAAGCATGTATTCCCGGTGGTTTGGGAAACGGAACTAAAAACAACACTATCCCCTTATGAGGGATACAACTTACTTTTCTTCCCTTGTTATTGGGAACCTTTTAGTTAATTACTGTTTATACGGATTGCAACAAACGGCACTAAACGAAACTCTATCACTTAAAGTCCCTACTACTTAATACCGATTAGTCGCCGGGGCCAGGCGAACGGGTTATTAGTTGATAGCGCTATTTAGGTCTTACCAACCTCACACCGTGCCAAGGTATGGGATCGGTCGTGAACTAATGTACTCAGGCATCCGTCAATGATGATAGAACATTGACATCGGGGCACTCTCTTGCGGATACGCAACGGTCACCTAGTGTTCGGTATTGGAAAAACAGTTTAGTTGCTAACTTTTGGGGTAGCTCCCCATGGCATGTATAAACGGATAAATTAACTGGTGAAACAAGTTTTTGGTAATTAAAACTGGACAACTAGTGAACTCACTCAGCATTATTGTTGACCCCTTACTGCATGCTTTGCAGGTAACCAGTGACTCAGGAGCTTGCAGCTTGGGAAGTGTAGTGGTCGTCTAAACCCGCGTGTTGGGTTTTAAATAACTTGAACTATGAACTATGTTTAAACTATTTTGCCTATGCTTCCGCTATTTACTTAAACTGTTATTTGAACCTAACTTTCGAACTTTAAACTTTGATGCTTACGAACTATTAAGTTGGTGATCATCTTTATTATCACCCAAGTACTCAGTATAATTGGTGGCTGGATCCTGGTCGGTCACGCCCTCAAGCGGACGGTACTCCGTAGGTGGAATTTGGGGGTGTGACAGATTGGTATCAGAGCCATTGGTTATAGTGAACTTGGTTTTAAAAAGAAGAGTCTTTTTGAGAAAAACCAGACTATAACTCGTGACTCGTGACGACACTACACTCCAAGGGCAAGACTCGACATACTAGACCTCGTAGCTCAGACTTGTGTTTACTTGCTTGTTTACCTTATATTGACTGCTCTATTATACATACTAGTGTGCCTGATTAGATAGATACACCTCCCTCTTCTATCTTATTCTCGCTACGTTACGACATCACACTCATACTGTGTTTTCTGGTTATGAAGACAATGAGTGGACGCGGAAGAGGAAGCGTTAACATGACTCAGGCTCAATTCGCTAACTTGCTCAACACGGTGGCTGCAGCTTTCGCAGCTCACCCTGGAGGTAAACTCGTTGCTATAGGATGTTTAGATCCTACCCCCACATCGTCTTTTCACCTCTAAAACCTATTCGCTCCATTTCTCACAACAGGTCAGCCTGCGCCTGCGCAACCACGTGTTTGTACTTTCAAAACCTTCATGGATGGCAAGCCTCTCCCTTTCAATGGCACTGAGGGTGCCATAGGCCTTCTGCATTGGATTGAAAAGGCCGAAGCTGTCTTTGCCGTCTGCGAGTGTCCCCCTGCTAACTGGGTTAAGTAAGAATAAAAAAAAAAAAAGAAGAAACTATAACGACACGCAACTGGCACGCTTGAAGGAACGCGCTTTCATGGTGGAAAGCACAGATTCAGATGCTTGGTCTGGAAACTGCTAATGCTACGGCATGGGAAGATTTCAAGGACATGATCAAAGAGGAGTACTGTCACAGGGATGACATCCACAAACTCGAGAACGAGTACTATGCGCTCAAGATGGTCGGATCAGAGATTGAGACCTACACTATGCAGTCCAACGACTATGCTGCACTTTGCCCGAACATGTCTCAACCTATGTATCGAAGGGTCGAATTGTACATCAAAGGCTTGGTCCCAGAAATCCGGAGCCATGTGACCTCGGCCAACCTCAACACCATACAGCCTGTGGTTCGTCTTGCTCACAAACTCACCAATCAGGCTGTGGAAGAGGGCAAGCTGCCCCAGAGGATCGGTACTACTGCTGGAACTTCTGGCGATAACAAGCGAAAGTGGGATGGAAGTCAGGGAAAGGATGCTAACCCCACTCAGGCCCCAGTTCAACAAAGGAAGACTGAAAGCAACAAGGGCCCTCAGCAACAGGGTGGCTATCGAGGAAACCACCCTAAGTGTATCAAATGTAACCGACATCACAGTGGGCCATGTGGAAAAGGTCAGTGTCAGCGATGCAACAAGATGGGGCATGAAGCCAAAGACTGCCGAAGCCAGTTCCCCGCTAGGCAGAATCAGCAACAACCACAGCAACAGCAGCAACAAGGAAACAACCGTGGATGCTTCAAGTGTGGAGCAACGGGGCACATGCGAAAGGATTGCCCTGAACTGAATCAAAACAACAACAATCAGGGTGCTGGGAACAATAACAACAATGCTGGAAATGGTGCTAGAGGAAAAGCTTTTGTGATTGGAGCTGGGGAAGCAAGGAATGACCCCAACGTTGTAGCGGGTAAGTTCCTACTTAATGATCGTTATGTTTCCATGCTATTTGATTCCGGAGCAGATGCTAGTTATGTATCCCTGCGTATTAGTAAGAAACTTAAGCTCACTCTTACGCCGCTAAGCTCTAAGCACACCGTTGAAATAGCTAATGGTAGAAACCTCGAGGCCTCACACATAATTCGTAACTGCAAATTAGAGTTGTCTGGTCAGACCTTCTGTATTGATCTTTTCCCCATCATTCTTGGAAGCTTCGACGTCATTATTGGTATGGATTGGTTATCCAAACATCGAGCTGAAATCCTCTGCCAGGAGAAAGCTATTCGTATTCCCCGTCCCCCTGGCAAACCTCTTATAGTTCAAGGCGACAAGAGCGGAGAAGTCACAGGCATCATTTCATTCTTAAAGGCCCAGAAGTATCTACGAAAAGGGCACACCGCTATCTTAGCACTCATTACCGACACACAGAAAATGGAAAACAGGATTGAAGATTTTCCAGTGGTACGCGACTATCCCGAGGTATTCCCGGAGGAACTACCTGGACTCCCTCCTCACCGTCAGGTCGAATTTCAAATCGAGCTAGCTCCCGGAGCAGCGCCTATAGCTCGTGCACCTTATCGATTAGCCCCCGCGGAGCTCAAGGAGCTTTCTACTCAGCTACAAGAACTTTTGGACAAAGGTTTTATCCGTCCTAGTTCATCACCCTGGGGAGCCCCAGTGCTCTTCGTCAAAAAGAAAGATGGCTCATTCCGAATGTGCATTGACTACCGCAAACTTAACAAGGTTACCATCAAGAATCGCTATCCACTTCCCCGTATCGACGACCTGTTCGACCAGCTGCAAGGGTCGAGCTATTATTCCAAGATCGATCTGAGATCGGGATATCACCAGCTGAGAGTCCGCGATGAGGACATCTCTAAAACTGCTTTCAGAACCCGCTATGGTCACTACGAATTCCTTGTTATGCCTTTCGGTATGACCAACGCACCTGCAATCTTCATGGATCTCATGAACCGAGTGTGCAAACCCTACCTCGACAAGTTCGTAATCGTGTTTATCGACGACATCCTAATCTACTCGAAGAGCCAAGAGGAGCATGAACAACACCTACGTCTTATTCTCGAACTTCTTCTCAATGAGCAACTGTACGCCAAATTCTCGAAATGTGATTTCTGGCTTAGAGAAGTCCATTTCCTTGGACACGTCGTCAATCAGGAAGGGATTCATGTTGACCCTGCTAAGATTGAGTCCATTAAGAATTGGCCGGTGCCTAAGACTCCGACCGAAGTTCGCCAATTCTTGGGATTGGCGGGATACTATCGGAGATTTATCAAGGGATTCTCTAAGATCGCTCAACCGCTTACGACACTCACTCAGAAGGGTGTTGCTTACAAATGGAGTAATGCTCAGGAATCTGCCTTCCAGGAACTAAAGAAGAATCTTTGTAGTGCTCCTATTCTTTCCTTACCTGAAGGTACCGACGACTTTGTCGTTTACTGCGACGCTTCTATTCAAGGACTTGGCTGCGTATTGATGCAACGCGAGAAAGTTATCGCTTACGCCTCGCGACAACTCAAGGTCCACGAACGGAACTATACGACGCATGACTTAGAATTTGGAGCTGTGGTCTTCGCGCTCAAGCTTTGGAGACACTACTTGTACGGCACCAAGTGCACGATTTACACTGATCACAAGAGTCTCCAGCACATAATGGGACAAAAGGAGTTGAATATGCGGCAACGCCGATGGGTCGAACTCCTAAATGACTACGAGTGTGCAATCAAATATCACCCAGGCAAGGCTAATGTGGTAGCCGATGCCCTCAGCAGAAAGGAGACCAAACCCAAGCGTGTTCGTGCTTTACAGCTCACTATCCACTCGAACCTCCCTAATCAAATTCGGAATGCTCAGGTTGAAGCATTGAAAGCCGAAAACATCAGGGCTGAGTCCCTGCGAGGATCGAGACAACGACTGGAACAAAAAGAAGACGGTGCTTACTACGTAGCCGGACGCATATGGGTTCCGCTTTACGGAAATTTACGTGACCTTGTGATGGATGAAGCCCACAAGTCCCGTTACTCAGTACATCCGGGATCAGATAAGATGTACCACGACTTGAGGGCTACCTATTGGTGGCCTGGCATGAAAGCCCACATAGCAACCTATGTCAGGAAATGTTTAACTTGTGCAAGAGTCAAGGCTGAGTATCAGAAACCATTAGGCCTACTCCAACAGCCAGAGATCCCGCAATGGAAATGGGAGCAGATTTCCATGGATTTTGTTACTGGCCTGCCTAGGTCTCAGCGCGGAAATGACACCATTTGGGTGATAGTGGATCGCTTAACTAAGTCTGCACACTTCTTGGCCATCAAAGAAACAGACAAGTTCTCTACCCTAGCAGAGGTATACTTAAAAGAAGTGGTCTCGAAGCACGGAGTGCCTACCTCTATTATTTCTGATCGAGACGCGCGTTTTACTTCTGAGTTGTGGCAAGCCATGCACAAATCTTTTGGCTCACGTTTAGACATGAGCACCGCTTATCACCCGCAAACGGATGGGCAGTCTGAACGCACCATCCAAACCCTCGAAGACATGCTCAGGGCATGCGTGATCGATTTTGGCAAGAATTGGGAGAAGCACCTACCGTTAGTAGAATTCTCCTACAACAACAGCTACCACACCAGCATTCAGGCAGCACCCTTTGAGGCATTGTACGGCCGTAAATGCCGATCGCCTCTCTGCTGGGCTGAGGTTGGTGACAGCCAGATCACAGGCCCGGAACATGTAGTCGACACCACAGAAAAGATTGCCCAGATTAGGCAACGCATGGCGGCAGCTCGTGACCGTCAAAAGTACTACGCTGATAAAGATAGGAAACCACAAGAGTTCCAGGTTGGTGAACGGGCTCTACTTAAGGTCTCACCCTGGAAGGGTGTGGTTCGTTTTGGAAAACGGGGCAAGCTTAATCCAAGATATGTCGGACCCTTTGAAGTTACCGAGAAGATCGGTACGGCCGCTTACAGATTGAATCTGCCTGAAGAACTAAGTGCTGTGCACAACGTCTTCCACGTGTCTAATCTGAAGAAGTGCCTGTCAGATGAAACACTCGTCATTCCTTACAAGGAACTTACTATTGACGAACAGCTACACTTTACTGAGGAACCGGTTGAGATCACGGATCGTGAGATCAAAACCCTCAAACGTAGCCAGATACCCCTCGTGCGAGTTCGTTGGAACTCACGCCGTGGCCCAGAGTTTACCTGGGAGTGGGAAGACCAGATGAAGCGCAAGTATCCCCAACTGTTCCCAAATGAAACCCCCAGCACTGAAGCTACAACTGAATTTCGGGACGAAATTCCAAACTAACGGGGGGATGATGTGACACCCCGTCGAAACGCTCTCACTTTTACTAGCTTGTCAGTGGCTGCTTTAACTTTCGGGACGAAAGTTCTTAAAACTTGGGGATAATGTGACACTTCGGGTTTTCCCGAACCAACTGTCGTCCTTAAATGAATGTATGTGCGTGCATATATATAATATTAAATGAAAGCTTATGAATTATTTTGGCGTGCTATGTGATCCTTGTATTAAATTATGTGTATGTATTATATATATATGAGTATATGTGTGAACCGAACCCGACTCGAGACCACTCGGTCTCGAGTAAACAAGAAACGATTTGGGCCGGTTGGGCCTTGCACATCTCGAAACCCATTGTTGGGTGCACCACCCAAACCGAGTATAAAACCCATGCCCAAGCCCTCCTTCTCTCATTTGACACTCCCACCATTCACACTCCCTTTCACACTCTCTTCTCACTAAAACTCAAGAACACCACCACCAAATCTCTCTCCCCTTCTCTCGGATTCAAGCCGGAAACATCAAGACTCGGTCAAGCTCGTAATCATCTCCCGGATACTTCGAATCCTCATCCTCCTTCTCGACTTGGTGTTTTCTTCTCTATCGGTTAGTGTTTTCTTTAGGTTGATAATACATGAAGATGGTTGTTTTTATGTAATGAAGGTGTTTCTTATATAGAAGATGGTATGCATACTTGTTAGATGATTTGTATGTGTATGATGATGATTATCGGTTAACATGTCTTGATTTCGGATAAATTACATAATGAGTTAGTGTTATCTTGTGTTTGAATAAATGATTCATGCTAGATAATTGTTTGGAACCGATGATGGTATGTTTATGTGGTAAATATGTTTAGATGAATGATTTGGCTTGAATGATGGTAATTGTTTGGCTGAAATGGTAATTGTTTGGCTGAAAATGCTTTTAGTATTGCAAGTATAAGGTCTAGGATGACATGTTTTCGGGTCGGTTTTGAAGGATTATACATGATGGGTAGTTTGTGTGTATGATGAACAACATGAACATGAGTTGAATGTGCTTTGAATATTTGAAAAACCTACTGTTTGATCCATTTTCATTTGATATTAGACAACAAAACATGTTAGTGGAGATAGTACACAATTTACATGAAATTGCAATCTCATTGGCTAGTACATCCGAGGTTCTAGAAGGATTCCTGTGCACGTATCCAAGGTTGCAACTCGAAACCTCCGGTTGCGACTCGCAACCAAAACGTAACAACTCGAGACTACAACGGTTGCGACTCGAAACCTCCGGTTGCGACTCGTAACCAAGACATGACAAGTCGAAATACCGGTTGCGACTCGCAACCAAGACGTGACAAGCCGCAACCTCCGGTTGCGACTCGCAACTGTGTGATCTCGAGTCAAGACCACCTGGTCTCGACTGGGCTGTTAGTTATTGGGCCCAAAGTGTATTAGCTGTGCATGATTGTTACTGTTTAAGTAGGCTACGTGTTAACTATTAACTGTTGCTGTAATTATATGTTGTGCATGCTATGTGTTAGTTATGTGTAGATTATACGTGAATACTTGTACCCCAACTTGACCTATATTGGTAACCATGCTAGGACGTGGTGACCAACGTGATCAACCGGGTAATTAATCTACCGAGCAACCCAAGGTGAGTTCACAACCTAAAGCATGTATTCCCGGTGGTTTGGGAAACGGAACTAAAAACAACACTATCCCCTTATGAGGGATACAACTTACTTTTCTTCCCTTGTTATTGGGAACCTTTTAGTTAATTACTGTTTATACGGATTGCAACAAACGGCACTAAACGAAACTCTATCACTTAAAGTCCCTACTACTTAATACCGATTAGTCGCCGGGGCCAGGCGAACGGGTTATTAGTTGATAGCGCTATTTAGGTCTTACCAACCTCACACCGTGCCAAGGTATGGGATCGGTCGTGAACTAATGTACTCAGGCATCCGTCAATGATGATAGAACATTGACATCGGGGCACTCTCTTGCGGATACGCAACGGTCACCTAGTGTTCGGTATTGGAAAAACAGTTTAGTTGCTAACTTTTGGGGTAGCTCCCCATGGCATGTATAAACGGATAAATTAACTGGTGAAACAAGTTTTTGGTAATTAAAACTGGACAACTAGTGAACTCACTCAGCATTATTGTTGACCCCTTACTGCATGCTTTGCAGGTAACCAGTGACTCAGGAGCTTGCAGCTTGGGAAGTGTAGTGGTCGTCTAAACCCGCGTGTTGGGTTTTAAATAACTTGAACTATGAACTATGTTTAAACTATTTTGCCTATGCTTCCGCTATTTACTTAAACTGTTATTTGAACCTAACTTTCGAACTTTAAACTTTGATGCTTACGAACTATTAAGTTGGTGATCATCTTTATTATCACCCAAGTACTCAGTATAATTGGTGGCTGGATCCTGGTCGGTCACGCCCTCAAGCGGACGGTACTCCGTAGGTGGAATTTGGGGGTGTGACAGTAATCAGTGGGCATAGTCCCAAGGGACTATGACCAACGTGATTACACTCACGTTGCGAAGTTCAAACGAACTTCGCATTGACCATTACTGGTCAACGCTGAAAGTCAAACAAAGTTTGACTTTCTGACTCGAAAAGCAATAAAATAAGGAAAAGAACGAAAGAATACTTACGAAGGGTCCCCGAATGCTAAACTCGATTCAAAAATCTCAGGTATGAAACAAATGTTTCAACTTAGAGTTTCTCAAATCAAGTTTCTAGTGATTTTAGCAATGGGGGGTATGGGGTATTTATAGGAATACCCGAACCGTTAAGATCGTTTCATGGAAAACGTGCCTTAATCCCATCCGTACATGTGTTGCAAAGTTATGGTGTTTAGGTGTTTAAATTCCATCCATACATGTGTTGCAAAGTTATGGTGTTTAGGTGTTTAAATTCCATCCATACATGTGTTGCAAAGTCATGGTGTTTAGGTGTTTAAATTCCATCCATACATGTGTTGCAAAGTCATGGTGCCAAAATTCCATCCTTATCCGCTGACTAAGCAAGTTTAGAATGTGTGGTTGTGAATTAAACAACGGCTAATACATCGAATCTGGTCCCGAAAGTGCAAAACTGATCCAAATGACGCGACGCATGGATTTTTCTTATGGCGAACACTAAAATAAAATATTTTAGTGCTTACATAAATTTTTGGATGTCCGGATGTATTCAGAACGTAAGTTATGCGCGAAAATGCAAACTTGTGCACTTTTTGACACTTTTAGTCCCTGAATGACCCAAAAGTTTATTTTAGCACACCGAACCCCTCAAAGCCTATTTCTAAGCTATGTAAAGGATATTTATGGTATGTTTAACTTATGGTCATGTTCCGGAAGGTCTGTTACAGTTCAAATTGGCATACTTTCGCAGTTTGTCAACTTTAGTCCCTGTAAGCGATTAAACTTGATTTCACCACACCAAACCTTCCAAAACTTATATATAAGTTATGTAAAGGTTATTCAAGGTATGTTAAGCCTATTTCACTATTCCGGAGTGTTCGTTGGATTAAACTGGTTATATTTACGCATTAGTGCGCGTATAACCTTCCAGAAAGCGATTTAGAGTTTGAAATCGAACAAGAGTTGATATGTGCAAAAGATACACATATTTATACAAGTCCAAAGTATGAAATACAATATTTCATTGGTTTGGAATTTGTTTGATGGTTGAAATGACACAGGTGTTACACTTAGGGAAATATTCTGGATAATAAAACGACATTTTTGCAAAATATTCATGTGTTTAAATGCTGATTTAATGCTGAATTGTATAAATTCTGCACTTAAAGTGCGTTTCGGGTGCTTTTTAGTGCTTATTTTTGCTTTCGTATAGTATAAATATTAAACCCTTGTATGTACTCTTGGGTTTTAATGTATTCTCGTTGTCGGACCTACACCTAGGCCTCAATTCTAATGTCTGACTGCTTTCTGCAGTTCTGTTGACACAGTGTGTCTTACCGGTGAGTTTACTAGTATTTCTGACGCAACGCTCTCGTTTATGCATAAAGCAATATTTTGTAGTATACAACATGCATGAATTCACTTGTTTAGTATGAAATCAGACATTGCTGACAATTAAGCACATAATTGTAGTCACTAAATAATGATCAAAGTGTACGGAAATTACCGGTTTGGTGCCAGTTGTCACAATCTCCCCCCGTTAAAAGAATTTCGTCTCGAAATTCAGGCTGAACTAACTCTCGCTGGAGTCTTATTGAATAGGTGGGGATACTTTTTCTTGAACTGGTCTTCACGTTCCCATGTGTACTCGGGTCCGTGCTTAGAGCTCCAACGTACCTTGACAAGTTTTACGCTGCTCCTCCTGGTCTTGTTGACTTTCCAGTCGGTAACCTCAACGGGTTGTTCTGTAAATCGGAGGGCTTCATCAATATGCACTTCATCCATCGGGATGATCACGCTTTCTTGTGTTGGACTCTTCTTCAGGTTGGATACATGAAACGTATCATGTACTCCATTAAGTTCTTCCGGTAACTCCAATTTGTATGCCACGGTACCAATTCTTTTCAATATTCTGAATGGTCCGATGTATCGTGGATTTAGCTTTCCACGCTTTCCAAATCTGACTACGCCCTTCCAAGGTGAGACTTTTAACAACACTTTGTCTCCCACCTTGAATTCTACTGATTTTCTATTCGGATCAGCGTAGCTCTTTTGTCGATCACGAGCCGCCTTAATGCGCTCTCGGATCTGCGCAATCTTGTCGGTTGTCTCTTGTACAAGTTCAGGGCCAACCATACGTTTATCTCCGGCATCTGCCCAGCATAAGGGCGATCGGCATTTGCGGCCATACAGAGCTTCGAACGGCGCGGCTTTTATGCTTGTATGATAGCTGTTATTGTAGGAAAACTCGACTAGAGGTAGGTGAGTATCCCAGCTGCCGCCCAGATCCATAACACAAGCGCGAAGCATATCTTCTAACGTTTGTATAGTCCGTTCGCTCTGGCCGTCTGTTTGTGGATGGAATGCCGTGCTTAGATCTAACTGAGATCCAAAGGCTTCCTGAAATGATTGCCAGATTCTTGAGACAAAGCGTCCATCTCTGTCTGAAATGATTGAGATTGGCACTCCATGACGTGCCACAATTTCTCTTAAGTATATTTCAGCAAGCTTTCCAGTGCTGTCTTTTTCTCAGATCGGTAGGAAGTGCGCAGACTTCGTTAATCGATCAACTATTACCCATATCATATCGTGCCCTATCGGGGTCTTGGGTAATTTCGTTATGAAGTCCATCGAGATTTGTTCCCACTTCCATACGGGAATCTCTGGTTGTTGTAATAGGCCGGACGGTTTCTGATATTCTGCCTTAACCTTGGCACAGGTTAGGCATTTTCCAACATAAACAGCAACATCGCTTTTAAGTCTCGGCCACCAGTAGTATTCCTTTAAGTCTTGATACATTTTGTCCGATCCTGGATGGATCGAATATCTCGATTTGTGGGCTTCATTAAGGATGACTTATCGTATGCCACCATAGAGTGGAACCCAAATACGCTTCTTGAAGTATAAGGCTCCCTCTTCGTTTGGCACCATGTATTTCAGCATACCCCGTAGGTATTCAGCTTTACGGTTCTCTTCTTTAAGAGCTTCTTGTTGTGCATCCCGAATGCGTGCAGTGAGGTTCGTTCGAATCGTCATTTCCAATGCCCGAACCCTTAGGGTCTTAACCCTTTCTTTTCGGCTCAACGCGTCCGCTACAACGTTTGCCTTTCCAGGATGGTACTTAATCTCACAGTCATAATCGTTCAGCAGCTCGACCCAACGTCGCTGGCGCATATTCAATTCCTTCTGATCAAATATGTGTTGCAAGCTTTTGTGATCTGTGAAGATTGTACATCGAGTACCATATAAATAATGTCGCCAAATCTTCAAGGCGAATACTACCGCACCTAGCTCTAGGTCGTGCGTGGTATAGTTTCTCTCGTGAACCTTCAGTTGTCTTGAAGCGTAAGCGATGACTTTTTGGCGTTGCATGAGCACGCAACCCAAGCCTTGTCGTGAGGCGTCACAGTATACCACGAAGTCTTCCGTGCCTTCGGGTAATGATAATATTGGTGCATCGCATAGCTTGTTCTTAAGTAGCTGAAAGGCTTCTTCCTGTTTGTGACCCCAGTCGTATTTCTTGTCTTTCTGTGTAAGGGTTGTTAGCGGTTGAGCTATCTTTGAGAAATTCTCGATGAATCGTCGGTAATAGCCCGCTAAGCCCAAAAATTGTCGAACTTCAGTTGGGGTCTTGGGAGCTTCCCAATTCTTTATCGCTTCAATCTTGGACGGGTCTACATGAATGCCCTTCTCATTCACCACGTGACCAAGAAATTGTACTTCGCGAATCCAGAATTCGCATTTCGAGAACTTTGCATAAAGTTTCTCTTTCTTCAGTAATTCCAAGATGGTTCTGAGATGTTGCTCATGTTCTTCTTTCGTTCGCGAGTAAATCAGGATATCATCGATAAATACAATCACGAATTTATCGAGATATGGTTTGCATACGCGGTTCATTAGATCCATAAAGACCGCTGGCGCGTTCGTCAATCCAAATGGCATCACAAGAAATTCGTAGTGCCCATAGCGTGTTCTGAATGCAGTCTTTGGCACGCTTTCATCTTGGATTCTCAGCTGATGGTATCCAGATCGAAGGTCGATCTTGGAATAGTAGCTCGATCCTTGCAGTTGGTCAAATAAGTCATCAATCCTCGGTAGCGGATACCGATTCTTGATCGTGAGCTTGTTCAGTTCCCTGTAATCGATACACATCCGCAGTGATCCATCCTTCTTCTTCACGAACAATACTGGAGCTCCCCAGGGTGAGAAGCTTGGCCTTATGAATCCTTTATCCAACAACTCCTGAAGCTGTGTGGATAATTCTTGCATTTCGGATGGCGCAAGTCGATAGGGTGCCTTGGCTACAGGAGCAGCTCCCGGAACCAAGTCTATATGGAATTCGACTTGTCGTTGCGGAGGTAGTCCTGGCAGATATTCAGGGAACACATCAGGAAATTCCTTCACCACAGGAATGTCTTCGAGTTTTGGTTCCACAGCCTTCTTATCTACAACGTGTGCTAGGAAAGCAACACATCCTTTCCTTAAGCACTTATGTGCCTTCATACAACTGATGATTCGTAGAGGCGCGTTTCGTCTTTCTCCATGTACTATGAGAGTTTCATCATTCGCCAGAGGGATGCGAATGATTTTCTCATGACAAATGACTTCGGCTTTGTTCTTGGACAACCAGTCCATTCAGACCACTACATCGAAGCTACCTAATTGAATAGGTAAGAGGTCGATGCTAAATCTTCGTTCACCAAGTTCTAGCGTGCAGCCTCTAACAACTTCGCCCGATTCAACAAGTTTACCATTGGCTAGTTCTATGGAATAAGGAATTTCTAATCTACTAGATTCTATTCCAAGTATGTGTTTAAATTCCACAGACATGAAGCTATAATCGACGCCAGTGTCGAATAATATGGATGCAAAGTGATTGTTAATGAGGAACGTACCGTTGACCACATTAGGGTCCTCGCGTGCGTCCCTTGCTCCAATTACAAATGCTCGAGCCTGAGCCTTGTTTCCTTCTGGGCAATCCTTCATGAAATGATCTTTGCTTCCACATCTGAAGCATCCTTGGTTTCGCCCATTCCCGTTACCAGCACCATTTCCATTTCCACCATTGTTCCTATCATCAGCCCCATTACGATTTCCATTCCCGTTCCTCTTACTCCAACAGTCTTCAGTGCGGTGACCCAACTTTCCACACTTGTCACACTTTGAGATGCGACAAGCTCCCTCGTGATGGCGTTTACACCGATGGCATTTGGGCAAGGTGCCCAGGTATCCCTTTGCTCGAGCGTCGTTCATAGCTGCAAGAGATTTCGCCTCCTGAGGCGGGTTGGGGTCACGCTTCTTGTTGGAACTCTTGTTGTTACGAATTGCCTGATTCAGGTTTGCATGCTTCCTTTTCTTGTCCCCAGATGACTCAGCATGTGTTTCAGACTTTTCTGTTGGGTTCAGAGATAGCTTCTTCATGCGAACACAGTCTTCAGTAAGGCTGACAGCCAGAGTTACAGCCTCGGTGATTGTTTGTGGTTTGGCCGACGTCACCATGCCACGAAACTCTGAGGCCAGTCCCCAAATGTAGCGTTCAACGCGCTTGAATTCGGGAGTCACCATGTAGGGAAGTACTCTAGACAGATCGTGGAACCTTCGAGTGTAACCATTAATGTTAGCACCTTCCATAGTCAAGTGCCAGAATTCCGTTTCCAGCCTTTGGAGTTCGGCACGAGAGCAGTACTTCTCTCTCATTCTTTCCTTCAGTTCATCCCAAGTTAGGCCATAAGCGGCATCATCGCCCAAGGTTTGGACTTGCAGGTTCCACCAAGTCAGAGCTTCATCGACAAATAACCCAGTAGCAAAGGTGACTTGTTGATCCGCGGTACACTTGCTCATGCGGAAAGTAGCTTCAGTCTTCTCCGTCCAGCGCACAAATGCTACTGCACCTCCTGTGCCGTCATAGTTCATCGGCTTGCAGTCGAGGAACTGCTTGAAAGTGCAGCCTGGAATTAACCCAACCAATTCACTTATGAGCAATCGAAGAAATAATGAAACAAGGACCGTTCATAAATTCCTTCATGCTTAGTAAACTGTTTTAAGGTTACCTTGAGCTGCGTTTCCTCCAGACGAATCTCCATTCCCATTACGCCTAGCGTTGCTTGGTCCTCCACTGTCTTGAGTACGGTTCGCCTCGTATTGGGCGATAGCAGCGGAGATCCTTTCCTCCAGTAGAGCGTTCAGCTCTTCAGCAGTTCTTGGCAGTGGGGGAGGAGGAGGTTGATCGTCATTGCGAGCATTCACAGTTTTCCTGGGTGCCATGTTCTGACAGAACATAACACAACAGGGTTAGACATTTGTTCGATATCGTCCTACTAGACCGTAGTAGTATATATATTCACAGGTATATACCACATAAGTGACATCAAACAATTATTACTCTAGCAGGGTACTTAGTAGGCTTGCACTGAGGGAATCTATACGTGACAAGACTTGCTGTGATTTTTGTGCACTGAATTCCATAATTATGTATGCATCCATAATTACGTAACTCCTTGCACAGTCCGCACAGTTCGTTTCATCCTCGTATTTCTTCCTTCAGATGGGCCATTGCTTTTAGGTAAAGTCACGTATACTTGTGACATTCTACATCTAGTACATGCTAATTATCACAAATAATTGCAAGTAATTTCTAGTCAATGACAAGTGCTACTCAAGTGCACTCTAAGTCTCGTAGTGTCTTTTCTAGACTCATGTAGACAGTTTCAGGCAGTGGATGTCGCGGGACGTTTGATGCAATGAAAACTCTTTGAAAATTGTTTTCGTGAAAGGATCCTAGAGATTGTAGACTAGACTCGAGAAGGAATCCTGGTTCACTACAATCGCAGCTCTGATACCAATCTGTCACACCCCTTTCTGCGGCGGAAGCACGAGGTGTGATCATGAAAGGTTCTCATTGCATACGAAAGGTAAACATGCTATATGCTCGTAAAAACATCAAATACCATAATTTGAAAACATAAGTTTAGCGTTTACATCGCTAAGTCGCATAAAACATTGTCTTAAAAAGTTTACAACTTTATTTAAAGATAAACATAAGCGACATCCACAAGCATAAGCAAGACCGCGCACACATCCATCCTAGTTACCTGAAATACATGTGAGTTTTGGAAAAACGTCAACATAAAGTTGGTGTGAATTCATGCAGTGATTGTTTTGAATGTTTTAAATACTTGAATGGAAACATAGTATGTAACTTGTAAAACGCATCTATAAACTGAGTACTATGAATGTTTGAATGTATTGATAACACATATCTGTAATCTCCTTATTATGAATGTTTGACTGTGTGAGATCGCTAGTGGTTTGCAAGGCCACTAACATATGTCACGACATAGGAAGCCACCAAACCTAGGCATTTTTGTCGACTTTGACTGAGACACAGAAGCACTCATTGGTAGAAGTAGGCCAAGAGTGGGGTTGCCTGAAACCCATTAGATCTAACCTTTTGTTCCGCGGTCTGAATGTATACGTTGATTAATGGTGCTTATGGTACCCTATTCGAAACATGATCTAGAATGTTTCACTTGAATGTTTTTGTACTCCATCATACCATTTGTAAACATTGTATCATTTGTAACATGTATTTCACCCCCGAAGTTATAAAAACAGAAACAGTTAAAAGAAAAAGGGGGAGCATGAACTCACAACTTTGCGTTCCTGTGCGTCGTAAACTTCACCGGATTTTGCTTATAGAACGTCGTGACCTAAACGTGTTTTCTTAACGTTAGTCGCTAGTCTTGCTTCGTAAAGCACGAGTACAGTCACTCTCTTTTGTGTATATTTTCTTGTGTTAAAAATATTTTATATTTTTAACTAAATGTCTTACTTATATTATTTTCTCAAAAATAAATATAAGCTTTTTGTATTTTGCACTTTGCACCCGAATTATGTCTTGTATACTGTAAGTGTATTTTTTTATTTTTACTCGTTACGAGTATCTCCAAGTCATATTATTTTTACTCTAAAAATAATATATACCTAGTTCACAAAATAATCACATAATCACACAAGCGATAAATATATATTCTAAATATATATTTAACAAGTTTTTTTTTTATGAAAATCCACCTCCGATGTTTGGAAATTTTTTAATAAAAATCATGGCGAAGTTTGTTTGGAAAACAAGTCAAAAATATATTCATAACACTTGTCACCAAAAATATTGTAAGTATTATTTTCTGGAAAAATTTCGCCAGAGTTTCCTCTGTAACTGGAGGTGACCACGCTTACTAGCGTATCATTTTCTTTTAAAATTCAACCAATCAATTTTTCCATCATCAAAATACCATCTTCAAATATCAAACTAGTCAACACAAATCGCATACACATGAACTTGCAAGTTGTGTAAAATTATGTAGTAACTCTTCAACACATTTAGTAGGTTTTTCCATCTCTAAAAATAAAGTCGGTTTCTTGGAAATCTTATTTTAAAGAATATGAAGTTTTACAACTTCTAGTCGGTTTTTGCGAAAATTATTTCTTTGTTAAAACTTTTGTTACACTAGTGTCCACACACTTGTTTGTTCACAAAAATACCTCTATTTCATGAAAGATCCGGTTTTAAAACATGGTTTCGTCTTACAGTTGGTTTCTTGAAAATACCACTTGTAGATCTTTAGATCTACTAGTTTAGAACTTCATTTTACAAGAAAAATTCCTTTTACGCAAGTTCATGTTATTATGTAGTAGTGTTCATCATCTTGCCCTTTTTATACTTTAACATACACTAGTCCATGCTCTATGAACATAACCTAGCCGGGTTAGATGACGATCCGAACTACTACTAGCATTAAACAACACAAAATAATCATCACAAAACAAATTTAACAAGTTTTACACCATTACTTTCCTTTTATCCATTAAGTTCATCATTTTACAAGACTTTTAGTTTGTGATCTTTAGTGTTTATGATTTTTAGCCATTAAATCATCTATTAACCATCATAAACGAGAACAAGAAGATGTTTATAAGCACTTACTACTAGCACAAGGCTAGGGGAGTTCAAGAGGACAAAAGAGGTGGATAAAAGCAAATGAAGAAGGTCCTTCAAGATCCGCTTGCACCGAGCTTCGTTAGTGGCCTTCTTACTCCTCAATATCACCTTGGAATGGATGGATGAGTTGGAAAATGAGGGTGGCGGTGGTGCTTGGTTGGGCCGAGAACAAGGGAGGGAGAGAGGGAAGTGAAGATGGAGTGATGAAATGGTGGTATTTATAGACCTTCCATATAGCATATTCCTAGCATATTCCTGGCATATTCCTGGCATATTCCTGGCATATTCCTGGCATATTCCTGGCATATTCCTGACATATTCCTGGCATATTCCTGGTATATTCCTGGTATATTCCTGGCATATTCCTGGCATATTCCCGGCATATTCCTGGCATATTCCTGGTATATTCCTGGTATATTCCTGGCATATTCCTGGCATATTCCTGGTATATTCCTAGCATTCGGTTGGATTTCAACTAGATACTTAAGGTCTAGTTATGTTAAGTTAGGAGTTTATTTAGTGTATGATGTGTGTTGCATGTTATAATGGGTGTTAGGGTATTCGGGGACCCTAACTGGCTCAGAAAAAGAAAAAAAAAACAATGTCAATGACAATATTTTTGTGTTCCGGGTAAAGTCTGGTTGTTCGGTTAGACACCGGTTCGTTAAAGTGCTAAATTGCACTTTTTAGTGTCTCTAAGTGCCTTTCTTGTACCCTTTCAATTCCCAACACTTAGGGAAATATTCTGGATAATAAAACGACATTTTTGCAAAATATTCATGTGTTTAAATGCTGATTTAATGCTGAATTGTATAAATTCTGCACTTAAAGTGCGTTTCGGGTGCTTTTTAGTGCTTATTTTTGCTTTCGTATAGTATATATATTAAACCCTTATATGTACTCTTGGGTTTTAATGTATTATCGTTGTCGGACCTACACCTAGGCCTCAATTCTAATGTCTGACTGCTTTCTGCAGTTCTGTTGACACAGTGTGTCTTACCGGTGAGTTTACTAGTATTTCTGACGCAACGCTCTCGTTTATGCATAAAGCAATATTTTGTAGTATACAACATGCATGAATTCACTTGTTTAGTATGAAATCAGACATTGCTGACAATTAAGCACATAATTGTAGTCACTAAATAATGATCAAAGTGTACGGAAATTACCGGTTTGGTGCCAGTTGTCACATGGATGACAAAAACGCTATCTTTAGCTGGCAGATTGCAGCTTATCAATTCGGTCCTCTCCTCAATGCATATTTATTGGGCTTCAGTCTTCGTTATTCCGAGTCGAGTTATTAATGATTTAGAGAAGCGTTTAAGGCGATTTCTTTGGAATGCTGGAAATGTTGGTACGGTTAAAGCTAAGGTAGCATGGAATGATATTTGTCTCCCTAAGTCGGAGGGTGGATTAGGCATTTAGCGAGTTGGGGATGTCAACAGAGCTCTTATTACTAATCATATTTGGAGTATCCTAGTTAAAAGAAAATCTCTTTGGGTGCAATGGATTTATGATCACAAATTGAAGAATCAAAGTTTCTGGGAGGTCCAATGTAGGGGTAGCACGAGCTGGGGATGGAGGAAGATTCTAGCCATTCGCAATATTGTTCGACCTTTCATTTGGAAGGATATTCGAAGTGGAAAGCAAACGAATGTGTGGAGTGATAACTGGTGTCACCTTAGTCCCCTCAGGGCTTTTATAACACCGAGACACATTGCTAATGCAGGCTTTAATCTCCAATCTTCTGCTGCGGATTTATTAGATGAGAATGGGCAATGGAAATGGCCTCAAGCATGGTATGATACCTATCCTGTTTTAATTGGATTGACTCTTGATCAGCCTAATATGGAGCTTCATGACCGGTTGATTTGGAAGGATTTGGAGGGTAATGATAGGCACTATAGTTCATTGGAAGTGTGGCATACCATTCGTTCGCGTAATGATCCTATTAATTGGGGTAGCATGGTTTGGTTCAGCCAATGTATTCCGAGACACTCTTTTTTGTTATGGCTGGTTATAAAAAATAAGTTGAAGACTCAAGATCGGCTGAAAGTTTGGGAAGCGGGTAGTGAAACAAACTTAAGGTTGATGTGTTGCCCACTATGCCAGTGTGACCGTGACTCACGAGATCATTTGTTTTTCTCGTGTATATTTGCTTCACAGGTATGGAATAATATTAAAACAATGGTGGATATGGATAATGTTAGTGAATCTTGGAGCTCTATTTCGGATTGGATGAACCAGCACTCGAATTCTAAGAAGTTGGAACAAGTTGTGTGTAAATTGGTGCTAGCAGCTTCGGTTTACTTCATATGGCAAGAAAGAAATAACCGGCTATTCTCTCGATTAGAGTGTTCGGCTATTCAGGTGTCCGAGAAGATTAAAAATTCAGTTAGGCTTCGGATGATGGGTTTCAAGTTTCAAGGTCATGGTGATCATAACAAAGTTCTGAAGAAGTGGCATATCCCTTCAAGGGCACTGGATGAGGACCCGGGATAACTCAGATCCTAGGGAGTGTTTTTAGTTAATTTGTAGTTGGCGAGGTCATGTTTTGGGTTGTGTTTTCTTTTTAACTGTTCGTGATATTAGTTGGTTGTGTCTGATTTCTGGGTTTCCTAGTCTTGGTATGCCAAGGCTAGCTGTGTGTGCTATGTCAGGCACACCTTTGTACTTATTGTTTATTTTATAAAATTTACCGGGGTAACCCTTTACCCAAAAAAAAAAACAATGGAAAAGTAAAAGCTAAGGTAGCGTGGAATGATATATGTCTGCCTAAGGTGGAGGGTGGCCTGGGTATTCGGCGTATTGCGGACGTGAATAGAGCCCTTATCACTAATCATATTTGGAGTATCCTTGTTAAAAGAAATTCCTTATGTGTGCAATGGATCTATGCTCATAAATTGAAGAATCAGCATTTTTGGGATGTCTTTTTTTTTTTTTTTTTTGGGTAAAGGGTTACCCCGGTGAATTTTATATATAAACCAATAAAACAAAGATGTGTCAAAGCAACACATCAACTAGACTTGACAGACCAAGCCTAGGACACCAAGACATCAAAACCAAGCAACAAGCATCCAGACAAAACGTCAACACAACAAATTAAACAACCACGGCCGAATCAAAAACAAACACAAGGCCGGCCTAAACAAAAAGCAGTAAATATCTAGCCCGGATCCGGATCACCATCCTTAGTATCACTAATCTTCCATGTTTCAAATATCCTCTTCCTAGTAGACTCCAATCGAAACTTGAAACCCATAAGTCTTAGACGAACTGAACTTTTAATCTTCTCAGCCACTTGAACCGCAGTTAAATGATTAGAAGTAAAAAGCCGACTGTTCCTCTCTTGCCATATGTAATACGAGGTCGCTGCAACTACCAATTTACACACAATATCATCTACTGTCTTCGAGTTAGAATGGTGTTCAACCCAACCCATTAAGGACTGCCATGTGTTATCTACGCTATCCATGTTCACCATACCCTTCACATTTGCCCATACTTGATCCGCAAACACGCATTGAAAGTATAGATGATCTCGACTGTCACGATCATAATGGCACAAAGGGCAACACATGAGGTTTAGATTTGTTGCACTTCCTGCTTCCCAAACTGCCAACCTATCCTGCGTCTTCAATTTATCCCTGAACACCAACCACATATGGAAAGAGTGGCGCGGGACACATTGAGAAAACCAAACCATATTAGCCCAGTTCGCATTATTATCCCTATTTCGAACCATATCCCAAACTTGAGAGGACTTAAAGTCGCCAAAATTCCCATCCACAGCTTTCCAAACTAGTCGATCCGGAGCATTATCAATCAGATGGGGTATTTGAAGATTTATTAAAACCGGAAACAAGTCTAGCCACGCTTGAGGCCACCTCCACTGCCCATTCTCATCAATGACATCCGCGACCGATGATTTCAAATTAAAACTCTTTTTGCTATCTTTTATAATTACCTGAGTGTGGATAAGTTGATCAGATTGATAAAGAACCATAACATCAAACATATCAGGATTCCATCCCAAGATAATTCTCGTGCCTCGAGTGCATAGATCACCATTAGACGTCCAACACCACTTACGGAACACATACTTGCAAATTTTAGCCAGCTTAGTAACATCCACATGCGATTCAAGGATTGCACACATATCTAATTTGTTATCAGCAACAATAGAACGAACCTCACTTTGTTTCAGGGGCCGGTTCAATCCCCTAACATTCCAGGTCATAATGCTACCCATTTAAACCATTTAGACCGGGAGTGCTTGCCCCCTCAGAATTAATAGGCTGATCATTCTTCATAAATTGTGCCATCTCCGTCGGTGTAACCTCTTTCATCTCACTATCATTCTGTGATTGTCTTGCATTCTTGTTATTCGTCCCATCCTTCTTTTCAACAATGTTTTCGTCTCCATTCCCATCCTCATTCGCTAATGCATCAAACGAATTACCTGTTTTGATTTGAATAGACCCCGAGCTGGTACCAGTCTTCGTTCCAGAAGTACTCGCAGCAAATCTGTTAGTTTTCGGCTTATAAACAAGTTTCGGTTTCTTTTGCCCAACTCCAAACTTAGCAACCTTTCTCTTATCCGTGATAAAGCCTTCCTCATCCACCATTACTTGCTTCGGTTTGGGGTTAACAGTTTTTGGACAGTTCTGATCATTATGACCAAAGATGCAACATTCAGCACACCGGTGCGGCTTCCATTCATACTCAACCTTCACACTTTCCATAATGAATCCCTCATCATCCAATTTCGGAATGGCTACAACTATTTGATCCTTAAGAACCTCATCCGCACTAACCTCAATCAAAGCTCTAGCAAAACTGCTCCTACCCCAACTATTGGCACACATATCCGCTGTATAGCTATCCAATCTCTTTGGGACTCCAATCTTCGACGCCAACAAACTAAGGCCATCATCCGTATAGATAGAGATCGGAACATTATGAAGCTTAACCCATATAGGAACCGACTTTATGCCTTCCTTTTTCAGACTAACTGATGGCGACCAGATATTAAGAAATAAAGGAACTTTGCGAATTAACCAAGGCCCTCCCTCAAGAACTTTATGCATTCCTTCCTTAGAATCAAATTTGAAGAAAAAGAAACCTTCGGCATTCATCATAATCTTGGCAAATCCAAACTTCGACCACACATTTTTAACATAATACTCAACCACCGGGAACGGTAATCTATTCCCCAGAAAGTATCCAAATAAAACATTGTCAAACCTGTCTTGGACCTTCTTAACTACCTCCCTTGGAATTACTATATCAGCTTCTTGGTGAGTCTCCATGGATTCCAATTTTCTGAAATTCACTTCACGTTTAGTACTAGGATTCATCATCACCTTCTGCGCATAAGATACATGTTCCTCCTGATGCTTATTCGCATAAACATTTTCCACAGGAACTGTTACTTTTTCCAACTCGTCAATTACATTCATCATTCGAGGTTCATACTGATTACTTGACACAATTCCACGTCTAGGATCTAACGGGTTACCATCAATATTCAGAGTTCAAATAGGAGCTAACGGTTTACCATCAATTTTCAAAGACTTAGCATCAAGACTATTAATAAACGAATCAAGATTAGGACGCCCCTCCTGAGGATTCGACGGCATAGCATTGGTCTTAGATATAAAAATATCTCCAATGTAGGGGTAGCATGATTTGGGGATGGAGGAAGATTTTTTTTGGGTAAAGGGTTACCCCGGTGAATTTTATAAATAATCAAAGAATAAACCATGTGTATCAAAAAAGATACACAAACACAGCCAAAAAACCTCAACCAAGACTAGCAACATAAAACAAAAACGCTATCCAGATCTAGCCCGGGCCATTGTAGTCCTCATGAGTAGGAATCTTCCACTTCTTTAGCATCCTTGTGTGATTCGCAACCCCACTAGCTTTGAAACTCATCATGCGTAATCTAACTGTACTTACTATTCTTTCAGTCACCATTGGCACACTACTTTGGTTTTGAGTAATAAGGCGATTGTTTTTCTTGCCAAATGAAGTAGGTTGAAGCTGCAACTACCGATTTGCAAACAATGTGATCAATCTTCTTCGTGTTAGCATGTTGTACCATCCAGTCCATAACAGAATCCCATGAGTCATTAACACTACTCATATCAACCATAGACTTGACATTGTTCCACACCTGGGCAGCAAATGCACATTTAAAGAAGAGGTGGTCCCTTGAATCACGATCATACTTGCATAAAGGACAGCACATCAGCCGTAGATTCGTTTCACTTCCCGCTTCCCATGTCCCTAATCAGTCTTGAGTTCTTAGTTTATTCTTAATAACCAACCACATGTGGAATGAATGCCGAGGAATGCATTGAGAGAACCAAACAAGATTAGCCCAAACAACTGTGTAGTTACGATTACGGATATTATTCCACACCTCTTTCGAACCGAACTGCCGAGGAGACCCATCTAAATCTTTCCAGATTTGTTAATGGGGATACTGGGTCGGTTCAACTTATTCGGAATGTATTGGAGAAATTCACTAGTGTCTCGGGTCTTGTCCCTAGTTTGCCTAAGAGTACCATCTTCTTCTGCAATGTTCCATGTAATGTTAAAGCGGAGATTCTGAGCCTGTTGCCGTTTCGAGAGGGTGCTCTCCCGGTTCGCTATCTCGGTGTTCCCCTAATCTCTACTAAATTATCCTTCAGGGATTGTCGAGTTCTGGTGGAACGCATGGAGAGAAAGGTAGATAACTGGATGTCTAAATCGTTATCTTTTGCAGGTAGATTGCAGCTTCTCAATTCAGTTCTTGCAGCTATGTATACGTATTAGGCCTCAGTATTTATCTTGCCAGTACGTATTGTTAAGGATTTGGAAAAGAGAATATAAGATTTCTTTGGAACGCGGGGGCTCCTGGGAGTATTCGGTCAAAAGTTGCGTGGAAAGACATATGTAAGCCTAAGGATGAGGGTGGTCTTGGAATCTGAAGTATTTCAGATGTCAACAAAGCCCTTATGATGTCGCATATTTGGAGTATTATAACCAACCGGGAATCTCTTTGGGTCCAATGGATCCATTCTTACAAGTTAAAAGGCAGAAATTTTTGGGAGATTCAGAGCCGGGGTAGTTTGACCTGGAGTTGGCGAAAGATCTTATCTATTCGTACGTTGGTTAGACCTTATGTTTGGAGGTCGATTGGTAGTGGTTCCCAGACAAATGCTTGGAGTGATAATTGGTGTTCGTGTAGTCCGATCCGCAACTTTATTACTCCTAGGATGATAGCTCAAGCGGGGTTTAATTTGCAGACTAAAGTTGCGGAGCTTATAGATGCTGATGGTAATTGGAGGTGGCCTCAGGCATGGTTTGATTTATTTCCGGTTCTCATAAATGTCATGGTTCCGCCTCTTGTTCCTGATTTGGATGACCGGCTTGGATGGAAAACCGTGGAAGGAAAAATTGTTCACTTTAACTCTTGGGAAGCATGGAATAACCTTCGGATAAGGGAAAACAAGGTGGCTTGGGTGAATATGGTGTGGTATGGCCAATGCATACCAAGTCACTCGTTTCATTTATGGTTGGTATTAAAAAATAAGCTGAAGACACAGGATAGGTTGGCGGTGTGGGAAGCGGGGAGTGAGACAAATTTAATTCTTATGTGTTGTCCCCTTTGTAACTATGGACGAGACTCCAGAGATCATCTATTCTTTCAGTGCTCTTATGCGGCTAATACTTGGAACATTGTCAAGAAAAGGACCGATATGGGGAATGTAAACGACACTTGGAGCTCAATAATGGAGTGGATAGAGCAGAATGCTAGTTCAAAGATGCTGGAACATATTGTCTGTAAGCTTGTTATAGCGGCTTCTACATACTACATATGGCAAGAACGGAATAACCGGCTGTTCTCAAACATTCAAAGGAAGGAAGAGACGGTGGCACAAGTTATACTTGATATGGTGCGGCTTCGTATAATGGGTTTCAAGATCGGACGAGACGTAAACCATAGGAAGCTATTGGAAACATGGGAAATTATGGAAGACGACCCGGGCTAATTGCGAGACTAGTCTTCTAGTGTGTTGCATTTAGTTTAGATTTGTTTTTTGGGTTGTTTTGGCTGTGTTTTGGGTTTTTGTTTTCTGTGCCTAGACTTGGCCTGTCAAGTCTAGTAGTGTGTGTCAAACTCTTGTCGCACCCTGTTCTTTGATTCTTTTATAAAATTCACCGGGGTAACCCTTTACCCAAAAAAAAATAAGTTAGGAGTCTCAATATTGATTAACACTGGAAACAAATCGAACCATGCTTGAGGCCATGTCCATTGACCGTGATCATCAACTAGACTATCAACAGAGGACTGAATTGTGAAGCCTGCATTAGCAATAATCCAGGGAGAGATAATTGAACTTAACGGACTGTATTGACACAAGTTGTCGCTCCAGGCGTTGGTTTGAGATCCACTTTGAATAGATTTCCATATGAACGGCCGAACAATACTCCGAATGGACATGATTTTCCGCCATCCCCAACTCATACTTCCTCGACAAGGGATATCCCATATGCTTCTACCTTTTAACTTGTGAGAGTGGATCCACTGAACCCATAGTGAGCGTCTGTTGCTAATAATACTCCATATGTGATTAGTCATGAGAGCCTTATTAACATCCGATATACTCCTTATACCCAACCCACCTTCCTCCTTCGGCAGACAAACCTCTTTCCAAGCCACTTTAGCATGAACTTTACCTTGGGGACCTACATTCCATAAGAAACGCCTCATTCTCTTCTCAAGATCTTTGGTAACCCGAGCTGGAATAATAAAACGGCAGCCCAATAAATATGCATAGCTGAAGACGGCCAGCAAATGAGAGAGATTTAGTCATCCAGTTATCTATTTTCTTATCCATGCGATCCACCAAAACTTTGCACTCACTGGACTTCAACCTCGAGGATATAAGGGGAAGCCCTAAATATCGAACAGGCAAGCTTCCTTCTTGAAAAGGCATGACTTGAAGGATCTCCTGTCTAATCTGATGCGGAACGTTCCCGAAAAAAACAGTGCTCTTTGACGGGCTTGGAACAAGACCGGATATAGCAGTAAACTTTTGTAACACATCCTTGATTTTCCGAACTGAAACTATGTCACCATGAACAAAAATGAAAAGGTCATCAGCAAAGGAGACATTGATGATCTTCTGTTTTGCACAATGAGCATGGTATTTGAATGAAGCATTAGATTGGGCGGCTCTTTGAAGCATAGAAGAGAGGACCTCCATAATGAGAGTAAAAAGATATGGCGACATCGGGTCTCCTTGCCGTAGACCCCGTTTACCTTTGAAATAACCTTGAAGATTACAATTAATGCTTAAAGAGTAAGAAGCCGTCGTAACACACGTCATTATCCAGGCCACCATTTTCTGATGAAAACCAAAGTGTTTGAGAACATCCTCCAGAAAAGACCAACTAACAGTATCATAGGCCTTCTGAATATCTATTTTGAACGCACATCTAGATGGGACTCTGTTAAGATGATAATTGTGCATAAGTTCTTGGGTAAGAAGAATATTGTCTGAGATCTTTCTCCCTGGCACAAAGGCCGATTAGTTGATACTAACAAGCAACATCAGACTACCATTAATCATGTCCGTTATGATTTTGCTAATGCACTTATACAAAATGTTACAACATGAATTAGTGTGAAGGCAGGCACCACTTCCACAAAGTTCTTCAATGGATAGACGCTTTTTGGTTCGTGTGAAGGGGTTGCCGGTTTGTGGCAATTTCATTTTTGACGATGGCGGATGAGGGAATATTTTTTTTTTGTTTTGGTTGTTTTGTCTGCTGATGTATAGTAGGCTAGGTTATGGGGTGGCTTAGATGTTTTGTTTTTGTTTGGTTGACATATATGGGGCATGTCCTGTATATGAATTAGTGTGGAACACATCCTCACTACTTGTACTTATTTGCGGTTTGTTTTAATAGAATCACCGGGGTAACCCTTTACCCAAAAAAAAATGTTACAACAGGAAATAGGACGGTAATCCAAAACCGAATCCAGAGTCTCCTTTTTAGGAACTAAAGCCAGAATAGTATGATTTAGTTGTTTCAATAGCTTACCATTATGAAAGAATTCCAATATGGCGTTGGTAACATCAGTACCTACTATATCCCATGCATGTTTGAAAAACGCTAACGTACACCCATCGGGGCCTGGCGCCTTGTTTTCACCAATACTAAACATAGCGTTCTTGATCTCCTCCCGAGTAACCTGACGAACCATGTGATCTCTATCACTTGCTTCAAGAGTGTTAAGAGGAAGGCTATCCCAATCGATCGAGTCCACAAGATCTTCCGAACCCAGGAAATTAGAATAATGAGCGACTAACGCAGCCGTAATACCATCTCCTTCATGTTTAGTTCCATAAATATCCGTTATGTGATGTATTTTACTCCTTGCATTTCTGCTTTTCACAACATTATGAAAAAACGCGGTGTGTGAATCTCCAGCACAAAGCCATTAGACCTTAGACTTCTGTTTAAGAAAACATTCCTCATCGTAAGCAGCCGTTTGGAACTCTTTAAGACATAAAGCCTCCTGTTGACGGATAGAAGCATTCAACGGGTCTTGATCTATCAGCTTGTGGATGGCATCCAGCTTGTTCCGTCCGATACCTTAGTGTGCAGGTTCCCTTGAAGAAACAAAAGTTTTCGAAGATACGGCTTCAGGTTTCTAAGTCTTTTCATAACCGAGAACATGGTAACACCATCAATGTTCTTAGTCCACTCCTGCGCTACCAACTTCCGAAACTCAGGTTTAGAAGTTATAAAATTAGGAAATTTGAATAGTTTAGGCCTCTTGTCAAGATGATTGAATATTTTCAGAATGCAAGGTGTGTGATCTGAAACTCAGAAGGAGTGATACAAAACAAAAGCATCCGGAAACAAATCCATAAACTTGACATTTCCTATAACACGATCGATCTTCTTTAATAATCCCACCCCATTTTTTGGTTTCTGGCTCCAAGTAAAGTGCAGGCCATGCCCCATATTAATTCCGTGTATTTTATACACTCACTAAATTCACGTGTACCAATGGAGTTGTTCGACGGCCCATAAAGTGAGTCTTCCATATTCAGCGTTTCGTTAAAATCCCCCATTATAGACCAAGGTTTATCATGGCAAAGTTCTTGTGCATACACAGATTATCCCAGAGAGTCCTCCTTTCTTTATAGGCATTCTTAGCATAAACAAAAGAACAAAAGAGAACCTTTTTATCGGTTTTTGTTTGAATTTGAACATGTATAACTTGGTCTGTTTGAGATAATACCATAAGGTCCCCCACCTCTTCATTCCACCCCAAGATGATCCTAGTACCTTTATCACATAACCCTCCATTAGAAGTCCAATTCCAGTTACGGAAAACATTCTTACACACCTTCTCTAACTTAGAAACATCCACATGAGATTCAAGAAGAGCACATACTTTTATTTTATTTTCAGAGACTAGTAAACGAACCTCACTTTGTTTCAGGGGATGGTTCAGGCCCCTAATATTCCAAACCATTATGCCATTGACAACATTGTGACCAGGAGTGCTTGCTCCCTCAGATTGACTCTTTCGGTTGTCCATACTCATAAAACGAGACATCTCAATGGGTAACACTTCTTCCACTAGCTCCTCATTGATTTGGCCTTTTTTACTAAAATCGTTCTTGGGGTTCACATTCAGGTCATTCAGGTTCTCTATCACATCACCTTCCAAATTTTATAGCGTCTGAAATGAGTTAGCCATCCGAATGCTAGCTGAAGTCGTAGAGCTGTCATGAGTCTTTGTTCCTGACATACTCGGATCCGATTTATTGAGTTTCGGCTTGTAGAGGAATTTCGGTTTTTGTTTTTTATGCATGACACCAAGCTTGGCGGTCTTATCTGTTATAAAACCTTCATCATCCATTGTTACCTGTTTCGGATTGGTAGTAGTGTTCTTGGGACAGCTATGATCATCATGACCAAATATGCAACATAAAGAACACCGTTGAGGCTTCCATTCATATTCCACTCTGATTTTCTCTGTTACATATCCATCCTGGTCTAATTTCGGAATAGCGACTACAATATGCTCCTTCAGCTCATTATCTGCATTTATTTCAATCATCGCTCTTGCAAAACTACTTCGCCCCCTGTTTTTTGCACACATGTCTGCCGTGTAACTGTCCAATCTCTTTGGCACACCAAGCTTTGACGCTAACAAGCTCAACCCATCATCCGTATATATTGCAATAGGGACATATGAAGTTTAATCCACACCGGGACTGATTTAATACCTCCTTTCTTTAATGTCGCCGATGGAAACCATATGTTTAGGAACAATGGAACTTTTCAAATTAACCACGGCCCTCCCTCAAGAACTTTAGCCATACCTTCCTTAGTATCAAATTTGAAGAAGAAAAACCCATCGGAGTTCATCATCAACTTAACAAATCCAAACCTGGACCAAACGTTCTTTGCATAGTATTCTACTACAGGGAATGGCAATCTATTACCCAAAAAGTAACCATAAAGGACATTTTCAAACTTTTCTTGAACCTTTTTCACAACCTCTCGTGGTATAACCACATCAGCCTCCTGACTTCTTTCCACCGAGTTCAATTGCATGAAATTTACTGTCACACCCCGACCACGCGGAACGAACAAACGTGGCGGAAACGTCGGGGAGTGTTGTAACAGAATTAATTGTTTCAAATCCATGGCAATTGAAGCTTCGTTTTATTAATCAAATATGAAAGATTACATTGTTTTAAACAAGAACTAAAGAGTACATAACATAAAGTAACTAGTTCTTGTCTCGTTTTAAGTCACTAAGGCACAGGTCCGCCTAAGTATGTCTTGATAAATCCTATGCATCATCTCCTGAAAACACATGTGAAAATAGGTACGTCAGCATAAAAATGCCTGTGAGATACATAGGTTTTGTGAAAACAGAATTCATGACTTATGTTTGGGAAAATGTTTAGTCATGAACCTTGTAATTTGCTTTGTCTTGTAAATCATTTGAAAAACAATAAGATCAGATGATATGTATAAATAAGAGAATAATGTATGGTTAAATGAATAACCATGTAAAATGAGTTTGTATAAGATAAGTTGTTTGTAAAACAATGTCTTGTGAAAAGTATGTTATTTGTATAATATGTTAAATGTCTCAAATTTAAATGATTCAAATAACGCTACGATATGTAATACCATACAAACACTTATATATAGGAAGTACCAGCGGCGTATCCACCATGCTTGTATCATATTACACACGCCTCGTTACTTAAATCACCTACCCAAACCAAACCATCAAGATGTAATGTTTAACAATTGTAGAAATGTTTATGTATGGTCAAATACGGTTCACACGGTTCACAGATACAAACGGTTCACAGACACAAACGGTTCATAGATACAAACGGTTCACAGATACAAACGGTTCATTGATACAAACGGTTCACAGATACAAACGGTTCACAGATACAAACGGTTCACATAGTCAAATAGTTATAAACGGTTCAAAATGTAATATAATGTGTTCATATGCTGGATGAGTATATGCAACAAATTGTAATGTAAAACAATGTACTAAGTATGCTAAGTTAACATACAAAGCAGAAAGTCATGTAAATCAATGTGCTAGCATGCTATCAGTCAACATACATAGCAGAAATGTATAGTAAAACATGTACTATAAATGTACTAATGAACATAGCAAGTATATGATGTGAAAACAGGAAAGCATGAAAGTAACAAGTAGGCACATGTGTTTCACCCCAAAACGTTTGGAAAACAGTAAAAGAGGGGTCTATGTACTCACTTGAGATTGCTCAGAAGTCCTAACATAACCACCAAGCAATGCTAGAGATCTCGGAATATCAAACGGCACCTAATATAGGTAACTACATTAATAAACCGGACCTAAATCGGAAGATCGGATAGAATGAGGGTTCGTAAACCAAACGAGTATGGGAACTCGTGTAATATGGTTTAACAAAGCCTTCATACTAAATGAAACTTAACCTAAGTGTTTGTGACCCATTACGACCCGTTTAGGTAGCTTATGCTACTTTAACGCGTCGTTCGCGTAAAACGCGTTCGGAACGCCTAACTAGTCCTATGACAAGTAAAATATGCCTTAACATGTCTAGTATGGTTGTCAAAAGTTATGTTACATATGTTTAAAACGAATTTTGGCATCAAAGGGGTATTTTGGTAATTTACCTAAGGCATATAAACTACCTATCATACAACTACTTAAACGAAGCGACCATAAGGTATAACCTAGGAAGGTTATTCCCTATATACTATGGTCACCTAATGTGTTTGGTCGGATCCTAAAGATCGACCAAATGGTTCGGGTTCGAAGGTATAAGCGATTTATTAGATCGCTTACCCTTACGACCCTAGACAACGTGGTAATCAGTAGGCATAGTCACAAGGGACTATAACCATCGTGATTACAATCATGTTGCGAAGTTCAAACGAACTTCGCATTGACCATACACTGGTCAACGCAGAAAGTCAAACAAAGTTTGACTTTCGGACTCGAAAAGCAATAAAAGAACGAAGGAATACTTACGAAGGGTCTCCGAATGCTAATCTAGATCAATATAGCTCAGGTATGAAACAAAGGTTTCAACTTAGAGCACAATTGATCAGATTCTAGTGAGAAATGAAGTGAAGTGAGTTGGGTATTTATAGTATTTCCCGAACCGTTAAGATCGTTTCTTGAATAACGTGATTTAATCTTGTGCATACATTTGTCAAAATGTTGAGGTAACTAAAAATGGCCTCTTAGGAGCTGAAAGGGCAAGTTAGAATGTGTGGATGTGGTTTAATCAGCTGAATTATGCTGACTAATCGATCTTATCTGTTCTGGGTGGCTGATGCGGCCCGCTTCAGGATCAGACAAAGCTCAGGCGGGCCGCCTGGAGCTTCTGATCAGAAAACAAGTTTCCATTTTGACAGTTTCAGTCCCTGTTGTGTTTTAAGCCCATTTCCGGTACTTCTAAGGCCCGTAAAGCCAACTTTAAGGCCCTAAAATGATGCCTAAACATTGTGGACATGAAACATGCTCAAAAATATGTCAGATGTTGGTTCGTTTGGCCGTACGAACGCGATGTTCGCTTAATTACAACGGAATGCGCATAAGCGCGAAAAACGATCCAAAATGCGTGACGAATGGATTTTTCTTATGCCAAACACTAAAATAAAATATTTTAGTGCTTACATAAATTTTTGGATGTCCGGATGTATTCAGAACGTAAGTTATGCGCGAAAATGCAAACTTGTGCACTTTTTGACACTTTTAGTCCCTGAATGACCCAAAAGTATATTTTAGCACACCGAACCCCTCATAGCCTATTTCTAAGCTTTGTAAAGGATATTTAAGGTGTGTTTAACTTATGGTCATGTTCCGAAATGTTCGTTACAGTTCAAATTGGCATACTTTCGCAGTTTGTCAAGTTTAGTCCCTGTAAGCGAATAAACTAGATTTTGCCATACCAAAGCCTTCAAAACTTATTTCTAAGTTATGTAAAGGTTACTTAAGGTATGTTAAGCCTATTTCACTATTCTGGAGTGTTCGTTGCATTAAACTGGTTATATTTATGCATCAGTGCGCGTATAACCCTCCAGAAAGCGATTTAAAGCTTAAAATCGAACAAGAGTTGATATGTGTAAACGATACACATATTTTTACAAATCCCAAGTATGAAATACAATATTTCATTGGTTTGGCATTTGTTTGATGGTTGAAGTGACACAGGTGTCACAGTCTCCCCTACTTTAGGAAATTTCGTCCCAGAATTTATTCGTAGGAGTCTATTTGTGACTTTGTGTCAAATAATCACCAGAGATATGTAAGGCATAATCCTGCCATTTCCTTAACGGACATTCTTCAGAACGAAAATGAAAAGACGGAGTCATTTTCCTCAATGAGTATTCTTCAGAAGCGGAAATGAAGGAATAAACAAATGGGGATTCATTTCCTCAACGGAAAATCTTCAGAAACTTAAAATGAACTTACGGAGTCATTTTCAACGGGTGCTTCATCAGAAATGGAAATGAAAAGGAGAAACAAACGGATATTCATTTCCTCAACGGACAAATCTTCAGAAACGAAAATGAACAAACGGAGTCATTTTCAACGGGTGCTTCCTCAGAAATGGAAATGAAAATGATAGACAAACGGATATCCATTTCCTCAACGGACAATCTTCAGAAACGAAAATGAACAAACGGCGTCATTTTCAACGGGTGCTTCCTCAGAAACGGAAATGAAAATGATAGACAAACGGATATTCATTTCCTCAACGGACAATCTTCAGAAACGAAAATGAACAAACGGAGTCATTTTCAACGGGTGCTTCCTCAGAAACGGAAATGAAAATGATAGACAAACGGATATTCATTTCCTCAACGGACAATCTTCAGAAACGAAAAATGAACAAACGGAGTCATTTCAACGGGTGCTTCCTCAGAAATGGAAATGAATAGAGTTAACTTCTAGGCACATGACAAAACTCGCTGTGGTTTCTGTGCACTAAATTCCATAATTATGTATGCATCCATAATTACGTAATTCCTTGCACAGTCCGCACAGTTTGTCTTGTAATGTTCATAAGCACATAATATCATAGTTGTTTAACTTGGTTATTAATTTGTTATAGATTGAGAACGGATATGGAAACCAGTCGATGGACTTCAATGTCCTCTGGGATCTATCTGAAGAGATAGGAAGATCTCCCAAAAATTCGATTTTGTTTTCAAGGAAACGTAATTGTCGAATTAAGGAACACAACAATTTTAGGATTCACGGAAATACCCTTAGGTACCCTATTAAGGATTTATAGTGGTACTTTGGGTATTCGTCCAGTGTTGTAACTTGCGCCTTGTACTTCGTTTCCTTAGAAGGAAACGGGTACTTAGGAATTTCGTGGAAAATGCAAGAGATCATAAAGTGGAAGAAAGTTTGGGGGTAGTCTGTCCTCCAAGGAATACGGTTCCTTGATTGTCGGTATTGTAAGAGATATTTTGTTTATACATACAACCACATAAATACATTGTAATGTAAATAATAGATTTATTTATAAACAATGATAACAACTGTTTCATGGACCTTGACAACAAAAGAAAATAATACATAAGACGTGATTATTTCTAAACGATGTTGTCGGTCAGATGCTCATCCCTGTGCTGGATTTGCATTAGCAAGCTTTGGGCAATTTCTTCGGAAATGACCCATCTCGCCACAGTTGAAGCAAGAACCTGGTAGAAAACAACCTTGAGCAGGATTGTTGCCAGCTTGGTTTGGTGCAACTGCAGCTGGGCAAACTCTTGCTGTATGGCCTATAAGTCCGCAAGTTTGGCATTTGCGGCACTTTACATTGGCATGATGATGGAGGCTACATTGGTTGCACAAGGGTGCAGTTCCATTGTATGGCTTCCTAGTAGGGGGTTGAGCTGGTTGGTTGGGGACGGCTTGATCATTGTGAGTAACCATGGCGAAGTTCTGAGAAGCCTTTCGCTTCTTTGACTTCTTAGGGGATCCAGTCTGTTCATCCATGGTCTTTGATTCCTCGATTGGGTTCGATTCCTCGATCGGTTTCTTGTCACCCTTTCGGAAAAGCTTACCTTTCCTGATCTTTGATTCAGTCAAGGTTGCAGATAGCTCAATGGCATGTCTAACTGTAGTAGGGTTGCTGCCAGCCACAATGTCTTGTATTGAGTCTGGGAGGCCATCAATGTACTTTTTGATTGCCTTATCCAAAGGCGTGACCATGTTTGGGCATAACATACTTAACTCCTCATAACGATCCGTGTAGGCTCGATGCTCACCGCTGTCTTGCGCAAGAATGTCAAATTCCCTTTCCAAGGCCCTGATCTCGTGACGAGGACATAATTCCTTCATCATAAGGGCCCTAAGTTCACCCATGTCTGTGCTAGAGCAACTTCTGCACCACGATCTCTCATAACCCCGTTCCACCACGTAAGGGCCCTCTTCTGGAACACACTCGAAGCAAACTCGACCTTGCGATTGTCAGGACACTGCACGTGGCGGAAAGTATTCTCAATGCTCTCGAACCATTGAAGAAGCCCAGTCGCTCCCTCAGAACCACTAAACTTGAGTGGTTTAGCCGAGTTAAAACTCTTGAAATTGCATGGACCATTGTTGTTGTTGTTGGCTTGGTTCCATTGAGCAAAGAGGTTTGGGAATTGAGCAGCCATTTGCTGCGCAATGATTTCTGCCAGCTCAGCAGTCGCTATCTGGTTCTCGCGTCGAGGAGGCATTCTAAAAGAGGAAACATGAAAGGAAACGAGTGAGAGTATTAGACGAAAAGAATGAGATGAAACAAATCCGATGAAAGCAAGGATAGTGGTCATTTGTTTGTTACCACAAGGTAAACAAACGACACACAGTGACTAATCAAAGTAAATGGGTCAAAAATAATGTATCGCGAAGACATGCTCGCCTATAAGTGAACACTCATCCCAAGAATTCCCAGGTAAGCACAACTGGTCTCGCGTCTGATGAGATGTATACGAAGTGCTTGCCTAGACAGAAAACCCAGAATACAGGCATTCACCCTTCCAGTTTGCACGTGTTCACATTATTTAAAACCCAAAACCTTGACGAGATTTTGAAAACTCAAAGGGGTTCAAAACCATATAACAGAGGGTTCAAAACCTTACAATAGAGGGTTCAAAACCTAGTAATCAATCATCCTAGAACAGATGATTAGTTTTCAAAGCGGTTTTGAAATTTATGTTCTTGTTGTGGTCGTCGCCTAAGGATAGGTGACGGTATTGTTTTATGACTAAACGCAAGTAAACTCGCGTTAGGGTCCTAAGAAGGTTATAGACTAGGTCAAAGTATTACTAATAACCTAATTCCCTATAACCATTGGCTCTGATACCAACTTTTCTGTCACACCCCGACCACGCGGAACAACCAAACGTGGCGGAAACGTCGGGGAGTGTTGTAACCGAATTAATTGTTTCAAATCCATGGCAATTGAAGCTTCGTTTTATTAATCAAATATGAAAGATTACGGTCAAAGTATTACTAATAACCTAATTCCCTATAACCATTGGCTCTGATACCAACTTTTCTGTCACACCCCGACCACGCGGAACAACCAAACGTGGCGGAAACGTCGGGGAGTGTTGTAACCGAATTAATTGTTTCAAATCCATGGCAATTGAAGCTTCGTTTTATTAATCAAATATGAAAGATTACATTGTTTTAAACAAGAACCAAAGAGTACATAACATAAAGTAACTAGTTCTTGTCTCGTTTTAAGTCACTAAGGCACAAGTCCGCCTAAGTATGTCTTGATAAATCCTATGCATCATCTCCTGAAAACACATGTGAAAATAGGTACGTCAGCATAAAAATGCTTGTGAGATACATAGGTTTTGTGAAAACAGAATTCATGACTTATGTTTGGGAAAATGTTTAGTCATGAACCTTGTAATTTGCTTTGTCTTGTAAATCATTTGAAAAACAATAAGATCAGATGATATGTATAAATAAGAGAATAATGTATGGTTAAATGAATAACCATGTAAAATGAGTTTGTATAAGATAAGTTGTTTGTAAAACAATGTCTTGTGAAAAGTATGTTATTTGTATAATATGTTATATGTCTCAAATTTAAATGATTCAAATAACGCTACGATATGTAATACCATACAAACACTTATATATAGGAAGTACCAGCGGCGTATCCACCATGCTTGTATCATATTACACACGCCTCGTTACTTAAATCACTTACCCAAACCAAACCATCAAGATGTAATGTTTAACAATTGTAGAAATGTTTATGTATGGTCAAATACGGTTCACACGGTTCACAGATACAAACGGTTCACAGACACAAACGGTTCATAGATACAAACGGTTCACAGATACAAACGGTTCATTGATACAAACGGTTCACAGATACAAACGGTTCACATAGTCAAATAGTTATAAACGGTTCAAAATGTAATATAATGTGTTCATATGCTGGATGAGTATATGCAACAAATTGTAATGTAAAACAATGTACTAAGTATGCTAAGTTAACATACAAAGCAGAAAGTCATGTAAATCAATGTGCTAGCATGCTATCAGTCAACATACATAGCAGAAATGTATAGTAAAACATGTACTATAAATGTACTAATGAACATAGCAAGTATATGATGTGAAAACAGGAAAGCATGAAAGTAACAAGTAGGCACATGTGTTTCACCCCAAAACGTTTGGAAAACAGTAAAAGAGGGGTCTATGTACTCACTTGAGATTGCTCAGAAGTCCTAACATAACCACCAAGCAATGCTAGAGATCTCGGAATATCAAACGGCACCTAATATAGGTAACTACATTAATAAACCGGACCTAAATCGGAAGATCGGATAGAATGAGGGTTCGTAAACCAAACGAGTATGGGAACTCGTGTAATATGGTTTAACAAAGCCTTCATACTAAATGAAACTTAACCTAAGTGTTTGTGACCCATTACGACCCGTTTAGGTAGCTTATGCTACTTTAACGCGTCGTTCGCGTAAAACGCGTTCGGAACGCCTAACTAGTCCTATGACAAGTAAAATATGCCTTAACATGTCTAGTATGGTTGTCAAATCAGTTTAGATGTCAAAAGTTATGTTACATATGTTTAAAACGAATTTTGGCATCAAAGGGGTATTTTGGTAATTTACCTAAGGCATATAAACTACCTATCATACAACTACTTAAACGAAGCGACCATAAGGTATAACCTAGGAAGGTTATTCCCTATATACTATGGTCACCTAATGTGTTTGGTCGGATCCTAAAGATCGACCAAATGGTTCGGGTTCGAAGGTATAAGCGATTTATTAGATCGCTTACCCTTACGACCCTAGACAACGTGGTAATCAGTAGGCATAGTCACAAGGGACTATAACCATCGTGATTACAATCACGTTGCGAAGTTCAAACGAACTTCGCATTGACCATACACTGGTCAACGCAGAAAGTCAAACAAAGTTTGACTTTCGGACTCGAAAAGCAATAAAAGAACGAAGGAATACTTACGAAGGGTCCCCGAATGCTAATCTAGATCAATATAGCTCAGGTATGAAACAAAGGTTTCAACTTAGAGCACAATTGATCAGATTCTAGTGAGAAATGAAGTGAAGTGAGTTGGGTATTTATAGTATTTCCCGAACCGTTAAGATCGTTTCTTGAATAACGTGATTTAATCTTGTGCGTACATTTGTCAAAATGTTGTGGTAACTAAAAATGGCCTCTTATGAGCTGAAAGGGCAAGTTAGAATGTGTGGATGTGGTTTAATCAGCTGAATTATGCTGACTAATCGATCTTATCTGTTCTGGGAGGCTGATGCGGCCCGCTTCAGGATCAGACAAAGCTCAGGCGGACCGCCTGGAGCTTCTGATCAGAAAACAAGTTTCCATTTTGACAGTTTCAGTCCCTGTTGTGTTTTAAGCCCATTTCCGGTACTTCTAAGGCCCGTAAAGCCAACTTTAAGGCCCTAAAATGATGCCTAAACATTGTGAACATGAAACATGCTCAAAAATATGTCGGATGTTGGTTCGTTTGGCCGTACGAACGCGATGTTCGCTTAATTACGACGGAATGCGCATAAGCGCGAAAAACGATCCAAAATGCGTGACGAATGGATTTTTCTTATGCCAAACACTAAAATAAAATATTTTAGTGCTTACATAAATTTTTGGATGTCCAGATGTATTCAGAACGTAAGTTATGCGCGAAAATGCAAACTTGTGCACTTTTTGACACTTTTAGTCCCTGAATGACCCAAAAGTATATTTTAGCACACCGAACCCCTCATAGCCTATTTCTAAGCTATGTAAAGGATATTTAAGGTGTGTTTAACTTATGGTCATGTTCCGAAATGTTCGTTACAGTTCAAATTGGCATACTTTCGCAGTTTGTCAAGTTTAGTCCCTGTATGCGAATAAACTAGATTTTGCCATACCAAAGCCTTCAAAACTTATTTCTAAGTTATGTAAAGGTTACTTAAGGTATGTTAAGCCTATTTCACTATTCCGGAGTGTTCGTTGCATTAAACTGGTTATATTTACGCATCAGTGCGCGTATAACCCTCCAGAAAGCGATTTAAAGCTTGAAATCGAACAAGAGTTGATATGTGTAAACGATACACATATTTTTACAAATCCCAAGTATGAAATACAATATTTCATTGGTTTGGCATTTGTTTGATGGTTGAAGTGACACAGGTGTCACATTTACTTCCCTTTTGTTCACCATTTTCTTCATAGCCATCTCCGCATAAGACAACGGGTTCGTATTCAGATCCTTATTCAAATCAGCTTCAACGTTTCCAGCACTCGATATCGGTTGGTCTTGAACTTCAGTTTTCTTGAGTGTTACCGGCTTTGTTATCTTAGTGAGTTCATCGATGACATTGATCTTTCTGATTTCAGATTGTGACGTATTAATGGTTCCCCGACGCGGCATGTCACACCCCGACCACGTAGAACATACAAAACGTGGCGGAAACGTCGGGGAGTGTTGTAACAGAATTAATTGTTTCAAATCCATGGCAATTAAAGTTTCGTTTTATTAATCAAACAAGAGAGTTACATTGTTTTAAACAAGAAACAAAGAGTATATAACAAAAATTAACTAGTTCTTGTCTTGTTTTAAGTCACTAAGGCACAGGTCCGCCTAAGTATGTCTTGATAAGTCCTATGCATCATCTCCTGAAAACACATGTGAAAATAGGTACGTCAGCATAAAAATGCCTGTGAGATACATAGGTTTTGTGAAAACAGAATTCATGACTTATGTTTGAGAAAAATGTTTAGTCATGAACCTTGTAATTTGCTTTGTCTTGTAAATAATTTGAAAAACGATAAGATTAGATGATATGTATAAATAAGAGAATAATGTATGGTTAAATGAATAACCATGTAAAATGAGTTTGTATAAGATAAGTTATTTGTAAATCAATGTCTTGTGAAAAGTATGTTATTTGTTTACAATGTTATATGTCTCAAATTGAAATGATTCAAATAACGCTACAATATGTGATACCATACAAACACTTATATATAGGAAGTACCAGCGGCGTATCCACCATGCTTGTATCATATTACACACGCCTCGTTACTTAAATCACTTACTCAAACCAAACCACCAAGATGTAATGTTTAACAATTGTAGAAATGTTTATGTACAGTCAAATGTCTATTGTCAAATGTAAATCATGTCAACAGATACAAATGGTTCACACGGTTCAACAGTTACAAACGGTTCACACAGTTCAACAGTTACAAACAGTTCATATAATGAAATGGTTATGACGGTTTACATAGTCAAATGGTTAAAACGGTTCAAAATGTAGTATAATGTGTTCATATGCTGGATGAGCATATGCAACAGAAATGCAATGTAAAACAATGTACTAAGTATGCACACAATGGACATACATAGCATGAAATGTAATGTAGAACGATGTACTAAGTACGCATACAATGGGCATACATAGCATGAAATGTAATGTAGAACGATGTACTAAGTACGCACACAATGGGCATACATAGCATGAAATGTAATGTAGAACGATGTACTAAGTACGCACACAATGGGCATACATAGCAGGTAATGTAAAACGATGTACTAAGTACGCACACAATGGGCATACATAGCATGTAATGTAATGTAATGAAATCATGTACTATAATGTACTAACGAACATAGCAGGTATATGATGTGAAAACATGGAAAGCATGAAAGTAACAAGTAGGCACATGTGTTTCACCCCAAAATGTTTGGAAAACAGTAAAAGAGGGGTTCTATGTACTCACTTGAGATTGCTCAGAAGTCCTAAGATAACCACCAAGCAATGCTAGAGATCACGGATATCAAACGGCACCTAATATAGGTAACTTTGTTAATAAACCGGACTTATATCGGTGGATCGGATAGAATGAGGGTTCGTAAACCAAACGAGTATGGAGACTCGTGTAATATGGATTAACAAAGTCTACATACTAAATGAAACCTAACATAAGTGTTTACGACCCATTACGACCCGTTTAGGTAGCTTATGCTACTTTAACGCGTCGTTCGCGTGAAACGCGTTCGGACCGCCTAACTAGTCCTATGACAAATAACATATGCCTTAACATGTCTAATATTGTTGTCAAATCAGTTTAGATGTCAAAAGTTATGTTACATATGTTTAAAATGAATTTTGGCATCAAAGGGGTATTTTGGTAATTTACCTAAGGTATATAAACTACTTATCATACAACTACTTAAACGAAGCGACCATAAGGTATAACCTCAGAAGGTTATGCCCTATATACTATGGTCACCTAATGTGTTTGTTCGGATCCTAATGATCGACCAATGGGTCGGGTTCGAAGGTATAAGCGATTTATCAGATCGCTTACCCTTACGACCCTTAGACTACGTGGTAATCAGTAGGCATAGTCCCAAGGGACTATAACCATCGTGATTACAATCACGTTGCGAAGTTCAAATGAACTTCGCATTGACCATAAACTGGTCAACGCAGAAAGTCAAACAAAGTTTGACTTTCGGACTCGAAAAACAATAAAAGAACGAAGGAATACTTACGAAGGGTCCCCGAATGCTAATCTAGATCAAAATAACTCAGGTATGAAACAATGGTTCCAACTTAGAGTCTTTTAGATCAGATTCTAGTGAGTTTGAAGCAAATGGGGGTGGGGTATTTATAGTATTTCCCGAACCGTTAAGATCGTTTCTTGAATAACGTGATCGAATCTCGTGCGTACACTTGTTGGAAAGTTGTGGTGGCTAAAAAAATGACCCCTAATGAGCTGAAAGGGCAAGTGTGGGTTTGTGGTTGTGAGTTAAACAGCTGTGATCAGCTGACTAATCGATCTTATCTGTTCTGGGACCCTGACGCGGGCCGCGTAACGATGTACACAAACCTTACGCGGGCCGCATGGCCATGTCTGATCAGAACCAAGTTTGTTAAATGACAGTTTCAGTCCCTGCACGTGTTTAAGGTCATTTCCGACACTTCTAAGGCCCGTAAAGCCAACTTTAAGGCCCTAAAATGATGCCTAAACATTGTGGACATGAAACATGCTCAAAAATATGTCGGATGTTGGTTCGTTTGGTCGTACGAACACGATGTTCGCTTAATTACGATGGAATGCGCACAAGCGCGAAAAAGGATCCAAATGGCGCGACGAATGGATTTTTCTTATGCAAACACTAAAATAAAATATTTTAGTGCTTAAATAAATTTTTGGATGTCTGGATGTATTCAGAACGAGAGTTATGCGCAAAAGTGCAAACTTGTGCACTTTTTGACGCTTTTAGTCCCTGAATGACCCAAAAGTTTATTTTAGCATACCGAACCCCTCAAAGCCTATTTCTAAGTTATGTAAAGGTTATTTAAGGTATGTTAAGTCTATTTCACTATTCCGGAGTGTTTGTTGCATTAAACTGGTTATATTTACGCATCAGTGCGCGTATAACCTTCCAGAAAGCGATTTAGAGCTTGAAATCGAACAAGAGTTGATATGTGCAAAAGATACACATATTTATACACGTCCAAAGTATGAAATACAATATTTCATTGGTTTGGTATTTGTTTGATGGTCGCAGTGACACAGGTGTCACAGTCTCCCCTACTTAAGGAAATTTCGTCCCGAAATTTATTCGTAGAAGTCTGTCTGTGACTTTGTGTTAAATAGCCATCAAAGATATGTAAAGAATAATTTTGTTTTTTTCCTCAACGGATATTTTTCAGAAGCGAAAATGAACGAACGGAGTCATTTTCTTCAACGGGTTCTTCAGAAATGGAAAATAAAGGATTTTTAACTAAACGGATATACATTTCCCTCAACGGATATTCTTCAGAAGTGAAAACGAATGGATGATTCATTCTTCCTCAACGGGTCCTTTGTCAGAAACGGGAATGAAGGAATAATCCACGGATATTCATTTCTCTCAATGGATATTCTTCAGAACGAAAATGAACAAACGGGGTCATTTTCCTCAACGGTTATTCTTCAGAATTTGAAATGAAGGAATAATCAACGGATATTCATTTCCTCAACGGATAATCTTCAGAAACGAAAATGAACTAACGGAGTCATTTTCAACGGTTGCTTCCTCAGAATTTGAAATGAAGGAATAATCAACGGATATTCATTTCCTCAACGGATAATCTTCAGAAACGAAAATGAACTAACGGAGTCATTTTCAACGGTTGCTTCCTCAGAGTTGGAAATGAAGGATTTAACAACGGATATTCATTTCCTCAACGGATAATCTTCAGAAACGAAAATGAACTAACGGAGTCATTTTCAACGGTTGCTTCCTCAGAGTTGGAAATGAAGGATAAACGGATATTCATTTCCTCAACGGATATTCCTCAGAAGTGAAAAATGAATAGCTAGTTCATTTTTCCTCAACGGATGCTTCATCAGAATTGGAAATGAATAGGGTTAACTCTAGATGCATGATAGAACTCGCTGTGATTTTTGTGCACTAAATTCCATAATTATGTATGCATCCATAATTACGTAATTCCTTGCACAGTCCGCACAGTTCGTTTTGTAATGTTGTGGGGAAGGATATCAAACTTGTGATGTCGGTGACTAGACTACCATAGGGTCCTTTTAAATAGATCAACAGAGGATCTTCTTAATTAGGCCACCAAGGAGTCCTTTCAACTATATCATCCAGTTTAACTAGACCACTCAAGGGGTCTAGTTATGAAGCAGTACTTTATAATCCAAGGGACTTATCTACAACGTAGAAGTCCATTAAGGATTTTAGATAGTGTCTTTTGGGTATCCTACCATGAATCTCTTGTACAAGGATATGTAAGATTCTACGAGGATTTGAATAACATAATCTGGATCACACGACACATAAAAGGGAACACATAAGCACATAACCACATAATTGTTTAATTGTTATTATCTTGTTATTGATTGCTATTAACTTGGCGCCTCGTTCTTCGTTTCTCTTGGAAGAAACGGGTACTTAGGATTTTCGTGGAAAACGCAAGAGATCATACAATGGAAGAAACTTGGGGGTAGTCTGTTCTTCAAGGAATACGGTTCCTTGATTGTTGGTATTGTAGAGGATATGTTTATACATGCAGTCACATAAACATATTGAAATGTAAATAAAAGATTTATTTATAAACAACCATAATAATAACAACTGTTTCATGGATCGTGACAACAAAAGAAAATAATACACAAGGCTCGATTATTTTCTAAACAGCGTTATCTTCTGTCGGTCAGATACTCATCCCTGCGCTGGATTTGCATTAGCAAGCTTTGGGCAATTTCTTCGGAAATGACCCATCTCGCCACAGTTGTAGCAAGACCCCGGTGGGAAGCGAGCTTGAGCAGGATTGTTGCCAGCTTGATTTGGTGCAGCTGCGGTTGGGTAAACCCTCCGCTGTATGACCTATAAGTCCGCAAACTTGGCATGTGCGGCACTTCACACCAGCATGATGATGTAGGCCACATTGGTTGCACAAGGGTGCAGTTCCATTGTATGGCTTCCTAGCAGGGGGTTGAGCTGGTTGGTTGGGGACGACTTGATCATTGTGAGTAACCATGGTGAAGTTCTGAGAAGCCTTCCGCTTCTTTGACCTCTTAGGGGATCCAGTCTGTTCATCCATGGTCTTTGATTCCTCGATTGGGTTCGATTCCTCGACCGGTTTCTTGTCACCTTTTCGGAAAAGTTTACCTTCCCTGATCTTTGATTCAGTCAAGGTTGCAGATAGCTCAATGGCCTGTCTAATTGTAGTAGGGTTGCTACCTGTCACAATGTCTTGTATTGAGTCAGGGAGGCCATCAATGTACTTTTCGATTGCCTTATCCAAAGGCGTGACCATGTTTGGGCATAACAGACTTAACTCCTCATAATGGTCCGTGTAGGCTCGATGCTCACCGCTGTCTTGATCAAGATTGTCGAATTCCCTTTCCAAGGCCCTGATCTCATGACGAGGACAGAATTCCTTCATCATAAGGGCCATGAGTTCAGCCCATGTCTGTGCTAGAGCAACTTCTGCACCACGGTCTCTCATAACCCCGTTCCACCATGTAAGGGCCCTCTTCTGAAACACACTCGAAGAAAACTCGACCTTGCGATTGTCAGGACACTGCACGTGGCGGAAAGTATTCTCAATGCTCTCGAACCATTGAAGAAGCCCAGTCGCTCCCTCAGAACCACTAAACTTGAGTGGTTTAGCTAAGTTAAAACTCTTGAAATTGCATGGACCATTGTTGTTGTTGTTGGCTTGGTTCCATTGAGCAAAGAGATTTGGGAATTGAGCAGCCATTTGCTGCGCAATAATTTCTGCCAGTTCGGCAGTCGCTATCTGGTTTTCGTGTCGAGGAGGCATTCTAAAAGAGGAAAATGAAAGGAAACGAGTGAGAGTATTAGACGAAAAGAATGAGATGAAACAAATCTGATGAAAGCAAGGATAGTGGTCATTTGTTTGTTACTACAAAGCAACAAACGACCCCGGTGACTAATCAAAGTAAATGGATCAAAAATAATGTATCGCGAAGACATCCTCGCCTATAAGTGAACACTCATCCCAAGAATTCCCAGGTAAGCACAACTGGTCTCGCGTCTGAAGGAGATATATACGAAGTGCTTGCCTAGACAGAAAACCTAGAATACAGGCATTCACCCTTCCAGTTTGCACGTGTTCACATTATTTAAAACCCAAAACCTTGACGAGATTTTGAAAACTCAAAGGGGTTCAAAACCTTATAACAGAGGGTTCAAAACCTTACAATAGAGGGTTCAAAACCTAGTAATCAATCATCCTAGAACAGATGATTAGTTTTCAAAGCGGTTTTGAAATTTATGTTCTTGTTGTGGTCGTCGCCTAAGGATAGGTGACGGTATTGTTTTATGACTAAACGCAAGTAAACTCGCGTTAGGGTCCTAGAAAGGTTATAGACTAGGTCAAAGCATTACTAATAACCTAATTCCCTATAAGCATTGGCTCTGATACCAACTTTTCTGTCACACCCCGACCACGTAGAACATACAAAACGTGGTGGAAACGTCGGGGAGTGTTGTAACAGAATTAATTGTTTCAAATCCATGGCAATTAAAGTTTCGTTTTATTAATCAAACAAGAGAGTTACATTGTTTTAAACAAGAAACAAAGAGTATATAACAAAAATTAACTAGTTCTTGTCTTGTTTTAAGTCACTAAGGCACAGGTCCGCCTAAGTATGTCTTGATAAGTCCTATGCATCATCTCCTGAAAACACATGTGAAAATAGGTACGTCAGCATAAAAATGCCTGTGAGATACATAGGTTTTGTGAAAACAGAATTCATGACTTATGTTTGAGAAAAATGTTTAGTCATGAACCTTGTAATTTGTTTTGTCTTGTAAATCATTTGAAAAACGATAAGATCAGATGATATGTATAAATAAGAGAATAATGTATGGTTAAATGAATAACCATGTAAAATGAGTTTGTATAAGATAAGTTATTTGTAAATCAATGTCTTGTGAAAAGCATGTTATTTGTTTACAATGTTATATGTCTCAAATTGAAATGATTCAAATAACGCTACAATATGTGATACCATACAAACACTTATATATAGGAAGTACCAGCGGCGTATCCACCATGCTTGTATCATATTACACACGCCTCGTTACTTAAATCACTTACTCAAACCAAACCACCAAGATGTAATGTTTAACAATTGTAGAAATGTTTATGTACAGTCAAATGTCTATTGTCAAATGTAAATCATGTCAACAGATACAAATGGTTCACACAGTTCAACAGTTACAAACGGTTCACACGGTTCAACAGTTACAAACGGTTCATATAATGAAATGGTTATGACGGTTTACATAGTCAAATGGTTACAACGGTTCAAAATGTAGTATAATGTGTTCATATGCTGGATGAGCATATGCAACAGAAATGTAATGTGAAACAATGTACTAAGTACGCACACAATGGGCATACATAGCATGAAATGTAATGTAAAACAATGTACTAAGTACGCACACAATGGGCATACATAGCATGAAATGTAATGTAAAACAATGTACTAAGTACAATGGGCATACATAGCATGTAATGTAATGAAATCATGTACTATAATGTACTAACGAACATAGCAGGTATATGATGTGAAAACATGGAGCTTCTGATCAGAAAACAAGTTTCCATTTTGACAGTTTCAGTCCCTGTTGTGTTTTAAGCCCATTTCCGGTACTTCTAAGGCCCGTAAAGCCAACTTTAAGGCCCTAAAATGATGCCTAAACATTGTGGACATGAAACATGCTCAAAAATATGTCGGATGTTGGTTCGTTTGGTCGTACGAACGCGATGTTCGCTTAATTACGACGGAATGCGCACAAGCGCGAAAAACGATCCAAATGACGCGACGAATGGATTTTTCTTATGCCAAACACTAAAATAAAATATTTTAGTGTTTACATAAATTTTTGGATGTCCGGATGTATTCAGAACAAGAGTTATGCGCAAAAGTGCAAACTTGTGCACTTTTTGACGCTTTTAGTCCCTAAATGACCTAAAAGTTTATTTTAGCATACCGAACCCCTCAAAGCCTATTTCTAAGTTATGTAAAGGTTATTTAAGGTATGTTAAGTCTATTTCACTATTCCGGAGGGTTTGTTGCATTAAACTGGTTATATTTACGCATCAGTGCGCGTATAACCTTCCAGAAAGCGATTTAGAGCTTGAAATCGAACAAGAGTTGATATGTGCAAAAGATACACATATTTATACACGTCCAAAGTATGAAATACAATATTTCATTGGTTTGGTATTTGTTTGATGGTCGCAGTGACGCAGGTGTCACACGGCATTAACCTTTTACCCTCAATGTCCACCACTTTACTCGCAATCCCCTTAATTGGTAAAGGGGGTTTCCCACGATCATCCTTGAAGTAATCATTTGATTTTTAATGTTCACCCATGACGGATTCAGCAAATCTCTCCTTTAACACAAAAGCCAAACTACCATGCAACAAGAACCAACGGAAACCAGTAGAAAGCAACCAAACAAAAAACCCTAGACTAGCGAAACCCTAACTTGTGATTCTAGCAAAATCATATAGTGTAATCAGTAAGTCAAGGTTTCTGCCTCACCAGAAGGACTGACAAACCAACAACACTATACAATATGTTCGAAATCAGAAAGTTACGGCGGCGATTGAAAACAAGAAAATCGAAAACCCTAGTTTTAGATCGATCACTATTTTGCTAACAAGTTCGTTATAGATCATTTGAAGAATCAAATCACTAAAAACAGACTGTTATACAAAGAGATCACGAAGAAATCACTAGGGTTGCATGAGGAAACAGGATCGCCTGGCTAGAGAGAGAAACACTAGGGTTTTTCATACGCGCTTGTGGGCGAGATGGAGGAAGATTTTATCCATTCGTAATGTTGTTCGGCCGTTCATTTGGAGAGTTATTCGGAGTGGAATGCAAACTAACGCTTGGAGCGATAACTGGTGTCATTTGAGTCCCCTCAGGTCTTTTATAATGCCGAGACACATTGCAAACGCGGGTTTCAATCTTCAATCTTCAATCTTCTGTAGCGGAGTTACTAGATGAGAATGGGCAATGGAAATGGCCCCAAGCATGGTATGATATATACCCAGTTCTAACTGGTTTAACAGTTGACCAGCCTAGTACTCAATTAGAGGATCGCACGGTTTGGAAGGATTTGGAGGGTAATGTCCAGCATTATAGTTCATTGGAAGTGTGGCATACCATACGGACGCGCGACACTCCTGTAAATTGGGCTAGCATGGTTTGGTTTAGTCAATGTATCCCGAGACAATCCTTTCATTTATGGCTGGTATAACCTGCCATTCGACCTATCCTTGGATGTTTAGATCCTTTTCTCGCGAACCAGCTCTCGTGCTTAACCTTGTCTTTTTTTCTCGCGCGACAGGTCAGCATGCTCAACCACCCGTGTGTACGTTCAAGACCTTTATGGACTGTCGACCCAGTACCTTCAATGGTACAGAAGGAGCTGTAGGCCTCCTCTACTGGTTCGAGAAGATCGAATTTGTCTTCGAAATGTGTGAATGCCCTGTTGCTAATAGGGTGAAGTTTGCTACGGGAACTCTTGAAGGTAGTGCGCTCACGTGGTGGAACGCACAGGTTCAAATGCTAGGGTTGGCAGCTGCTAATGCCACCCCATGGAACGACTTTAAGGATCTGATCAAGGAGGAGTATTGTCATCGTGATGACATTCATAAGCTAGAAGTGGAGTTCTACAATCTGAAAATGATGGGGTCCGAGATCGAGGCGTATACGAAGAGATCGAATGAACTAGCTGCTTTGTGTCCGACTATGGTGGACCCTCCCTGCAAACGTATCGAGCTTTACATCAAGGGTTTAGTGCCAGAGATTCAGAGTATGGTGACTTCGGCTAACCTTCCCACGATTCAGCAGGTCATACGACTATCCCACCGTCTCACTGATCAGGCAGTTTAGCAGAACAGACTGCCAAAGCGTATTAGTGCTACTACTTCTGATGCTCCTAGTGACAACAAGCGCAAATGGGATGGAAATTCAAGCAAGGGTTCAACTTCTATTCAGTCTCAGGCTCAGCAGCGAAGGACTGACGACTACAAGAGCCCTAGTCAACAATCCCCTGGTAATCAAGGTCAAGGAGGGTACAAGGGAAATCAACCTAAATGCAACCGTTGTAATTTGCACCACAGCGGGCCGTGTAGCAAGGGTCGCTGTCATAGATGCAACAAACCTGGGCATGCAGCGAAGGATTGCAGGAGCCCATACCCTGCGAATCAGAATCGTCAGCAGCAGCGTCAAGCTCCACAGAACCAGCAGCAGCAACAACAGCAGGGTAATAATAAAGGGTGTTTTCAATGTGGTGCTGAAGGCCACTTTAAGAGAAACTGCCCACAACTGAATCAGAACAGCAACAACAACCAGGAAAATGGGAACAACAATGGGGGTAACAACGATGGCAATGGTGCCAGGGGATGTGCTTTCGTGATTGGTCAGGGTGATGCTAGGAACGATCCCAACGTTGTGACGGGAAAGTTCCTACTGGATGATCTCTTTGTTTCTGTTTTATTCGATTCAGGTGCCGATACTAGTTATGTGTCCTTAAAAGTTAGTCAGATGCTTAAGCGTACCCCAATTCCCTTAAACACCAGGCATGTTGTAGAACTAGCTAATGGAAAAAGTCTTGAGGCCACACATATAGTTAAGGGTTGTAATCTCATTCTAGTTGATCAGGCCTTCTCTATCGATCTTATACCCATCGTTCTTGGTAGTTTCGACGTCGTCATTGGGATGGATTGGTTGTCTCAACATCAAGAGGAAATTCTTTGCAAGGAGAAGATTGTCTGCATCCCTCGTTCTGGTGAAGAACCTCTCGTTATCCGTGGTGACAAGAGTGGTGCTGTCATGGGCATCATCTCTTTTCTTAAGGCCCAGAAGTGTTTGCGAAAGGGCCACACTGCTATTCTAGCCATCGTTACTGATACCTCGACGAAAGAGAAGAAGATAGAAGACATTCCGATCGTACGCGACTTTCCTGAGGTATTCCCTGAGGAATTACCTGGTCTTCCGCCTCATCGTCATGTCGAATTTCAAATCGAGCTTGCTCCTGGAGCAGCGCCTATAGCTCGTGCACCTTATCGTTTAGCTCCGTCAGAACTGGAAGAACTGTATGCGCAATTGCAAGAGCTTTTGGACAAGGGTTTCATTCGTCCTAGCTCTTCGCCCTGGGGCGCTCCAGTCTTGTTTGTAAAGAAGAAAGATGGTACCTTTCGAATGTGTATAGACTATCGCGAACTCAACAAGGTGACCGTGAAGAATCGTTATCCTCTTCCTCGTATAGATGACATGTTCGACCAGTTGCAAGGGTCGAGCTTTTATTCTAAGAATGATATGAGATCGGGCTATCATCAGCTGAGAGTCCGAGACGAGGACATCTCAAAAACAACATTCAGGACTCGTTACGGACACTACGAGTTTCTGGTTATGCCTTTCGGGCTGACAAACGCACCTGCGGTCTTCATGGATCTTATGAACCGAGTGTGCAAACCCTACTTGAATAAGTTTGTTATTGTGTTTATCGATGACATCCTGATCTATTCCAAGAATCAGGAAGAGCACGAGCATCATCTGCGACTCATTTTGGAACTTCTTCGAACGGAACAGCTTTATGCTAAGTTTTCAAAATGTGACTTATGGCTTCGTGAAGTCCATTTCCTAGGCCACGTGGTGAATGAGGATGGGATTCATGTTGATCCATCCAAGGTTGACTCAATCAAGAATTGGCCTGCACATAGAACTCCAACCGAAATCCGTCAATTCTTGGGTTTGGTGGGTTACTACAGAAGGTTTATAAAAGATTTCTCGAAGATTGCGCAGCCTCTTACTGTTCTTACTTAGAAGGGTGTCACCTACCGTTGCGGTGACGCACAGGAAAACGCATTTCAGCAGCTGAAGTCGAAGCTTTGTAGCGCACCTATCCTCTCGTTACCTGAAGGCACAGACGATTTTGTGGTCTATCGCGACGCGTCAATCCTTGGACTTGGTTGTGTGTTGATGCAATGTGAGAAAGTCATTGCTTACGCATCACGCCAACTTAAAGTTCACGAGAAGAACTACACTACTCACGACTTGGAGTTGGGAGCAGTGGTGTTTGCTCTTAAGATATGGAGACATTACTTGTACGGTTCCAGGTGCACCATTTACACCGATCACAAGAGCCTCCAGCATATCTTCGATCAGAAGGAGTTGAACATGCGACAGCGTCGATGGGTCGAACTCCTCAATGACTATGAATGCGTAATCAAGTATCATCCAGGCAAGGCCAATGTGGTGGTTGACGCCCTCAGTCGTAAAGAAACCAAACCTAGGCGTGTACGTGCGTTACAGCTTACTATCCACTCTAGTCTTCCTGCCCAAATTCGTGATGCTCAGGTCGAAGCATTGAAAGAAGAAAACATCAGGGTTGAGTCCCTGCGGGGATCGAAAAAACGGTTAGAACAAAGGGAAGACAGTGCTTACTACTTGGCGGGGCGCATCTGGGTTCCATTTTATGGTAATTTACGTGAGCTTGTGATGGATGAAGCACACAAGTCTCGTTACTCAGTACATCCTGGTTCTGATAAGATGTACTGTCACTCCCCCAAAATACCACATGCGTAAACCCCCGCGAGGCGTGTGACGTACCAGGATCCAAGCCACCAATCACATTGAACTCTCAGATATTTTTAAATAAAACTTTCATTCAATAACATAAAGTGTTACAAACGTTACATATCATTCATTGTATACAGCGGAAGCATAACTCATTTGTTAAGTGTTTCATAAACCATGTGTACATAACCATTAATCTTGTGTTGCGATCCCATGTATCTCGACCCATGACCACTCCAGCATCCCAGACAGCAAGTCCCAGTGATATAAACCTATAGACCTGCAAGCATGTAGACAAGTGTGTCAGACGACGCTGGTGAGTTCAAAGTTTGTTAACGTGTTTAGATACTAGTTACCAGATTAAAACGTTTCACAGATGCATTGTTGCTAATCACACGCTTATCGCAGATGGCTCCAGATTATTTGCCCTAAACCCCATTGCCTCTATCAAAGCAATGGTCAAGATGGGGGTTATTAGTTCACTCCCGACCTCCTCGGTGCGGTGTGAGGGTGCCAAACCTAAGTAGCGCTACTAACTAATACCCCGTTGCCCTACAAGCAACAATCGGTAGGAGGGACTTGAGTGATAGATATTGACGTGTATTAACCAACAACCCTGGTTTAACATTCCAGTCAAACCCATTACCCAACATTTACTGAAAACCGATGCATATCCCCTGTTAGGATAGCTTTGTGAAATCCGCCTCACATCCCCTACAAGGATGTGGGTATTTGAAAACCGCCCCATATCCCCTACAAGGATATGGGTTTACGAAAATCCGTTTACAAGTTTTGTCTGTTTGATTTGTGACAACTCGAGTTTTCAAGGTCTTTCCTCGACACGTTATTTGTTTCACAACTGTGTCTGCATAACTTGTTTGCTTTGTAATTGTGCACGTTTGTTATATGTTTGAGATATTGTGTTATTGTTTGGTTATTGATGGAAATTTATTAACTGTTTGAGTTATGAACTGTTTGGATTATAAACCACGAAACATAGGACTTTCACCACACACCTCACTCGACGAAACCTAGGGGTTTCGTCGTGTCCATCAAGACAAAACATGGATGTTTCGTCGGCCCAGGTTACTCCGAAGCCCAGTAAGGGCCCAACACTTTTACGCACATATATAACGAAGTAGGGTTGCACGATGGCACATAGTTGATCGATTTACAAACCCTAGGCTCTCTTCTCTCCCTTGCACGCGACGGCAATCACCAACCCTCTCGAATTCTTGCTAGTTCATCTCGTAACCGGTTAGTGTATAGCTACCAATTGACTGATTCAACTTCCTATCATATTAGGTTGCATGATGCCATGGTAGAATGCTTTGATTGTTACTGTCCAATGATTGCTAGATAGGATTTCATGGTTTATGATGATCGATGACCTAAGGGACTGTAATTGGTTAGATCGTTTTGATGGTTATGTATGTCGAGATTCAATCATTTGATTAGAATGATACTTGTAAATGGTGGATCTGATAATCTGTTATGAGATGATTAAATGATGAATTTGTTAATAGTTAGGGTTGATGTTCTGTTGTTAATCTATTGGACTAGATCTGATGCTTGTGGTTGTATTCACTTATGTTCACTGCTCATGTTCTGTTTGATGCTTGTATATCATGTTATCCCTTGTTTATGAATGTTAAATGAATAGGTGTTACAGTTATGTATATGTCAATGATCTGGTAACATATAATTCGTGGCTAGGTTTGATGATTGATGATCAACTGTTAGATTTTATTAGGGTTTCTGGTGTATGCGGTTATCTGTTAATGCGACGAAACATGTGAAGTTTCGTCACCTTGCATGCCGACGAAACATGAGAAGTTTCGCCACTTCAATGTCGACGAAACACATGGAGTTTCATCACTCTCATGTCGACGAAACATGAGGGGTTTCGTCACCTTGGGGTTTCACCAGTAGGACTTAAGCTTGCAAACAGACTGTAGTTTAGAACACATAAGATAATGAATAATTGTGTTCAATAGTTACAATGATTATTCACATTAATACATACAAGCTTCCTAGTTTCCAACTAGTGTTGATATCAAGCACAGACAAACTTATGCAATCGGCCTCCACATTAAACACACCACATGCTATATTAACAGTTCTATTAGTTTGTTCTCAAGGGGTGTCCGACGAAAGTTCACATATGGCAAAACACTCTCATGTTTCGTCGAGAGCAGTCATGGCGAAACATTCACATGTTTCATCGAGACCAGTTATGGAGAAACACTTACATGTTTCGTCGAGACCAGTTATGGCGAAACACTTACATGTTTCGCCGAGGGCAGTTCCAATGCCGTGACAACAACAGTTCACAGATTACAGATCACAATTGGTTTCTAGTTTTTATTATGCAAACACTTAACAGATCGATCATTAAGAAATTCATAAACATTATTTTGATCCATCGTGTAAACCAATCTAGATTTAGGCATCGGCACAGATCGTATTCGTCTAAACATGTACAATATCCTAGATTATTGATCAATAATACAGGGTCATATATTCAGTCTCATGCCATAACAATTATCACACATTCAGCACAATCATAAATACTGAGTCTATTTTCAATCAATCATCGGTTCATCAAACATTATCAGGTACCTCATTACTGAATCAAAAATCAAGTTTCTTGCATAACCCTAACACCAATATTGAATCACATAATCATGTATAATCAAGAACGAGTGATAACAATCAAGACAAGTAGATAATTACTAACCGAGAGTCGTAGAGAAAGTATACGAGATTGAGGAAAAGAAATCAGAGAATGAGGCTCGTCGTCACAAGGTGCTGCCGTCGAAGTGTGCTCAGAAGGGAGTTTAGGGTTTTTGTTATTCTGATACATAAATACGCGTATAACCGAGTCCCAACTTAACTTGGGCCGAAAGCCCACATGACAACCAGTCCCTTCAGCGAAACCCCTTCAGGTCGATGAAACTCCTTCTTTGGTCGGGAGGTCGACGAAACTCCTTCATGTCACACCCCCAAAATCCACAAGTGGAGTATCACCGCTTGGAGGCGTGACATGACCAGGATCAAGCCACCAATCATATTGAACAAAGCATGTACGTAAATATAAAATCCAACACAATAAAATTGGTGTCCAATCAAAACATAGTTAAGTTGTAAGCGGAAGCAAAGTGTTGAAAACCAAAGCGTAAGTCTAAATGTTTCAAATGTTTAACATGGCACACCACTGTCCATGCCCCACAAGGATCACGTCTCCTCGTGCAAGCTCCATAAGTTGAGCTAGTCAACAACAAAGTTGAGCGAGTTCACAGTTGGTTGTTTAGTTTTAAAAGTTTGTTTGAAAACCATAAGTTGTTTCGTAAACCACGAGTTAACCAGTATCTTTGTTTCCCAAACCATATCCATAATCAGTGGGGGCTTCCCCATGTGAACCACTAGACCGTTACCATATTGACAACTGACGAAAGTAAGTTGTGCCCTAAGTCAATGTCTATCATCATTGACTGAGTGCCCAGATCCATTAGTACACGCCCGTCCTACCGGCACGGTGTGAGGCTTGTCTAACATTGACCCGCTATTAACTAATGACCCGCTCCCCATTGGCCCGGTGATTAAGTCGATATAAAAATGAGGGACTTAATGATAGAGTTTTGTCTAGTAAGTTTAAAGTTGTTGTCCTACCCAAGGAGGACGAAGGTATGTAATCTACCCAAGGAGAATACGCAGATTTAATATTGGCACCCTACCCATGGATGATGGAGGTACATATCCTACCCAAGGAGAATATGTAGGTTCCGTTTTAAATTCCTTAACCCATTCCCAACCACCGAGAATCCCATGCCTTATAAAGAGTGTGAACTCACCTCGGTTTGCTCGGTATGCTTATCTACTTGTGCACAAAGAATTCAGTCAAAGCCTATAGTATGCACGTATACACAATCAGTTTATGTTCATAATGACTCACATGCAATCTGACATCACAAAGTGTGCTTGGCAGTTAACATCATGTAACACGTAAACAGTTATTTCAAGTTCATACAATTCATGCTTCACATAATTGATTTCTCAGTCTATTCTAACATAGTTATCCATTAACAGACTTAACTGAGTTACTGTGATTGTTTCCCAACTTGACGAACATCCCTGTTCGTCGCGAACTCCCTTCGGCGAACACCCCCAGGCGACGAAATCCCTTGAACGACGAAATCTCAAAGGGTTTTCGTCGTGATTGAATGTTCGTCGGGACAGGGTTTTCTTCGGCACCAGATTTCGTCGGGTAAGGGTCTTCGACGGGATAAAGTATGATCACCATTTACAGTTACACAACCCAGAAACCCCAAGGATCATCTAACACTTACATATCACATAAACCCTAATTGCATTCTAACAGTTGATCCTCAATCATCAAACTTAGCCACGAATTATACTACAACAGTTCATCGACATATACAAAACAGTAATACATAATCATTCAACACCCAATTAATATAATCATCAAGCATTAAACTGAGCACGCACAGTGGCCTAAACAAATGCCTTCATAACATCAGATCTATTCTAAATGATTCATGACAAAAACATCAAACCTATCCATTTACCATTATATCATCAACCGATCACTTTTAACATACGAACCGTATCCGATAACCTAGTGATCTATAGTGAACAAACTCCTCATCCAACATGAATTCAAGCATTACTTAGTATCAAAGAATCACGATTTCAATTAAACATTTAATGATGATATCAAACAATCAACCATGTGCGGATTAAACACTAACCGAGATAGGAGAAATAATGGGTTGATCGGAACGAAGAGGTTTCAAAGACTTGCAGTTGCCGTCGCGCAGGAAATAGGGAGATAGAGACTCTAGGGTTTTCAAAATAACAACTCACGTAACTTACGTCCTTAAATACGTAAACTATACTGTGTTGGGCCCTTAATGGGCTTCGGCGAAAACCGGGCCGGTGAAATCCTAGATTTCGTCGTGAGGGATATGGCGAAATCCCTGGGTTTTCGTCAAACAGACTTGTGGCGAAATCCCTCCTTTGATTTCGTCATTTACATAAAAATATATATATAATAGCACATCACATATTTCACAAAGTCCATGTTTAACATTTAACCAATTAGCACTAAACAGTAATTTACAATCAAATAATGTGACAACTCGAGTTTCTGACTTTCACTTTCGTATTTATTGCACGTTGACTTTGACTGTTTGATTGTTTGCTTGGTTGTCTTTTAAGTGTATACACGGAATTATATGCGGAGATGTTTGTTTGATATGTCATGTATGATTAGACTATTTGGAACCCGACGAAACAGGATTTGTTTTGCCATAAGCACACTCGACGAAACAAGTTGTTTCGCCGAGCCCATGATTCGCCGAAGCCCAGTATGGGCCCAAACCTCAACGCGATTATATACTAGCCTAGGGTTACGTAACACATCTGTTATCAAATTTCAAACCCTAGAGATTCTATTCCCCTATTTCCTGTGCACCGACGGCAACTCCCGTCTCTCTCGAAGCCTCACGAACTTCATCACACACAACCGGTAAGTATACGGTTAATTGTTATCGTTGTTACCATGAATGGATTACCTATCTTGATTTTAGTGATTAAAGGTTTATTGCTTAGCATGTTTCGTATAGGATTCATGTTTTGGATTGTTAACGATGATCTTTGATTGATTGTTTGGTTATATGCGATCACGTGTTAACTGTGATTTTGATTTGTTTAGAATCGTAATACCAAGTGATGTATTGAATGTTATGTTGATATTAATTCCGATGGATATGTGATAGATCTGCATGTATTGAATGTTATGATTGATATTAATTCCGATGTATATGTGATATATGATAACCATGTTAAACCAACTAAAGTGAATCAAAGATGAAAGATCATCACATGGTTTTGTCAGAAACATGATTATGTGCACACGTTTTAAAGCTAGGGAACGTGGCTGATGTGATGATGATTGATATATTGTTTTAATAAATATAACATGTCATAAATTGGTCCAATCACCTCTTGAGGTGATTAAAATTGTCGGCCATTATTGATTTTTGATGATGAACAACTGATTTATTGGTAATCTTGGTCTCGCATGTTTTGGCAATATGTATGTTACATATCAACGACTGATTAAATGATTTTGTAGGGGATTAATCATATAACTGTTATATGCTTGGATTATTTCTAACCTACTGTTGTTGTTGTTGTTGTTGATGATACCCACGAAAACACAAGGTGTTTTCGTAACACCTTAGGCCCAAGTGTTTTCGGCCATAAAGGGATTTCGCCAAACAGTGAGTTCGGCCCAGACTTGTGTTTTCGGCCCAACTGTTTAATGGTTAAGTTATTTATTTTGATTAATTCTGTTATGTTGGCAAACGTAGTAGATATTGGTCAGTTAGTTGTTAACCCTATTAATGTTACAAACTCTGTTAAGCCATTAACCATGTTAATTATGTTAACCTTGTTACATAGGTTAACCCTGTTAGTTCTGAATTAACCATGTTATGACTTATTAACTATGCTAAGTCAGTAACTGTAATAAGCATACTATTGGATAATGTGCTAGAATAAACTGTGAAAGACGGTCATGTGAAACACGATTTGTGCACATGTGATTAGTTGTTATGTGATGTATGATTAACTGCCAAACACTCTGTGATATTATTGTGACGCTAGATATATGTGAAACATTTCGAACGTGAACTGATTTAATATACGTGCATACTATAGGACGTGATTAATCATTTGCGAGCACTAAACTTAGCATACCGAGCAAACCAAGGTGAGTTCACACTAGCCAAGGCATGGGATTCCCAGGGGATTGGGAATGGGATTGAATAACTACTCGTACAACTATTACTATTAAACAAATTATTACTGTCCTCGGTTGAAGGGCACGTACGTAAAACCTACGTACAGTTATACTTACTACTGTCCTCGGAATGAAGGACACGTACGTAAAGCCTACGTACACGATCTTAAGACCATCACCTCTATCAAAGGAAGTCCCTCAATTATCGACTTAATCGCCGATGCCTAGGGCGAGCGGGTCATTAGTTAATAGCGCTGTTAGGTTTAACAAACCTCACACCGTGCCAGTCGGACGGGCGTGTACTAATGGACTATGGGCAAAGGGTCAATGCTGATAGACATTGACTTAGGGCACCTCTTATATTTTCGTAGCAGTCGATACGCGTGGTCTTGTAACACATGGGAAGCCCCCACTAATCATCGCACGCATGCCTGGACTGGCAGCAAGGATTAACGCGATACATGGTTTACAAAACGGATATATATATACGATTTATGAAATGAATACTTAAACCAAACAACTATCTGTGAACTCGCTCAACTTTGTTGTTGATTCGTTGCTACATGCCTTGCAGGTCATTAGGTACCCATGGAGCTTGCACAGGGAGGAACGGTCGTTGTGGGACATGGCGTTGTGTGCCAAGCTTTAGACTTTACCTTATTTCATATTTAATATTTGCTATGGGTTTTACATATTATGCTTCCGCTAAACACTTAACTATACTTGGTTTTGAACACCTTTCATCTTGGTTTGTTGAATTATGTTTACTTATCTACTTGTTCAATATGATTGGTGGCTTGTTCCTGGTCAGTCACGCCTCCAAGCGGTGATACTCCGCGTGTGGATTTTGGGGGTGTGACAGATTGGTATCAGAGCCATTGGTTATAGAGAACTCGGTTTTAATAAGGGAAAAACGTTTTTATTAAAACCAGACTATAACCAGTACAGTGGTCGACGATCCACAACGACGCCTCGCTCCACGTGCAAGACTCAACATCCTAGGTAATAAGGTTTATGTTTATTGCCTACATGCTAGAATTACATAGAACTTTGCTCGTGGTATGCTTAGATTACATTGCCTACTGTTCGTTATTGCTTGAGAATACTTGTGTGCTCACTCTCTTCTGTCATTACAATTTCGCGAACCTCTCACACACATGTTCTCCTTGATATCAAGATCATGAGTGGACGCGTTAACCTAACTCAAGCCCAGTTGGCGGCTTCGATCAGTGAACAAGTTACTGCAGCACTCGCAGCTGCCCAGGCAGGAGGTGTAACCTGCCATCACCACTTACTCTAGGATCTTTAGATCCTACTCTCGTAAACCAACACTCGTGCTCAAGTATGTTTACTCTTACGCACACAACAGGTCAGAACGCTCAGTCACCTGTGTGCACCTTCAAAACTTTCATGGACTGTCGTCCTACTACATTCGGTGGCACGGAGGGAGCAGTTGGACACCTCCATTGGTTTGAAAAGCTTGAGTCAGTATTTGAGATGTGTGAATGCCCTGAGGCTCGCAGGGTGAAGTACGCCACTGGTACCCTCGAAGGCACTGCGCTAACTTGGCGGAACGCGCAAGTCCAGATGCTGGGGCTGGCGGCTGCCAATGCTACCCCATAGAATGATTTTAAGGAACTGATCAAACGTGAATACTATGGTCGTGATGACGTCCACAAGCTGGAAGTGGAGTTCTTTAACCTGAAGATGACGGGGTCAGAGTTAGAAGCATACACGAAACGATCCGACGAACTGGCAGTGTTGTGTCCAACTACGGTGGATCCTCCCATCAAACGCATTGAGCTGTACCTCAAAGACTTAGTACCAGAGATTTAAAGTCATGTGACTTCTGCCAACCTTGCTACCATCCAGGATGATTACTCGTCTTGCTCATCGTCTCACAGAACAGGCAGTGGAATAGAACAAGCTGCCTAAACGTATCAGCGCTACTACTACCCCTACTACCTCAACTACTTCTGCTACCCCCAGTGATAACAAACGAAAGTGGGATGGAACCCCTAGCAAGGGTTCGACTACGGTTCCGTCCCAGGCACAACAGCGAAAGATCGTTGACAACCAAAGTCCTGGTCAGCAACCTTTTAGTAGGCAAGGGAAGGGTGGATACAGGGGAAACCACCCTAAGTACAAACGATGTAACTTGCACCACAACGGGCAGTGCAACCGAAATGAATGTCAATGATGCAACAAGCTTGGTCATGGAGCCAAAGATGGTAGAAACTCACGTCCTGCGAATCAGAACCAACAACGACAACAATAATCAGGGCAATGGGAACAACAACGGGAGTAATAACGACGGCAATGGTGCCAGGGGTCGAGTGCTCGTGATTGGTCAGGACGACGCAAGGAATGATCCTAGTGATGGACTTTCCTTATCGATTTCATTCCTATAGTTCTGGGTAGTTTTGACAACGACATTGGGATGGATTGGTTATCCCAACAGCAAGCAGAGATCCTATGCAAGGAGAAGATCATTCGCATTCCCCGTACTGGAAAAGAACCTCTCAAAGTTCAAGACGACAAGGGTGGTGTCGTGAGTGGCATCATCTCCTTCTTGAAGGCTCAGAAGTGTTTACGAAAGGGTCACACAGCTGTTTTAGCACTCGTTACTGATACATCGAAGAAAGAGAAAAATATTGAGGATATTCCTGTTGTACGTGACTTTCCTCAAGTGTTTCCTGAAGAGTTACCTGGGTTACCTCCTCAACGCCAAGTCGAATTTCAGATTGAGCTAGCTCCAGGAGCAGCACCTATATCTTGAGCACCTTATCGATTAGCTCCAACTGAACTGGAAGAACTGTCTAAGCAATTACAAGAACTTTTGGAAAAAGGGTTCCATACATCCTAGTTCTTCGCCCTGGGGAGCTCCAGTATTATTTGTGAAGAAGAAAGACGGCACCTTCCGCATGTGCATAGATTACCATGAACTGAACAAGGTGACCGTGAAGAATCGCTATCCTCTTCCACGCATCGACGACTTATTTGACCAGTTGCAAGGGTCGAGCTATTACTCGAAGATTGACCTGAGGTCAGGCTATCATCAACTGAGAGTCTGGGACGAGGACGTCTCCAAAACAGCATTCAGAACTCGCTACGGCCATTACGAGTTTTTGGTTATGCCATTCGGGTTAACAAACGCGCCTGCGGTTTTCATGGATCTTATGAACAGGGTGTGCAAATCTTATCTTGACAAGTTCATTATTGTTTTCATCGACGACATCCTGATCTATTCGAAGAGTCAGGAGGAACACGAGCAGCATTTACGACTCATTTTGGAACTTCTTCGAGCAGAACAGCTGTACGCCAAATTTTCAAAATGCGACTTCTGGCTTCGTGAAGTCCACTTCCTAGGCCACGTGGTAAACAAGGATGGGATTCATGTCAATCCATCCAAGGTAGATTCGATCAAGAACTGGCCTGCACCTCGCACACCAACCGAAATACGCCAATTCTCGGGTTTGGCGGGTTATTACAGACGGTTCATCAAAGACTTCTCAAAGATCGCACAGCCGCTTACACTACTGACACAGAAAGGTGTTGTTTATCGTTGGGGTAATACACAGGAAACAGCGTTTCAGCACTTAAAGGATAGACTTTGTAGCGCACCTATTCTCTCATTGCTGGAAGGCACGGACGATTTTGTTGTCTACTGCGACGCATCTATCCAAGGTCTTGGATGTGTGTTGATGCAACGGGATAAAGTCATTGCTTATGCTTCGCGCCAACTTAAGATTCACGAACGGAATTACACTACACATGATTTAGAGCTGGGAGCTGTTGTCTTTGCGCTCAAGATATGGCGACATTACCTGTATGGCACTAAGTGCACCATCTACACCGATCACAGGAGTCTCGAGCATATATTCAAGCAGAAAGAGTTGAACATGCGACAACGTCGATGGGTCGAATTACTGAACGATTACGAATGTGCTATAAAGTACCATCCGGGCAAAGCCAATGTGGTGGCCGACGCCCTCAGTCGAAAGGATACTATACCTAGGCGTGTACAAGCGTTGCAACTCACTATTCAGTCTAGTCTTCCTTCTCAGATACGAGATGCTCAGGTAGAAGCATTGAAACCAGAAAACGTTAGGGCTAAAGCCCTACGCGGCTCAAGGCAACGGTTAGAACAAAAGGCAGACGGCGCCTACTATGTAACAGGACGCATCTGGGTCCCATTCTATGGCAACTTACGAGAGCTTGTAATGGATGAAGCTCATAAGTCTCGCTACTCAGTACATCCTGGTTCGGATAAGATGTACCACGACCTCAGAACTACATATTGGTGGCCTAGCATGAAAGCTCACATAGCCACTTACGTTAGCAAGTGCTTGACTTGTGCGAGAGTTAAAGCGGAATATCAGAAACCATCAGGTCCACTCCAACAACCTGAGATACCACAATGGAAATGGGAACAAATTTCCATGGATTTTGTTACTGGCCTACCTAGATCTCAACGGGGTAACGATACTATTTGGGTGATCGTGGACCGACTCACAAAGTCTGCACACCTCTTGGCTATTAAGGAAACAGACAAGTTCTCTACCTTGGCAGACATCTACTTAAAAGAAGTGGTTTCAAGGCACGGGGTGCCAACTTCCATTATCTCTGATCGTGATGCACGTTTTACTTCAGAACTGTGGCAAGCAATGCACAAATCTTTTGGCTCTCGTTTAGACATGAGCACAACTTATCACCCTCAGACGGATGGACAGTCTGAGCGCACTATTCGAACTCTAGAAGACATGCTTCTGGCGTGTGTAATTGATTTTGGCAACGGCTGGGAAAAACATTTGTCACTTGTGGAATTTTCGTACAGTAACAGCTACCACACCAGCATTAAAGCTGCTCCATTTGAGGCATTGTACGGACGTAAATGCCGGTCACCTCTTTGTTGGGTAGAGGTGGGTGATAGTCAAATCACAGGTCCAGAACTCGTAGTTGATACCACAGAAAAGATTGCTCAGAAACGACAACGCATGGCGGCAGCTCGTGACCGTCAGAAAGCATACACCGATAAAGACAGGAAACCACTCGAGTTCCAGGTTGGGGATCGAGTGCTACTCAAAGTTTCACCCTGGAAGGGTGTTGTTCGTTTTGGCAAACGAGGCAAACTTAATCCGCGATACGTCGGACCATTCGAAATCATTGAGAATATAGGCAAAGTGGCCTACAGACTGAACTTACCAGCTGAACTCAGTGACAGTTCACAACGTCTTTCACGTGTCGAATCTGAAGAAGTGTCTGTCAGATGAGACCCTCATAGTTCCATTGAAGGAGCTCACTATCGACGAACAGTTGCGATTCGTCGAGGAACCAGTTGAAATCACGGACCGGGATGATAAGGTCCTCAAGCACACCAGAATGCCTCTTGTTCGAGTTCGTTGGAACTCCCGTCGTGGCCCAGAGTTCACCTGGGAACGAGAAGATCAAATGAAACTCAAGTATCCCCAGTTGTTCGTAAACGATGCAACTACTACTGAGGCTGAAGCTACTACAGAATTTCGGGACGAAATTCCAAATCAACGGGGGTATGATGTGACACCCCAGGAAAACAAGTAAACGATACAACTTACTTACCTAGCTTCCTCAGTAACCGCATGCTAAATTTCGGGACGAAATTTCTTTCAAGTTGGGGATAATGTGACAACTCGAGTTTCCGACTTTCACTTTCGTATTTATTGCACGTTGACTTTGACTGTTTGATTGTTTGCTTGGTTGTCTTTTAAGTGTATACACGGAATTATATGCGGAGATGTTTGTTTGATATGTCATGTATGATTAGACTATTTGGAACCCGACGAAACAGGATTTGTTTCGCCATAAGCACACTCGACGAAACAAGTTGTTTCGCCGAGCCCATGATTCGCCGAAGCCCAGTATGGGCCCAAACCTCTAAACGCGATTATATACTAACCTAGGGTTACGTAACACATCTGTTATCAAATTTCAAACCCTAGAGATTCTATTCCCCTATTTCCTGTGCACCGACGGCAACTCCCGTCTCTCTCGAAGCCTCACGAACTTCATCACACACAACCGGTAAGTATACGGTTAATTGTTATCGTTGTTACCATGAATGGATTACCTATCTTGATTTTAGTGATTAAAGGTTTATTGCTTAGCATGTTTCGTATAGGATTCATGTTTTGGATTGTTAACGATGATCTTTGATTGATTGTTTGGTTATATGCGATCACGTGTTAACTGTGATTTTGATTTGTTTAGAATCGTAATACCAAGTGATGTATTGAATGTTATGTTGATATTAATTCCGATGGATATGTGATAGATCTGCATGTATTGAATGTTATGATTGATATTAATTCCGATGTATATGTGATATATGATAACCATGTTAAACAAACTAAAGTGAATCAAAGATGAAAGATCATCACATGGTTTTGTCAGAAACATGATTATGTGCACACGTTTTAAAGCTAGGGAATGTGGCTGATGTGATGATGATTGATATATTGTTTTAATAAATATAACATGTCATAAATTGGTCCAATCACCTCTTGAGGTGATTAAAATTGTCGGCCATTATTGATTTTTGATGATGAACAACTGATTTATTGGTAATCTTGGTCTCGCATGTTTTGGCAATATGTATGTTACATATCAACGACTGATTAAATGATTTTGTAGGGGATTAATCATATAACTGTTATATGCTTGGATTATTTCTAACCTACTGTTGTTGTTGTTGTTGATGATACCCACGAAAACACAAGGTGTTTTCGTAACACCTTAGGCCCAAGTGTTTTCGGCCATAAAGGGATTTCGCCAAACAGTGAGTTCGGCCCAGACTTGTGTTTTCGGCCTAACTGTTTAATGGTTAAGTTATTTATTTTGATTAATTCTGTTATGTTGGCAAACGTAGTAGATATTGGTCAGTTAGTTGTTAACCCTATTAATGTTACAAACTCTGTTAAGCCATTAACCATGTTAATTATGTTAACCTTGTTACATAGGTTAACCCTGTTAGTTCTGAATTAACCATGTTATGACTTATTAACTATGCTAAGTCAGTAACTGTAATAAGCATACTATTGGATAATGTGCTAGAATAAACTGTGAAAGACGGTTATGTGAAACACGATTTGTGCACATGTGATTAGTTGTTATGTGATGTATGATTAACTGCCAAACACTCTGTGATATTATTGTGACGCTAGATATATGTGAAACATTTCGAACGTGAACTGATTTAATATACGTGCATACTATAGGACGTGATTAATCATTTGCGAGCACTAAACTTAGCATGCCGAGCAAACCAAGGTGAGTTCACACTAGCCAAGGCATGGGATTCCCAGGGGATTGGGAATGGGATTGAATAACTACTCATACAACTATTACTATTAAACAAATTATTACTGTCCTCGGTTGAAGGGCACGTACGTAAAACCTACGTACAGTTATACTTACTACTGTCCTCGGAATGAAGGACACGTACGTAAAGCCTACGTACACGATCTTAAGACCATCACCTCTATCAAAGGAAGTCCCTCAATTATCGACTTAATCGCCGAGGCCTAGGGCGAGCGGGTCATTAGTTAATAGCGCTCTTAGGTTTAACAAACCTCACATCGTGCCAGTCGGACGGGCGTGTACTAATGGACTATGGGCAAAGGGTCAATGCTGATAGACATTGACTTAGGGCACCTCTTATATTTTCGTAGCAGTCGATACGCGTGGTCTTGTAACACATGGGAAGCCCCCACTAATCATCGCACGCATGCCTGGACTGGCAGCAAGGATTAACGCGATACATGGTTTACAAAACGGATATATATATATATACGATTTATGAAATGAATACTTAAACCAAACAACTATCTGTGAACTCGCTCAACTTTGTTGTTGATTCGTTGCTACATGCCTTGCAGGTCATTAGGTACCCATGGAGCTTGCACAGGGAGGAACGGTCGTTGTGGGACATGGCGTTGTGTGCCATGCTTTAGACTTTACCTTATTTCATATTTAATATTTGCTATGGGTTTTACATATTATGCTTCCGCTAAACACTTAACTATACTTGGTTTTGAACACATTTCATCTTGGTTTGTTGAATTATGTTTACTTATCTACTTGTTCAATATGATTGGTGGCTTGTTCCTTGTCAGTCACGCCTCCAAGCGGTGATACTCCGCGTGTGGATTTTGGGGGTGTGACAAATAACAAGGTGCACATAAAAGAACGCAACGAATTAAGAAAACGCAGTTGCGAGGAAAGGCCTTGAAAACTCGGGTTGTCACATCATCTCCAACATGAAAGAGATTTTGTCCCGAAATTTAGCACGTGGTTACTGAGGAAGCTAGTTGTGTTGCGTTGTTTCCTGGTTTTCCTGGGGTGTCAGATCATCCCCCTGTTGGTTTGGAATTTCGTCCCGAAATTCCGCAGTAGCTTCAGCCTCAGTAGTGGTTGTACTCTTCTCGAACAACTGGGGATACTTGTGTTTCATTTGGTCTTCTCGTTCTCAGGTGAACTCTGGGCCACGATGGGAGTTCCAACGAACTCTAACAAGAGGTATTCTGGTGCGCTTGAGAACCTTAACATCTCGGTCTGTGATTTCTACTGGTTCCTCGATGAATCGCAGCTGATCGTCGATTGTGAGTTCCTTCAAAGGAACTATGAGGGTCTCATCTGACAGACACTTCTTCAGATTTGACACGTGAAATACGTTGTGAACTCCGCTGAGTTCTTCAGGTAGATTCAATTTGTAAGCCACTTTGCCAATTTTCTGAATGATTTCGAACGGTCCGACATAACGCGGATTGAGTTTGCCTCGTTTGCCAAAACGAACTACACCTTTCTAAGGTGAGACTTTGAGTAGCACTCGATCCCCAACCTGGAACTCGAGTGGTTTCTTGCGCTTATCAGCGTAGCTTTCCTGACGGTCACGAGCTGCCGCCATTCGTTGTCGTATCTGAGCAATCTTCTCAGTTGTGTCTACCACAAGTTCTGGGCCAGTGATTTGGTTGTCACCAACTTCTGCCCAGCAAAGAGGTGATCGGCATTTACGTCCGTACAATGCCTCAAACGGAGCGGCCTGGATACTGGTGTGGTAGCTGTTATTATACGAAAATTCCACTAAAGGTAGATGTCGTTCCCAGCCGTTACCAAAATCAATCACACATGCCCTAAGCATGTCTTCAAGGGTTTGGATGGTGCGTTCAGACTGCCCATCCGTTTGCGGGTGATATGCTGTGCTCATGTCTAATCGAGAGCCAAAAGACTTGTGCATCGCTTGCCACAATTCAGAGGTAAAACGCGCGTCACGATCAGATATGATAGAGGTTGGCACCCCGTGCCTCGAAACTACTTCCTTTAGATAGATGTCTGCTAGAGTAGAGAACTTATCCGTTTCTTTGATAGCCAGAAAATGTGCAGACTTGGTTAATCGATCTACAATTACCCAAATGGTATCATTTCCACGTTGAGATCTAGGCAGGCCAGTAACGAAATCCATGGAAATTTGCTCCCATTTCCATGTCGGTATCTCTGGTTGCTGCAGTAGGCCTGATGGTTTCTGGTACTCGATTTTGACTCTCGCACAAGTCAAACATTTACTAACGTAAGTTGCTATGTTGGCTTTCATACTCGGCCACCAGTACGTGGTCTTGAGATCGTGGTACATCTTATCCGAACCAGGATGTACTGAGTAACGAGACTTATGCGCTTCATCCATCACAAGCTCGCGTAAGTTTCCATAAAGTGGGACCCAAATACACCCTGTTACGTAGTAAGAGCCGTCTTCCTTTTGTTCTAATCGTTTCCTCGATCCTCGTAGAGACTCGGCCCTGATATTCTCTGCTTTCAATGCTTCAACCTGAGCATCTCGTATCTGAGTAGGAAGACTAGATTGGATGGTAAGTTGTAACGCGCGCACGCGCTTAGGTTTTGACTCCTTTCGGCTGAGGGCGTCAGCCACAACATTGGCCTTGCCCGGATGGTACTTGATCGCACATTCGTAGTCATTCAAGAGCTCGACCCATCGACGTTGTCGCATGTTTAACTCCTTTTGCTTGAATATATGCTCGAGACTCCTGTGATCGGTGTAAATGGTGCACTTGGTACCGTATAGGTAATGTCTCCATATCTTAAGAGCAAAAAGCACTGCTCCCAACTCCAAGTCATGCGTAGTGTAGTTCCTTTCGTGAACTTTAAGTTGGCGTGATGCATAAGCAATGACCTTGTGACGTTGCATCAACACGCAACCAAGTCCTTGGATGGACGCGTCGCAATAAACCATGAAATCGTCTGTGCCTCCAGGCAGTGTGAGAATTGGTGCGCTACAAAGTCTATCTTTTAAGTGCTGAAATGAAGATTCTTGTGCATCACCCCAATGATAGGTGACACCCTTCTGAGTTAGTGATGTCACACCCCGACCACGTAAAACAACAAATCGTGGTGGAAACGTCAGGGAGTGTTGTAACAGAATTTTTGTTTCACAACCATGGATACAAAAGAGTTTCGTTTTATTTATTCATTAATTAATTTACATTGTTTTAGCATGAAACAAATGAGTTACATATCGACTATCACTGTTATTATGTCACTAAGGCCTCGTCCAGATCCTATGTGACTCATGCATCCTAGCAATCAACATCAAGCAACATCACCTGAAACATATGTAAAAACAAAGTCAGCAAAGAAATGTTGGCGAGTACATAGGTTTTATGAGAGTATCGGAATCATGGCTAGTTTACATGTTGCAATACCTTATTAAAAACCTTGTTTTGAAAAGAGTACAACATTGCAACTTAATTAACCAACTCAAATCAAGCGGGTTATAATTTATAAAACCTCGTAGCCATGATTCTTAACCCAAAAACATTTGTTTTAGTAAACCAAATTGTAAAACATTTCGTATTAACTCGTTTAATAAATCTCGTATGGTATATATCCTTTCGAAAACATCGTTATGTGATATCGTTTTAAAATCGTTTACCCAAGTGAACTAAATAACGCCACGGTATGTAATATGTTAAAAACACTTATATATAAGAAGTACCCGCGGCGTATCTACCATGCTTTCACCATATTACACCCGTCCCGTTATCTAAACACTTAATCAAAAACCAATCGTTTATCCAATTCGTTTAACTTGTTCTAATCGTTTCCAAATCGTTAACTCGTTTAAATCGTTTAAATCATCCTCGTTTTAATTGTGAAAACTATTTATGGTCGTCTCGCTAATAATATTCAAACCTTTGTGACTCGACTATCTCGCTTCTCGCATTAACAAACCACCAAAGGGTAAGTTAATAATCAGATTCAGTCGTTACCCACCTAACCCACACATAACCATGGGTGCAGTACGATAACGAGATTTGTCAGATCCTATGGTACCATAACCTAATACTGGTCGGCTTGATCAATGCTAATGAATGTCATTCGTTATGTAACTACGTCCAACAAGTTTGTTCACCTTATCGAAATTGTTATTAGTTTAATATAAACCATCTTAGTCTTTTTGGAAACCATCGTTTAAATATCGAAATCGTTTAATACATATGAATCACCCCAAAACAATCGAAAACAGTAAAATAGGGGAACTATGTACTCACATGAAGTGCAAAGTATCCTCAATCAATAGAACTTCAACAAACTCAAGTAAACCAGAGAAATCAAGCAGCACCTAGTAATCGAATCACTAGTCAAACAATAGACGCCTAAATCGGAAGATCGGACAGAATGAGGTCTTGTAAACCAAATGAGTGTTGGAACTCATGTGATATGGTTTAACAAAGCCTACATTCTAAATCAGAACCTAACCTAAGTGCTTTTGACCCATTACGACCCATTAAGGTAGCTTATGCTACTTTAAAGCGTCGTGCGCGCAAATGCGCGTTCGAGACGTCTAACTAGTCCTATGACAAGTATTATATGCCTAAACATGTTTAAATATGTTGCACAATCAGTTATATGACAAAAATTTATGTTACATATGCTTAATTACCAATTATGCATGAAAAGGGTATTTTGGTCATTTACCTATGGCATATAAACTACTTATCATACAACTACTTAATCCTAAGTGACCATAAGGTATAACCTCGGAAGGTTATTCCCTATGCAACTATGGTCACTAAACATGTTTGGTCGGATCCTAATGATCGACCAAATGGGTCGTGTTCGAAAGTCTAAGCGGTTGTTTAGACCGCTTGACTTACGACTCTACACAAGCACTAAACTAAAAGTGACGAGCTAAACATGCTAAAACATGTTTAGTTAAGTTAGAAAACAGGTTTTGATATCAAAACAAACGGTTTTGATACCGAAGAGTAGTTTGGTTACAAAATACGCATAAATACGCATTTTGGCCGAAACTACGACTCGTCACTACGCCTAGTCAACATGGTAATCAGTAGGTATAGTCACAAGGGACTATAACCATCGTGATTACGCTCACGTTGCAAAGTTCAAATGAACTTTGTGTTGACCATTGACTGGTCAAAGCTGAAAGTCAAACTCTATTTGACTTTCATGCTTGAAAAACGAAACAAGAACGAAAGAGGACTTACCAAGGGTCCAAGAAGGTTTGATCCAATTTATTCTCAGGTATGAACTGCAAGACTTCAACTTAGAGAATGAAAATCAGATCAAATGTGGTTTGAGAGTTAAGTGGGTGTTGCTATTAAGAACCGTTAAGATCGTTCCTCGATAAACGAGCATCAATCTGGACCATACACATGTGGCCCATGGGTTTGGGATACTAGGGGTGCCCCAAAACAAGAAAACGGTATTGAAAATGTTACAAAATAGACCCTGAACTTCAAGTCGTTTGTCGAAAATTGCTGAAAGTTGCTGAAAATCAAGATTCTGTCCAGATTAGCTGCTCGCGCCATGCCACGGGATAGGCAGAAGGTGGTAGCGCAGCGCCACCAGGTGACAGTTCCAGAAAAGTTTCAAAAATGGCAGGAATGGTCCCTGCACATGTTTAAGGCCTTTTTCGATGCGTTTAAGCCCCGTTAACCCCATTTCAAGGCTCTAAAATGAAGTTAAAGTATAGGGAACTCAAAACATGCTCAAAAATATCTCGGATGTCCCCTCGTTTGGTCGTACGGTTGCGTTGTTCGGTTAATTACGACGGAAGTCGTAACGAACGCAAAAACGATCCAATTTACGCGACAAATGGAATTTTATCATGCCAATCACTAAAATAAAATATTTTAATGATTACATAAATTTTTGGATGTCCGGATATATTCAGAACGTAAGATATGCGCGAAAATGCAAACTTATGCACTTTTTGACGCTTTTAGTCCCTGAATGACCAATAAAGTTTGTTTTAGCATAGCGAACCCCTCAAAGCCTATTTCTAAGCTATGTAAAGGATATTTAGGGTATGTTTAACTTATGATCAAGTTTAGGAATGTTCGTTACTATACAAATCGATATTGTTTCACAGTTTGACACAAATAGTCCCTGCGATCGAACAAATTTGAGTTCAACACACCAACCCATCCAAAGCTTATTTCTAAGTCATGTGGAGGTTATTTAAGGTATGTTAAGCCTATGTCACTATTCCAGAGTGTTTGTCGCGTTATACTGACTGCGTTTACGCACCAGTTTGAGTATAACCTTCCAGAAAGCCCCGTTGTTGGATGAGGTTTTGATGATATGGAGCTTGAAATCCCTTGAAAACACCTTGGAAACACCTTTGGATTTTTGTGATCTCTTGGCGATTCTGGTTCCTCACGAAACCCTTGATTCCTTTTTGTGATCTCTTGTATAACAGTCTGTGATTTGAGCTTTGATCTTTCAAAACTCTATAACGAACTAGTTAGCAATTGTGACCGATTTGTAATTAGGGTTTTTTCTTTTGTTTTCTTTTCAATCGCCCCTTAGTGTTTAGTTGGATACCGTAATTTATTAATCTGGTTGTTGTTGATTGCGGTTAACTGTGATTAATTTACCTAGATCGATAACACTGGCTTAATCGGTTAAGGGTTGAAGATTATTACTAGGGTTTTAAGGATTTGGGTTTTGCTTGGTGGCTGCATGTTTTTGTCATTTGGTTGAGATCTTCGCTGTTGTCGTGCATGGAAAGAAATAGGGATCAAAGTTTGGAGGATCTAGGGTTCCAGTCCTTCACCGAAAAACTGCATGGGGATAATTTTATTACGTCGAATAATGCAAAGCTGTCGAATTCACAGGATGTACGAGGCAACCTGTCTTCGTTTGGGAATGTTCATGATGCTAGATCGTTAAAAAATGATGGAAATCTGATGTTGCCTAGACGGGGAGTTGTTCAAACGAAGCCGAGAGTGATAAACATCATTGATGAACTGGAAAAAGTATCGGTTCCAGTCCAAGAGGCAAGTGTTCTACCTGATCGTAAAATGGAGGAGGGAGCTGCTAAATTGTCTTATGCGGATAGGGTAAAAAATATTTCTCCAGCGAAAAGGGAAGTAAACTTCAGGAAAATGGAGTCGGAAGAGACAAAACCTGATGCGGATGTGGTCATTCCTCGTGAGGTAATTCGTAAAGTTCAGGAGAAATTTGTGAATGTTTTATATGGATATTTTCTGGGTAATCGGTTACCATACCCTGTTGTCGAATACTATGCTAAGAATGTATGGGCTAAGTATGGGTTTGTTAAACTCATGATGAATTCATACGGATTCTTTTTCTTTAAGTTTGACTCAAAAGAGGGTATGGCGAAGGTGTTGGAAGGAGGGCCTTGGTTGATTAGGAAGGTGCTGTTGTTTCTAAATGTCTGGTCTCCGTCTGTTAGTCTAAAGAAAGAAGGTATTAAGTTAGTGCCGGTATGGGTAAAACTCCATAACGTACCCATTGCGGTTTATACTGATGACGGATTAAGCTTATTAGCATCGAAAATAAGTGAGCCAAAATGATTGGATGGATATACAGCTGATATGTGCTCGGAGAACTGGGGAAGGAGTAGCTTTGCTCGAGCGTTGATTGAAATAAATGCGGATCATGAACTTAAGGAGCAGATTGTTGTTGTTATTCCAAAGCTAGAGGAGGAGGGATATATTAATGAAATTGTGAACGTGGAATATGAGTGGAAGCCGCAAAGGTGCTCGTTATGTTGTGTTTTTGGTCACACTGACCAAACGTGTGGGAAGAACGAAACTAAAAAAGCTAAACAAGTGGTGGTGGGTGACGAGGGTTTTACTATGGATTAGAGGAAGATGGCTCGAGTGGGTATCATACCAAAGAAACAAAAGCCGAAATTTATATACAAGCCAAAATTCAATAAGTCGGATCCGAGCACTTCTGGTACAAAGGAGGTAAATGTCAACGTGAAGACAGTCGACAAGGTTAAAACACGTAATTCTTTTGAGGCATTATCGAAGATAGATGGGCAGGAGTTATTGGATGACAATGCTTTGAAGGGAAATGTAAATAATACAAATGGGAAGCAATCTAAGATAGACGAAGAGGTGGTGGAGACTATACCAACGGAAACGGGAAAATTTATGAAGAATGATAACCATGAAGAGGTTGCTGAGGGGGCAAGCACTCCCGGTCAAATCGGTATTAATGGATAGTATCCTTACTTGGAATATAAGGGGTTTGAACCGACCCCTGAAACAAAGTGAGGTTCGTGTTATTCTGTCAGAAAATAGAGTCTCGGTTTGTGCTATTCTAGAGTCTCATGTAGAAGTAGCCAATCTGGCTAGAGTGTGTAATAATGTTTTTAGAAAGTGGAGTTGGACGTCTAATGGGGGATTATGTCAACGGGGTACAAGAATTATTCTCGGTTGGAATAGTGAGGTGGTGGATGTTATGATTTTGTCACAAACAGAGCAGGTCATCCACACTCAAATCTGGTCCAAAGCTGATAATACGAGTGTTTTTTGTTCGTTTGTTTATGCGAAGAACAGCTACCAAGAGCGAAGGAGTCTTTGGGAGGATTTATGTAAGCATAAGCTTTTGTGTTCAGATAAGGCTTGGTTCGTTATGGGCGACTTTAATTCAGCTCTGCATGCTGATGACTCGCTGTTTGGAGCTTCAAATCTATCGATTGGTATGCGGGAATTTTATGAATGTGTCCAAGAATCGGAACTTGTTGATGTTAAGGGGCATGGTATTCACTACACTTGGAACCAGAAGCCGAAGGAAGGTATTGGTTTGCTCAGGAAAATTGATCGTGTCATGTGTAATATCAGGTGTCTAGAGATGTTTCCGGATGCTTATGTTATGTATCACCCGTATCGTGTCTCCGACCACACTCCATGTATTTTGAAGCTGAATAATATGAAAAAATCATATAGGCCGAAGCCTTTCAAGTTTGCAAATTTTATTACATCCAAACCTGAATTCAAAGATTGTGTGGAGCGGGAGTGGGCGAAAAGGATTGAAGGTTGTGCTATGTTCTCGGTTACTAATAAATTACGAAATTTGAAACCAGGGCTAAGGAAGATACTTTTTCAGCAAGGAAACTTGCATAAAAAAGTTATTGAGTTGCGTAACAAGTTAGATGATGTTCAGAAACTGGTGGATGCAAACCCGCTGGATGTGGAGATTCGTAAAAGGGAGCAACAGTGTCTTCAGGAATTCAAAGTTGCGGCCTATGATGAGGAATGCTTTTTGAAACAAAAGTCAAAAGTGGAGTGGCTTTGTGCTGGAGATTCTAATACGGCATTTTTTCATAATACAGTCAAATGCAAAAACAATCGAAGTAAAATCCAATGCATTCGGGATGTAGCGGGGAATCGTTTTGAAGGAGAGGAAGTGTTGGATGCTCTTGTCAACCATTACTCGGTTTTTTTAGGAACGGAGCATCATGTTTCCAGCGGTAACATGACCGATGTCTTTGTTAATGTCGTGAACCATAATGATGCAGATAATATGGTCAGACAGGTTACACGTGAAGAAGTAAAAAATGCTATGTTCAGCATAAGTGAAAACAAAGCTCCTGGCCCTGATGGTTATACATCTGCTTTCTTTATGCATGCCTGGGAGATAGTGGGTAATGAGGTAACGAATGCAGTTCTTGATTTTTTTTATAACGGCCAAATTCTGAAACAGCTAAATCATACTATCTTGGCGCTTATTCCCAAAGTGGATACCCCGGACTCGGTTCTTGATTACCGTCCTATTTCTTGCTGCAACGTGCTCTACAAATGCATCAGTAAGATTATTACCGATAGATTAAAAGGAAGCTTGGAGTCGTTGGTTAGCATTAATCAGTCCGCCTTTGTACCAGGTAGGCGGATTTCTGATAATATTCTCTTAACCCAAGAGTTAATGCATAACTATCATTTGAATAAAGGTCCTCCTAGATGTGCGTTCAAGATTGATATTCAAAAGGCCTATGACACAGTGAGTTGGTCTTTTTTGCAGAAGATTCTTTTTCAATTTGGTATGCATAGGAGAATGGTGAAGTGGATAATGACTTGTGTTACCATGGCAACGTATTCCCTGAGTATAAATGGCAATCTTCACGGAATTTTTAAGGGGAAAAGGGGTCTTCTCCAAGGGGATCCGATGTCCCCGTACTTGTTCACTCTTGTTATGGAGGTGCTCACATTAGTTTTACAAAAGGCTGTTAGCTCGAACTCATCTTTTAAGTACCATGCCCATTGTATGAAACAAAAAATAATAAATGTAGCCTTTGCTGATGACCTTTTTATTTTTGTTCATGGGAGTACCATTTCGGTTAGCAAGATCAAGGCCGCTTTGGAGGAGTTCACGAGTATGTCGGGACTTGTTCCGAGTCACGCCAAAAGCACGGTATTTTTCTGTAATGTCCCGCAACAGATCCGTCAGGAAATTTTAAGTATTATGCCATTCCAGGAAGGTTCCCTACCTGTTCGATACCTAGGTGTGCCGTTGATCACATCGAAGTTGAGCGCTGGTGATTGTAAGGTTTTAGTGGACCGAATGGACAAGAAAATTAACAACTGGATGACAAAAACTCTATCATTCACGGGTAGATTGCAACTTATTAACTCGGTCCTCTCAGCCATGCATATTTATTGGGCTTCGGTTTTTGTTATCCTGGCTCGTGTTATCAATGATCTGGAGAAGCGTATGCGTAGATTTCTATGGAATGCAGGTAACTCTGGCAAGGTTAAAGATAAGGTTGCGTGGAATGATGTCTTTCTTCGGAAAATGGAGGGTGGCTTAGGCATTAGGCGAATTGGGGATGTGAATAGAGCCTTAATCACTAATCATATTTGGAGTATACTTGTTAAAAGAAAGTCTCTATGGGTGGAATGGATTTATGCTTACAAATTGAAGAATCAAAATTTCTGGGATGTCCAATGTAGGGGTAGTATGAGTTGGGGGTGGAGGAAGATCTTATCCATTCGCAATATAGTTCGGCCGTTCATTTGGAAAGTCATTCGATCTGGGAAGCAAACTAATGCTTGGAGCGATAACTGGTGTCACATGAGCCCTCTCAGGACGTTTATAACTCCGAGACATATTGCAAACACGGGCTTCAATCTCCAATCTTCTGTTGCGGAATTACTAGATGAGAATGGTCAATGGAAATGGCCTCAAGCATGGTATGATATTTATCCAGTCTTGATTGGTTTGAGTCTTGACCAGCCTAGTTCCCAGTTACATGATCGAACGGTTTGGAAGGATTTGGAGGGCAATCATCGGCATTATAGCTCGTTGGAACTTTGGCACAACATTCGTACACGTGATGTTCCTATTAGTTGGGCAAACATGGTTTGGTTCAGTCAATGTACTCCAAGGCATTCCTTTCAGTTATGGTTGGTTATAAAGAATAAGCTGAAGACTCAAGATCGGTTGAAAGCTTGGGAGGCGGGTAGTGAAACAAAATTAAGACTCATGTGTTGCCCGCTATGTCAGCATGACCGAGACTCGAGAGACCATCTTTTTTTCTCGTGCATCTTTGCTTTGCAGGTTTGGAAGAATATTAAGACTATGGTGGACATGGATAATGTTACCGAATCCTGGAACTCTATTTCGTCGTGGATGGACCAGCACTCGAATTCAAAACGATTGGATCAAGTTGTGTGTAAGTTGGTGTTGTCGGCTGCGGTTTATTTCATTTGGCAAGAACGTAATAACCGGCTGTTCTCTCGAGTTGAATGTTCGGTTACTCAAGTGACCGAGAAGATTAAAAATACAGTTCGGCTTCGGTTGATGGATTTCAAGCTCCAAGGGCATGTGGATTATAAAAGAGTTCTGAAGAAGTGGCAGATCCCGTCAAGGGCGCTGAATGAAGACCCGGGTTAGGGCATTTCAAATGTAATGTGTTTAGCCAGATCCTAGTTGATGTGGTCGTGTTTTTTTTTCGGGTTGTGTTTGTTTTAAACTAGGCGTCTTGTTTGCTGGTCGTGTTTTTTTTGTCTGGTTTCCTAGTCTTGGTATGCCAAGGCTAGATGAGTGTGCTATGTCAGGCACACCTTTGCTTTGATTGATTTTATAAAATTTACCGGGGTAACCCTTTACCCAAAAAAAAAACCTTCCAGAAAGCGATTTAAAGCTTGAAATCGGAATCGAATCAAATTGTAAAATCATCAAACACAAATACACACATAATAACACCAAAACACATATAATAACACCAAAGCACATTGTTTTATTGATAATTGACATTGTTTTACATTATACATCGATTACAGAACACAGTTGTCACAGTCTCCCCTACTTTAGGAAATTTCGTCCCGAAATTTTATTTAGAGGAAACTTGTGAAAACAAATGCGGATATTTCGTCTTCATCTGGTCCTCACGTTCCCAAGTAAACTCGGGGCCACGTTTGGAATCCAAGCGAACTTTGACCAATCGAATCCGTTTGTTCTTCAACTGTTTGAATGTACGGTCCACTATCTCCACAGGTTTCTCGACAAAGTGCATCGTTTCATCGATTCGGATCTCGTCGAGAGGGATGTGAAGATCAGCATCAGCTAAACACTTTCGCAAATTGGACGTGTGAAAGGTCGGATGAATATTTCCAAGCTCTGGAGGTAGCTCTAGTCGTGAAGGGGTAAGGTCCCAAAAGCCTCATAAAAAGGATTTGAGACCATACCACAAACCAACCTTTTTAACCTTTTGACCTTGCGCGGCCGCGCATTGGTCTTACAAGAGGAAGAAGTAATCAGCGATCTATAATCGCGCGCCCAAAAGAAAACATAAATCCTTGCACCTTCCCCCATTAGCAAAGGATAAAAATCCTGAGATCAATACTTCCGCCCAAATATCCAGACTTGGATATCATTTTACCCAGACTTGGGATTTATTCGTCTGTGTCCACACAGCAAGGTGTCACACCAGATTACAGCAGTAATCTTCTAGAAAGAAATACAATCGTGCACCACCCAGACGGTTATAACCGTCTGGACACGTGTCATTACCACAGGCACCCCTGGAATCACAACGAAGGCATGCAATTGGAGAATAATCTCCACTTAATCACTTTCCACGTGGCAATTCCCCAGCCATAGATCAAACCACGATCCGTGTGCATTCACATCGGATCGAGGCAACTCAACGTCTGATCAAAGAACTTAACGGAAGGAAATGTAACCGTCACGGCGTTAGCATCTTCCGTCATCTTTTCAATAACAGGTTTTCCCTCCCAAACTCCCGGTTATAAATACAAGAACTGTTCATGTATAAACTCAGATTACACCCACTTCTCAATACTTTCTCTTCTCCATTACCAATACTTATTCTCACACCGGAGTCGGGTCAAGGAGAGAACCCTCTTCTCCCCTTGGCGAGACTAACGGTGCTCTTTTTTGCAGAATCACCGGAGAAGAAGGTCAGCTGTGACTGAATCAATCGAGAGAGAGAGCTAACCTTTTTATGCGGATTCAAACCCCCTAACTATCTCGGTTCCGACCATTTAGTTAGTGTTCTTCATTTACCACAGTTGGCAGTTCTGTGGGAATAGGGAAAACAAGAACCTCTGGACAAATAACACAAATCCATAAAAATTAAGCACGCACAAAGAAAGCAAGGAAAAACAACACTTACCAGGAACAGACTCTGAAACAAAAGCATCAAGGTTTCCTCTTCTGGTAATTTTCTTCCTCTGCACTTTCTTGGGAGGTTGACCCTCCGCATCAGTATCAGTTTGCTTTCTTTTACCAACCTTCCTATGAACCAAATGTTCGGGACTGGAATCCAGATCGATAGGCTCATTCGGGTTGGAAGGGGGAATATCGGCAGAATCCCTTGGTTCAGGCTTAGGTTCCCGCATAGTCACTACAGGAGTAAGACCCTCCAAAGAGTCAGAAACCACCACATAATCACATCGGGAGACAGAGGAACGGCGCGTACCTTTCTTCTCTCCAACATTTCTCGCCTTCAAAGGTTGAACTTTAACAGTCTCACTTCTCTTCGGCGCGGAAGTAGAAGTAGTTGCGCGTTTTTTCTTTTCAGGGCCTACGCCCAAATTCAACAATTCACCTACAAAAGCGCAAGGCAAAAAATTACCCACAAAAAGCAAAAAGGAAAGGAAAAACAGATATAAACTCACCAGCACCAGCAGCTGGTTGAACAGATAGGTCCGCATCCCGCGGAAGAACAAAATTTCTCACGATACGATGATACCAAAGCTCCTCTTCAGGCTTCTTCTTGATAGTACCCATTCTTCAGCCTTCCCTCTTGAAGGCAACAACATATAGAGAAACAACTACATTTGAAGAGAGAGCAGGTCAAAAAAAAAGTGGAAAGAGAAAAAGCCCCAAACTTACTATGACCATCCTCCGTGTATACGGGTTTGTCATCACGCTCCATCTTCCAATTTAAACTCATGCCGGCTCCGACAAGAGCTTTCTCCTGCAATGCAATATTGGGCACATCCTTCAAATCCTGATACTAGTTTTCATCAACCGGAGTCTGAAGGGTTTCGATCGGAATATCTTCTTTCCCCCTAAGAACCATCCTCACAGGAATTACTCCAGCTTTGATGAAGAAGAATTTTTGCTTCCAATCATGAAAAGATTTTGGGGGTTGATGTAAAATCTTCTTTGCAGAAGCCCTCTGAACGAATGAATAAAATCCTTGGGTACAATGCATCTGATAAAAAACCCTAAATCGGGGAACAGTTGGCTCCACATGCATCGTCCGACATACGAATTCGAAATGTCGAACCCTAACCATACCAATAGGGTGAAGTTGGGAGATATGCATATTGTAAAACCCAAGAATTTCAAGGAAAAATCCGGTAACAGGCAAACGAAAGTTACCATCACAGAAAAAAATCCCAAAAGAGGGTAATATACCCAGCCGGAGCATCCGCCGCTGTCTGCCCCTCTTCAGGAAATAGAGCTCCCCAGTTTTCCGGGAATTTGAGATTCCGGATCAAACCATCAAAGGATGCTCTAGGCCACTTCAACGATGGAAGTTCAGTCGACATCTCTTCAACAAGATCTTCTTGATGTTCTCCGATTGACATAAGAGGATGAATGATGGAATTTTTTTTCTTCTTAGAGGAAAAGGAATGAAAAACTTTTCAACAAAACAATGATTACACAGAGGAGGTTACCCAAACGTTATATATACTTATCGCAATAAATAGCATCGGTAACCGTCACAGCGACTGTTCCGGGTATCACAGTTCCCCAAGCAGCAGAAAAAGGAAATGTCAGAACACATACGCGTTTACACGCGCGCGTGTAAGACACGGACAGAAAAAAACAACTGACAATGACAGGTTGTCAAATCAATTTACTGCACCAGTCTCATTGAAAGTCAAAGATTTTCCATAAAAAATCTTTACAAAATCAAAAAAAAAAAAAAAAAATTCAAACTTCTCACAGAAGATTCCCTACCCAGAAAAATTCAATCTTCTCATAGAAGATTTCTTATTTTTTCGCGCCCAAAAACATTTCCCTCTCATAAGTCCAGTGCTCCACTTATTTGCATAAGTACAACACTAGACTGGGGGGACTTGAAGGGGTAAGGTCCCAAAAGCCTCATAAAAAGGATTTGAGACCATACCACAAACCAACCTTTTGACCTTGCGCGGCCGCGCATTGGTCTTACAAGAGGAAGAAGTAATCAGTGATCTATAATCGCGCGCCCAAAAGAAAACATAAATCCTTGCGCCTTCCCCCATTAGCAAAGGATAAAAATCCTGAGATCAATACTTCCGCCCAAATATCCAGACTTGGATATCATTTTACCCAGACTTGGGATTTATTCGTCTGTGTCCACACAGCAAGGTGTCACACCAGATTACAGCAGTAATCTTCTAGAAAGAAATACAATCGTGCACCACCCAGACGGTTATAACCGTCTGGACACGTGTCATTACCACAGGCACCCCTGGAATCACAACGAAGGCATGCAATTGGAGAATAATCTCCACTTAATCACTTTCCACGTGGCAATTCCCCAGCCATAGATCAAACCACGATCCGTGTGCATTCACATCGGATCGAGGCAACTCAACGTCTGATCAAAGAACTTAACGGAAGGAAATGTAACCGTCACGGCGTTAGCATCTTTCGTCATCTTTTCAATAACAGGTTTTCCCTCCCAAACTCCCGGTTATAAATACAAGAACTGTTCAGGTATAAACTCAGATTACACCCACTTCTCAATACTTTCTCTTCTCCATTACCAATACTTATTCTCACACCGGAGTCGGGTCAAGGAGAGAACCCTCTTCTCCCCTTGGCGAGACTAACGGTGCTCTTTTTTGCAGAATCACCGGAGAAGAAGGTCAGCTGTGACTGAATCAATCGAGAGAGAGCTAACCTTTTTATGCGGATTCAAACCCCCTAACTATCTCGGTTCCGACCATTTAGTTAGTGTTTCTTCAAGTCGATAGGCAACCTTCCCAATCCTTTCCACAATCTTAAATGGTCCAACATATCGTGGTGCAAGTTTTCATTTCTTTCCAAATCTCACAACTCCTTTCCAATGTGACACCTTGAGTAGGACATGGTCGCCGACATGAAATTCTAAGGGCTTGCGTCGCATATCTGCATAACTCTTTTGACGGCTTCGAGCTGTCATAAGATTATCGCGGATTTTCTTGATTTTGTCTGTTGTTTCTAGAATGAGTTCAGGTCCAGTAAGCTGGGCTTCATCGATTTCATTCCAACAGACAGGTGAACGACATTTTCGACCGTAGAGAGCTTCGAATGGTGCCATATTAATACTAGCATGATGACTATTGTTGTAAGAGAACTCGATCAATGGAAGATGAGAATCCCAATTACCACCAAAGTCTATTACGCATGCTCTAAGCATATCCTCCAAAGTTTGAATCGTTCTCTCAGATTAACCATCTGTTTGGGGATGATAAGTAGTGCATAGATTCAGTTGGGTTCCCAAAGTAGATTGCATGGTCTTCCAAAAATGAGATGAAAACCGAGCATCACGATCGAAAATGATATCCAAAGGAACACCATGTCATGATACAATCTCATCAACATAAGTCTTTGCAAGTTTATCAGTAGATAGATCCTCGCGAATCGGAATAAAATGAGCTGATTTCGTTAAACGATCGATAACAACCCAAATAGCATCATGACCTTTAGACGTACGCGGTAACTTAGTGATGAGATCCATTGCAATGTTCTCCCACTTCCAAACCGGTATCTCTGGTTGTACAAGCAAACCAGAAGGTCGTTGATGTTCAGCCTTGACTTTGAGACAAGTCAGGCATTTTGATACATACAAGGCAACATCCTTTTTCATACCAGGCCACCAGTACTGAGTACGAAGATCCTTGTACATTTTATCAGCACCAGGACGGATAGAATATCGAGATTTGTGAGATTCTTCCATTACCAAGGTGCGAAGATCGTCTTGTTTCGGAATCCACAAACGATCCTTGAAGTAGAGTAAACCATCGTCTTTCCTTTCGAGTTTAAGCTCAAGTTGAAGCGGTAGCTCATTTTTCAATAAGCCTTTAATCACACAAGATCGTTGAGCTTGAAGGACACAAGATTGAATATCAGTTAAAGTCTGAATAGAATGAAGCTTGACTCGTTCCTTTCGACTAAGCGCATCGGCTACGACATTCGCCTTACCAGGATGGTAGCGAATCTCGCAATCGTAGTCGTTCAAGAGTTCAACCCAACGTCGTTGCCTCATGTTCAGCTCCTTCTGATTAAGAATATGCTGGAGACTTTTGTGGTCTGTGAAAACCACACACTTTGTGCCATAAAGATAATGTCTCCAGATTTTAAGCGCGAAAACCACAGCTCCTAACTCAAGATCATGAGTCGTATAGTTCTTCTCGTGAACTTTCAACTGTCTAGACACATAAGCTATGACTTTACCTCGTTGCATAAGAACGCAACCAAGTCCTAGATTCAACGCGTCACAGTAGACAACGAAATCATCGTTTACTTCGGGCAACGATAGAACAGGAGCATCACAAAGCTTCTGTTTCAGCGTTTGGAACGCTTCTTCTTGCTTGGGTCCCCACTCAAAAGGCTTATTCTTATGAGTCAAAGCAGTGAGTGGAACCGCGATCTTTGAGAAATTAGAAATGAATCGACGATAATAACCAGCAAGACCAAGAAAAGAACGAATTTCTGTAGGTGTCGTCGGTGTGTTCCAATCCTTAATTGCAACAATCTTGGATGGATCCACATGAATACCCTGCTCGTTGACTATATGACCCAAGAACTAAACTTCTTTAAGCCAAAATTCACACTTGGAGAATTTAGCAAAAAGTTGTTCCTTCTTAAGGAGTTCCAAATTCAAACGAAGGTGTTGCTCGTGATCGGCTGGAGACTTTGAATAAATGAGAATATCATCGATGAACACAATGATGAACTTGTCTAAATAAGGTTTACAGACCCTATTCATTAAGTCCATGAAGATAGCTGGGGCATTCGTCAAACCAAATGGCATGACAGTGAACTCGTAATGCCCATATCTCGTGCGGAAAGCAGTTTTGGGAATATCTTCTTCGAGAACACGAAGTTGATGATACCCAGAACACAGATCGATCTTGGAAAAGCATGAAGCACCTTGCAGCTGGTCGAAGAGATCATCAATTCGAGGTAGGGGATATCGATTCTTGATGGTAAGCTTATTAAGCTCACGATAATCGATACACATTCGAAAAGATCCATCTTTCTTTTTCACAAAGAGAACAGGAGCTCCACAAGGCGAAAAGCTCGGACGGATGAATCCTTTATCAGACAACTCTTGAAGCTGTTTTGATAACTCTTGCATCTCTGACAGTGCAAGACGATAAGGTGCTTTCGCAATCGGGTTGGCATTGGGTACAAGGTCAACATGAAACTCAACTTGACGAACTGGAGGCAAACCAGGCAGTTCATCAGGAAACACCTCTGGATAATCCCGAATAATCGGAATATCCTGAATACTGTTGCTCCTTTTTTTTTGGGTAAAGGGTTACCCCGGTTAAATTTCATTCAACAACCAAATAAAACAAGTGAGGAATAGAGTACACCTCAATTCTCTAGAATGACATGCCATTGCTAGAGTTCACTCGCAAACAAAAACAAAGCAACTCACATGCAAACACAAGCAAACAAGTCAAAATCGACAAACAAGAACCAAAACGGCTACAACCAAACGTGCTCAGAAATCAGCCACACTAATCTTGGTCCATCAGCAACTCTCGAGGTAGACTCCAGACGCTCAAAACTTGACTCACGTTACTTGTTCTTCTAAACTTCATTGTATGTAATTTCATTCTAACGGTCATAAGAATCACCTCAATAACTTGAGCCGCACTCCTTTTATTCGAAGAGAACAATCTGTTATTTCGTTCTTGCCAAATAAAGTAAGCCGACGCCGCCACCACTAACTTGCCAATGATGTGAGAGGCACGTTTTGACTCCGCATGTTGCAGTAAATAGCCCATAATCCCGTCCCATGTCTTCCCTATTGTTTGCATACCCGCCTTTTCACGAACCCCAAACCAGACTTAAAATGCAAAGTTGCACTCAAAAAAGAGGTGATCATGAGAGTCTGGTCCCGATGTACATAAAGAACAACACAAGAGGTTGTAGTTAGCATTTCCCGACGATCGCCATTTGCACATAATATCCTGAGTTTTCAGTTTCTTGCAAACTATAAGCCACATGAGAAAAGAATGCCGAGGGATAGCCTGAGGAAACCACACTATACGATCCCAATCAACCTGCTCTTGAACCTGACGAATATCGTTCCACACCCCATAAGTGCTATACTCCATATCTTTACCATCTCTAGAGCACCAAATAGTCCTATCTTGCACATGAGGGTCTAACATTACATTAGAGAAGTCTTGCAAAGCTGGAAATCTAGTCACCCATGAGTTCGGCCATACCCACCCTCCGTTTTGAAACATATCCGCAACCGTGAACCTCATATCAAACCCCGCATTAGATATCATTCTCGGTGTAATAAAGAGGTTCAAAGGACACAAGGTATCCCATGTATCAAACCAGACTCGTGTGTTAGCTCCATTACCCAGCTTAATCCAAATGTGTTGACGTATGAGTGTTCTCAGTTGAAGTATCTTCCGCCAACCCCACGTAATGTTATTCCGAACAGGCACATCCCAAAAACTTCTATCCCGGATGCGATACGAGTGAACCCATTTAACCCATAATGATTCCCTATGAGTCAAGAGACTCCAAATATGAGCAACCATGAGCGCGTTGTTCATGTCAGAAATTCTCCGGATACCCAACCCACCTTCTTCCTTAGGCAAACACACGCGACTCCATTTCACTTTAGCCTTACCCTTAGTATTATTACCTTGAGCCCAAAGAAATCTTCGCATCCTATCTTCAAGATCATGGACAATTCTTCTTGGTAAGATAATAACGGAAGACCAATAAACATGCATAGACGATAACACTGATCTAACAAGTTGATGACGACCAGCAAAAGACAAGCTTTTTGCTTTCCAATCAGTGATTCGAGATTCCAAGCTTTCAACAAGCTTTTTACAATCAGAATAATTCAATCTAGATGAGATAAGCGGAACACCAAGATACCTAACCGGTAGAACGCCTTCGTCGAACTGCATGATACTTCGGATTTGATCTTTCACATAATTCGGAACTCCTCCAAAAAAAGCAGTGCTCTTCGTCATGCTAGGAACCAACCCCGACATATTCTTGAATAGATTCAACGACTATAGAATAACAGCAGCTGAATTAGGGTCTCCACGAGCAAACAAGAATAAATCATCTGCAAAACATAAGTTAATAATTCTTTGCTCTTCACATTTATGGTGGAATCTAAAATCAGCAGTAACCTCAACTTGCTTTTGAAGAATCAACGTAAGGACCTCCATTACCAACGTAAAAAGATAAGGAGACATAGGATCCCCCTGGCGTAAACCCCGCTTCCCCTTAAAATAACCATGAAGATTCCCGTTTATAGCGAGAGAAAACGTAGTAGAAGTAACACACGACATAACCCATTTGATCATCTTTTGGTGAAACCCAAACCCACGTAAAATATTATCCAAGAAATCCCAATCAACAGTATTATAAGCCTTCTGAATATCAACTTTAAACGCACATCTCGGCGAACCATGATTATGATGGTAGTTGTGCATTAATTCCTGGGTTAGGAGGATATTATCTGAGATCTTTCTACCCGGGATAAAAGCTGACTGATTAATATTAACAATATCTCCTAGGCCTTCTTTAATACGAGTAGTGATAATCTTACTTATACACTTATAAAGAGTATTACAGCAAGATATAGGCCTATAATCCGTTACAGTATCGGGAGTCTTAACCTTCGGGATTAGAGAGATTACCGTGTGATTTAGCTGATTTAGAAGCTTTCCGTTCTCGAAAAAATCTTTAATCGCTAAACAGACATCCTTTCCAACAACATCCCACGCCTTTTTAAAGAAAACAGAGGTATATCCATCCGGGCCTGGCGCCTTATTCCCGACAATAGAAAACATAGCATCTTTTATTTCATCATCAGTCACTAATCGAATCATATTATTTGCTTTCGCCAGCGACAACTTGTTTCGAAAGAGATCCATATTCGGCCTAAGAACAACCTGGCCGACACTCCCAAAAACTTAGAAAAATGTTCAACCAAAGCTTTGGCCGCTGCCCCCCCTTCGTGTAAGATACTACCAGTATCATGAATCGATAGAATTCGGCTTCGGTGGTTTTTATCTTTCACAACGTTATGGAAGTATTTCGTGTTCGAGTCCCCAAGAGTTAGCCAAGCGACTTTCGATTTTTGTTGTAAGAATACGGCTTCATCATGGATTGCATCCTTATATTTTTTAAGAAGAATACTATGTTTCGCTAGCACATCCGCATTGGCCGGATCCTGATCCATAACACCCTGCCAGTCATCTAACTCCTTCCTCGCCTTCTTTACATTCTCATGCAGATTGCCTTGTTGAAAGAATAGTTTTCGTAACGGGGTTTTAAGTAACTTAAGTTTCATAACTACTTGATATATACGAAACCCTGTAATCTCTTTACTCCAGATCTGATTTACTTCTTCCAGAAAACCATGCTTCTCGGCTATTAAATTAACGAATTTAAACGGTCTTGGTTTATCTCTGGCAACACTCGGCAGCTTCAAGATGCATGGAGCATGATCCGAGACCCGAAACGGATGAAAATAAGCTCCAGCATTAGGAAACTCAGTAATACAAGTTATATTGCACATGATTCGGTCCAATTTTTAAAAAATAGTACCACCTCTTTGCTGATTGTTCGTCCATGTGAAGTGTAAACCTGTGCTATTGACATCAAGAACTTCAATAGTATTAACACACTCCCTAAATTCACGCGATCCGATGCTATAATTGGACGAAACGGTACTCGAGTCATCATGAAATAAGGAGGCATTGAAGTCCCCCATAATTACCCACGGCTTATCTGTCATGAAAGAGCTATGACCACACAAATTTCTCCACACATCCCTTCTATTTCTATAATGGTTATCCGCATAAACAAACGAACAAAATAAGGACTTTCTATCGAGTTTAAACATCACTTGAGTGTGAATCACCTGGTCAGTTTGCGAGAGAATCATAATGTAACACCCCAACCCGGAAGGGCTGACGTGTCACAATAACAGTGATATCATAAACAAAAGTCATAATTCCATTTATTTATTTGACAAGGATACAACCATATAACAACGAAACTTAAGGTTAATATACAAGCGGAAACATTCGATTTTATTAACTAACATCTTCAGATTTATTCCTAAGCTTTATTCTTCTCTCTTTCCCCCGCCCAAGATAACCTGCTGACCTGTAAATACAAAATTTATACGGAATGAGCCGAATGCTCAGTACGGAATTATAGGCTCAAAGAATAAATAACGCTTTATGCAAAACTTATACAATGCAAGAACATAATTTCATAATCATATCTTACGGATGTACCCATGAGCAAACTGAAAATGTGACAATACACAGGTAGCTACTCCTTCATAATTATCACACGAGATGGCCAGTTTGGCATACCTGTTATCCATCTCATTAACTTAAATTCTAGGATCGATCCATACGCCTCCTAGTAGCTTTGTACCACACTTGTACCTAGGGACGCCGTGAACTAATCTCTCCGTCACAGATGGAGCACATGCTGTTGATGCCGCAACAACATGCTCGTGGGACACTCCACGAGAAGCGATACTCAGGGTATCAGAGTACAAATGGACTTATTCACATAACTTATAAAACTTATTTTCATAACAAAACGGAACATATATTGGAACATGCGATAATGAGTATAACAACATAATACTATCGCATGACATGAAAGCTAAATCAAATGATTAGAATAGGAATCGAACGGACTGTCAAATGAATCGATAATCAAAGACGTGAGGAGTTTTTAAAAGATATAGTAATTTAGTGGTTTATAACAATTTGAATATGAAGCAATAAAGAGTGGGGTAAGGATCCGTACCTTAATAATTCCAAATTGAAGCTACCTTGTAATAATATTTCAGATTTATACGAGCAGAGTTTAGACTATAGATTAGTCTTTTAACCTAATTTAAATAACATGCACACAAACTAGGTTAGTAACTTAATACAGCCTTTACGATAACTCACGATATCAAATTCTCACAACAAATGACAAAGTGCGATACTTCATCCACCGAATTAACGATGATCCGTCAAATTAATGACGAACGACAAAGTACAATACTTTATCCATCGAATTAATGATGATCCGTCAAATTAATGACGAACGACAAAGTACAATACTTTATCCATCGAATTAACGATGATTCGTCAAATTAATGACGAACGACAAAGTACAATACTTTATCCATCAAATTAACGATGATCCGTCAAATTAATGACGAACGACAAGTATAACCCTAATATGGGCAGCACTTAAACATCCATTGGATATATTGATCGATCGGACAATGAATCGTAATAGCGATCGAGTTATTACCCTGTTCTGCAGCACCCCGCTATTCTTAATTAGTGTTTTGTGTGTGTTTGGAGAGTAATTGAACGATAACTCAGAGTGAATTTGAAGTTTGTTCGTCGTTTTTGTGCCCAGAATCAAGCGCCAAAGCCTGCTATTTATACACGAAATTTGACAAGCTTACGGACCGTAAGACTCCTAAGGTTACGGTCCGTAAGGCTTCTTACGGTCCGTAAAGCTGTCAATGTTACGGTCCGTAAGGGACACCAAATCACTATAGGCTTGCCACGCTTGGGACTAGACTAGCTGAATCGACGGAATCATTAAATTCAACTTCCTCCGCAAGTTTATTAAGATAATTATCAAGTGGTTAATACCCCCCCTGAGTTTTAGGGGCCCTAATCCTGATTCTGAAAATTCTGAAATTTCTAGGGTTTGTACGGAATTACTTGGGTGTCTTAATTAAGGTTTCCTATGGGTTAATCTAATAAAATAATTAGGTCTTTTAATATTATTAGTTTATTATGATTTTAAATTTTCGGTTATTACAACTATTTCCCCCTTAAAAGAAATTTCGTCCTCGAAATTTTTCAAATAAGAACATATCGCATAAGTAACGGAATTTTCATAGCAGATTTTATATAACAAGAATCTCCTAAACACACATGTGTATCTGAAATTCATAACTAAGGTAATGACTATACTTGTCAATTTCCTTATATATATGCCCTAATGGTGTATCTTAATAAAATATCTTACCGTACGATAAATCAATAGAGACTTACAGATACTAGAGTAACTATTGATACTGATATTTCCTACATAGATATGCTTAATCATAGCTAATATATATTCACATAAGGTAAAACATAAATGACCGTAAACAGAAACGAATAAACATATATCAAAGAGCAAGATTTACCATTACTTGACTAAAATTCTATTACGAGAATAGATTAGGGTATAGAGAGCGAATAGATTCTTCAGATTCCCATGTTGCTTCGTGTTCAGAGTGATTTTTCCAGAGGACCTTAACAAACGAAATTACTTTCCTACGCAAAACCTTTTCTTGTCGATCTAAAATGGCTTCTGGTTCCTCTTCGTAGGACAAATCCTCGTGAATTGTAAGTAACGGATAACTAATGACATGAAGTGGATGATAATTATATCCTCTTAACGAGGAGACATGAAAAACGTTATGAACGTGAGAGAGCTGAGGAGGTAATGCCAGTCGATATGACACTTCTCCAATTCTTTCAAGGATTTCAAACGGACCTATGAAACGAGGACTAAGCTTCCCTTTAATTCCAAATCTACGAACGCCACGCCAAGGTGATACCTTTAAGAATACGTGGTCGCCAATTTTAAATTCGAGTGGTCGTCTATCTTGATCTGCATAGCTCTTTTGTCTGCTCTGAGCTTCTTTCAGTTTTTCTCGTGCCAGAGTGACTTTTTCATTTGTAATCTGAACTAGTTCTGGCCCTTCAATAATCTTTTCTCCAACTTCATCCCAGCAGATCGGTGCACGACATTTCCGACCATACAAAAGCTCAAAAGGTGCCATGCCAATACTTGCTTGCCAACTATTGTTGTAAGCGAACTCAACAAGACATAGATATTCATCCCAGTTTCCAGACCATTCAAGTGCACATGCTCGGAGCATGTCTTCCAAGGTCTGAATCATACGTTCTGACTGCCCATCTGTTTGTGGATGGAATGCCGTACTAAACTTCAGGCGTGTACCCCAAGCTGCCTGAAAACCTTTCCAAAATCGTGAGGTGAAACGTGGGTCTCTATCGGAAACAATGGAAGATGGTGTGCCATGGAGTCGAATAATTTCTTGAAGAAATAATTCGGATAACTTATTAACCGAAAATCCTTGCTGAATCGGTAGAAAATGTGCTGACTTCGACAATCTATCGACAATAACCCATATAACATCATTCTTCTTGAATGTCTTAGGCAAACCGGTAACAAAATCCATTGTGATCTCATCCTACTTCCATATGGGAATATCCAATGGTTGCAATAGACCGCTTGCTCGTTTGTGTTCAATTTTCACTTGTTGGCAAGTGAGGCATTTACTTACGTATCGAGCAACGTCTTCCTTCATGCCATTCCACCAGAAGTTCTGTCTTAAGTCTCGATACATCTTGGTAGATCCTGGGTGAATTGAAAATGGTGAGCTGTGAGCTTCGGCTAACAATGACTCACGAAGGCTGGAGTCATCGGGTACACAAAGTCTTTTACCGCACCAAATCACCCCATGATGGTCTATACTAAATTCAGATTGCTTACCCACCTCAAGATTTTGCACAATTGCCCAAAGTTCTCCATCTTGCTTTTGTGCATCTTTAATCCGTGATATGAGGTTGGGTTCAATCTGCATTCTAGCTAGATATCCATCAGATTTACTAATCTGAAGCCAAATGTTCATCCTTTCGAGATCCCTCCTAATATGAGGCTGAATTTGTATGCAAGATATAGTCCCGGAATTCTTTCGGCTCAACGCGTCAGCTACAACATTGGCTTTGCCTGGATGATATTGAGTATTTACGTCGTAATCTTTTAAAAGTTCTAACCACCTTCTTTGCCTCATATTTAGCTCCTTCTGAGTAAATATGTACTTGAGGCTCTTGTGGTCGGTAAAGATGTCACAACTTTCACCATACAGATAGTGTCGCCAAATCTTAAGTGCAAAGACAACTGCGGCTAGTTCTAAATCATGTGTAGGGTAGTTAACTTCATAAGGCTTCAACTGACGGGAGGCATAAGCGATAACCTTCCCATGTTGCATTAGCACACAACCTAATCCTTTCTTTGAGGCATCACTATAGACTTGGTAACCTCCTGATCCAGAAGGTAGAGCGAGTATCGGAGAAGATACGAGTCGTTTCTTCAATTCTTCAAAGCTTTTCTCTTGTTCCTCATTCCATGAGTACTTCACCCCTTTCCTTAGAAGTTTTGTAAGTGGTAAAGCGATTACCGAGAATCTTTCAACAAATCTTCGATAATAGCCAGCAAGACCCAAGAAACTTCGTATTTCGGTAACAGAAGTGGGTCTTGGCCATTTTGTAATAGCTTCAACCTTTGTTGGGTCTACCATAATTCCCTCTGCTGATATGATATGACCTAGAAATGCCACTTGGCTAAGCCAAAAGTCACATTTGGAAAACTTTGCGTATAACTTCTCATGCCTCAAGGTTCCAAGTACTGCATGTAGATGTGCTTCATGCTCTTCGTGACTCTTAGAATACACTAGAATGTCATCGATAAAGACAATAACGAATTTGTCTAGGAATTTGTGAAATACGCGATTCATCAAATCCATAAAGACTGCAGGTGCATTAGTTAACCCAAAGGGCATAACCAAAAATTCGTAATGACCATATCGAGTACGAAAGGCGGTCTTGGGAACATCATCATTCTTGATCTTTAGCTGATGATACCCAGACCTTAGGTCGATTTTTGAGAAGAACTGAGCCCCCTGAAGTTGATCAAAGAGATCATCAATGCGAGGCAGAGGATACTGATTACGAATAGTAATCTTGTTCAGTTCTCGGTAGTCAATACATAAACGCATACTACCGTCTTTCTTCTTCACAAATAAGACCGGAGCACCCCAAGGTGAAACACTAGGTCTTATGAATCCTAGATCTAACAATTCTTGCAATTGTTCCTTCAACTCCTTCAGTTCCATCGGGGCCATACGGTATGGAGCTTTAGAAATAGGTTCGGCACCAGGGATCAAGTCGATGGTGAATTCTACCTGACGGTCGGGTGGTAATCCTGGTAGTTCATCCGGAAATACATCAGGATATTCACGAACAACAGAATGGCTATCGATACTCTTAACACTAGCAGAAGTATCCCTAATCGATGCTAGGAATCCAGCACAACCGTTTGATATGAATTTTCGAGCCTTGAGCGCAGAGATAATTTTAAGAGATTTATGAACTTGAGTTCCCTGATATATAATATCAGGATGATGAAGATCACCGAAAATAACACGGCGAGAATGACAATCTATAGTTACACGATGTCTAGACAACCAATCTATTCCTAGAATAACATCAAAGTCACACATATGTATCGGAAATAGATCGGCCTTACACACAATAGATTCAATACGGATCGGACAATCCTTATATACGTAAGTGATTGCGGATGAATTTTCCATGGGAGTGGAAATGGTTAAGGTATGATTTAAGAGAGTTGGTCTTATCGGAAGGTACTTAGTAAACGAATGGGATACTAAAGAATGAGTCGCTCCTGTATCGAATAACACATAGATACTACGTTTACCAAGCGGAAGGGTTCCAGATACAGTACCTGGAACATTAGCAGCATCAGTAGCAGAAAGTGCGAAAACTCTTCCTCCAACATTGGGTGGTGCAACGTTTGGTTGGTTATTCTTCTTAGTATCTTTCTTAGGACATTCCTTGATCATGTGTCCAGTTTGGCCACATCTAAAGCATGCTCCTGTACTTCGGTGACATACTCCCTGATGTCGCTTGCCACAAGTATTACATAAAGGATATGTAATTTGATTCAGTGGTTGAGTTCTAATAGGTTCTGCATACAACTGAATCTGGTTTTGAGCAGGCCTCGGGTTTTGTAGTCTAGGTTGCCATGGACGTGCCTGATTTCCAGAGTTTTGATTTCCGTGCACTTTGCGATCTTGATGCTGTGGCATAGTGGATGATTGGCCGATTTCCTGCTTAAATTGTCCTTCCCTATTTCTCTTCTTATTATCCCCAGTTCGAGATAAGAATTCTTTCCTTTCGAATTCAAAAGTTTTGATTGTATCAGCAACTTCGGTGATATCCTTAAATTTCATATACATGATCGACTTCCGAATTCGATCATTGACTGCCCACTTGCATTTTTCTGCCTGGACTTCTGCTGATCCTGCAACGTCTCCTACAATACTAGCCAACCTTGCAAATCTAGTAATGAACTCAGAGGCTGGTTCATCACTCCCCTGTCGAATCACTGCATACTCCCTGATATAAGCTTCTTTATCAGCGGTCGAAAAATACTTGTCGTAAAAGATATTACGAAAGTCGACCCATGAAAGATTAGCGTCAAAATCATCCCCTCCTTTGACATGCTTATATCCTTCCCACCAAGTTTGTGCGTCATCTTCCAGTTTGTAGGTAGACAATCTAACTTTGTATTGCTCCGGAACTCCAAGAACTCCGAAGATCTTTTCAATATGAGCTATCCAGTTCCTTGCTTCGACTGGATTATTAGCGTGACTAAAGGATTTCGGCTTTTGTTTTTGGAATTTACTAATCCATATGTCTATACTATAATTAGTATTGTTCGTGGTATTCTCACGAGTTTCACCACCAGAGGTTGGATTAGTGTTAGTGCCTTCTGGATGACGAGTTTGTTGAATAACGGCCTCAGCTGTTTGAGCAACCAGGTTTGGAAGCAACCCGGCAACAGCCTGGTTAATAGCATTAATTACGCTTGGATCGACTGGAGTCTCATTCGAAGAAGTGTTGTTACGTATAGGGTTAGTACGAGTATTCCTACGTAGCGGACGACGAGGAGGCATATCTATACGAATAAACATAGAAATTAAACCAAATAAGAGATCAAGTTGAATCCTATCATTGATATCTACCCATTCCTCACAGGTTTTTATTACTATCTTCAAGTTTTCTACAGGAAAGAGCCTTTGCTCTGATACCATAGCTGTAACACCCCAACCCGGAAGGGCTGACGTGTCACAATAACAGTGATATCATAAACAAAAGTCATAATTCCATTTATTTATTTGACAAGGATACAACCATATAACAACGAAACTTAAGGTTAATATACAAGCGGAAACATTCGATTTTATTAACTAACATCTTCAGATTTATTCCTAAGCTTTATTCTTCTCTCTTTCCCCCGCCCAAGATAACCTGCTGACCTGTAAATACAAAATTTATACGGAATGAGCCGAATGCTCAGTACGGAATTATAGGCTCAAAGAATAAATAACGCTTTATGCAAAACTTATACAATGCAAGAACATAATTTCATAATCATATCTTACGGATGTACCCATGAGCAAACTGAAAATGTGACAATACACAGGTAGCTACTCCTTCATAATTATCACACGAGATGGCCAGTTTGGCATACCTGTTATCCATCTCATTAACTTAAATTCTAGGATCGATCCATACGCCTCCTAGTAGCTTTGTACCACACTTGTACCTAGGGACGCCGTGAACTAATCTCTCCGTCACAGATGGAGCACATGCTGTTGATGCCGCAACAACATGCTCGTGGGACACTCCACGAGAAGCGATACTCAGGGTATCAGAGTACAAATGGACTTATTCACATAACTTATAAAACTTATTTTCATAACAAAACGGAACATATATTGGAACATGCGATAATGAGTATAACAACATAATACTATCGCATGACATGAAAGCTAAATCAAATGATTAGAATAGGAATCGAACGGACTGTCAAATGAATCGATAATCAAAGACGTGAGGAGTTTTTAAAAGATATAGTAATTTAGTGGTTTATAACAATTTGAATATGAAGCAATAAAGAGTGGGGTAAGGATCCGTACCTTAATAATTCCAAATTGAAGCTACCTTGTAATAATATTTCAGATTTATACGGGCAGAGTTTAGACTATAGATTAGTCTTTTAACCTAATTTAAATAACATGCACACAAACTAGGTTAGTAACTTAATACAGCCTTTACGATAACTCACGATATCAAATTCTCACAACAAATGACAAAGTGCGATACTTCATCCACCGAATTAACGATGATCCGTCAAATTAATGACGAACGACAAAGTACAATACTTTATCCATCGAATTAATGATGATCCGTCAAATTAATGACGAACGACAAAGTACAATACTTTATCCATCGAATTAACGATGATTCGTCAAATTAATGACGAACGACAAAGTACAATACTTTATCCATCAAATTAACGATGATCCGTCAAATTAATGACGAACGACAAGTATAACCCTAATATGGGCAGCACTTAAACATCCATTGGATATATTGATCGATCGGACAATGAATCGTAATAGCGATCGAGTTATTACCCTGTTCTGCAGCACCCCGCTATTCTTAATTAGTGTTTTGTGTGTGTTTGGAGAGTAATTGAACGATAACTCAGAGTGAATTTGAAGTTTGTTCGTCGTTTTTGTGCCCAGAATCAAGTGCCAAAGCCTGCTATTTATACACGAAATTTGACAAGCTTACGGACCGTAAGACTCCTAAGGTTACGGTCCGTAAGGCTTCTTACGGTCCGTAAAGCTGTCAATGTTACGGTCCGTAAGGGACACCAAATCACTATAGGCTTGCCACGCTTGGGACTAGACTAGCTGAATCGACGGAATCATTAAATTCAACTTCCTCCGCAAGTTTATTAAGATAATTATCAAGTGGTTAATACCCCCCCTGAGTTTTAGGGGCCCTAATCCTGATTCTGAAAATTCTGAAATTTCTAGGGTTTGTACGGAATTACTTGGGTGTCTTAATTAAGGTTTCCTATGGGTTAATCTAATAAAATAATTAGGTCTTTTAATATTATTAGTTTATTATGATTTTAAATTTTCGGTTATTACACATAACATCCACCACATTAGGATCCCACCCAAGCATGATCCGAGTACCTTTCAAACAGCAACTAGCATTCGTTGTCCAAAACCACGAACTGAAAACTTTTTGACACACCTTGGATACATTTGACACATCAACGTGAGTCTCCATGATAGCGCACATCAACCTTGAATACTCTTGCTCTTGCCTTTCTCCTCGGTGACATGTGCCAGGAAAGCAACATATCCTTTTCGCAAATAACTTTGGGCTTTCGTACACGACATAAGCTTCAATCCACCAGAAGGTTTCTCGCCACAAACTTCCAGAACATTGCCAGACGGAAGAGGAATACGAACAATCTTATCGAAACAAACCAACCAATCCATCCCAACGATAATATCGAAACTCCCAAGTTGCATCGGTGTGAGGTCAATTGGAAAAAGATGGTTATCAAGGTTTAATTGACAATCACGAATAACATAATTGAGAACAAGAGCAGTAGCAACTTCAACAGATAAGGGTTTCCTCAGTTTAGTTCTAGGTATCGCAAGCAAAGGCTCAAAAGATAACGAAACAAAACTTCTATCAGCACCAGAATAAAAAAGAATAGATGCAGGTCGATTGTTAACAAGAAACGTACCATTGACAACGAGGTTGTTAGCTCGAGCCTCGTTTGCATTCAGATTGAATGCTCGTCCACGAGCGGGATTCACATTCGCGTTGACATTCACGTTCGGATTCGCATTTGCATTCACCAACCTCGGACAGTTGTTGCGGAAATGACCAAATTCTCCACAATTAAAACATGAACCCGGTGGGAATCTAGCAGCATTCCCCTGAACCTGTGTTGGATTCTGAGCGGCTTGATTCTGGCCCAAGCGACAGATGTGGGCCAGATGCCCAAGTTTACCACACGTAGTGCATTGCTTGCAAGCTTGTTGTGCAACATGATGACCGTTGCAGCGAGCACAATGAGGTGCGGTACCAGCATACGCTTTCTTTGCAGGCGGTTGAGCCGGTGGGTTCTGAGGGTTCTGAGTTGTTACTGCAAAATTCTGAGCACCCTTTCGCTTTTTCGACTTCTTCGACGACTCACCTTTCTTACCTAAACCCTTTTCCTTAACAGAATCGGTCGACTTCTTCTTATCACCCTTGCGGAGACTCAGTCAGGGTAGCAGACAACTCGATCGCGTGACGAACAGTAGTAGGATTAATGCCAGTCACAATATCCTGTATGGAATCGGGTAAACCATCGATATACCTCTCTATTGCTTTCTCCAACGGGGTAACCATAGTAGGACACAAAAGACTGAGTTCCTCAAAACGATTCGTATACGCACGGTGTTCTCCCCCATCTTGCTTTGGATCGTCAAACTCTCTTTCCAAAGCTCGAATTTCGTGACGGGGATAAAACTCTTTCATCATGAGAGCTCGAAGCTCTTCCCATGTTTGTGCCAATGCCACTTCGGCACCCCTATCGCGCATCACTACGTTCCACCACGTAAGAGCACGCTTTTCAAACACACTTGATGCAAATTCAACCTTACGCCCATTCAGACATTGCACATGTCTGAATGTGCTTTCGATACTCTCGAACCACTGCAGGAGCGCAGTTGCTCCTTGCGACCCAGAAAACTTTAGCGACTTAGCAGAATTGAAATTCTTGAAATTACATTGAGCATTGTTATTGTTATTGTTGTTGTATAACTCGTGGATTTGGGTCACAACGCCTGGAAGCACAACAGTCATTTGTTGAGAGACAAGGGCTGCGACTTCTTCAGCAGTAAAAGATTGAGCATCACGTCGAGGAGGCATTGTCTAACAAGGAAATATGAGAAACGAGTGAGGTTGATAATTAGGAAAAGCAAAAGAGGTATCGACAAAACACAAGGAAGGCGATCATTTGTTCGTTACCTCGAACAAACAAACGACACGCAGTGACTAATCAAAGTAAATGGATCAAAATACTGTATCGCGAAGACATGCTCGCCTATAAGTGAACACTCACCCCAAGAGTTCCCAGGTAAGAGTGACTGGTCCGATTATGTGGATTTGTACGAACACTCTAGCCTTAGACAGAAAACTCAGGGTACAGGCATTCACTCTTCCAGTTTGCACGTGTTCACATTATTTAGACCCAAACTTTGACGAGATTTTGAAAACTCAAAAGGTACCAAGCCAAATATGAGTCAAACTGGAAGGGTTCAAAACCTAGTAATCAATCATCCTAAAACGGATGATTAATTTTTGAAGCAGATTCGAATTTGTGTTCTCATTGTGGTTATCACCTAAGGGTAGGTGACGGTTTTTGTTTTAAAAATCTAAACGCAGAAAACTTGTGTTAGGGTCCTAAAAGTTATAGTTTAGGCCAAAGCATTACTAATAACCTAATCCCTATAACCATTGGCTCTTATACCAACTCTTCTGTCACACCCCGACCACGTAAAACAACAAATCGTGGCGGAAACGTCGGGGAGTGTTGTAACAGAATTATTGTTTCACAACCATGGATACAAAAGAGTTTCGTTTTATTTATTCATTAAGTAATTTACATTGTTTTAGCATGAAACAAATGAGTTACAGATCGACTATCACTATTATTATGTCACCAAGGCCTCATCCAGATCCTATGTGACTCATGCATCAAGCAACATCACCTGAAACATATGTAAAAACAAAGTCAGCAAAGAAATGCTGGCGAGTACATAGGTTTTATGAGAGTATCGGAATCATGGCTAGTTTACATGTTGCAATACCTTATTAAAAACCTTGTTTTGAAAAGAGTACAACATTGCAACTTAATTAACCAACTCAAATCAAGCGGGTTATACTTTATAAAACCTCGTAGCCATGATTCTTAACCCAAAAACATTTATTTTAGTAAACCAAATCGTAAAACATTTCGTATTAACTCGTTTAATAAATCTCGTATGGTTTATATCCTTTCGAAAACATCGTTATGTGATATCGTTTTAAAATCGTTTACCCAAGTGAAGTAAATAACGCCACGGTATATAATATGTTAAAAACACGTATATATAAAAAGTACCAGCGGCGTATCTACCATGCTTTCACCATATTACACCCGTCCCGTTATCTAAACACTTAACCAAAAACCAATCGTTTATCCAATTCGTTTAACTTGTTCTAATCGTTTCCAAATCGTTAACTCATTTAAATCGTTTAAATCATCCTCGTTTTAATTGTGAAAACTATTTATGGTCGTCTCGCTAATAATATTCAAACCTTCGTGACTCGACTATCTCGCTTCTCGCATTAACAAACCACCAAAGGGTAAGTTAATAATCAGATTTAGTCGTTACCCACCTAACCCACACATAACCATGGGTGTAGTACGATAACGGGATTTGTCAGATCCTATGGTACCATAACCTAATACTGGTTGGCTTGATCAATGCTAATGAATGTCATTCGTTATGTAACTACGTCCAACAAGTTTGTTCACATTATCGAAATCGTTATTAGTTTAATATAAACCATCTTAGTCGTTTTTGAAACCATCGTTTAAATATCGAAATCGTTTAATACATATGAATCACCCCAAAACAATCGAAAACAGTAAAATATGGGAACTATGTACTCACATGAAGTGCAAAGTATCCTCAATCAATAGAACTTCAACAAACTCAAGTAAACCAGAGAAATCAAGCAGCACCTAGTAATCGAATCACTATTCAAACAATAGACGCCTAAATCGGAAGATCGGACAGAATGAGGTCTTGTAAACCAAATGAGTGTTGGAACTCATGTGATATGGTTTAACAAAGCCTACATTCTAAATCGGAACCTAACCTAAGTGCTTTCGACCCATTACGACCCATTAAGGTAGCTTATGCTACTTTAACGCGTCGCGTGCAAATGCGCGTTCGAGATGTCTAACTAGTCCTATGACAAGTATTATATGCCTAAACATGTTTAAATATGTTGCATAATCAGTTATATGACAAAAGTTTATGTTACATATGCTTAATTACCAATTATGCATGAAAAGGGTATTTTGGTCATTTACCTAAGGCATATAAACTACTTATCATACAACTACTTAAACCTAAGTGACCATAAGGTTAACCTCGGAAGGTTATTCCCTATGCAACTATGGTCACTAAACATATTTGGTCGGATCCTAATGATCGACCAAACGGGTCGTGTTCGAAAGTCTAAGCAGTTGTTTAGACCGCTTGACTTACGACTCTACACAAGCACTAAACTAAGAGTGACGAGCTAAACATGCTAAAACATGTTTAGTTAAGTTAGAAAAAAGGTTTTGATATCAAAAGAAACGGTTTTGATACCCAAGAGTAGTTTGATTACAAAATACGCATAAATACGCATTTTGGCCGAAACTATGACTAGTCACTATGCCTAGTCAACGTGGTAATCAGTAGGTATAGTCACAAGGGACTATAACCATCGTGATTACGCTCACGTTGCAAAGTTCAAATGAACTTTGTGTTGACCATTGACTGGTCAAAGATGAAAGTCAAACTCTGTTTGACTTTCATGCTTGAAAAACGAAACAAGAACGAAAGGGGACTTACCAAGGGTCCAAGAAGGTTTGATCTAATTTATTCTCAGGTATGAACTGCAAGACTTCAACTTAAAGAATGAAAATCAGATCAAATGTGGTTTGATAGTGAAGTGGGTGTTGCTATTTATAGAGAATCAAGAACCGTTAAGATCGTTCCTCGATAAACGAGCATCAATCTGGACCATACACATGTGGCCCATGGTTTTGGGATACTAGGGGTGCCCCAAAACCAGCAAACGGTATTGAAAATGTTACAAAATAGACCCTGAACTTCAAGTCGTTTGTCGAAAATTGCTGAAAGTTGCTGAAAATCAAGATTCTGTCCAGATCAGCTGCTCGCGACACGCCACAGGATAGGCAGAAGGTGGTGGCATAGCACCACCAGGTGACAGTTCCAGAAAAGTTTCAAAAATGGCAGGAATGGTCCCTGCACATGTTTAAGGCCTTTTTCGATGCGTTTAAGCCCCGTTAACCCCATTTCAAGGCTCTAAAATGAAGTTAAAGTATAGGGAACTCAAAACATGCTCAAAAATATCTCGGATGTCGGCTCGTTTGGTCGTACGGTTGCGTTGTTCGGTTAATTACGACGGAAGTCGTAACGAACGCAAAAACGATCCAATTTACGCGACGAATGGAATTTTATCATGCCAATCACTAAAATAAAATATTTTAATGATTACATAAATTTTTGGATGTCCGGATATATTCAGAACGTAAGATATGCGCGAAAATGAAAACTTATGCACTTTTTGACGCTTTTAGTCCCTGAATGACCAATAAAGTTTGTTTTAGCATACCGAACCCCTCAAAGCCTATTTCTAAGCTATGTAAAGGATATTTAGGGTATGTTTAACTGATGATCAAGTTCAAGAATGTTCGTTACTATAAAAATCGATATAGTTTCACAGTTTGACACAAATAGTCCCTGCGATCGAACAAACTTGATTTCAACACACCAAACCATCCAAAGCTTATTTCTAAGTCATGTGGAGGTTATTTAAGGTATGTTAAGCCTATGTCACTATTCCGGAGTGTTTGTCGCATTATACTGACTGTGTTTACGCACCAGTTTGCGTATAACTTTCCAGAAAGCGATTTAAAACTTGAAATCGGAATCGAATCAAATTGTAAGATCATCAAACACAAATACACACATAATAACACCAAAACACATATAATAACACCAACGCACATTGTTTTATTGATAATTGACATTGTTTTACATTATACATCGATTACAGAACACAGTTGTCACAAGTGAGGTGAGTAGGGCTGTAAACGAACCGAACGTTCAGCGAACAGTTCGTGAACTGTTCGGCGGGAAGTTCGTTTATGTTCGTTCGTTTAATAAATGAACGAACACGAACAAGGAATTTCGTTCGATTAGTTAAATGAACGAACATGAACAAAAGTCCCGTTCATTCAGTTGTGTTCGTGAACGTTCGGTAAGGTGTTCGTGAACGTGTTCGTGAACATTCGTTCATTTTCGTTCGTTTTTGTTCGCATGTTTGTCTTTTAATGAAATATTTTTGTACTTTCGTATATTTTATCTATACTTTTTTATATAATTAAACTTATATTATTTTATTACCCTAAAAATTAAACTAAAAACACCATATTTAATTATGTTTATGCACCATTTCACTTTCATTTCTTATTATTTACATCGACGAATACGATTGACATCCGTTCCACAATAAGGAATTCAAGTTCTAGTGCTACTCTCTAGGCCATCCACCTTTATCCTTCGTCACATTCACCAAATTTATTTGTGTTCGTGAACCGTTCGCGAACACACTCATTTCCTTAATGAACGAACACGAACATAAAATCTCGTTCGGTAAGTGTTCATGAACCGTTCGTGAACACATTTATTTCCTTAATGATTCGTTCGGTTCGTTTACAGCCCTAGAGGTGAGAGTGTGACAACCCGAGTTTTCAAGGTCTCTATTCGATTGAACTTATCTGATATGCAATATACGTGTTGTTTATAGATTCGTAGTGTGCGTTATATGTGTGCATGTATTGAAACATGTTTGGTATGAACAATATGATTAATATGTGTTAATTATTGTAAGTGGAGCTATAGCCGAAAACACCCCCCCCCCCCCACCAACGAAAACGCTTCCGGATGAAAACACTTATGTGTTTTCGTCCACTATGTGGCCGGCGAAAAGCATATGGGCTTCGGCCCAGTAGTTGTTGATTTTGGAGTTTTGTTATTTAATCTTCACGCATACTGTAACTAGGAAAACCCTAGGTTCCCTTTTCTATCTTGCACGAGACGGCAATCACTCTCCCTCCCGGATTCTTGCCAGTTCGTTTCGTAAGCGGTTAGTGTGTAATAATCAGTTTTGATTTATTGGTTAAACTGTTTTAGATGGTCTGTGTAAATGATTGTTGTCATAACTTGAGTTCTTTGATTTATTTATTTATTTATTTATTTTTTGGGTAAAGGGTTACCCCGGTGAAATTTTATATCAACCAAACAATCAAAACAGGGTGCATCGAGAAGCCGATACACACTACTAGACTTGGCATACCAAGACTAGGACCACAAAAGACAACAAACCCGACATAAGTCACAACCAAAAACAAACAGAATACAAGACTAAACACAACCCCGAACACAGACTAGAATAAAAACAACAATAACCGCTCTAGCCGGGTTCAACCTCTATGTTATTCTTCGAGATCAGCCACCTGTCCAAAATCTTCTTTTGTTTCGGGTCTCTACGAAACCTGAAACCCATTATTCTGAGCCGCACCGTATCTATGATGACCTTAGCAAGCACACTAGCACTCCGCTGACTTTGAGAAAATAACCTGTTATTTCTTTGCTGCCAAACAAAGTATGTGGAAGCTGCCACCAGAATATTGCAAATAATATGATCCATAGATCTAGAATTAGCATTAAGCTCCACCCATTGCATGATTGAATCCCATGTATCCGTAACATTCTCCATATCGACCATATTCCTGACCAATCTCCATACCTTTGAAGTGATTGTCACGATGATTTTGTATATCTAGAATTAATTGTTAACGATATTTGCAATGGTGAATCTATTACCCGTTACGAGATGATTAGGGGTTAGCACAGTAAATATTTGGGGCTTGATATTCTGCTGTTAATCCATGGAGTAGATCTGATGTTTGAAGTTGCATTGTTTATGTCCACAGTTTATATCCGGTTGATGTTTGTGTATCATGATGTTATTTGTTGAGGATAGTTAAACGTGTATGGTATTATAATTACTACCAGATTCTGCTACTGATGATCATTGTGTTACGGTTATAGACGATTAAGGTCCTGTATTACGTAACTGGGTTGATGATGTTGATGGTGGAAGCCGACGAAAACACTTTCCCCAACGAAAACACTACCCAACGAAAACAGTTTGGGATTTCGTCTCCCAAGTGTTTTCGCCAGAAGGTGTTTTCGCCACATACATGTTTTCGTTGAGTGCTGTGACACGTTAAACCTGTTAAAGATTAACCCTGTTAGTTCAGTTAACTCTATTAGTTTATTAACTCCGTTATGTATATTAAGAATGTAACCCAAGCTAGGTCTGTTAACTCTGGTTAGTTCATTAACTCTGTTAAACTCATTAACTATGTTAAGTCATAAACTCTGTTAGTTTACTAGTTCTGTTAGATGTTAACTTTGTTAAACATGTAACTGTTATACATGTTAATTCTGTTAAGCCTGTTAAACTGTTAAGTATGTTAATTACTATTAAGTATGATTCTGCCAAGCATGTTAACTCCGTTAAACTTATTAACTTTGTTAGGATATGCATGTAACTCTATTAAACATGTAACATTGTTAGCGTGTAAATCCTGTTAAGAGTGTTAACCTTGTAAAGTATGTTAACTGCCTGTTAATCCTGTCAAGCATGAATTGCATGGCTTTGATTACCTGCTTATATGATACGTGATAATTGCTTAAACACACTTCGTGACATAGATGGCATGTGAATCTTTACGAACTTGAACTGATGGAATATACGTGCATACTATAGGACTTGACTGATTACTTGTGAGCACATAGTTTAGCATACCGAGCAAACCAAGGTGAGTTCACACTCTTTCCAAGGCATGGGATTCCCAAGGGTTGGGAATGGGTTAATGATTTAAACGGTAACTGCAACCATCCTCCGTGGGTAGGATGCCAAGATTACACACTGGACCAAACCTCTATCATTGAAGTCCCTCATTTATATCGACTTAATCGCCGAGGCCTATGGTGAGCGGGTCATTAGTTAATAGCACTATTAGGTTTAACAAACCTCACACCGTGCCAGTCGGACGGGCGTGTACTAATGGACTATGGGCAAAGGGTCAATGCTGATATACATTGACTTAGGGCACCACTTATATTTTCGTAGTAGTCGATATGCACGGTCTAGTAACACATGGGAAGCCCCCACTAATCTTCACAAACATGTCTGGGAGACCGCGATACGAATAAATACGATACATGGTTTACAAAACGAACAAATGATTTACGAAACGAATGCTACAACTAAACAACCAACTGTGAACTCGCTCAACTTTGTTGTTGACTCGTTGTTACATGCCTTGCAGGTCGTTAGGTACTCATGGAGCTTGCACAGGGAGGCGCGGTCGTTGTGGGACATGGCAGTGTGTGCCATGCTAAAAACATTACTTTATTTCGTACTTAATACTTACATTGGGTTTTACAATTATGCTTCCGCTAAAACACTTAACTACGTTTTTTATTTGAAACACCTTTCATATTGTGTGGTTGAATTTTACTTATTACTTGTTATGTTCAATATGATTGGTGGCTTGATCCTGGTCAGTCACTTCTCCAAGCGGCGATACTCCGCATGTGGATTTTTGGTGGTGTGACAGATTGGTATCAGAGCCATTGGTTATAGTGAACTTGGTTTTAATAAGGGAAAAAGTTTTTGTTAAAACCAGACTATAACCTGAACAGTGCTCAACGATCCACAACGACGCTTCGCTCCACGTGCAAGACTCGACATTCTAGGTGATATGGTTTATGTTTTATTGCCTACTTGTTAGTTACATAGAACTTTGCTCTTGGTATGTTTAGATAAACGTAGCAACTGTTAATTGAAAACACTTGTGTGCTTACTCTCTTCTGTCATCGCATTTTCGCGAACCTCTCTCACTCATGTTTCCTTTGGTATGAAGATCATGAGTGGACGTGTCAACATGACTCAAGCCCAGTTGGCGGCTTTGATCACTGAACAAGTTACTGCAGCACTCGCAGCTGCCCAGGCAGGAGGTATATCCTGCAGTCGCAACTCACTCTAGGATCTTTAGATCCTACCCTCATAAACCAACTCTTGTGTTTAATCTTTGTTAGCTGGGTTGTGGCCTTGTGTGCCTAGTTGTGTTTTTTTGGGATGTTTGTTCCTAGTGTTGGTATGCCAACGCTAGTTTGGGTGTGGTAACTCAGCCACACTACTGTTTTTTATGGTTTGATTTATAAAATTCACCGGGGTAACCCTTTACCCAAAAAAAAACAGGTCAGAACGCTCAGCCACCTGTATGCACATTCAAGACTTTTATGGACTGTCGTCCTACTACTTTCAGTGGCACTGAAGGGGCCGTTTGGACTCCTCCACTGGTTCGAGAAGCTCGAATCGGTCTTCGAAATGTGTGAATGCCCCGAGGCTCGTAATATGCCACTGGTACTCTCGAAGGCACTACGCTAACTTGGTGGAACGCGCAAGTTCAGATGCTGGGGCTGGCGGCTGCTAATGCCACCCCATGGAATGATTTTAAGGAACTGATCAAACGTGAATACTGTAGTCGTGATGACATCCACAAGCTGGAAGTGGAGTTCTTTAACCTGAAGATGACAGGGTCAGAGTTAGAAGCATACACGAAACGATCCAACGAATAGGCAGTGTTGTGTCCAACTATGGTGGATCCTCCCATCAAGCGCATTGAGCTGTACCTCAAAGGCTTAGTACCAGAGATTCAAAGTCATGTGACTTCTGCCAACCTTGCTACTATTCAAGATGTTACTCGTCTTGCTCATCGTCTCACAGACCAGGCAGTGGAACAGAACAAGCTGCCTAAGCGTATTGGTGCTACTACTACTACTACTTCTGCTACTCCCAGTGACAACAAACGAAAGTGGAATGGAACCTCTAGCAAGGGTTCGACTACGGTTCAGTCCCAGGCACAACAGCGAAAGATCGATGACTACCAGAGTCCTGGTCAGCAATCTTCTGGTAGTCAAGGGCAGGGTGGATATCGAGGAAATCACCCAAAGTGCAATAGATGCAACAGACACCACAGTGGTCGGTGCAACAAGGGTCGTTGCCAGAGGTGTCTCAAGATGGGGCATGAAGCCAAGGATTGCAGGAGCTCACGACCTACGAATCAGAACCAACAACAACAACCAACAGCTCCACAGAACCAGCAGCGACAGCGAGGTAACTGGGGATGCTTTCAGTGTGGTGCTGAAGGCCACTACAAGCGGGACTGCCCCTAGTTAAATCAAAATCCGAACAACAACAACAGCAATAATCAGGGCAATGGGAACAACAATGGGGGAAACAACGATGGCAACGGCGCCAGGGGTCGAGTGTTCGTGATTGGTCAGGGTGACGCAAGGAATGATCCTAACGTGGTGATGGGTAAGTTTCTTCTCGACGACTTTTATGTTACTGTTTTATTTGATTCGGGTGCCGATACCAGTTATGTGTCTCTAAAAGTTAGTCAAATGCTTAAACGCACACCAACTCCCTTAAACACCAAACACGTCGTAGAGTTAGCAAATGGTAAAAGTTTAGAGGCCACTCACATAGTCAAGGGTTGTAACCTCGTCTTAGCTGGTCAGACATTCTCCATTGATCTCATTCCTATAGTTCTAGGTAGTTTCAACATCGTCATTGGGATGGATTGGTTATCCCAACAGCAAGCAGAGATCCTATACAAGGAGAAGATTGTTCGTATTCCCCGTTCTGGCAAAGAACCTCTCGAGATTCAAGGCGACAAGAGTGGTGCTGTGGTAGGCATCATCTCCTTCCTGAAGGCCCAGAAGTGTTTGCGAAAGGGCCACACTGCTATCCTAGCACTTGTTACTGACACATCAACGAGAGAGAAGAGAATAGAGGATATTCCAGTAGTACGCGACTTTCCTCAAGTGTTTCCTGAAGATTTACCTGGGCTACCGCCTCATCGTCAGGTCGAATTTCAGATCGAGCTAGCTCCTGGAGCAGCACCCATAGCTCGAGCACCTTATCGCTTAGCTCCAACCGAACTGGAAGAACTGTCCAAGCAATTGCAAGAACTCTTGGAAAAGGGTTTCATTCGTCCTAGCTCTTCGCCATGGGGAGCTCCAGTATTGTTTGTGAAGAAGAAAGACGGTACCTTCCGTATGTGCATAGATTACCGCGAACTAAACAAGGTGACCGTAAAGAATCGCTATCCTCTTCCACGCATTGATGACTTGTTCGACCAGCTGCAAGGGTCGAGCTACTATTCAAAGATTGATCTGAGGTCAGGCTACCATCAACTGAGAGTCCGGGACGAGGACGTCTCCAAAACAGCATTCAGAACACGCTACGGCCATTACGAGTTTCTGGTCATGCCATTCGGATTAACAAACGCGCCTGCAGTATTCATGGACCTTATGAACAGAGTGTGCAAGCATTACCTGGACAAGTTCGTTATTGTTTTCATTGACGACATCCTGATCTATTCGAAGAGTCAGGAGGAACACGAGCACCATCTACGACTTATTTTGGAACTCCTTCGAGCAGAACAGCTGTACGCCAAGTTTTCAAAATGCGACTTCTGGCTTCGTGAAGTCCACTTCCTAGGTCACGTGGTAAACAAGGATGGGATTCATGTTGATCCATCTAAGGTAGACTCGATTAAGAACTGGCCTGCACCTCGCACACCAACGGAAATTCGCCAATTCTTGGGTTTGGCAGGTTACTACAGGAGGTTCATCAAGGATTTTTCCAAGATTGCACAGCCGCTTACGCTATTAACTCAAAAGGGTGTCACCTATCGTTGGGGTGATGCTCAAGAATCAGCATTCCAACATCTGAAGAATAGACTTTGTAGCGCACTTATTCTCTCATTGCCTGAAGGTACAGACGATTTTGTAGTTTATTGCGACACATCCATTTCGGGTCTTGGGTGTGTGTTGATGCAACGTGACAAGGTTATTGCTTATGCGTCACGCCAACTTAAGGTTCACGAAAGGAACTACACTACACATGATTTGGAGCTGGGAGCTGTTGTTTTCGCACTTAAGATATGGAGACATTACCTGTACGGTACCAAGTGCACCATTTACACCGATCACAGGAGTCTCGAGCATATCTTCAAGCAAAAGGAATTGAAGATGCGACAACGTCGATGGGTCGAGCTATTGAATGATTACGAATGTGCCATCAAGTACCATCCGGGCAAAGCCAACGTTGTGGCCGACGCCCTCAGTCGAAAGGATACTACACCTAGACGTGTACGTGCTTTACAACTTACTATCCAATCTAGTCTTCCTTCCCAGATACGAGATGCTCAGGCAGAAGCATTGAAACCAGAAAACGTCAGGGCTGAAGCCCTACGCGGCTCAAGGCAACGATTAGAACAAAAGGAAGACGGCGCCTACTACGTAACAGGACGCATCTGGGTCCCACTTTATGGCAATTTACGAGAACTTGTAATGGATGAAGCACATAAGTCTCGTTACTCTGTACATCCTGGTTCGGATAAGATGTACCACGACCTCAGAACTACGTATTGGTGGCCTAGCATGAAAGCTCACATAGCAACTTACGTTAGCAAATGTTTGACTTGTGCGAGAGTCAAGACTGAATATCAGAAACCATCGGGCCTACTCCAACAACCAGATATACCACAATGGAAATGGGAGCAAATTTCCATGGATTTTGTTACTGGCCTGCCTAGATCTCAACGTGGAAATGATACTATTTGGGTGATCGTGGATCGACTCACAAAGTCTGCACACTTTTTGGCTATCAAGGAAACGGATAAGTTCTCCACTCTAGCAGACGTCTACCTTAAGGAAGTTGTCTCGAGGCACAGGGTGCCAACCTCCATTATTTCCGATCGTGATGCACGTTTTACTTCAGAACTTTAGCAAGCGATGCACAAATCATTTGGCTCTCGGTTAGACATGAGCACAGCTTACCATTCGCAAACAGATGGGCAATCTGAACGCACCATCCAAACTCTAGAAGACATGCTCCGGGCATGTGTAATCGATTTCGGCAACGGCTGGGAGAAACACCTCCCATTGGTGGAGTTTTCATATAATAACAGTTACCACACTAACATTCAAGCCGCTCCATTTGAGGCATTATACGGGCGTAAATGCCGATCACCTCTCTGTTGGGCAGAAGTTGGCGACAACCAAATCACTGGCCCAGAACTCGTAGTTGATACTACCGAAAGAATTGCTCAGATACGACAACGAATGGCGGCAGCTCGTGACCGTCAGAAAAGCTACACTGATAAGCGCAGGAAACCACTCGAGTTCCAAGTTGGGGATCGAGTGCTACTCAAAGTTTCACCCTGTAAGGGTGTGGTTCGCTTTGGAAAAAGGGGCAAACTCAATCCGCGTTACGTCGGACCGTTCGAAATCATAGAGAAAATAGGCAAAGTGAACTAAACCTACCCGCAGAACTCAGTGGAGTTCACGACGTTTTTCACGTGTCAAATCTGAAAAAGTGTCTGTCAGATGAGACCCTCATAGTTCCTTTGAAGGAGCTCACTATCGACGATCAGTTACGATTCGTCGAGGAACCAGTTGAAATAACAGACCGAGACGTTAAGGTCCTCAAGCACACCAGAATACCTCTTGTTCGAGTTCGTTGGAACTCCCGTCGTGGCCCAGAGTTTAACTGGGAACGAGAAGATCAAATGAAACTCAAATATCCCCAGTTGTTCGGAAACAGTGCAACCACTACTGGGACTGAAGCTACTGCGGAATTTCGGGACGAAATTCCAAACCAACGGGGGGATGATGTGACACCCCAGGAAAACCAGTAAACCATGCAAACTTAACTAGCTACCTCAGTAACCACGTGCTAAATTTCGGGACGAAATTTCTTTCAAGTTGAGGATAATGTGACAACCCGAGTTTTCAAGGTCTCTATTCGATTGAACTTATCTGATATGCAATATACGTGTTGTTTATAGATTCGTAGTGTGCGTTATATGTGTGCATGTATTGAAACATGTTTGGTATGAACAATATGATTAATATGTGTTAATTATTGTAAGTGGAGCTATAGCCGAAAACACCCCCCCCACCAACGAAAACGCTTCCGGATGAAAACACTTATGTGTTTTCGTCCACTATGTGGCCGGCGAAAAGCATATGGGCTTCGGCCCAGTAGTTGTTGATTTTGGAGTTTTGTTATTTAATCTTCACGCATACTGTAACTAGGAAAACCCTAGGTTCCCTTTTCTATCTTGCATGCGACGGCAATCACTCACCCTCCCGGATTCTTGCCAGTTCGTTTCGTAAGCGGTTAGTGTGTAATAATCAGTTTTGATTTATTGATTAAACTGTTTTAGATGGTCTGTGTAAATGATTGTTGTCATAACTTGAGTTCTTTGATTTATTTATGATGATTGTCACGATGATTTTGTATATCTAGAATTAATTGTTAACGATATTTGCAATGGTGAATCTATTACCCCTTACGAGATGATTAGGGGTTAGCACAGTAAATATTTGGGGCTTGATATTCTGCTGTTAATCCATGGAGTAGATCTGATGTTTGAAGTTGCATTGTTTATGTCCACAGTTTATATCCGGTTGATGTTTGTGTATCATGATGTTATTTGTTGAGGATAGTTAAACGTGTATGGTATTATAATTACTACCAGGTTCTGCTACTGATGATCATTGTGTTACGGTTATAGACGATTAAGGTCCTGTATTACGTAACTGGGTTGATGATGTTGATGGTGGAAGCCGACGAAAACACTTTCCCCAACGAAAACACTACCCAACGAAAACACTTTGGGATTTCGTCGCCCAAGTGTTTTCGCCAGAAGGTGTTTTCGCCACATACATGTTTTCGTTGAGTGCTGTGACACGTTAAACCTGTTAAACATTAACCCTGTTAGTTCAGTTAACTCTATTAGTTTATTAACTCCGTTATGTATATTAAGAATGTAACCCAGCTAGGTCTGTTAACTCTGGTTAGTTCATTAACTCTGTTAAACTCATTAACTATGTTAAGTCATTAACTATGTTAAGTTATAAACTCTGTTAGTTTACTAGTTCTGTTAGATGTTAACTTTGTTAAACATGTAACTCTGTTATACATGTTAATTCTGTTAAGCCTGCTAAACTGTTAAGTATGTTAATTACTGTTAAGTATGATTTTGCCAAGCATGTTAACTCCGTTAAACTTATTAACTTTGTTAGGATATGCATGTAACTCTATTAAACATGTAACATTGTTAGCGTGTAAATCCTGTTAAGAGTGTTAACCTTGTAAAGTATGTTAACTGCCTGTTAATCCTGTCAAGCATGAATTGCATGGCTTTGATTAACTGCTTATATGATACGTGATAATTGCTTAAACACACTTCGTGACATAGATGGCATGTGAATCTTTACGAACTTGAACTGATGGAATATACGTGCATACTATAGGACTTGACTGATTACTTGTGAGCACATAGTTTTGCATACCGAGCAAACCAAGGTGAGTTCACACTCTTTCCAAGGCATGGGATTCCCAAGGGTTGGGAATGGGTTAATGATTTAAACGGTAACTGCAACCATCCTCCGTGGGTAGGATGCCAAGATTACACACTGAACCAAACCTCTATCATTGAAGTCCCTCATTTATATCGACTTAATCACCGAGGCCTATGGCGAGCGGGTCATTAGTTAATAGCGCTATTAGGTTTAACAAACCTCACACCGTGCCAGTCGGACGGGCGTGTACTAATGGACTATGGGCAAAGGGTCAATGCTGATAGACATTGACTTAGGGCACCACTTATATTTTCGTAGTAGTCGATACGCACGGTCTAGTAACACATGGGAAGCCCCCACTAATCTTCGCAAACATGTCTGGGAGACCGCGATACGAATAAATACGATACATGGTTTACAAAACGAACATATGATTTACGAAACGAATGCTACAACTAAACAACCAACTGTGAACTCGCTCAACTTTGTTGTTGACTCGTTGTTACATGCCTTGCAGGTCGTTAGGTACTCATGGAGCTTGCACAGGGAGGCGCGGTCGTTGGGGGACATGGCAGTGTGTGCCATGCTAAAAACATTACTTTATTTCGTACTTAATACTTACATTGGGTTTTAAAATTATGCTTCCGCTAAAACACTCAACTACGTTTTTTATTTGAAACACCTTTCATATTGTGTGGTTGAATTTTAGTTATTATTTGTTATGTTCAATATGATTGGTGGCTTGATCCTGGTCAGTCACACCTCCAAGCGGCGATACTCCGCATGTGGATTTTTGGGGGTGTGACAGAGAGGTTGCGCAATCTTTGAGAAATCCTTGATAAACCTTCTGTAGTAGCCCGCCAAACCCAAGAATTGGCGGATTTCTGTTGGTGCACGGGGTGCAGGCCAGTTCTTGATCGAGTCTACCTTGGATGGATCAACATGAATCCCATCCTTGTTTACCACGTGGCCTAGAAAATGGACTTCACGAAGCCAAAAGTCACATTTCGAGAATTTGGCATACAACTGCTCTGCTCGAAGAAGTTCCAAAATAAGTCTCAGGTGATGCTCGTGTTCCTCCTGACTCTTCGAATAGATCAGGATGTAGTCGATGAATACAATAACAAACTTATCCAGGTAAGGCTTTTTTTTTTGGGTAAAGGGTTACCCAGGTGAATTTTATTACCATCAACAATTAGAAACAAGAGGGGGCCTAAGCGACACCCTATTCTCAAGTATGACATGCCATACCTAAGTTAAACAAACAAACAAGCCGAAGGCAAACACAGTCACTCGACAAACAACTAAAACAAGCAAACATGCGACCAAAGACTAGCACTCTTAGCCGCAATCATCATCAGCCATAAGCAGACCCCTTGGAAGGCTCCAGTCTTGAAGAATACCCTCAACGTGAATGGACGACCTAAACCGCATAGTATGAAGCTTCAATCGAACCGTTGACAGGATGACCTCTATAAGCTGGGCCGGAGAGCGTTTCTTGTTTGAAAACAGACGTTGATTCCTCTCTTGCCAGACAAAATAAGCTGCTGCCCCAACAGTTAACTTACCAATAACATGAAGAGCCTTCTTAGAATTCTATCGCTGAACCAAATGGTCCAGTATATCATCCAGCGAATTGCGAACATGCCCCATATTAGCCTTCTCCTTTACACCGTTCCATATCTGTGTAGCGTAAGAACACTCAAAGAACAAATGATCGTGAGAGTCTGGACCAGCCGTGCATAGCGAACAACATAAAAGATTAAAATTCATGTTCCCTGAGGCGGACCATTTGCTAATAACATCCTGCGTCTTTAATTTTCTGTTGACCAATAGCCACATAAAAAAAGAATGCCGAGGTATCGACTGAGTAAACCAGACTATACCAGACCACGGAACCTCGTCATAGATTAAACGGATATCATCCCACACTATAGCAGCACAGTACTCGGTGAGATCACCGGATCTAGTTCGCCACACGACTTTATCCTGAGCCGCCACATCAAGATTAACACTCGGTAAGTTTAAGAGAGGCGGAAACCTTTGAACCCAACTACTAGGCCAACGCCACTCCCCTTGGTCACACATATCCGCAACCGTCATGTTTCTCATGAAGCCAGCATCACGTATCATCCTAGGTGTGATGAATGAACTTAATGGACAAACATTATCCCATTTGTCAAACCAAACAAGCGTTTTTGAGCCATCCCCAAGCTTTACCCACACATGATGTTGAATAATAGGCCTGAGATTCAACATTTTCCTCCAACTCCATGTGACATTACCTCGTAGCGGAATATCCCAAAAGCTTCTATCTTGGATACGATAAGCATGCATCCATTTCACCCATAGAGATTCCCTTAGCGTAAGTAGGCTCCAGATATGAGCAACCATCAGAGCATTGTTCATGTCTATAACCCTACGAACACCCAACCCACCTTCAGCATTCGGTTTACACACCCTACTCCATTTCACCTTCGCCTTTCCCTTAATGTTATTTCCTTTAGCCCAAAGGAACCTTCTCATTTTCTCTTCCAGGTCGGAAATAATCCTTTTCGGTAAAATAAAAACCGACGCCCAATAAATATGCATGGATGACATAACTGACCGAATAAGTTGAAGTCTACCAACAAAAGATAAGGATTTCGTTTTCCAATCTGTGATTCTGGATTCCAAATTTTCCACGAGCCTTTTACAATCACCATACAAAAGACGCGTAGAAATAAGCGGCACACCCAAATAACGCACAGGTAAGACACCTTCATCAAACGGAATAATCCCCCTTATTCGTTCTTTAGTAGCATCAGAAACATTGCCAAAGAAAACAGTACTCTTACTCATACTCGGGACAAGCCCAGACATGCTTGTAAATGCGTTAATAGCTTGTAAAATAACACTCGCCGACATGTAATCCCCACGCGCAAACAAAAACAAATCATCCGAAAAGCAAAGGTTAATAATCCGTTGCTTCTCACATTTATGATGGAATTTAAAATCAGCAGACAAAATTTTAGATCTCTTGCTAGCTCATTGGTCCAGGATGGCTGTGATGTTGTTTTGCCGAGGGAATCTGTGCGGGTCATGCAAGATAAATTGGCTAACACTCTGTATGGGTACTTTTTAGGTGATCGAGTTGCATTCCCAGTTGTGGATTATTTTGTGCGTAATAACTGGAAGAAATATGGGTTGCAAAAAACTATGATGAACGCGAATGGGTTTTTCTTTTTCAAGTTTAATGATCAAGTTGGGATGCTGAATGTTCTTAAGGACGGGCCATGGATAGTTAGGTCGCAACCATTATTTCTTAATAGCTGGACTCCAACAACTAAACTTGAGAAGAAAGAGGTAAAGCATATTCAAGTGTGGGTTAAAATTCATGAAGTTCCTATTGCGGCTTACACGGAGGATGGGCTAAGTATGATTGCAACGACAATTGGGGAACCAAAGATGCTGGATTCTTATACCACGTCTATGTGCCTGGATTCATGGGGTCGTAGTAGTTACGCTCGAGCGTTGATTGAGATCTCTGCTGATAAAGACTTCCGTGAAGAAATAACTATGGCAATACCTGAATCTGAAGGGGAGGGATTTATTAAAGAGACTATGTATGTGGAGTATGAATGGAGTCCGCTTCGTTGCGCTACGTGTTGTGTGTTTGGTCATTCTACTGAGTCGTGTCCAAAGCAACCAATGAAAACAGGTAAGGTTATGTATGAAGATCACGCTAGACAAAAAAACAAAATTCAAAAGAAGATGCCTGCTGTGGATCAGGATGGATATATAGGAGTTTATGGTAAGAAAGCTGCTAAGAAGGTTGGGATCCCAGTGAATAAGCAAAAATCTAAGTTCGAATATAGACCTATCGGGCTAAAGCCTAAAGGTGACAATGGAAAGCCTTCAACTTCGACTTCTTATAACTTCAGGTCAGCGAATCCTTTTGATGTTCTCAATGAAGTGGAGGCCGAATCGGGCACTAGTAAAAAACAGTCGGGTATGAATAGTGAGGATACAGATGAGGATGATGTAGTGGAGGTTTATAATGAAATGGATGGTTTTATGATGGAGGGTTCTCAAAATATGAATACTAAAAAAGGGGCAAGCACTCCTTCGGAGGTTGTTACTGATGGTTAGTATCGCTTCATGGAATATTAGGGGGTTGAACCGCCCTCTCAAACAAATGGAGGTTCGGCAGGCAGTGAAGGATTTTAATTTGAGCTTGTGTGCTATTCTGGAATCTCATGTTGATGTCGGAAAATTGGGTAAAGTGTGCAAATCAGTGTTTCGTTCTTGGGATTGGACCTCCAATGGAGGATGTTGTGACAAAGGTACGTGAATTATTATTGGCTGGGATCCTACCATTTTTGATGTGATGATATTAGCGCAGTCTTCTCAGGTTATGCATATTCAGCTTGTATTTAGATTGGATAAGAGGATGATCTTCTGTTCTATCGTTTATGCTGATAATTACTATGTATCCCGTAGAGAGTTATGGCATAATCTTTCCGTACACAAAGTTCTTGTGGGTGATAAACCTTGGTGTCCTATGGGTGATTTTAATTTCGCTCTAAATCCGGAGGACAATTCTATGGGATCCTCTTCGATTTCTATTGGTATGAGGGAATTCCAAGACTGTGTGAATGATATGGAGGTGTTTGATATTAACCGAGTAGGGATTCATTTTACATGGAACCAAAAGCCTAAGTAGGGGATTGGTTTGCTGAGGAAAATTGACAGAGTGTTGGGAAATACTCCTTTTGTTGCTGAATATCCGAACTCGGTGGCCGTATTCAAGCCGTATAGGCTGTCGGACCACTGTCCGTGTAATTTATCATTTCCTGATGCTGGTATGTTGAAGCCACGTTCTTTTAAGTTTGCTAATTTCCTGGTTTTTAAACCAGAGTTTTTAGATATTGTAAAAAAGACTTGGGAGTCTAGTGTGAATGGTGTGCATCAGTTCAGGGTTGTCAAGAAGTTACGGTTGCTGAAAAGTCCTCTTCGATCTCTGTTATTTAAACAAGGAAATCTACACAATAAAGTGATATCTCTTCAGTCAAAGTTGGATGAGATACAGCAAAAACTTGATCAGGATCCGTTAAATCTCGATCTTAGGGCAGCCGAGTCTACTACGAGCCGTGATCTGCAGGAGGCTTCTTTGGATGAAGAACGTTTTCTAAAACAAAAGTCTAAGGTAGATTGGTTGAGGGCGGGGGATATGAATTCTGCATTTTTCCACTCCTTTTTGAAAATCAGGAATCATTATAACCGAATAGATGTAATTAAGGATTCGGAAGGGAAGCTCTATGAAGGTGATATGGTTTCTTCAGCTTTCGTTAAGCATTATGAGAAGTTTTTTGGCTCTCAAGGTGATATTTCTCTCACTCCGGCCCCAGATTTATTCTCTAAAGTTCTATCTCCCCAGGTTGCTACTCATATGGTCAGCCCGGTAACTGCGGAGGAAGTGAAAAAGGCGATGTTTTCTATTGGGATTGATAAGGCTCCTGGCCCGGATGGTTATACAGCGGCTTTTTTCAAAGGGGCATGGCCTATTATTGGTAATGATATTACTTATGCTATCATTGATTATTTTGAAACTGGTAATCTGCTTCGGGAATTGAATCATATGACTATTGTGCTTATCCCAAAAGTTCCTACTCCGTCGAATGTCATTGACTATCGACCGATTGCTTGTTGTAATGTGTTATACAAGTGTATCAGTAAGATTATTGTGGATAAGATCAAAGGCGCGCTGAATGGTATCGTCAGCGTTAATCAATCGGCTTTTGTTCCGGGTAGGAGAATCTCTGATAATATTCTCCTAACTCAAGAATTAATGCACAACTACCATAGACATTCGGGGCCTCCTAGATGTGCTTTTAAAGTTGATATCCAGAAAGCCTACGACACTGTCGATTGGAGATTTCTCAAAAGTGTGTTGCTTGGATTTGGCTTTCATGATAAGATGATGAATTGGATTATGGTATGTGTCTCTACCGCTTCTTTTTCGATCTGTGTTAATCGTTCTGTGCATGGTTTTTTTCAAGGGTAAGCGTGGTTTAAGGCAAGGGGATCCATTTTCCCCTTATTTATTTACCCTAGTCATGGAGGTTCTGACGGCCATTCTTCAACATACAGTTCGTATTGACTCATCTTTCAAATTTCATAATAAATGTGAGAAGCAGCGAATTATCAATCTATGTTTTGCGGACGATCTGTTCCTTTTTGCTAGAGGAGAGGTCAGCTCGGCGAGGTGTATTATGAAGTCTCTTTCAAAGTTCACAAAGATGTCGGGGTTAGTGCCTAGTAATCAGAAGAGTACGATTTTCTTTTGTAATGTTACTGGCCATGTCAAAGATGCTATTCTGGATTATACTTCGTTTGTCGAAGGAAAATTGCCTGTCAGGTATCTGGGTGTGCCTCTAATTTCTTCTAGACTCGGATATAATGATTGTCGTGTGCTTGTGGATCGGTTAGAGAAACGTATCACAAACTGGAGGAACAAGTTACTCTCCTTTGCGGGAAGGTTACAACTTATCATTTCAGTTCTTTCATCCATGCATATCTTTTGGTCTTCTGTTTTTATGTTACCGGCTCGTCTAATTCATGAGCTTGAATCCAAAATGCGGAACTTTTTATGGTCTCAAGATTCTTCGTTTTCTAAGGGCAAATGTAAAGTTTCTTGGAAGTCTGTTTGTACTCCGAAGTATGAAGGGGGTTTGGGTATTAGACATATTGGAGATATGAATAAAGCCCTTATGACGAATCATATTTGGAGTATTATTTCTAGGCGAGAGTCCTTGTGGGTTGAATGGGTGCACAGTTACAGATTAAAAGGTAATAGTTTTGGGTTTGCAAAACGCCTTCTAATTGTTGTTGGTCTTGGAGAAATCTGATGCAGTTCCGGTCGCTTATCAGAAATCATATTTAGTCAGGCATAGGTAATGGCGCTAATACATCAGTCTGGTATGATTACTGGTGTGATATGGGGCCCCTCGGAGATTTTTTGTCTCCCAGAACCATTACTGATGCTGATTATAGACTGAATGATTCGGTGGCTAACGTTTATTCGAATGGTACTTGGACCTGGCCCGTAGCATGGAGAGATCTTTTTCCGGTTCTTTTTCAACTTGACCAAGTGCATTTAATTCCGACTAAACTTGATAGACTATTATGGAGAGATGGTGATGTTCTAAATGAATTCTCTACTTCGTGCGTCTGGCATTCGGTTCGACACACGGAACCTGAAGTGAATTGGTGTAGTGTAGTTTGGTTTGCTCAATGCATTCCTCGGCATGCCTTTATGATGTGGTTGATCATTAAAGGTAAATTACTTACGCAAGATAAAATTCTACAATGGGATTTTTCGCGAAGAAAGAACATGAACATGATGTGGTGTCTTCTATGCTATGAGAATTTTGATTCTCATGCTCACTTATTCTTTGAATGTAAATACTCCTCTCAAGTTTGGAGTATAGTCCGACTAAAAGTGGGTATGAATTCTGTTCGGCCGAGATGGGTAGATATAGTGGATTGGCTTCTTGTTCGTACGAGATCAAAATCGGTTACGAATTATGTTGCAAAACTTCTTGTTGCGGCTACTTCGTATTACATATGGCAAGAAAGGAATGCCAGGCTATTCAAAAATCAGGTGAGACCTCCGGATAAATTGAGTGAAATTATTATAATGACGGTCAGATACAAGTTGATGGGAGCGAATCTAAAGAATAATGATAGAGTGCGGAAGTTGCTTGGAGAATGGGAGATTCATGGGGTAGCAAATGATGATGATGGAGGCTGATTAGTGTTTTGTTCTTCATTGTCTCTAGAGTTTTAGTCTAGTTGTCTCGTTGTTTTTGTTTTTGTTTCAGTGGTTGTACTTTGTTTCCACTTTCACGAGGCATGTCTCATGATTGAACTAGTGTAGACATTCTACACTACTTGTTTTATTTGGTCGTGAATATATAGAATCACCGGGGTAACCCTTTACCCAAAAAAGAAACCTGATGCTGTAAAATCAGAGTGAGAACCTCCATAACCAACGTGAACAAATACGGAGACATTGGGTCACCTTGACGCAACCCTCGCTTTCCACGAAAAAACCCGTGTAAATTCCCGTTAATAGCTAACGAGAAAGACGTGGACGAGACACAAGCCATGATCCATTTAATCATCTTACTGTCAAACCGAAACCCCAACAAAGTATGCTCAAGAAAATTCCAATCAACCGTATCGTAAGCCTTTTGAATATCCACTTTAAAAGCGCATCTAGGGGGCCCAAGATTACGATGATAATTGTGCATTAGCTCCTGTGTTAATAAAATATTATCTGAAATTCTTCTGCCAGGAACAAACGCCGACTGATTAATACTCACAATATCAGCTAAACCCTCCTTTATTCGGTTTGAAATAATTTTGCTAATACACTTATATAAAGTGTTGCAATAAGAGATCGGCTTGTAGTCTGTAATCAAAGAAGGCGTACTCACCTTGGGAATAAGGGAGATAACCGTATGGTTTAATTGCTGAAGGAGCTCTCCATTATCAAAAAAATCCCTCACTGCATGACAAACATCATTACCCACAATATCCCCAAGACTTTTTTTTTTTTGGGGTAAAGGGTTACCCCGGTGATTCTATATATTCACAACCAAAAACGCACAAGTAGTGCAGAGAGTCTACACTAGTTCAATCACAGGACATGCCCCATGAAAGTAACAACCATGAAAACAAACAAAAAGACCACCCAAAAGGATAAAAATCAACTAGACTAGACACTAGAAACACAGCCAACAAAAACTTAATCAGCCGCCATCATCATGAAGCTCCCTTTCCGTTGATCTCCCATGAACCAAGAAGCCTACGCACGTTGTCATAGTTTTTCAGCTTCGCTCCCATCAATTTATAACACACCTGTTTGAATTATTCCACTTATAGTTTCAGGGGGCCTTAATTGATTCTTGAATAATCTAGCATTACGCTCCTGCCATATCAAATACGCAGTAGCCGCCACTGTCAATCTTGCAACATAGATAGCCGCGGATTTCGACTTGGCCCGCACAATAAGCCAATTGACAATATCATCCCACTTAGGTTGAATCGATTCCATGCCCACTTTCTGTCTAACCAAATGCCAAACTTGTGACGAGAACTTACATTCAAAAAACAGATGACTATGAGAATCGTGATCAGCATAACAAAGCAGGCAACACATCATGTTCATATTCTTTCTTCGCGAGAAATCCCAACTCAAAATTTTATCCTGAGTAAGTAATTTACGCCTCATGATAAGCCACATTAAAAAAGCATGACGTGGGATGCTCTGACTGAACCACACAATCCGACTCCAATCTATCTCCAACTCTCGATGCCTAACAGAATCCCAAACACGAGCTGTAGAATAATCATGAATATGATCCCCTTGGCGCCACATGAGTTTATCAGACTTATTATTATCAATAGACATCTGGTCCAGTTGGTTAAGGACCGGATATCTATCCCTCCAATCGGCTGGCCATCTCCACGAATTGTTCCAAAAAAGATCAGAAACCTTAGACTCCATGTTGAACCCTGCATTGGCAATAACTCTAGGCGATAGGAGCTTATCGAGCGGCCCTAAGACATTCCAAGTATCGAACCAAGCTGAAGTATTAGACCCATTACCAATCTCGGACCAAATGAACTCCCTCAAACTCGACCGAATCTGAAGAATTTTCCTCCAAGACCAGCAACAACTGGCAGGCACTCTGCAAGCCCAAAAACTTTTACCTTTCAACCTATATGAGTGAACCCACTGAACCCACAGCGACTCACGGTTCGTAAGAATACTCCAAATATGCGCTGCCATAAGAGATTTATTAACATCACCAATTCGACGAATGCCTAACCCACCCTCATATTTAGGCACATACACCGCTTTCCAAGAAACCTTTGCGCGACCTTTTTGAAATGCAGTATCATGAGACCATAAAAAATTCCGCATCAAGGCCTCCAAATTAAGAATCACCCGTGACGGCAAAATAAACACAGAAGACCAGTAAATATGCATCGCAGACAAGACCGAAACAATAAGTTGTAATCTGCCCGCAAAAGACAGTAACTTGTTCCTCCAATGCATGATACGTTTTTCAAGCTTCTCCACCATCACATAACAGTCTTTATAAAGTAACCGCGAAGATATAAGAGGCACACCCAAATATCTGACAGGCAAACTACCCTCCTTAAAAGGCATAATATTCAAAATAGCAGTTTTAACAAAAGATGGCACGTTCGAGAAAAAAACTGTACTCTTCTGAACACTAGGTAATAAACCCGACATCTTTGTAAAAGAATTCAGGGAATTCATAATGCACCTGGCTGACGCAATCTCACCTCTGGAGAAGATAAACAAATCGTCCGCAAAACAAAGGTTGATAATCTGTTGACGTTCACACTTGTTATGAAATTTGAACGAATTATCAATCCTTACCGCATGCTGAAAGATGGCTGTAAGAATCTCCATAACAAGCGTAAATAAGTACGGAGAAATAGGATCTCCCTGTCTTAACCCCCGGTTACCCTTGAAGAAACCGTGAACATCACCATTAATACACACTAAGAACGTGGTGGAAGAGACACATACCATAATCCACTGAACCATGTTAGCATGAAACCCGAAACCAATCAAAATACTCTTGAGAAAAGTCCAATCAACAGTATCATAAGCCTTTTGAATGTCAACTTTGAACGCACATTTAGGGGGACCGATATTTCGGTGATAGTTATGCATCAACTCTTGCGTTAACGATATATTATCAGAAATTTTTCTACCCGGCACAAAGGCTGATTGGTTGACACTAACAATATCATTCAAGGACACCTTAATTCTCTCAGCTACGATCTTACTAATGCATTTGTACAAGACATTGCAACAAGCAATCGGACGATAGTCCGTGACGACTGACGGAGATGGGACCTTGGGGAGAAGAACAATAAGCGTATGATTTAACTCCCGAAGAAGTTTTCCTGTGGCAAAAAAATCAATCACAGCATTCGAAACACCATTACCAACGATAGGCCAGGCACTTTTGAAAAATCCAGCAGTAAAACCATCTGGACCTGGCGCCTTATCCGAACCAATCGAAAACATAGCCTTCCTAACCTCTTCAGCTGTGACTGGACGAATCGTATGATTCGCAACATCCAAATCCAATTTTTTAGAAAACAAGTCAGGGGTTGGACTAAGCGACGTATCTCCCTGGAATCCCAAAAATTTCTCATAATGATCAACAAACGCTTGCTGAACCAAATCATCCTCAAACACATTACCAATCGCATCCCGAATGACATCAATTCGACTATAATGAACTTTATTTTTAAGCGATGAATGAAAGAACGCCGAATTCATATCACCAGCCGCTAACCAGTCCACTTTGGACTTTTGCTTCAGAAACCGCTCTTCATCTAATAAAGCCTCCTGATAATCACGATGGATACTAATTTCCTCTACCCGAAGCGTCTCACTAGCTGGTTCATTATCAAGCTCGCGCTGAACCTCATCCAGTCTATCTCGCAGGTGTTGAACTTTCTTGTGCAAATTGCCTTGCTGAAAAAGTAAACCACGTAAAGGCGATTTAAGCAACTTAAGTTTCTTAACGACTACAAACTGATACACTCCATTAACAGTCACATCCCAATTCCGCTTGACAATCACCAAAAAATCCGGCTTATGGACTAGAAAATTAGCAAATTTGAAAGGACGATGTTTAGTTTTTCTAGCTTCCGAAAATTTAAGCACACACGGACAGTGGTCCGATAACCGGTGCGGGTAGAACACCGCTACTGCGTTCGGAAATTGGGCTATGAATTGAGTATTACCCATTATTCTATCAATCTTTTTCATCAAACCAATCCCCTTCTTTGGCTTCTGGTTCCACGTAAACTGGATACCTGATCGATTTAAATCAACCATCTCAATATCATTAACACAGTTTTAAAATTCCTTCATACTAGTAGACATCGAAGAGCACCCCATAGATTTATCTTCAAGATTTAAGGCAGAGTTAAAATCGCCTAAGATGACCCACGGTTCGTTACGGACGAAATTTTTATGCAATGAGAGGTGATCCCAGAGCTCTCTGCGAGTTACATAATAGTTTGCAGCATAGATAACCGAACAAAAAACCATTTTTTTCACCTGTTTAAAGATCAGTTGTAGGTGCATAACCTGATCAGACTCCGAAAGCACCATAACATCAAAAATAGAAGGGTTCCATCCAACAATAATTCTCGTGCCTTTATTACAACGAGCCCTATTCGACGTCCAGTGCCAAGAACGAAAGATAGACTTACAAACTTTAGAAAGATTACTCACCTCAACATGTGATTCAAGAATAGCACATAAACTTAAATTAAACTCCTTGACTGCTTGACGAACCTCAGATTGCTTTATGGGCCGGTTCAAACCCCTAATATTCCATGAGGCAATACTAACCATTGTTAACCAATGACGAAAGGGTGCTTACCCCTTTTTTAACATCTGTTTTAACGGACCCTTGCCTCAAAAAAATCATCCATCTCATACCCATCCGTCTCGTTAAAAACCTCCACTTCCTCTTCATCCTCCACTTCCACCTGAGCCGAACCTGATGTATTACCACCCTCATCTACATTAATAGAAGGATCATTGAGCACATCAAAAGGATTCGAATGTTGAATGTTAGACGAGTTCGACCCAATGACCGGTTCACCACTTTTCACGGAACCCACCGGCTATGAGCTAGGATTCCCTCCCTTATCCTTTGATGAAACTGGCCTATACTCAAATTTTTGCTTTGGTTTATTCAAATTAAAACCAACCTTCCTAGCTGCCTTCTTCCCTTGAACAGTTGTATAACCCTCTTCATCCACAGTAGGTTGCCGCTTAGAAGAACCACCATCCTGAATTGGCTGCTTCATCTTCTTGTTATAACCAGGAAAGTTGCCCTGTTGAGGTTTGCCATTAGATACTTTAGAAATCTGCCTAGGGCAGCAATCGTCATTGTGGCGAAATACACAGCATCGACCACACCTATGGGGACACCATTCATATTCAACATAAACCTTCTCCTTGACAAAGCCATCCCCATCAAGACAAGGGACCGCAATAGTTAACTCCTCACTGAGATCAGTATCGGCTGAAATCTCAACCAGAGCACGCGCAAAACTGCTTCTACCCCACATATCAACGCACATTGAGGTAGTAAACGAATCCAAAGCTTTTGGCTCGCCGATAGTTGTTGCAATTAAACTTAAACCATCCTCCGTATAAGCCGCTAAAGGAACTTCATGAAGCTTAACCCAAACCTGAACCTTTTTCACTTCCTTTTTCTCTAGCTTAACCAAAGGCGACCAAACTTCCAAAAACAACGGCTGTGAGCGAATAATCCATGGTCCCTCGGTAAGAGCCTTTAGCATACCTGCTTGATCAGCGAACTTGAAAAAGAAAAAACCACTGGCGTTCATCATTGATTTCTGCAACCCAAAACGCTTCCAATTATTCCTAACATAGAATTCCACAACGGGATACGCAACTCAATCCCCCAAAAAGTATCCATACAACGTATCAGCTAGTTTATCTTGCACTATTCTGACAGAATCCCTAGATAGGACAACATCACAACCATCCTGTTTCTCACCAGTCTCCAAAGAACGAAAATTCACCTTCTTCGCACTAGCTCCCCTAACAGAATCAGCGTATGAAACAGGTTTTACTACGTTACCAGGATCCTGCTGACTACTGGCACCCTGATCATGAATTTTCTCTGCACCCTGAATAACCGAACTGACTTTCTCCACACTATCAAGGTTAACGGGTTTGGATATAGCAGCAAGTCCATCGATAACCGAAACATTATCAGAAAAAAACATACCTCTCCTCGGCAACAATGATTTTCCTTCGATGGTAGTCACACGGAGACCTATGCCGCGAACAGGAACTGTACCCGGAGAAGACCCTACCTCTTGCGCCCCAGAATCAATCAGAATGTCATTAGCCGCCGGAGATAAAGGATAACCTTCCTGATCAAACAATCCATGGTTCACCTGATCTAAAGGGATGTTACTCCCAGAAAAAACACGATCATTCATTAAAAGAAACACAACTCTCCCTTAAACAATGTAACAGAAATTACCATGCAAACCAGACACGTCCACGAAACCAAGAAAACGAAGAACCCGAAAACAAAAAAGAAAACCCTAATCCTGTAACCCTAGAGCCGAATTTCAATCCATAACAGATTAACCCAGAGTATCAATCTAGCTAAATTAAACTCAGTTAACCGCGACTAATAACAACCAGATTTTTTTTTTGGGTAAAGGGTTACCCTGGTGATTCTATTAAAATGCAACCGCAAATAAGTACAAGTAGTGAGGATGTGTTCCACACTAGTTCATATACAGGACATGCCCCATATATGTAAATCAAACAAAAACCAAAGACCTATAACACCCCATAACCTAGTCTACTATACATCATAACAACCAGATTAATAGGTCAGGATCTCTAAACAGCAACTATGGCGGCGATTGGAGAAGAAAGAAGATAAAACCCTGATTTCAGATTGATTACTATTGCTAACGAGTTCGTTATAGAGATTTGATCAACAAAACTCTAATCACAGACTGTTATACAAATGAATCTCAAAGAAAATTTAGGGTTTCATGAAGAATCAAGAAAATCGCCCAGGAGAGAGAGCAAAGGGTTTCATCCGTCTTTAACCTTCACTTACCCTCAAGACTTTTTAAAAAAGACCGAAGTATAACCATCTGGACCGGGAGATTTATTACCAGCTATAGAGAACATGGCTAGTTTAATCTCATCATCTGTAACCTGCCTGACCATATTAGAAGCTTTGTCGACCGAAAGGACATTACTGAATAAATCCGGAGCCGGTTGCAAAAGATTACTCCCCATATGACCAAAGAAATTAGAATAATGATCCACCAAAACTTGAGGAACCGAAACTCCTTCATGAAGATTTCCACCACCATCTCTAATAGAAAAAATTCTGCTACGATGGTTCTTAGCTTTAATAACATTATGGAAGTACTTCAAGTTCGAGTCACCTAACGAAAGCCACTCCACCTTAGACTTTTGTTTGAGAAATAAACTTTCATCCTTAACCGCCTCTTTGTAAGCCTGCAATAAAAGATCATGCTGCTCTTTTAGATCAACATTTAACTGGTCGCCATCCATAGCCGTTTGACAATCATCCAGAGCTTTCCTGGTCACCTTAACTTTCTCATGCAGATTTCCTTCCTGGAAAAAAAGTTTACGAAGAGGCGTTTTAAGCAACCTAAGTTTCTTGACCACTTGGAACATACGGTACCCGGGAATATCACTTCTCCAAACTTTCTCCACTTCATCCAGAAAACCCGTTTTATCCACGACCAAATTTACAAACTTAAAAGGTTTTGGCTTCTCTGTCACCACTTTAGGAAGCTTAAGAATACAAGGGCTATGATCCGAAACCCGATATGGAAGAAAATAAGCGGAGGCAGCTGGAAAGACATCGATCAAGCTGGCATTACCCAGGATTCGATCGAGCTTCTTCATAACACGGCTCCTCTGATTATTCGTCCACGTAAATTGTATTTTTTTGGGTAAAAGGGTTACCCCGGTGATTCTATATATCAACAAAACAAAAAACACAAGTAATGTGGAGAGCCCACACTAGTTCAAACATGGGACATCCCCCATGAGAGTACACCCGAAATAACAAACACAAACAAACCAAGACATCAAACCAAGACTACTAGACTATAATCTAGAAAAAACAAAAACAAACTACTCAGCCGCCTTCATCCTCTAGCCTGCTTGAGAAAATCTCCCAGGATTCCAACAATCTTCTAACATTTGTGCTCTCCTTAAACTTCACCCCCATTAACTTATAACGAACCGTCTGCAGGATTAAGTCACTCAGAACATCAGGAGGTCTAGTCTGGTTCTTGAAAATTCTGGCGTTACGCTCTTGCCATATAAAATAGATCGCAGCCGAAACTATGAGGCGACTAATGAAATTAATCGCTGTTTTAGACTTTGCACGAGCCGCTAACCAGTCAACAATAGCTTCCCAATTTGGATGAACAGTATCCATACCCCCTTACCACGAACCTTTATCCAAACTTGAGTAGAGTAGTTACAGTCAAAAAATAAATGCTTATGAGAATCAGTATCCGCATAGCATAGAAGACAGCACATCATATTCATGTTTTTCCTTCTTGACAAATCCCATTGCAAAATTTTATCTTGTGTAAGGAGCTTACGACGAATCACCAACCACATGAGAAAGGCATGCTTAGGAATACATTGAGAAAACCATACTAGTTTTGTCCAATCTACCTCCTCAGTTCGATATCTAATAGAATGCCAAACCCGAGCTGAAGAGTATTCAGCAAGATCATTACCATCCTTCCACATGAATTGATCGGATCGATTGGAATCCAGCCGAACATTATCAAGCTGAATTAAAACGGGATAGGTATCTCTCCACGCCTCAGGCCATCTCCAAACCCCATCATCATAAATTTCCTGCACCGTAGACTTAAGAGAAAAACCCGCATTAGAGATTATTCTAGGCGTCAAAATATTACCAAGCGGACCTAGATGGCTCCACCAATCAAACCACGCCGAAGTATCGCTTCCATCACCCAACTTAGACCAAATAAACTTCCTAATAATAGGTCTAAGCTGCAATAACTTCCTCCAACTACAACAAGAAGACGCCACAGCCTTGCACATCCAAAAGCTATGACCTTTAAGCCTATACGTGTGAACCCATTCCACCCACAAAGAATCACGTTTAACCAAAATACTCCATACGTGAGAAATCATTAGCGCTTTATTAACATCTCCAATCCTGCGAATACCTAAGCCACCCTCATATTTTGGAACACAAATAGATTTCCAAGAGGCTTTGGCCTTCCCCTTATGAAATAAACCATCCGAAGACCACAAAAAATTACGCATTTTGGCTTCCAACTCAAGAATGATTCGATTCGGAAGAATAAACACCGAAGACCAGAAAATATGCATAGACGAGAGAACCGAATTAATAAGCTGTAATCTACCTGCAAAGGAGAGAAGCTTATTCTTCCAGTTGGTAATACGCTGCTCCAATCTATCCACAAGAACCCTACAATCTTTATAGAGAAGACCAGATGAGATAAGAGGAACTCCCAAATATTTAACCGGCAACAACCCTTCAACAAACGGCATGATGCTCAAAATATGATTTTTAACATGAGAAGGCACATTACAAAAAAATCCCGTGCTCTTAGGAATACTAGGAACTAACCCAGACATATTTGTGAAATTTGAAAGAGATGTCATAATGCATTGAACCGAATAAATATCTCCTCTAGCAAACAGGAATAAATCATCCGCAAAACAAAGGTTAATAATCCGTTGCTTCTCACATTTATTATGAAATTTGAAAGACTTATCAATCCGGGCGGTTCGTTGAAGAATACAAGTCAAAACTTCCATAACCAACGTGAACAAATAAGGAGAGAGCGGATCACCCTGTCGAAGACCACGCTTGCCCTTAAAATATCCATGAATATTACCATTAACACACACAGAATAAGATGTAGTAGTGACACACATCATAATCCAATCGACCATCTTCTCATTAAAGCCAAACCCCATCAACACATTTTTCAAGAAACACCAATCAACCGTATCATACGCTTTCTGAATATCTACCTTGAAAGCACAACGAGGAGGACCCGTATGCCTGTGATAGTTATGAAGTAACTCTTGAGTGAGAAGGATGTTGTCTGAAATTTTCCTACCCGGGACAAAAGCTGATTGATTAATACTCACCACTTGGTTAAGAACATTCTTTATACGATCCACAATAATCTTGCTCACACATTTGAAAAGGACATTACAACAAGCTATAGGTCTATAATCAGTAACTAGACCAGGAGAAGAATTCTTCGGAATAAGCGCAAGAAGAGTATGATTAATCTGACCAAGCAATCTACCTGTATTGAAAAAATCAATAACAGCCAAAGAAACATCACCTCCAACAATCGGCCAGACAGCTTTAAAAAATGCAGCAGAGTAACCATCAGGACCCAGGGCCTTATCGTTGCCTATAGAGAACATGGCATTCTTTACCTCCTCAACCGTAATCGGCCGAATCATATGAGAAGCATCAACGGGGTTCACATGCTTAGTAAAAAGATCAGGAGTAGGATACAAAGATAAGTTATCTTGGCATCCCAAGAACATCTCATAATGTTTAACAAAAGCCTCTTGAACCGCATCTCCTTCATAATCCACCCCATTCATGTCTCGGACAACTTGAATTCGACATCTATGGTTTCGGCTTTTAACCGTGGCATGGAAAAACGCTGTATTAGCGTCTCCAGCTCTTAACCACTCCATTTTCGCTTTTTGCTTTAAAAACCTTTCTTCATCAAGCGAAGCAACCTGAAATTCAGAATTTAACTTCGTTTCAAGAGCCCTAAGATCTACATTCATAGGATCCTTATCAATTTGAGACTGAACATCATTTAAACTATCACGGAGCCCTAAGTCCACGTAAATTGTAATCCCGATCTATTTACATCAAAGACTTCTATATCATGAACACACTCCTTAAATTCCCTTGTCCCTACCCCTAAAGTAGACGACCCAGCTAGAGTATCTTCATGAAACAGCGATTCATTGAAATCACCCATGATTATCCACGGTTTATCATGCATAACCGAATGATAAGCACATAAATTCCGCCACAGCTCCCTCCGATCTTTATAATAGTTATGAGCATAGACAAAAGAACAAAATAATGATTTCCGATCCATTTTAAAGACAATCTGGGAATGAATAAGCTGGTCCGAATGAGCCAAGACCATCACATCCACCAGACTAGGATCCCACCCAACCATTATACGAGTACCTTTATCACAACAGTCTTCATTAGTTGCCCACTGCCAGCTTCGACACACTCTCCTACAAACATTAGCCACATTAGATGAGTCAACATGGGTCTCCATAATCGCACAAACCTGCACTTGATTCTCTACCTACAGTTGCTGAACCTCCTTTTGTTTTAGGGAGCGGTTCAACCCCCTTATGTTCCAAGAAGCGATGCTACCCATGGACACTCGCCTGGCCAGGTGTGCTTGCAACCCTCAGAATTGTCATTCTTTTTATCCTTGAATTTCGGTATATCCGCAAGGAGTTCGTCCACCTCCACCCCATCCGAAATAATCTCTTATGAGTTTCTTGTGTTTCCTTTAGCTTTCAGGTTTTGCCTTCGAACCCCATCTCCATCCGTGTTCGTATTCAGCTTATCAAATGAAGCATCCACCTGGTTAACTCCTTCCTCGTTTTGCAGTACAGCAAAAGAGTTTGAGACGTTCACCTGAGCAGAAGACGAAGTCGAGTTATCCCCATTAGATTTACCTTTATTCATCGACCGATATACCATCTTCGGTTTCTGGTTTTTAATATGGATACCTTGCTGGCCCCCTTTTTTGTTCTTCACTTTAGCTCCCTTAAACCCATCAGCATCAGTTTTAGTCTCATAATGATCCTTTCCAATCGTCTCTTCAGCTTTCGGATTCTTTAGGCAAGAACTCCCATCGTGGCCAAACACACAACATGACGGACATCTCAATGGAACCCAATCATACTCCACTTTTATCTCTGATTTTGTAAAACTCTTCCCATCCAGCGAAGGAATAGCCATAGTTATATTCGTCCTTAACTCCATACTAGCATGAACATCAACTAGAGCCCTCGCAAAGCTACTTATCCCCCATGACTCCACACACATAGTTGCCGTATAAGAGTCCAACATCTTTGGTGTACCGATCCTTGACGCCAGGAGACTAAGACCATCTTCAGTAAACGCTGGAAGAGGAACCTCATGCATCTTAATCCAAACAGGAACCGTTGTGATATCTTCTTTCTCAACCGTGATAGAGGGTGACCATTCCTTCAAGATAATAGGGACGTTTCTTATCATCCACGGACCATCTTCCAATAACTGATCAATACCTTCTTTAGTCTTAAACTTGAAGAAGAAAAAACCCTTTGAATTCATCATAAGTCTCGCCAATCCATACTTTGCCCAGTTATGTTTAACAAAAGGTCCAAGTCTGGGTTAAAATACATGATATTCCTATTGCTGCTTACACAGAAGATGGACTGAGTATGATTGCTACAACAATTGGGGGACCGAAACTTCTGGATTCGTACACTACGTCGACGTGTATGGACATGTGGGGCCGTAGTAGTTATGCTAGAGCTTTAATCGAGGTCTCGGCTGAAAAGGATTTGCCTGAAGAAATAACTTTGGCCATCCCTGAACCTGAGGGGGAGGGTTTTGTCAAAGAAACTATGTACGTTGAGTATGAATGGTACCCGCATAGGTGTTCTAAATGCTGTGTTTTTGGCCACTCAGTTGATACATGTCCTAAACTTCCAAGGAAGTCTGCTTCTTCAAAGAAGGTGGACCAGAAAGATAAGCAACTAGTGCAAGAGAATCATTATGCTAAGAAGTATCCGGTCATAGATGAGGATGGTTATCAAGGGGTTCCGAGTAAGAAAGTGGCTCGTAAACAGAGTTTCCAAGTTAATAAACAAAAGCCGAAGTTTGAATATAGGCCGGTGATTTCCAAACCGAAAGGGGAGTTGAATAAAGCTTTGTCGTCGAGTGGAATTGTGTCTAAAAACCCTTTTGCTGTTTTGGATAATGCTGAAGTGGATGGTCCAGTAGATAAAAAACTATCGGAGGATGGCTATGAGGACTCAGATAAGGAGGAGGTAATGGAGGTGTATAATGAAATGGATGAATTTATTTTAAAAGGCTCAAAGAAACCGAATGATAAACAAGGGGCAAGCACTCCTTCCATAGCTGGTTCTGATGGTTAGTCTTGCTTCGCCGAACATTAGGGGGTTGAACCGCCCTCTGAAGCAACAGGAGGTTCGACAAATTGTCAAGGAGAATAGTTTGTCTTTTTGTGCGATTCTATTTTTTTGGGTAAAGGGTTACCCCGATGATTCTATATATTCACAACCAATAAAAACAAGTAGCGTGGAGAACCCACACTAGTTCAGACATGGGGCATACCACATGACTGTAAACCAAAACTCAACCAGAAAATAAAAACATCCAAAACAAAGACGACCACTAGACAAAACATCTAGACCAACAAAACAAACAAACAAACTAATCAACCGCCATCATCAATGACCGCCGCTCCATGAATATCCCAAGCTTCCAGCAATCTCCTCACTTTGTCAGTGTCTCTAAACCTCATCCCCATCAGCTTGTAACGAACCGTGTTAAAGATATTATTAACAATAACTTCAGGAGGCTTTAATTGGTTCTTAAATAATCTATTATTTCTTTCCCGCCAAATATCATAGGAAGCTGCCGCTACTAGCAGTCTACTAACAACATTGGAAGCTGGATTCGAGCGAACCCGGGCACACAACCAATCCAAAATATTACTCCATGAAGCATCGACCGAATCCATACCAGCTTTATTTCGGATAGAACACCAAATCTTTGACGAAAACTTGCATTCAAAAAACAAATGGTTATGAGAATCCACATCCTCATAGCATAATAAACAGCACATCATGTTCATGTTTTTCCTCCGAGCCAAATCCCAACGTAAAATCTTGTCCTGAGTCAATAATTTCCTCCGAACAATAAGCCACATAAGGAACGCATGTCTCGGAATACATTGAGAGAACCACACAACACCAAACCAATCAACCTCTGACTCCCTGTCTCGAATAGAGTGCCACACACTAGCCGTAGAGAAGTCAACAATATCCGAACCATCTTTCCAACTCAGTCTGTCATCCACATGAGGCTCTATCGTAACCTGCATAATCTGATTAAGAGGAGGATACAAATCTAACCACTCCACCGGCCATTGACACGCTCCGTCAACTACCAGCTCATCCACAGTAGCCGACAAAGAAAAACCCACTGTGGTAATAACTCTAGGGGTTAAGAACAAACATAACGGGCCCAGGTCACACCAAGAATCATACCAAACTGAAGTATTCCGACCATTTCCTATCCTGGACCAAACATGCTCACGAATCATCGGTCTAATCTGAAGAATTTTCCTCCAACTCCAACAACTATTTGAAACCACCCGATAATTCCATAAAGTACAGCCTTTGAGGCGATATGAATGGATCCAAGCAACCCACAAAGACTCCCTTCTCGTTAAAATACTCCAAGCATGAAACGCCATCAGAGACTTGTTAACATCCCCAATTCGTCTAATACCCAACCCGGCCTCACTTTTAGGAACACAAACAGCTTTCCACGAGACTTTAGCCTTCCCTTTCTGATAGAACCTTGGGACCACAGAAAATTCCGCATTCTAGCCTCCAAATCATACACGATTCTAGAAGGCAAAATAAAAACCGATGACCAGTAGATAAACAAAGAAGACAGAACCGAAATGATTAACTGCAACCTTCCAGCGTACGAAAGGAGTTTATTCTTCCAATTGCTAATACGATTCTCCACTCTCTCAACGAGAATACTGCAATCCTTAAACAAAAGTCTCGACGAGATAAGAGGAACCCCCAAATAACGAACGGGCAAATTACCTTCCGCAAAAGGCATAACATCCAAAATACCTCTTTTGACATGACTCGGAACATTACAAAAATAACCAGTACTCTTTTGGGTGCTAGGCTTCAAACCTGACATCTCAGAAAACCGAGAAAGAGAAGACATAATGCATTTTGCCAAGCCAACATCACCTCTGGCAAAAAGGAATAAATCATCAGCAAAACACTTTGCTGTTTTTCACATTTGTTATGAAACCTGAAAGAAGTATTAATTCTGGTAGCATGCTGCAAAATGCAAGTCAAAATCTCCATAACTAGAGTGAAAAGGTATGGAGATAACGGATCTCCTTGCCTTAAACCCCGTTTACCTTTGAAATAACCATGGATGTTCCCATTAACACAGATCAAATAAGAGGTAGAGGAGACATACAACATGATCCACTCCACCATAACCATGTGAAAACCAAACCCAATAAGAACATCCCTGAGAAAGGACCACTCCACCGTATCATACGCTTTCTGGATATCAACCTTGAAAGCACATCTAGGAGGACCCGACGACCTGTGATAATTATGCATCAGCTCCTGCGTGAGAAGAATGTTATCCAAAATTCTCCTACCCGGAACAAAAGCAGATTGGTTAATACTCACAATACTACTAAGGGCACCCTTTAGCCGATCCGCCACAATCTTACTAATACATTTGTAGAGGACATTACAACAAGAAATAGGCCGATAATCCCCAATAGCTGCAGGAGTAGGCACTTTAGGGATTAAAACAATAAGCGTATGATTCAGCTCTTGAAGAAGCCGCCCCGTGATAAAAAAAGTCTTGAATAGCATTAGTAACGTCCATCCCAATAATAGGCCAAGCGCTTTTGAAAAACGCAGCCGTGTAACCATCAGGGCCCGGAGCTTTATCATTACCCATAGCAAAAAATACCGATTTAACCTCATCCACCGAAACCGTCCTAACCATATTACTGGCGACTTCAGCATCCAGCTTTCTAGCAAAAAGATCCGGCGTAGGCTTCTCTGAAACAATACCAGCACACCCAAGAAACTTCTCATAATGCTTAACAAAAGCATTCGAAACAGAATCACCTACATGAGAGATTCCATTCGAATCGGTTATCACATCAATGCAGCATCTATGGTTCCTACTCTTCAAAGACTTATGAAAAAACGCCGTATTAGCATCCCCGGCCCTCAACCAGTCGACTTTTGACTTTTGTTTTAAAAACCTCTCCTCATCCAAACACGCTTCCTGATACTCACGAATAACCTTTGCTTCATCAGTTCTCAAAACTTCGTCCAAGGGCTCACGATCGATACTCTGTTGAATAGCTTCTAACTTGTCACAAAGATTGGTAACTTTTTTGTGCAGGTTTCCCTGCTGAAACAAAAGAGCACGCAACGGAGACTTTAACAATCTCAGCTTCTTGACAACACGAAATTGGTGAACACCATTAATATGAACCTCCTAAGACGACTTAACTATGTCAATGAAACCAGGTTTGTGAATCAAAAAATTAGCAAACTTAAACGGTTTTGGCTTCAATTTAACCTCCTTCATAATTCTCAAGATACAAGGACAATGGTCCGAAATTCTATACGGCTGAAAGACTGCGACCGAATCCGGAAAACGAGACACAAATGAAGTATTACCTAACACACAGTCAATCTTCTTTAGCAAACCCATACCCTGCTTCGGCTTCTGAGTCCAAGTAAAATGAAAGCCATTGCTATTAATATCAAAAACCTCAATCAGCTCAACACACTCTTTAAACTCCCTCATACAAGCCGTCAAAGAAGAAGAACCAGAAGATTTGTCCACTAGGTTTAACGCTGAGTTGAAGTCGCCCAAAATAACCCAAGGATCATCACGAACAAGGGCCTTATGCACCGACAACTGATGCCACAAATCCCTACGGACAACATAAGAGTTAGCAGCATAAACAATGGAACCAAAAAACCTCCTATTATCAGCTTTAATCACAATCTGCAACTGCATAACTTGATCCGTTTGAGACACCACCATCACATCGAAGACATTAGGATTCCAGCCAAGAATAATACGAGTTCCCTTGGAGCAGCAACCCCCATTAGAAGTCCAGTTCCAATTTTTAAACACAGCGGAACACACCTTATTGAGATTACCAATATCAACATGGGACTCTAAAATCGCACACAAACTCAAACTATTATCTTTAACAAGCTTACGAACCTCCATTGTTTCAGCGGGCGGTTCAACCCCCTAATATTCCAAGCAGCAAGACTAACCATTGGAAACCACTGGTTTAGGAGTGCTTGCCCCTTTAGCGTTTTTGGTATTCTGACCACCTTCACTTAAAAATTCATTGGTTTCATTATAAACCTCAACGACTTCCTCATCATCCGAATCGTCCAACTCATTTCCAGTCCCTTTACTACTTTGCCCAGTGTCACCCTGAATTTCATTTAAAGCAGCAAACCTATTATTGGAACCCACCTTAACCGAATCTGAACCAGGCCGTGTCCCCCCTTTACTTGAAGTCACCGGCCTATATTCGAACTTAGGCTTTGGCTTGTTAACTTGGAATCCAGGTTTCCTCGCAATCTTCCTTTTATGAACACCCATATACCCGTCACTATCCACAATCGGACCTTTGTTGTTACCATCAACCTTATAGTTCTTCCCACTAGCCTCTGGAATAGGTTGTTTCATAGTTTGATGTGGGCAATCCTGATCAGAATGACATACAACAATGAGAACATCTATGAGGACACCACTCATATTCTACCCACACCTTCTCCTTAACAAATCCATCCCCCTCTAACACCGGCACCGCTACCGTTAACTCCTCTTTAAGTTCATTATCAGCTGATATCTCAATAAGCGCTCGCGCATAACTACTCCTACCCCATGCATCCAAGCACATAGACGTAGTGAACGAGTCAAGCATCTTCGGTTCACCAAGAGCAGTAGCAATTAAACTTAAACCATCCTCCGTGAAAGCTGCAATTAGCACATCATGAATTATGACCCAAACCTGAACCCTTTTAACTTCCTTTTTTTCCAATTTCACCGTAGTCGACCAAACGTTAAGAAAAAGAGGTTGAGACCTTATAATCCACGGACCTTCTTTCAAGACTCTCATCATACCCTCCTGATTAGCAAACTTAAAAAAGAAAAAACCTTGGGCATTCATCATAGACTTCTGAATCCCAAACTTCTTCCAATTAGTTCGCACGTAATATTCAACAACTGGGTAAGCCACTCTATCCCCCAGAAAATACCCATACAAAGTGTTCGCCAACTTATCATGAACAACCCGCACAGATTCACGAGGAAGAACAATATCACAGCCCTCTTGCACATTGTCTGATGCAAGAGACCGAAAATTTATCTTTCTCGCATTCACATTCAAAACCGATTCAGCATAGGACTTAGGAGCACCAGAAGCATTGTCATTATCAGATTGGTTTTTGAAACTACCCAACGGATTTCCCTCCATTCCGTCAACAATATCCTCACCGATCTCATTAAAAACATTCTCATGAAATGGAGATCCGTCATCAACATTACTAGGATTCTGGTTAGAAACCTGGGCACTATCCGTATTAACAGGATTTGTTACCTTAGTCAGCTCATCGATGATGTTAATCATTCTAGGTTCGGCATTTTGAGCAGCTTTACTAACACCCCTTCTTGGCAATACAACATTCCCATCAACCGTAAAATCCTTATTCCCTGGAAACTTATTCAGGTTCGGCGGCTTCACTTTTTGTGCGATTCTAGAGTCCCATGTGGATGTTGATAATCTGAATAAGGTTTGTTCTTCTGTTTTTCGTCGTTGGGAATGGACTTCGAATGGGAGTAGTTGTGATAAGGGCACGAGGATCATTGCTGGCTGGGATCCGGGTATATTTGATGTCATTTTGCTTGCTCAAACATCGCAGGTTATGCATTTTCAAATCTTTTTTAAGCAAGATAAGAAAGTTTTATTTTGTTCGGTTGTTTATGCGGCAAATTATTATATTACTCGAAGGGAGTTATGGCATCATTTATCTAAACATAAAGTGTTTGTTGGTAATAAACCATGGGTTATCTTAGGCGACTTCAACTCAGCTCTTAATCTGGATGATAAGTCCATGGGAGTCTCGAATATCTCGGTTGGTATGAGAGATTTCCAAGAGTGTGTCTCGGATATAGAAGTTTTTGATATAAATAGCTCGGGCTTGCATTTCACTTGGAATCAAAAACCCAAGAAGGGTGTTGGATTGTTAAAGAAAATTGATAGAGTTATGGGTAATACTCCTTTTGTTGATGTGTTTCCTAACTCGGTAGCGCTGTTCCATCCTTATCGTCTGTCCGATCATTGTCCTTGTTTGTTAAAGATTCCATCTCCGGGGAAGCTGAAACATAGATCGTTCAAGTTCGCTAATTTTTTGGTTTACAAACCGGGATTTATAGAGGCGGTGAAAAAGGTCTGGGATACTAACATTGAAGGAGTTCAGCAATTTCGGCTAGTGAAGAAACTTCGTCTCTTGAAAGGTCCTCTTCGAGTTTTATTATTTCAACAAGGTAACTTGCATAAGAAAGTGGAGGACCTGCGCATTAAGTTGGATGCGGTTCAACGGGAGATAGATAGAAGCCCCTTGAATGTCAATCTTCGTGAGCAAGAAACAAAGCTGACGGCTGAATTTCAAGAGGCATGCTTAGATGAAGAGTGTTTCTTAAAACTGAAATCTAAAGTGGAATGGCTTCGAGCTGGAGACTCCAATACTGCTTTCTTTCATGCTTCGTTGAAGAGCAGAAATCATTCGACCCGAATTGATGTTATTATGGATTCAGGAGGGGAGTTGTTTGAGGGGGAAAATGTCTCTAAGGCGCTTGTGGCTCATTATGAGAAGTTCCTTGGTAGTGAAGATGTTATAGCGCTTCATCCCTCGTATGACTTGTTTACTAATAAGTTGAATGCTGATGATGCTATCCATATGATACGACCGGTGACGAGTGAAGAGGTTAAACTGGCAATGTTTTCTATTGGTAATGAAAAAGCTCCAGGCCCAGATGGGTATACGGCGGCGTTTTTTAAGAGTGCGTGGAATATTATTGGTCATGACGTTTCAAATGCCATTATAGATTTTTTTAATACAGGAAAACTTCTTCGGGAGCTGAATAATACTCTTATTGTTCTTATTCCCAAGAAGCCATCTCCGACTATGGTTACGGATTATCGGCCTATAGCTTGCTGTAATGTTATTTATAAATGTATTAGCAAGATTGTAGCGGATCGTATTAAGGGATCTTTGAGTCAAATTGTAAGCATTAACCAGTCGGCATTTGTTCCGGGAAGGAAGATATCTGATAATATATTGCTTACTCAGGAGCTGATGCACAACTATCATAGGAGCTTTGGTCCTCCCCGCTGTGCTTTTAAAGTTGATATTCAAAAAGCTTATGATACGGTTCTTTGGAGTTTTCTTAAGGATGTGCTAGTTGGTTTTGGTTTCAATTCAAGGATCGTGGATTGGATTATGATTTGTGTGTCTTCTCCTACCTACTCTCTTTGTGTTAATGGGGAAGTTCATGGTTATTTCAAGGGGCGAAGGGGATTACGGCAAGGAGACTCGCTCTCTCCTTATCTTTTCACTCTTGTCATGGAGATTCTAACTTGTATTCTTCAGCATGCTTCTCGGCTGGATAGTTCGTTTAAGTTTCACAATAAATGTGAAAAGCAGCGTATTATTAACCTCTGTTTTGCAGATGATTTGTTTCTTTTTGCTCTGGGTGATGTTCATTCTGCTCAATTTATTATGGAGGCACTTACGCACTTCACAAACATGTCAGGCATGGTCCCTAGTATTCAAAAGAGCACAGCTTTTTTCTGTAATGTTTCCAACATTGTCAAGGATGCTATCTTGGATATTCTGCCGTTTGAGGAGGGCTTGTTGCCGGTTAGGTATTTGGGGGTCCCCTTTATTTCTTCTAGACTCCTTGCTAAAGATTGTTGTATTTTGGTTGAGAGATTGGAGAAACATATCGCTAATTGGAGGAATAAGCTTCTTTCGTTCGCTGGTAGATTACAACTTATTATTTCTGTTCTGGCGTCGATGCATGTTTATTGGTCCACGGTTTTTATTTTACCCGCAAGTATCTAGAGGCTAAAATGCGGAATTTCTTATGGTCTCAAGAAGTTTCTTTTCATAGAGGGAAAGCCAAAGTCGCTTGGAATGCTATTTGCGTCCCAAAGTATGAAGGTGGGCTTGGGATTCGAAGAGTTGGAGATGTCAACAAGGCTCTAATGGCTTCTCATGTCTGGAGTATTTTGATTAAGAGGAACTCGTTATGGGTTGCATGGGTTTATTCATATAAGTTAAAGCATCGTAATTTTTGGATGTGTAGCGAAGTAGCGAATTGTAGCTGGTCCTGGAGGAAGTTTTTGCAAATCAGGCCGCTATTGAGAAATTATATTTGGTCGAAGTTGGGGGATGGTAAAACAACTTCAGCTTGGTATGACACTTGGAGTAATCTGGGGCCTCTCTCAAATTTATTATCGTCTCGAATGATCACTAATGGGGGCTTTACGTTACATGCCAAGGTTGCAAATGTTTATTCAGAGAATGCCTGGGCCTGGCCGCAGGTATGGTGGTCTCGGTTTACATTTTTGGATCAGCTGGATAATATCCACTTGCACCCGAATAGTGTGGACAGGTTATGCTGGAAAGAAGGTGATGATTTGCATGATTTTTCGTCCTCTAGAGTGTGGCATTCGGTTCGTTCTAGGGAGCAAGAGATCGACTGGGTTAATATTGTATGGTTTAATCAATGCATTCCCAGACACGCTTTCTTAATGTGGCTCATTATGCGTCGGAAACTCCTGACGCAAGACATTATTTTAAAGTGGGATATCTCAAGACGGAAAAACATGAACATGATGTGTTGTCTTCTATGTTTCGAGAATGTTGACTCCCATGAGCACCTTTTCTTTGAGTGTCGTTTCTCTACTCAAATTTGGTATATGGTTCGAGAGAAGGCGGGTATGGCTAACGTTGATCAGAAATGGAGCTCCATTATTACTTGGCTTAAGGATCGAGGGAAGTCAAAGAGGGCGATTGATTATGTCAGCAGGATTTTGGTTGGGGCGACGACTTATGTTATTTGGCAAGAGCGTAATGCGAGATTATTTAGAAATCACATGAGACCCCTGGATATTATACGTGATACAATTCTAAAAACTATTCGTTATAAACTAATGGGTGTCAAATTCAGACAGTGTGCTGTTGTAAGAAGTCTGCTGGGAGATTGGGAGATTGCTGAAGATATAACGAACGATGATGGAGGCTAATTTTCATGCTTTTAGATAATAGTGCTTGTCCTAGATGCTAGTCTAGTTGTGTTTTAGTTTGTTTCGTTGTTTCTTATTTGGTTTACTTTCATGAGGCATGTCTCATGTTTGAACTAGTGTGGACATCTCCTCACTACTTGTTTCTTTGGTTTGTGAATATATAGAATCACCGGGGTAATTCAGGTTTAATGGAGCTTAGCTTTGGCCAACGGCTTGGCGTGATCTTTATCCGGTTCTAATTCAGGTTGATAACTTGCATTTAATTCTGAATAGAAGTGACCGATTTTTCTGGAAAGATGGTAACAATTTGTATGAGCATTCGACTGCTTGTGTGTGGCAATCGATCAGGTCTAGGGACACGGAAGTGGACTGGGCAAAAGTGGTGTGGTTCTCTCAATGTATTCCTCGTCATGCCTTTCTTATGTGGCTTATAGCGCGTCAGAAACTTTTGACACAGGATAAAATTTTACAGTGGGATATTTCTAGAAGAAAGAACATGAATATGATGTGCTGTTTACTTTGCTATGCAAATATAGACTCTCATGCTCACCTGTTTTTTGAATGTAAGTTCTCCTCTTATGTTTGGTGTTCGATTAGGGATAAGGTAAACATGGAAAGGGTTGAGCCCAAGTGGATCGAGATCATGGATTGGCTTCAAGCTAGGAGTTCGTCTAAATCAGCATTGAATTATTCAAGACGGCTTATAGTGGCAGCGGCTGCTTACTTTGTTTGGCAAGAGCGAAATGCTAGATGGTTTAGAAATCAAACTTGACCCCCGGATGAGATTATTGCTACGATTTTACAGACGATTCGATACAAGCTTATGGGAGTTAAGTTTAAGAACACGGATAGAGTCAGACGATTTCTAGAAGTGTGGGATATTCATGGAGACGCTATGCTTGATGATGGAGGCTAATAGTTTATTCCTATTTGAGATTCTTATTTTCTAGATTATAGTCTAGTTGTTCTTGATTGTTTTATCTGGATGTTTGTGTTTGCTGTTTTCGGCTTGTTTACTATCATGGGGGTATGTCCCATGTTAGAACTAGTATGGGTTTTCCATACTACTTGTTCTTTTTGAGTTTGTGAATATATAGAATCACCGGGGTAACCCTTTACCCAAAAAAAATAGAATCACCGGGGTAACCCTTTACCCAAAAAAAAAGCTGAAGGATACTGTTAGGGTGCGCAAGCTGCTTGAAGAATGGGAGACCCATACGAAAGATAAGGATGATGATGGGGGCTGATTAGATTTGTTTTTGGTTGATTATGTCTAGAGTTCTTGTCTAGTTGTTTTCCCTAGTTGGTTGTTTTTTGTGATTTTGTGTTTTTTCTGGTTTACTTTCATGGGGCATGTCTCATGATTGAACTAGTGTAGACTCCCTACACTACTTGTGTTTCTTTGGTTGTGAATATATAGAATCACCGGGGTAACCCTTTACCCAAAAAAACAAAATAATCCACAACCGGGAATGCTAGACGTTTCCCCAGAAAATAACCATATAAAGTATTAACATATCTCTCGGTTACCTGCTTAACCGATGATAATGGGATAACCACATCAGCTCCATCCATAACTTCCTTCGATTCCAGCTTCCTGAAATTCACACCCGAACCTCCTCCTTCTTGGATTGAAGCACCGTTGCATACGACAATGGCTCCGGGCCCTTATTAGCCAACGATTGATGTTGAGTGGACGATGAAGCATCTCCACCCGAACTAACCGGATAATATAGATTACCAAACTCCGCATTAGGCACATTCGGATTCTTTGAAATCACAGTAAATGGAGTTTCAACAGGCTTAGAAATGTTCGCTAACCCATCCAGAATTGAAACATTGGATGTAGAGTACATACCACGTCTCGGCATCAGATTATTCCCCTCAATATTTGTTACCTTTAACCCTATTCCCCGAACCGGAACTGAACCAGGCGTAGTTCCCCCACCATCAGGATCCAGATCATAGTCACTATTCCTCTCCATGCAGCCAAACACTTGAACACCCAGAAAAAAATCACGTCGGCACCAAACACATGCACAAAACCCTAATAAAGCTGAAAATCCTTAAACCCTATGATCAATCTTCAACCCTTAACTGATTAAACCAGCGTATCAATCTAGCTAAATTAAACTCAGTTAACCGCAATCAATAACAAACTAGTTTAATTAATCAGGGTTTCGTAAAGATCACAAAAGGCGGCGATTGAAAGAAACGAACAAAAACAAAACCCTAGTTCTAAATCGGTCACAACTGCTAACGAGTTCGTTATAGAAATTTGAAAGATCAAATCTCTAATCACAGACTGTTATACAGAAGATCACAAAGAAAATCTAGGGTTTCAAGAAGAACCAAAATCGCCTAAGGAAGAGAGGAAAAAAGCCATGATTCAAGCTTCATGTTTTTTTAACTTTTTATTGATTTTCCACAAATGATTCTTGTAATTTATCCAGGTAAGGCTTGCACACTCTGTTCATAAGATCCATGAAGACCGCATGTGCGTTTGTCAATCCAAAAGGCATAACCAGAAACTCGTAATACCCATAACGAGTCCTGAATGTTGTCTTAGAGATATCCTCGTCTCGGACTCTCAGTTGATTGTAGCCTAACCTTAGGTCAACCTTTGAGTAGAAACTCGACCCTTGCAACTGGTTGAATAAGTCATCAATGCGTGGGAGAGGATAGCGATTCTTCACGGTCACCTTGTTGAGTTCGCGGTAGTCAATACATATTCTGAAGGTACCGTCTTTCTTCTTCACAAATAATACTGGAGCTCCCCAAGGCGAAGAGCTAGGGCGAATAAAACCCTTGTCCAAGAGCTCTTGTAGTTGTGCGGACAGTTCTTCGAGTTCTGATGGGGCTAGACGATAAGGTGCTCGAGCTATTGGTGCTGCCCCTGGAGCTAGTTCGATCTGAAACTCAACTTGACGATGAGGCGGAAGACCAGGTAATTCCTCAGGAAATACCTCAGGAAAATCGCGCACAATCAGAATATCTTCTATCTTCTTCTCTTTCTTTGAGGTGTCAGTCACGAGGGCTAAAATGGCAGTGTGGCCCTTTCGCAAACACTTCTGGGCCTTAAGGAAAGAAATGATGCCCACAACAGCACCACTCTTGTCGCCATGAATCACCAAAGGTTCTTCTCCAGAACGAGGAATGCGGACGATCTTCTCCTTGCAAAGGATCTCTGCTTGATGTTGAGATAACCAATTCATTCCAATAACGATGTCGAAACTACCAAGAATGATGGGGATGAGATCGATAGAGAAAGCCTGACCAGCTAGGACGAGATTACAACCCTTGACTATGTGTGTGGCCTCAAGACTTTTACCATTTGCTAGTTCTACCATGTGCTTGGTGTTCAAAAGTGTTGGAGTGCGCTTAAGCATTTGACTAACTTTTAAGGACACATAACTAGTATCGGCACCCGAATCGAATAAAACAGTAACAAAGAAGTCATCCAGAAGAAACTTACCCATCACAACGTTGGGATCGTTCCTCGCGTCACCCTGACCCAGCACGAAAGCACGTCCCCTGGCACCATTGCCATCATTGTTACCCTCGTTATTGTTCCTGTTCCCCTGATTATTGTTGTTGTTCTTATTCTGGTTCAACTGGGGGCAGTTTCTCTTGAAGTGACCTTCAGCACCACACTGATAGCATCCCCTGTTACCCTGCTGTTGCTGCTGCTGATTCTGTGGAGCTGGTGGCTGTTGTTGACTATTCTGATTTGCCGTTCGTGCGCCCCTGCAATTCTTAGCTTCATGACTGTGACAACCCTCAAATTTGCATGTAACCGTACAGTTTATTAATGATAAATAAAGTGCTTGACGATTGTGTGGAATTACTTAACTGCTTTCTGATATCTGTGTTATACCTACATGTACTTGTTAACATGCTAGTAGTATACAGAAAAGTTACTAAATAATCCGTTATATTTTTCCTAAGTGTTAGAAAGTAAAAACGTTACAAAATATATAAATAGGACGCCTTACGAATTAATTAAGCACTTTAACGAAACAGTATCCAACCGAACAACCGGACTTAACCCGGAGCATAAAAATATTGTCATTGACATTATTTTTCCTTTTCTGAGCCAGTTAGGGTCCCCGAATACCCTAACCCCCGTTATAAATTATAACACACAAATAACTAATCGTAATCCCTAACTAATCAAACTAGATTACTTGACCAAACTAGTTGAAATCCCACTAACTTCCCCACCCCTTGACCATTCGGTTACCATGTGGGGGACATCCCACTAAATCTTGTGATTATAATAATCCACATGCCCAATATCTTCACTACACATTACCTAGTGGGTAATTAAGAGACATGGACTATAAGGAAGCATGAGGGGTTCACCATTTGCATTCATAATTTACTTAACAAAAAAAATTCACATCTCTTTCACTCCCTCTCTTGAACTCTCGGCTGCAACCACAAGCCACACCACACCCACTTTTCAATTTCATTCAAGTCATTCCAAACTTATACAAGTGTGAGGGATCACGCATAAGGAAGCTCGGTGCACCCGGATTGCCAAGGACCTCACTACGTTGCTTTTAACCACTCGTTTTTCGACTAGTTTCTTCCCTAGCCTCGAGCTAGTAGTAAGTGACTCTAAACATCTTCTTGATCTATTCTAAAGTGGTTAATAAGAGTTTCGTCGGTTGAAAATCACTAACATATAAGATCACCAACTAAAAGTCTACTAAAGTGATGAACAAGGTGGTTAATGGATGAATATTACTGTAAATCATGTAGATCTTGTGTGATTATAATTATTGGTTGATTATCTGATGTTTTACTGATTAATATTAATGTGTGATTTTGTTGTGGTCACTAAACGTGATTAACGGAATCAACCGAACACAAGTTAGTAAGTTAGAGTGTGAAAACAGAATCAGTCCCGGTTTTACAGCCAACTTCAGTTGGCTGTAAACAGGTCAAAAGCTCAACGAAAAACCGATATTTTGAATCTAAAATATGTTATTATGAAATACGGTTCTAATGGCACCGGAATCGTAATTTTTGGACTTCGTTTACTATTTTTAATGTGTCGATTTGTAACAACAGCTTAAGCTGAATTTTGACTGCAATAAATGGGTGTCATACTTTCAGTCATAACCTGAGTTTTGTGATGAATCGGACCCTGAAATTTGTACAGTAGATGACAACCGATGCATTTGTAATTACCCCAGTGGAATTTCATAAATCGGACACTCGATGAAATTTTAATAAATTGTTCCGTGGACTGTGGTCAGAAATACATAAATCTGAGTTCAGTCCGGAATATGAATTTTTATAAAATATTGGTAATGAACCGGACCCCGATATTTTTACACAATAAAATATGGAATGTTTAAGTCATCCTGTAAAAATTTGGGAATTTTTGGAATAATTTAACTATTTTATTAAAATGCCCGAAAACAGCCGGTTTTGAATATAAATGCTGAAATGACATAAGTTGTGACTCGCGTGTCTAAATGTCGAGTATGCTATCTGTGAATGATCTAACATGTTATATATGTTATGTGCATTATCGTATGTTTTATTTTGAGTGGGGAATGGATGGGAAACTTAGATGGGCATAAACCGTTAAAATGATGCATGTTGTGTGATAGATACGTGTAGGAACTTTGTGTTCTATTTGAAAGCCACTAAATGACTAACTGGTAAATCATACTAGGACGTGATTGACCGACCTTGACTGTTAGCTATATTGAGAATCTAACCGAGCAAACCGAGGTGAGTTCACACCCTTACTAAGGCATGGAATTCCCGGTGGTTGGGAATGGGATTGAATAGCTATTTATATTATCAACACTACTAGACTACCTACTACTGTCCTCGGATTGAGAAGGGCACGTACGTAAAACCTACGTACACTCACACTTGCTACTGTCCTCGGATTGGGAAGGGCACATACGTAAAACCTACGTACACTCATACTTACTACTGTCCTCGGATTGAGAAGGGCACGTACGTAAATCCTACGTACACTCATACTTAACAACCATCCTCGGATTGGGAAGGACACTTATGGATACGCCTAGTCTAGTAACATACATAATGGGAAGCCCCCACTGATTATGGTTATGGTTTGGGTAATGAAAAAGGAACTGGTTAAACATACTTTCAACTACGGGGTAACCCCCACGGCAATTAAGCCAACGAAAGTCAAACCACGTTTTTCAGAAACAACTTAAAACTAAACAACCAAACGTGAACTCACTCAACTTTGTTGTTGACTCGTTGTTGCATGCCTTACAGGTCGCTAAATGCTTGGAGCTTGCACGAGGAAGGAGTCGTTGTGGAATAGGGACTGTTATGTCCCGTGCCTAATAAATAAACCTTATGAACTACAAACTTATGTTTTGGTTTAACGTCTTATGCTTCCGCTGTTTAAATTGAACTTGGTTAACTTCCTTTTGGTCACCAATTGTATGCTGATTGGTTTTATTTACTAAAATACGTTGTTCAATATGATGGGTGGCTCGATCCTGGTCATGTCACGCCTCCAAGCGGTGATACTCCGCGTGTGGATTTTGGGGGTGTGACAGATTGGTATCAGAGCCATTGGTTATAGAGAACTTGGTTTTAATAAGGGAAAAAGTTTTTATTAAAACCAGACTATAACCTGTACAGTGCTCAACGATCCACAACGACGCTTCGCTCCACGTGCAAGACTCGACACTATAGGTGATACGATTCATGTTTATATTACCTACTTGTTAGTTATATAGAACATTGCTTATGATATGCTTAGATAACATAGTATCTACTGCTTGAAAACTTTGTGTGATCACTCTCTTCTGTCACTCCACACTTGCGTAATGATACGACGCACTTCTCACTTGTGTTCTCCGTATGGTGAAGATCATGAGTGGACGAATCAGCTTCACACAAGCCCAGCTGGCGGCCTTGATCAAAGAACAGGTTACTGCGGCACTTGCAGCCGCTCAAGCAGGAGGCCAGCTTACCCATTCGCCTGTATGCACGTTCAAGACTTTTATGGACTGTCGTCCTAGTACCTTCAGTGGCACTGAAGGGGCTGTCGGACTCCTCCACTGGTTCGAGAAGCTCGAGTCGGTCTTCGAAATGTGTGAATGCCCTGAGGATCGTAGGGTGAAGTATGCTACTGGTACTCTTGAAGGGGTAGCGCTCACGTGGTGGAACGCTCAGGTTCAGCTGCTGGGGTTGGTTGCTGCTAATGCCACCCCATGGAATAACTTCAAGGAACTGATCAAGGAAGAGTACTGCAGTCGTGATGACATCCACAAACTAGAGGTGGAATTCTTCAATCTGAAGATGACGGGGTCTGAGATTGAGGCGTATACTAAGAGGTCGAATGAACTGGCCATCCTGTGCCCTACTATGGTGGACCCTCCCATCAAACGTATTGAGCTTTACCTCAAGGGCCTTGTACCCGAGATTCAGAGTCACGTGACTTCGGCTAACCTGGGTACCATTCAACAAATCATCAAGTTGGCTCACCGTCTCACCGACCAGGCAGTGGAACAAAACAGATTACCCAAGCGTATTGGTACTGCTACTACTGATACCCCCAATGATCACAAGCGAAAATGGGATGGAAATTCCGGCAAAGGCTCTACCTCTGTTCAGTCTCAGTCTCAGCAACGAAGGACTGAGGACCATAGGAGCCCTGGTCAGCACTCTTCTGGTAGTCAAGGGCAGGGTGGATATCGAGGAAACCACCCAAGGTGCAACAAATGCAACAGACACCACAGTGGTCAGTGCAACAAGGGACGCTGTCAGAGGTGTCTCAAGATGGGTCATGAAGCCAAGGATTGCAGGAGCCCACGGCCTACGAATCAGAATCGTCAGCAACAACAGCAAGCACCGCAGAATCAGCAACAGCAACAAGGCAACAAGGGATGCTTTCAGTGTGGTGCTGAAGATCACTTCAAGAGACACTGCCCGCAGTTAAATCAGAATCAGAATCACAACCAAGGAAACGGGAACAATAATGGGGGCAACAATGGAGGAAACAATGATGGCAACGGTGCCAGGGGTCGTGTGTTCGTGATTGGTCAAGGTGATGCAAGGAACGATCCCAACGTTGTGATGGGTAAGTTTCTTCTGGACGACTTCTTTGTTACTGTTTTATTTGATTCGGGTGCCGATACTAGTTATGTGTCCTTAAAAGTTAGCCAAATGCTTAAGCGCACTCCAACACTTCTAAACACCAAACACACGATAGAACTAGCAAACGGTAAAAGTCTCGAGGCCACGCACATAGTTAAAGGTTGTAACCTCGTCTTAGCTGGTCAGACTTTCCCTATCGATCTTGTTCCTATCACACTTGGTAGTTTCGACGTCGTTATTGGGATGGATTGGCTATCTCATCATCAAGCGGAGATTGTTTGTAAGGAGAAAATCGTCCGCATTCCTCGTTCTGGTGAAGAACCTCTCATGATTCGTGGCGACAAGAGTGGTGATGTCGAAGGCATCATCTCTTTCCTTAAGGCCCAGAAGTGTTTGCGAAAGGGCCACACTGCCATTTTAGCACTCGTTACTGACACATCAATGGAAGAGAAGAGAATTGAAGACATCCCTATTGTGCGCGATTTTCTCGAGGTATTTCCTGAGGAATTACCTGGTCTTCCGCTTCATCGCCAAGTTAAGTTTCAAATCAAGCTAGCTCCTGGAGCAGCGCCAGTAGCTCGAGCACCATATCGTCTAGCTCCATCAGAACTTGAAGAACTGTCCACACAACTACAAGAACTCTTGGAAAAGGGTTTCATACGTCCTAGCTCTTCGCCCTGGGGAGCTCCAGTGCTATTCGTGAAGAAGAAAGACGGTACCTTCAGGATGTTTATTGACTATCGCGAACTTAACAAGGTGACTGTGAAGAATCGTTATCCTCTTCCACGTATTGACGACTTATTCGACCAGCTGCAAGGGTCAAGCTATTACTCTAAGATTGATTTGAGATCGGGATACCATCAGCTGAGGGTCCGAGATGAGGACGTCTCCAAAACAGCATTCAGAACTCGTTACGGCCATTACGAGTTTCTGGTTATGCCATTCAGGCTGACGAATGCACCAGCGGTCTTCATGGATCTCATGAACCGAGTGTGCAAGCCTTACCTGGATAAGTTCGTTATTGTGTTCATCGACGATATCCTGATCTATTCTAAGAGTCAGGAGGAACACGAGCAGCATCTACGACTTATGCTGGAACTTCTTCGAAAAGAACAGTTGTATGCCAAGTTTTCGAAATGTGACTTCTGGCTTCGCGAAGTCCACTTTTTAGGCCATGTGGTAAACAAGGATGGAATTCATGTGGATTCATCTAAGGTTGAATCGATCAAGAATTGGCCTGCACCCCGCACACCAACAGAAATCCGCCAATTCTTGGGTTTGGCAGGATACTACAGAAGGTTTATCAAAGATTTCTCCAAGATTGCGCAACCTCTCACTTCACTGACTCAGAAAGGTGTCATCTACCGTTGGGGTGATGCACAGGAGTCCGCATTTCAACACCTAAAGGATAGACTTTGTAGCGCGCCTATCCTCTCATTGCCCGAAGGCACCGATGATTTCGTGGTTTATTGCGACGCTTCCATCCAAGGACTTGGTAGCGTGTTGATGCAACGTGACAAGGTCATTGCCTACGCATCGCGTCAACTTAAAGTTCACGAAAGGAACTACACTACACACGACTTGGAACTGGGAGCAGTTGTTTTCGCACTTAAGATATGGAGACATTACCTGTACGGTACCAAGTGCACCATTTATACCGATCACAGGAGTCTCGAGCATATCTTCAAGCAAAAAGAGTTAAACATGCGATAACGCCGATGGGTTGAGCTTTTGAACGATTATGAATGCGCTATCAAGTATCATCCGGGCAAGGCCAATGTTGTGGCCGACGCCCTCAGTCGAAAGGATACTATACCTAAGCGTGTACGTGCTTTACAGCTTACCATCCAATCTAACCTTCCCGCTCAGATTCGTGATGCTCAGGTTGAAGCATTGAAAGCAGAAAACATCAGGGCTGAATCCTTACGAGGATCGAGGCAGCGGCTGGAACTAAAGGAAGGCGGTGCCTACTATGTTAACGGACGCATCTGGGTTCCATTTTATGGCAACTTACGCGAGCTTGTGATGGATGAAGCACATAAGTCTCGTTATTCGGTACACCCTGGTTCGGACAAGATGTACCACGACCTCAAGACTACATATTGGTGGCCTAGCATGAAAGCCCACATAGCAACCTACGTCAGTAAGTGCTTGACTTGTGCGAAAGTCAAGTCTGAATATCAGAAACCATCAGGCCTACTTCAACAACCAGAGATACCTAAATGGAAATGGGAGCAAATTTCCATGGATTTCGTTACTGGCCTGCCTAGATCTCAACGCGGAAACGATACCATTTGGGTGATCGTAGATCGACTGACCAAGTCTGCACATTTTCTGGCCATCAAAGAAACGGATAAGTTTTCTACTCTTGCAGACATTTATCTAAAGGAAGTAGTGTCAAGGCACGGAGTGCCAACCTCTATTATATCTGATCGTGATGCGCGTTTTACTTCTGAACTGTGGCAAGCAATGCACAAGTCTTTTGGCTCACGTTTAGATATGAGCACCGCTTATCACCCACAGACGGATGGGCAATCTGAACGCACCATCCAAACCCTTGAAGACATGCTCAGGGCATGTGTAATCGATTTTGGTAATGGCTGGGAAAAGCACCTCCCGCTAGTGGAGTTCTCATATAACAACAGTTACCACACCAGCATTCAGGCCGCTCCGTTCGAGGCATTGTACGGACGGAAATGCCGACCACCTCTCTGTTGGGCAGAAGTTGGGGACAGCCAAATCACTGGCCCAGAACTTATGGTAGATACCACCGAGAGAATTGCTCAGATACGACAGCGAATGGCGGCAGCTCGTGACCGTCAGAAGAGCTATGCTGATAAGGGAAGAAAACCACTCGAGCTCCAGGTTGGGGATCGAGTGCTACTCAAAGTCTCACCTTGGAAAGGTGTAGTCCGCTTTGGCAAACGAGGCAAACTCAACCCGCGTTATGTCGGACCATTCGAAGTCACCGAGAAAATTGGCAAAGTCGCCTACAGGTTGAATTTACCTGGAGAACTCAGCGGAGTTCACAATGTTTTCCATGTGTCGAATCTGAAGAAGTGTCTGTCAGATGAGACCCTCATAGTTCCTTTAAAGGAGCTCACTATCGACGACCTGCTGCGATTCGTCGAGGAACCAGTAGAGATTACAGATCGAGATGTTAAGATCCTCAAGCATTCCAGGATACCTCTGGTCCGAGTTCGTTGGAATGCTCGTCGTGGCCCAGAGTATACCTGGGAACGAGAAGACCAAATGAAACTCAAGTATCCCCAACTGTTTAAGAAAAACGCAACCACTACTGAGGCTGAAGCTACTGCAGAATTTCGGGACGAAATTCCAAATCAACGGGGGGATGATGTGACACCCCAGGAAAATCAGGAAAACAACGCAACTTAACTAGCTTCCTCAGTAACCACACGCTAAATTTCGGGACGAAATTCTCTTAACAGGGGGAGAATGTGACAACCCTCAAATTTGCATGTAACCGTACAGTTTATTAATGATAAATAAAGTGCTTGACGATTGTGTGGAATTACTTAACTGCTTTCTGATATCTGTGTTATACCTACATGTACTTGTTAACATGCTAGTAGTATACAGAAAAGTTACTAAATAATCCGTTATATTTTTCCTAAGTGTTAGAAAGTAAAAACGTTACAAAATATATAAATAGGACGCCTTACGAATTAATTAAGCACTTTAACGAAACAGTATCCAACCGAACAACCGGACTTAACCCGGAGCATAAAAATATTGTCATTGACATTATTTTTCCTTTTCTGAGCCAGTTAGGGTCCCCGAATACCCTAACCCCCGTTATAAATTATAACACACAAATAACTAATCGTAATCCCTAACTAATCAAACTAGATTACTTGACCAAACTAGTTGAAATCCCACTAACTTCCCCACCCCTTGACCATTCGGTTACCATGTGGGGGACATCCCACTAAATCTTGTGATTATAATAATCCACATGCCCAATATCTTCACTACACATTACCTAGTGGGTAATTAAGAGACATGGACTATAAGGAAGCATGAGGGGTTCACCATTTGCATTCATAATTTACTTAACAAAAAAAATTCACATCTCTTTCACTCCCTCTCTTGAACTCTCGGCTGCAACCACAAGCCACACCACACCCACTTTTCAATTTCATTCAAGTCATTCCAAACTTATACAAGTGTGAGGGATCACGCATAAGGAAGCTCGGTGCACCCGGATTGCCAAGGACCTCACTACGTTGCTTTTAACCACTCGTTTTTCGACTAGTTTCTTCCCTAGCCTCGAGCTAGTAGTAAGTGACTCTAAACATCTTCTTGATCTATTCTAAAGTGGTTAATAAGAGTTTCGTCGGTTGAAAATCACTAACATATAAGATCACCAACTAAAAGTCTACTAAAGTGATGAACAAGGTGGTTAATGGATGAATATTAGTGTAAATCATGTAGATCTTGTGTGATTATAATTATTGGTTGACTATCTGATGTTTTACTGATTAATATTAATGTGTGATTTTGTTGTGGTCACTAAACGTGATTAACGGAATCAACCGAACACAAGTTAGTAAGTTAGAGTGTGAAAACAGAATCAGTCCCGGTTTTACAGCCAACTTCAGTTGGCTGTAAACAGGTCAAAAGCTCAACGAAAAACCGATATTTTGAATCTAAAATATGTTATTATGAAATACGGTTCTAATGGCACCGGAATCGTAATTTTTGGACTTCGTTTACTATTTTTAATGTGTCGATTTGTAACAACAGCTTAAGCTGAATTTTGACTGCAATAAATGGGTGTCATACTTTCAGTCATAACCTAAGTTTTGTGATGAATCGGACCCTGAAATTTGTACAGTAGATGACAACCGATGCATTTGTAATTACCCCAGTGGAATTTCGTAAATCGGACACTCGATGAAATTTTAATAAATTGTTCCGTGGACTGTGGTCAGAAATACATAAATCTGAGTTCAGTCCGGAATATGAATTTTTATAAAATATTGGTAATGAACCGGACCCCGATATTTTTACACAATAAAATATGGAATGTTTAAGTCATCCTGTAAAAATTTGGGAATTTTTGGAATAATTTAACTATTTTATTAAAATGCCCGAAAACAGCCGGTTTTGAATATAAATGCTGAAATGACATAAGTTGTGACTCGCGTGTCTAAATGTCGAGTATGCTATCTGTGAATGATCTAACATGTTATATATGTTATGTGCATTATCGTATGTTTTATTTTGAGTGGGGAATGGATGGGAAACTTAGATGGGCATAAACCGTTAAAATGATGCATGTTGTGTGATAGATACGTGTAGGAACTTTGTGTTCTATTTGAAAGCCACTAAATGACTAACTGGTAAATCATACTAGGACGTGATTGACCGACCTTGACTGTTAGCTATATTGAGAATCTAACCGAGCAAACCGAGGTGAGTTCACACCCTTACTAAGGCATGGAATTCCCGGTGGTTGGGAATGGGATTGAATAGCTATTTATATTATCAACACTACTAGACTACCTACTACTGTCCTCGGATTGAGAAGGGCACGTACGTAAAACCTACGTACACTCACACTTGCTACTGTCCTCGGATTGGGAAGGGCACATACGTAAAACCTACGTACACTCATACTTACTACTGTCCTCGGATTGAGAAGGGCACGTACGTAAATCCTACGTACACTCATACTTAACAACCATCCTCGGATTGGGAAGGACACTTATGGATACGCCTAGTCTAGTAACATACATAATGGGAAGCCCCCACTGATTATGGTTATGGTTTGGGTAATGAAAAAGGAACTGGTTAAACATACTTTCAACTACGGGGTAACCCCCACGGCAATTAAGCCAACGAAAGTCAAACCACGTTTTTCAGAAACAACTTAAAACTAAACAACCAAACGTGAACTCACTCAACTTTGTTGTTGACTCGTTGTTGCATGCCTTACAGGTCGCTAAATGCTTGGAGCTTGCACGAGGAAGGAGTCGTTGTGGAATAGGGACTGTTATGTCCCGTGCCTAATAAATAAACCTTATGAACTACAAACTTATGTTTTGGTTTAACGTCTTATGCTTCCGCTGTTTAAATTGAACTTGGTTAACTTCCTTTTGGTCACCAATTGTATGCTGATTGGTTTTATTTACTAAAATACGTTGTTCAATATGATGGGTGGCTCGATCCTGGTCATGTCACGCCTCCAAGCGGTGATACTCCGCGTGTGGATTTTGGGGGTGTGACAGATTGGTATCAGAGCCATTGGTTATAGAGAACTTGGTTTTAATAAGGGAAAAAGTTTTTATTAAAACCAGACTATAACCTCTACAGTGCTCAACGATCCACAACGACGCTTCGCTCCACGTGCAAGACTCGACACTATAGGTGATACGATTCATGTTTATATTACCTACTTGTTAGTTATATAGAACATTGCTTATGATATGCTTAGATAACATAGTATCTACTGCTTGAAAACTTTGTGTGATCACTCTCTTCTGTCACTCCACACTTGCGTAATGATACGACGCACTTCTCACTTGTGTTCTCCGTATGGTGAAGATCATGAGTGGACGAATCAGCTTCACACAAGCCCAGCTGGCGGCCTTGATCAAAGAACAGGTTACTGCGGCACTTACAGCCGCTCAAGCAGGAGGCCAGCTTACCCATTCGCCTGTATGCACGTTCAAGACTTTTATGGACTGTCGTCCTAGTACCTTCAGTGGCACTGAAGGGGCTGTCGGACTCCTCCACTGGTTCGAGAAGCTCGAGTCGGTCTTCGAAATGTGTGAATGCCCTGAGGATCGTAGGGTGAAGTATGCTACTGGTACTCTTGAAGGGGTAGCGCTCACGTGGTGGAACGCTCAGGTTCAGCTGCACGAGGTCGCTAAATGCTTGGAGCTTGCACGAGGAAGGAGTCGTTGTGGAATAGGGACTGTTATGTCCCGTGCCTAATAAATAAACCTTATGAACTACAAACTTATGTTTTGGTTTAACGTCTTATGCTTCCGCTGTTTAAATTGAACTTGGTTAACTTCCTTTTGGTCACCAATTGTATGCTGATTGGTTTTATTTACTAAAATACGTTGTTCAATATGATGGGTGGCTCGATCCTGGTCATGTCACGCCTCCAAGCGGTGATACTCCGTGTGTTGATTTTGGGGGTGTGACAATTGTTGGACTCTGTATGCCCAAGACACATATTAAATTGATGTGGCTAGTACGTTATGATCCAAGTCGAGTCATACCCAATAACAAGCTAGACAAACACTTACAATATTTATTTATGATATGATCAAATAAATAAATATCAACACTTAGAATATTTAGAAATTGGTTTTCTAAATAATTGCACTTGACAAACCAATAAATTATATGGATAATTTATTTTGAGAAAATATTTTATCTTGTTATTTGATGGGTTAAATAACATGATAAAAAGGTTATATAAGTCTTATAACATATGATGTTATAATTTTATAAAAGTTATAAAATTAATCAAGACTTAAGTTATTTTATAAAAGAAATTTGAATTTTTTTTTATAAAAATAAGCTAGGCCGCCCCCCTCTTCCCAAGATATGATGGTCCAATAGTAACACATGCTTTTTGCATGGTTAGAGGCCTTTTGATTGGGTGTTCTACCCAAGAAATCTTTTGGTCCAATGAATGCACATGCAAATGCATGTGCTAGAACCTCTTTGATTGGGTGAATTGGGTGGCTCCATCTTTCATAGTTTTAAATGCAATTTTATGACAAAAATGCAAGAATGAAGAACTTGAAAGAACTAGTAAAAATGCTCTCAAAATTTCGGCCAACATAGAGCCAATTTAGAGATGATTATCAAGTGCAAGAACTTGTTAAAAGACTTTCTAATTTTCGGCCAACATGTGGTTAATCAAGAAGGTTTTTCAAGGTTGAAAATCAAGTGCAAGAACTCTAAAAGGAGCCCTTATATTTTCGGCCATATGATGGTTTCAAGAGGGTTTTCTAGTGAGTTCATAAATGTAGAAATCCTAGCTAAACATGAGGTGTTTGTTGGAAGCTTGGGGTATACAAGCTTGAGGTCTTCTACTCTTGAAGACAACCATTTCAAGAACCATCATCCGTTTCATAATCCTTGTACTTCAAGAAGGTAGTTTTCTAAACATCCTATGGTTGTGTTTGATAGTATACATCTCATATATGGATCCGGGTTTTTGGGATTTTGCATATAAATGGTTTTATATCTTATAAAAGTAACGTTTTAAACATTATTTCCGCTGCGTTTTTATTTCATATGGATGAAATTGCTTTGATAAACATGTTAAAATCCCATCAATGGCATCTAGAGCCGCTTATATGAGTGCATGCTTCAATAGACTTAAAATTTTCGGGTTTCGGGTTTGGTGAAAACCCTATGGCCGAAATTTTAAGTATGGTTATCCCTTTGTTTTTCAAGATTATATTCTTACATGCATAAATGAATGTTGAAAAATTATTTCATATGGATGATTTGTTTGTTTGGACAAAACTCACCTTTTCGGTTTTTTGGTAATAGCCGAAAATGGTTATTAAAAGGGAACCATTTTTTTATGCTTCTTGAAATTTATATAAATATATATGTGGATATATATTTTGGTGCATATGACCTAGCCATGACCTTGTGTTGAATGATTGTGTTGTGATTTATATTAAATTATTTCAAAGGTTGTAATAATTATTAATTTGTCTTCCATTTGTAAAGATATGTAATTTATTTATTTTCATTTGGTATGTAAAATAAATAGATTAGGTGCATTTTATTTTACTAGAAAAATGTATTAGGATATATTTTGTAAAAGAAGATGCACACAAAAATGCGGTTTTGGTTTTTGCCAATTTCGGGCATAAAGGACTTCATAGTTCTAAACGGGATTTTAGCCCGATAACCAAAACACATTTTGAAGTCCAAAGGAGTTTGGAGCTGAATATAAAAGACATTTGGAAGATCAAAGAAAGTGGAGAAATCACAACACAAAAGGAAGACTTGAAGCATTTGGATGCGGGATCAAGTGGGAGTTCAACGACACATTATTTGTGTCAGTTTTCACCCTTTAGGAAGGACCTTTTGGCACACTTGTTTCGGCTAACAAGTGTTGTCAAAATAGTTGGCTATGGTTATGCACCTATTGTTATATATTGTTATGCTTGTGTGGTTGTTTATCTTATTGTTTTGATGATATTTGGATATGCATGCTTAACAAACTAATAATCAACAACAAGCGTAAAATTGGTTCTTTACAAGATCATTAAAATTGGTTAATAAAAGGTTATTAAAAATTAATGATTTTATAATAAAATGGGTTTTATTAAAAAGAACCTTGAAAATTTATTTTCACAAAAGTACCAAGGATTTGAATGCATGCAAATGTATGGTACATAAAGTTTTCTAAACTAGAATTTTTGAAAACTCAAAAATCCCTTTTATAAAACAAGTCAAACACCATCCTTTTATACAACACTCGAAACACTTGGGAACTCTTTCGTGGGATAAAGGTCACCTAACCACATTTGAGGGAACTTGTATATTCGAGGTGGGTTTACCATGTTTGTGGGATAAAGGTCACCTAACCACTTATATGTATAAACTCACACGTGTGTGTAAGTTGGACGACTTGATTTGGAAACCATGAACTTAGGGTCACCGAAGCATGGGGAACAAAGGTGTTGATGGGATTAAACATGCCAACTAAACATAAAGATGTTTAACCGATCCCATATGGCTAGAAGTTGCAAAGAGTTGCAATTGTCAAACGTTGACTACCTTGTTAATTTAAATAGAGGGATAAAGGTCACCTAACCAATATTTAAATGTAACATTGGATTCTAGATTTTAATTATTAATTGTCTATGAGACACAAAGGGTATTAATGATTAAAATATAATAATATCGAAAATACTAAAATTGAACCTTGTTAAATTTTGTAGATGGCCGCTAACAATATTACCCAAACCGTCCGTAACCTATCACTAGAAAACGATCCTAATCCCGATGAACATCTTATGGAAGATAAGGATGCCTATAACGATTGGATTAAGTATATCGAGAATACTATGGAAACCTCTTGCATCATGTTAGGAATTATGATTCCCGAGATTCAAAAGGTTTTGAACATCATAAGCACACGACATGATTACCCAATTATAGGAAATGTTCCTAAGGGTAGAACGCTTCGAAACCGTTCGAGCGCTTCATGCATGTCGAATGGGGGAAACCCAATCGGACTCATCTTATGTTTTAAGATGAAAAGCCACATTGATCACCTCGAAAGGCTCGATATGGATAAAAGAATTTTATCCATTCTAACGATCAATGAGGGTGGCAACAAGAAAGGGCATCACCCCGACACCAAAGCAAATGTTGCAAATGGAAACGGGTAATTCAAAGGGAAATAATTAGAAAGACTAAAGCGAAACCACCGAAACCAAAAGAGAAGAAGGCAAAGGTTGCCATGAACGATCCATGCTTTGAGTGTGGTGAGATAGGGCATTTAAATAGGAATTGTCCTACCTATCTCAAAGAGTTGAAAAACAAGAGGGATGCTAGGCAAACCTAAGGTACAATCTTAATGATACATATTGACCTTAATGTTATTTCCTCTAACACATGGGTATTAGATACCGGATGTGGAACTCATGTTTGCAATTCGTTGCAAAAGGTTCAAAAGAAATAAACATTACAAGAAAGGAAACTATGTTTTGAAACTTCCAAATGGTTTGGAAATTGTTTTAAAATGTTTTGAATGCTCCTAGTTTGACTAGGAACATTATTCAAGTCTCCCTTATAAGACAATATGGTTTTGATTTAAAGTTTGTAAACAATGACATTTATATTTCGATGAATGACATGTTTTACTTTAAAACTATGCCTTCAAATGGTAGTTATGAATTGGTTCATAATAATACATCATTTGATAGTTCAATGTACCAAGCAATCACCAACAAACTCAAAATGGATTTGAGTGAGACTTACCTTTGGCATTATCGCCTTGGTCATATAAACAGATGTCGCATGTAAACACTTCGAAAGAATGGTCTTTTGGAAACAAATGAAATTGGTTCATTTGATACATGTGAATCTTGTTTACAAGGTAAAATGACTAAGAAACCCTTTAGTGGGAAAGGGCAATAGATTTCTTAGGTATCATACATTCGAATGTATGTGATCCTTTTAAGCCAATGACTAGGAATGGTGAAAGATACTTCATTACTTTAACCGACAACTATAGTAGTTATGGTTATGTGTACTTGACACAAAGAAGAAGTTTTGAAACGTTCAGAATCTTCAAAAGGTGAAGTACAAAATCAACTCTTTTAAAGTTCTTCGTTTCGATAGAGGAGGAGTCGAACTCTATTAGATATGTTTCGATCTATGATGGCTAGGAGCGCCTTATCTCTATCACTTTGGGGTTACGCTTTGCTCTCCGTGGCTCATATATTAAATATGGCCCAAACCAAGAAAGTGGATAAGACACCTTTTAAATATGGCATGGAAGGGCTCCATCATTATTAAAAAGTATGGGTTGTGAAGCTTATGTGAAGCAATACACCCCAAACAAATTGGAAGTACGATCCACTAAGTGTATCTTTGTAGGATATCCTAAAGATGGTATAGGATATTATTTCTACGATCCAACAGAGCAAAAGGTATTTGTTGCTTGAAAGGCTAAGTTCTTGGAAGCTAAGTTCCTTGTGAAAGGAACTAGTAGAACAGTGGAACTTGATGAGGATCAGGAACCACAAGCCGATACACGTTTGGTTAAAACTAGCAATCAACAAGAGGTTGTTGAAAACGATCAAGTGGTTGATCATTACACACAAACGTTCGCAAATCTGGTAGAATTAGTGGTCCACCTGAAAGATAAGGATTTTTCATGGATGGATGCTACGTGGTAGATTCGGATGAACCTACCACATACCATGATCCAATGTCAAAATCCGATTGTGACAAAAGGCTTGAAGCCATGAACGTGGAGATGCAATCCATGTATAACAACCAAGCATGGGAATTGGTTGTGAAATCTCTTAACTCCAAAGTGTTTGGAAGTAAGTGGGTTTTCATGAAGAAAACATATATACATGGAAACTTGGATACTTGTACAACGAAACTCTTAGCAAAAGGTTTTACTCAAACTCAAAGGGTTGATTATGATGAGACCTTCTCGCCTATGGCGATGCTAAAGTCAATTAGGATATTATTTGCCATACCTGCATAATATGATTATGAGATTTGTAAAATGGATCTCAAAATGACTTTCCTTAATAGATATCTTGAGGAAGATGTCTATATAGTTAAGCCTGAAGGTTTTGTTGATCCAAAGCATCCTGACAAAGTATGCAAGTTAAAGAAATCAATCTATAGATTGAAACAAGCATCTAGAAGTTGGAATCACCGTTTTGATGAAGAAATTAAGGAATATGGATTCATCAAGAACGACGATGAAGCTTGTGTGTATAAGAAGGCTAGTGGGAGCATTATTACTTTCTTAGTATTATATGTTGATAACATTCTACTATTTGGAAATAACATTCCAACCATGGAGGGTGTAAAAGCCTGGCTTGAAAGTTGTTTTTCCATTAAGGATTTTGGTGAAGTCGCCTATATTTAGGAATAAAGATCTATAAAGATAGGTCAAGGCGCTAGATAGGTTTAAACAAAAGTGCATACATTGACAAAGTCTTGAAAAGGTTCAAGATGAAGAACTCTATGAAAGGTTTGGTACCTATTCAAGAGAGGACAATATTGAGTGCATCTCAATGTCCAAGCTCAAAGGATGAGCAAGAAAGAATCAAAGGAATCCCATACGCGTCAGCTATAGGATTCATTATGTACGTAATGATATGCACTAGACTGGACAAGTTATGCGCTTTAAGCATAACGAAAAGATACAAGCGAGTAACAGTCATTGGGTGACTATTAAAAATATATATTGAAATACCTTAGAAGGACTAAGGATATGTTTCTAATATATGGATCTGGTTAAAAAGAACTCGTTGTAAAAGGGTTACAAGGATGCAAGTTTCGGAATTCGTTGTAAAGGGTTACATGGATACGAGTTTCCAAACTGATCAAGATGGTTCTCGATCACAAACAGGGTAGCATTGTCCACTACAGAATCAGAATACATCGCCGCTTCTTTGATCGAGATAATTCATATGGATCTGCCACTTGAATTATTACCAATCTAGGGGTAGTCCCTACCATTCAGGACCCTAGTGATCTTTGTGATAACGATGGTGTGATTGCTTAAATCACGGAACCTCGTGTACATCAAAAGACTAGGCACATTGAGCGGAGTTTCAACTACATAAGGGGTGAAGTTGAAAAAGAGAAAGATATGTATTCGCAAAGTTCACACTGATCAAAATATTACGGATCCACTCACGAAGCTCCTTGAATGGGCAGAGCATGAAAGGGTCATACTTGTGCCTTAGGACTTCGATATTCTAGTGATTGGATTTGATCTATTTTGTATTTGGATATTGGAACAATTATTATTATAACTCTTTATGGTATGTTGAGTTATGTTCCATATTAGCATGTTTAAATCCGTGAATAAGTTACTTATTCTAAATGTCTGTAGTCGATCATAATTGTGGGAACAAATATGAATGTAAGACTATTATGAATTTGGATTGGTGGATATTCATTAGATATGAATATAGAGCAAAGTGTTGCTACCAAGGTTCATAGATATTTGTGGGATACAAATATTGGACTGACTCGCTCTCAAATATTACTGCATGGAATCATCTGTGATTGATCATAAGTAAATTTGAGTAAAGGAGAATATCATAGTATCCTCAGACCTGAGATACATATTGGGTCTTGATATTCACCAAATATTATGCCTTGACTTATTTCTTCGCTGTCAGTAATATGACAGTACATAAGGCTAAGCTCAGGTATGGTACAAGGTGATTGTGAGAGACGTATGTAGTCAAGATGGGATTTGTTCCTCTTATTCCTTGAGAGTAAGATGTCTAAGGCCTGCTAAAGTTGAATCAACAGAGAGTGATCACTCTATGTCTCTGGATTTAACATGACATCTGTAACGAAAGGATAGATGATAGATTCACCTAAATCATGTTCAAGTAAGGGACTTGAAGGGGATGATGTTATTGAATGGCACATATAGTCATACGTATTAGGGGTAGTAAACCGTAGTTAGGCGTCATTTACTACTTGCATCAATCTTCTATGTATCTTGTGCAAGTGGGAGATTGTTGGACTCTGTATGCCCAAGACACATATTAAATTGATGTGGCTAGTACGTTATGATCCAAGTCGAGTCATACCCAATAACAAGCTAGACAAACACTTACAATATTTATTTATGATATGATCAAATAAATAAATATCAACACTTAGAATATTTAGAAATTGGTTTTCTAAATAATTGCACTTGACAAACCAATAAATTATATGGATAATTTATTTTGAGAAAATATTTTATCTTGTTATTTGATGGGTTAAATAACATGATAAAAGGTTATATAAGTCTTATAACATATGATGTTATAATTTTATAAAAGTTATAAAATTAATCAAGACTTAAGTTATTTTATAAAAGAAATTTGAATTTTTTTTTTATAAAAATAAGCTAGGCCGCCCCCCTCTTCCCAAGATATGATGGTCCAATAGTAACACATGCTTTTTGCATGGTTAGAGGCCTTTTGATTGGGTGTTCTACCCAAGAAATCTTTTGGTCCAATGAATGCACATGCAAATGCATGTGCTAGAACCTCTTTGATTGGGTGAATTGGGTGGCTCCATCTTTCATAGTTTTAAATGCAATTTTATGACAAAAATGCAAGAATGAAGAACTTGAAAGAACTAGTAAAAATGCTCTCAAAATTTCGGCCAACATAGAGCCAATTTAGAGATGATTATCAAGTGCAAGAACTTGTTAAAAGACTTTCTAATTTTCGGCCAACATGTGGTTAATCAAGAAGGTTTTTCAAGGTTGAAAATCAAGTGCAAGAACTCTAAAAGGAGCCCTTATATTTTCGGCCATATGATGGTTTCAAGAGGGTTTTCTAGTGAGTTCATAAATGTAGAAATCCTAGCTAAACATGAGGTGTTTGTTGGAAGCTTGGGGTATACAAGCTTGAGGTCTTCTACTCTTGAAGACAACCATTTCAAGAAGCATCATCCGTTTCATAATCCTTGTACTTCAAGAAGGTAGTTTTCTAAACATCCTATGGTTGTGTTTGATAGTATACATCTCATATATGGATCCGGGTTTTGGGGATTTTGCATATAAATGGTTTTATATCTTATAAAAGTAACATGTTTTAAACATTATTTCCGCTGCGTTTTTATTTCATATGGATGAAATTGCTTTGATAAACATGTTAAAATCCCATCAACAATGACCAAGCTTGTTACACCTCTGACAACGACCCTTATTGCATGGCCCACTATGATGCATGTTGCATCGGTTGCACTTGGGGTGGTTTCCACTGTATCCACCCTGCCCTTGACTACCCGAAGATTGCTGACCAGGGCTCTTGTAGTCATCAGTCCTTCGCTGCTGAGACTGAGACTGAGCTGAAGTCGAACCCTTGCTGGAGGCTCCATCCCATTTACGCTTGTTGTCGATGGGGGCATCAGAAGTAATGGCACCAATACGCTTCGGCAGCCTGTTTTGCTCAACTGCCTGATCAGTGAGACGATGAGCCAAACGAATAACTTGCTGGATAGTGCTTTCGAAGAAAAAGAATGAGTACCCGATGTCATAAAGGCACTAGTTTCATTGTAGACTTCAACGACCTCCTCCTCATCCGATTCCTGCATGTCTCTCGACTGATTCTCTTTCTTCTCCACTCGACCCACATTGCTACCTCCTTGATTACCGTCATCATCTTTAAGGATATCAAATAGGTTCGACGTTGAGACCTGATTAATCACCGGACTCCTCAAAGACGATTTCGGTTTAGGTTTGACAACTAGTCTATAGACTAACTTAGACTTCTGATTTTTCATATGAAGCCCTTCATTATTAGCTTTCTTCTTTTTGGCACCCACAACCAGAAAATCATCATTATCTTTCTTCTCGGCATCCCCAATCGAACTTACTTGAGGGTTCTTAGGACACGAGCTGTCTTCATGACCGAAAACACAACAAGATGAACACCTTAACGGCTCCCAATCATAATCAATTTTAACCTCCACATTTGAATGACCATTACCATCTAAGGATGGGATAGCAACAGTTACACTCCTCTTTAAATCGGCCCCGGCCTGAACCTCAATGAGAGCTCTAGCATAACTGCTTCTACCCCAAGACTCAGCACACATCGTGGCAGTATACGAATCCAACATTTTAGGCACCCCTATCTTAGAAGCGACCAAGCTAAGCCCATCCTCAGTATATGCCGCTAACGGCACATCATGCATCTTGACCCAAACTGGAATAGCTTTTATATCCTCTTTTTCCAACTTGACAGATGCCGACCACTCCTTCAAAATAATCGGAACACTTCTTATCATCCAAGGCCCTTCCTCTAACATTTTATAGTGTAATAACCGAAAATTTAAAATCATAATAAACTAATAATATTAAAAGACCTAATTATTTTATTAGATTAACCCATAGGAAACCTTAATTAAGACACCCAAGTAATTCCGTACAAACCCTAGAAATTTCAGAATTTTCAGAATCAGGATTAGGGCCCCTAAAACTCAGGGGGGGTATTAACCACTTGATAATTATCTTAATAAACTTGCGGAGGAAGTTGAATTTAATGATTCCGTCGATTCAGCTAGTCTAGTCCCAAGCGTGGCAAGCCTATAGTGATTTGGTGTCCCTTACGGACCGTAACATTGACAGCTTTACGGACCGTAAGAAGCCTTACGGACCGTAACCTTAGGAGTCTTACGGTCCGTAAGCTTGTCAAATTTCGTGTATAAATAGCAGGCTTTGGCACTTGATTCTGGGCACAAAAACGACGAACAAACTTCAAATTCACTCTGAGTTATCGTTCAATTACTCTCCAAACACACACAAAACACTAATTAAGAATAGCGGGGTGCTGCAGAACAGGGTAATAACTCGATCGCTATTACGATTCATTGTCCGATCGATCAATATATCCAATGGATGTTTAAGTGCTGCCCATATTAGGATCATCGTTAATTTGATGGATAAAGTATTGTACTTTGTCGTTCGTCATTAATTTGACGAATCATCGTTAATTCGATGGATAAAGTATTGTACTTTGTCGTTCGTCATTAATTTGACGGATCATCATTAATTCGATGGATAAAGTATTGTACTTTGTCGTTCGTCATTAATTTGACGGATCATCGTTAATTCGGTGGATGAAGTATCGCACTTTGTCATTTGTTGTGAGAATTTGATATCGTGAGTTATCGTAAAGGCTGTATTAAGTTACTAACCTAGTTTGTGTGCATGTTATTTAAATTAGGTTAAAAGACTAATCTATAGTCTAAACTCTGCCCGTATAAATCTGAAATATTATTACAAGGTAGCTTCAATTTGGAATTATTAAGGTACGGATCCTTACCCCACTCTTTATTGCTTCATATTCAAATTGTTATAAACCACTAAATTACTATATCTTTTAAAAACTCCTCACGTCTTTGATTATCGATTCATTTGACAGTCCGTTCGATTCCTATTCTAATCATTTGATTTAGCTTTCATGTCATGCGATAGTATTATGTTGTTATACTCATTATCGCATGTTCCAATATATGTTCCGTTTTGTTATGAAAATAAGTTTTATAAGTTATGTGAATAAGTCCATTTGTACTCTGATACCCTGAGTATCGCTTCTCGTGGAGTGTCCCACGAGCATGTTGTTGCGGCATCAACAGCATGTGCTCCATCTGTGACGGAGAGATTAGTTCACGACGTCCCTAGGTACAAGTGTGGTACAAAGCTACTAGGAGGCGTATGGATCGATCCTAGAATTTAAGTTAATGAGATGGATAACAGGTATGCCAACTGGCCATCTCGTGTGATAATTATGCAGGAGTAGCTACCTGTGTATTGTCACATTTTCAGTTTGCTCATGGGTACATCCGTAAGATATGATTATGAAATTATGTTCTTGCATTGTATAAGTTTTGCATAAAGCGTTATTTATTCTTTGAGCCTATAATTCCGTACTGAGCATTCGGCTCATTCCGTATAAATTTTGTATTTACAGGTCAGCAGGTTATCTTGGGCGGGGAAAGAGAGAAGAATAAAGCTTAGGAATAAATCTGAAGATGTTAGTTAATAAAATCGAATGTTTCCGCTTGTATATTAACCTTAAGTTTCGTTGTTATATGGTTGTATCCTTGTCAAATAAATAAATGGAATTATGACTTTTGTTTATGATATCACTGTTATTGTGACACGTCAGCCCTTCCGGGTTGGGGTGTTACAGCTATGGTATCAGAGCAAAGGCTCTTTCCTGTAGAAAACTTGAAGATAGTAATAAAAACCTGTGAGGAATGGGTAGATATCAATGATAGGATTCAACTTGATCTCTTATTTGGTTTAATTTCTATGTTTATTCGTATAGATATGCCTCCTCGTCGTCCGCTACGTAGGAATACTCGTACTAACCCTATACGTAACAACACTTCTTCGAATGAGACTCCAGTCGATCCAAGCGTAATTAATGCTATTAACCAGGCTGTTGCCGGGTTGCTTCCAAACCTGGTTGCTCAAACAGCTGAGGCCGTTATTCAACAAACTCGTCATCCAGAAGGCACTAACACTAATCCAACCTCTGGTGGTGAAACTCGTGAGAATACCACGAACAATACTAATTATAGTATAGACATATGGATTAGTAAATTCCAAAAACAAAAGCCGAAATCCTTTAGTCACGCTAATAATCCAGTCGAAGCAAGGAACTGGATAGCTCATATTGAAAAGATCTTCGGAGTTCTTGGAGTTCCGGAGCAATACAAAGTTAGATTGTCTACCTACAAACTGGAAGATGACGCACAAACTTGGTGGGAAGGATATAAGCATGTCAAAGGAGGGGATGATTTTGACGCTAATCTTTCATGGGTCGACTTTCGTAATATCTTTTACGACAAGTATTTTTCGACCGCTGATAAAGAAGCTTATATCAGGGAGTATGCAGTGATTCGACAGGGGAGTGATGAACCAGCCTCTGAGTTCATTACTAGATTTGCAAGGTTGGCTAGTATTGTAGGAGACGTTGCAGGATCAGCAGAAGTCCAGGCAGAAAAATGCAAGTGGGCAGTCAATGATCGAATTCGGAAGTCGATCATGTATATGAAATTTAAGGATATCACCGAAGTTGCTGATACAATCAAAACTTTTGAATTCGAAAGGAAAGAATTCTTATCTCGAACTGGGGATAATAAGAAGAGAAATAGGGAAGGACAATTTAAGCAGGAAATCGGCCAATCATCCACTATGCCACAGCATCAAGATCGCAAAGTGCACGGAAATCAAAACTCTGGAAATCAGGCACGTCCATGGCAACCTAGACTACAAAACCCGAGGCCTGCTCAAAACCAGATTCAGTTGTATGCAGAACCTATTAGAACTCAACCACTGAATCAAATTACATATCCTTTATGTAATACTTGTGGCAAGCGACATCAGGGAGTATGTCACCGAAGTACAGGAGCATGCTTTAGATGTGGCCAAACTGGACACATGATCAAGGAATGTCCTAAGAAAGATACTAAGAAGAATAACCAACCAAACGTTGCACCACCCAATGTTGGAGGAAGAGTTTTCGCACTTTCTGCTACTGATGCTGCTAATGTTCCAGGTACTGTATCTGGAACCCTTCCGGGTTGGGGTGTTACAATTAGCAAGAAGGAGTAAGGCTTCAACAGCATCACGGACCGCTAAGATATCTGAAAGACGTCGGGAACGAACGGTACTTTTTCCCTTCATCTTCTCCAAGTTAATGACAAAAAGGCATCCTAATACATATATATACAAAAACTCAACCTCGGAAAACGGGAACCCTGCTCATCATTAGTTGTCCGAATTATGTCACATCCGAACGGCGCTACAGGAACCAAGGTCATATCCTCATTAATGAGTCTGACAAGCGCCACTACGAATTTCAAGACAAAGAGAAAAATACCCATTCTTACTGCCAGTTGACGTCATCACGTGTCAGAGCATGATTGCAAAGATTTTTTTCTTTTTTCCAACAAGATAAATCTTCTCATAGAAGCTTTCTTATTTTGACGCGCCCAAAAACTTTTTCCTCTCATAAGTCCAGTGCTCCACTTACTTGCATAAGTACAACACTAGACTGGGGGGACTTGAAGGGGTAAGGTCCCAAAAACCTCATAAAAAGGATTTGAGACCATACCACAAACTGGGTTTCTCAACCTTTTTAACCTTGCGCGGCCGCGCATGGGTCTTATTAAAGGAAGAAAACAATCAGTAACTTATAATCACGCGCCCAAAGGATAACATGAATCCTTGCGCCTTCCCCAAATTAACAAAGGATCAAAACCTTTTGTTCAGATACCTCCGCCTAAGTATCCAGACTTGGATATTATTTTGCCCAGACCTGGGAGTTATTCATCTGCGTCCACACGGTAAGGTGTCACACCGGATTACAACAATAATCTAGAAGGAAATACAATCGTGCACCACCCAGACGGTTATAACCGTCTGGACACGTGTCATCACCATAAACAATTCTAGAATCACAACAAAGGCATGCAATTGGAGAGTAATCTCCACTTAATCTCTTTCCACGTGGCAAATCCCCAGCCATAGATCAAACCACGATCCGTGTGCACTCACATCGGATCGAGAAAACTTGACAAAGGATCAAAGAACTTAACGGAAGAAAAGATAACCGCTACGGCGTTAGCATCTTCCGTCATCTTTTCAATAACAGGTTTTCCCTCCCAAACTCCCGGTTATAAATAAGAGAACTGTTCAGGTATAAACTCAGATTACTCTCACTCCTCAAATACTGATCTTCTCCGATACCAATACTTATTCTCACGCCGGAGTCGGGTCAAGGAGAGAACCCTCTTCTCCCCTTGACGAGGCTAACGGTGTTCTTTTTTGCAGAATCACCGGAGAAGGAATTCCATTACAACTGAATCAACCGAGAGAGAGCTAACCTTTTATGCGGATTCAAACCCCCTAACTATCTCGGTTCCGACCATTTAGTTAGTGTTTCTTCAACAGAGATTGCGAAAAAATGTTAGGGTTTGCAGGAGGAACCATAATCGCCCAGCTAGAGAGAGAGAAAAGGGTAGGTAAACCTACTATCCGAACATAGTTTTACGCAAACGACGCATTAAAGTAGCTTAAACTACCGTAACGGGTCGAAACGGGTCAAAAGCACTTAGGTAGACTTTCAAATCAGAATGTTAGCTCTATTAAATCATACCATATGAGTTCAAACACTCATTTGATTTATAGAACATCATTCTATCCTATCTCTCGATTTAGGATCCGATTATTAACATAGTTACCCATATTAGGTGCCATTTGAATTCGTGATCCTTGGAGCTTAAATTGGTCTTATTCTCAAGACTAATAAGCAATCCCAAGTGAGTACATAGTTCCCCTCTTTTACCGCTTTCAATTACTTTGGGGTGATACACATGTACATACTTGTTACTTATGTGTTTTCATTGCTTTTATGACATAAACATGCTAGTTTCACCTAGTACATATCTAGTACATGCTTTCAATTATATTTTGCTATGTATGTTAAGCATGCTAGCACATTGATTTATTACACATTTGTTGCATATGTTTACTTAGCATATGGACACATTGTTTTACATGACATTTCTGCTATGTATGTTTACTGAGCATGCTAGCACATTGTTTTACATGAACATTTCTACTATGTATGTTTACTTAGCATACCTAGTACATGGTTTTCACATGCTACATTGGTTATGACACTTGGTATGTTTAATCGGGACAATAATACATTCATTAACATTGATCACGCCGCTCGGTAGTATGTAATGGTGCCATAGGACTTGACAAATCCCGTTTCCGACTTCCTAGGTTTGTTTGGAAGTTGGGAATGATAGAATCCGATATACATGATTTAGATAAACCTTTAATTTGTTTAAGGGTTTGTCGCCACAGTTGCAAGGCTTGAATGTATGCGATTAACATTACTGCATAAATGTTTGTAATCATAAAGCATTGTTTTCTACAAAACATAACATTTGATTTAAACTTAGTTGTATTCAAAAACTTTGTTTTGTACATTTTTCCTTTGGGGTTGAGTAATTACTAGTTATTCACCATACATGACATTTGTTTTCACATGAACATTTTCACATAGTTTGAGTAGATACTTTCTACATGCTATGCATTACATTTAGTTATACATGATACATTTCACACATGACATTGAACATGGTTTACACATAAACATTTTGACATTGAACAAAACATTTTGGTTGGTAATTGATAAGTGACTTATGTAACGGGGCTATGTGTTATATGATAAAAGCATGGTGGATACGCCGTTGGTACTTCCTATATATAAGTGCTTTTATTGTATTATACATTGTTGCGTTATCTAATTAACTTGGACAAAGACATGAAACATTTTTACAAGAACACGATATTGTTTTACAAATTACATATGTTACACAAATTCACTTTTACTTGGTTATTCGTTTAACCATGCAATGTCCTTTCATTATCATTTGATTTTCACATCGATTTTCATATGATTTTACAAAGGAAAACATTTTATAAGGTTCATGACTACATTTTTGTTAAACACTTCTTTTAACTACAAGTCATGAATCCTGCATAAACCAAACCTATGTATCTCACAGGCATTTTTATGCTGACGTACCTACTTTTACATGTGTTTCAGGTGCTAATGCATGATGTTGTCTGTGCTTCACTTAGGCGGACTTGGGCCTTAGTGACTTAAAAGACAGTTATATATGTTGTGTTTAGTTTGAACTCCAAGACAATTTAAACTTTAACCTTAATAATACATAACTTTAATTACCATGGTTGTTGAAACAATAATCCTGTCGCTCCACTCCCCGATGTTTCCGCCGTGGTTTGTTGTTTTACGCGGTCGGGGTGTGAAAGAAGAGTTGGTATCAGAGCCAATGGTTATAGGGAATTAGGTTATTAGTAATGCTTTGACCTAGACTATAACTTCTTAGGACCCTAACACGAGTTTTCTTGTGTTTAGATCTTAAAACAATACATGTCACCTATCCTTAGGTGATTACCAAAACTTGAACACAATTTCCAAAATGATTTTGAAATCAAGCATCTATCCTTAGATGATTTCTTTTTGCTTAATGCCTTCCAAATTTTCAAAATCTCGTCAAAGTTTGGGTCTAAATAATGTGAACACGTGCAAACTGGAAGGGTGAATGCCTGTACCCTGAGTTTTCTGTCTAAGGCTAGAGTGTTCGTACAAATCCGCAGTATCGGACCAGTCACTCTTACCTGGGAACTCTTGGGGTGAGTGTTCACTTATAGGCGAGCATGTCTTCGGTGAAACATTATTATGACCTATTTACTTTGATTTGTCACTGTGTGTCGACTGTTTGTTACGAGGTAACGAACAAATGACCACCATCCTTTCATTTTGTTGATATTTATGATATCTCATTTTTCATCACATCATCTCACTCGTTTTCTCTCATGTTTCCTCTTTTAGAATGCCTCCTTGACGTAACATTCAGCAACCTGATGCCGAACTGGCAGCTATTATAGCACAGCAGATGGCTGCTATGCTACCGAATCTCATAACTCAAATAAACCAAGCCAACAATAACAATGTTAATGCACCTGCTCCGTGCAACTTCAAAAGTTTTAACTCGGCTAAACCGCTCAAGTTTAGTGGTTCTAAAGGAGCAACTGGGCTCCTACAATGGTTTGAGAGTCTTGAGAGCACCTTTCGCCATGTTCAGTGTCCGAACAACCGTAAGGTCGAGTTTGCTTCGAGTGTATTCCAAAAGAGGGCTCTTACCTGGTGGAATGGGGTAATGAGAGATAGAGGTGTTGATGTTGCTTTGGGTCAAACATGGGAGGAACTTAGAGCTCTTATGATGAGAGAGTTTTGTCCTCGTCACGAGCAGAGGGCACTTGAAAATGAGTTTCATGACTTAAAGCAAGACAGTGGTGAACACCGGGCTTACACTGACATATACGAGGAGTTAAGCTTGCTCTGTCCTACAATGGTCACGCCTTTGGATAAGGCCATTGAGAAATACATAGACGGTTTACCAGATCCTGTTCAAGATATTGTCACTGGCAGTAACCCTACTACCGTTCGACAGGCCATTGAGCTCGCTGCAACCGTTACTGAATCGCAAGTCAAAAAGGGTAAACTCCACAGAAAAGGTGATAAGAAGCAAAAGCAATCTGATAGCACCAATGAGAAGAAGGGCAAGAAGGCTGCTGAGTCTTCTAAGAAATCTAGGAAGCGCAAGGCTTCCAAGAATTTCGCTGTTACTGCTCAGGCAAATCAGGCTACTCCTAATCAGCCTGCACAACCTGCTGCCAAGAGGCAGTATGCTGGGAATGCACCTCACCTCTGTGCAACAGATGTAATAGCCACCACCAGCCACAGTTGCAATGTCGCATCTGCACAAATTGTGGCAAGTCTGGTCATCTTGCGAATACCTGCCGTTTTGCTCCAAATCAAAATCAGGCAGCTCAAAACCAAGCAGTACAAAATCCTGCCCGGAATCCTGCACAACCTCACTTTCCGCCTGGTTCATGTTTCAACTGTGGGGATCTGACCCACTACAGGAACAACTGCCCGAGGTCGGCAAATGCGAATCAAGCACAGGTTCGCGGTAGGGCTTTCAATCTGAATGCAAATGAGGTGCGTGCAGATAACGAAGTGGTGAACGGTACGTTCCTTGTTAACAACCATCCTGCTTCTATTCTATTTGATTCGGGTGGCGATACGAGTTTTGTGTCATTAACATTTGAGCCTTTGCTTGCGATGACTAGAACAAAACTAGGAAAGCCCTTAACAGTAGAAGTAGCTAGTGGTGAACCTGTGGTACTCGACTCCGTTCTTCGAAATTGCCAGTTGAACCTCAACAACCATCTTTTCCCTATTGACCTCACACCGATGCAACTCGGGAGCTTCGATGTAATAGTAGGAATGGATTGGTTATCCAAGTACCATGCTGAGGTGGTATGTTTTGAGAAGTTGGTCCGTATACCGCTTTCGACTGGTGAGATCTTAGAAGTTCGTGGGGAGAAACCCGTCAGTGGTCAACTCATGTCTTATACCCAAGCCCACAAATACCTACGAAAGAACTATGTTGCTTTCTTGGCACATGTTGTAGAGGAGAAATGTGACACATGTGTCACTGCGACCATCAAACAAATGCCAAACCAATGAAATTTTGTGTTTCATACTTGGGATTTGTAAAAATATGTGTATCATTTGCACATATCAAATTTTGTTCGATTTCAAGCTTTAAATCACTTTCTGGAAGGTTATACGCGATCTGATGCGTAAATATAACCAGTTTAATGCAACGAACACTCCGGAATAGTGAAATAGGCTTAACATACCTTAAATAACCTTTACATAACTTAGAAATAAGTTTCGAAGGCTTTGGTATGGCAAAATCAAGTTAAAATCGCTTACAGGGACTAAATATGACAAACTGCGAAAGTATGCCAATTTGAACTGTAATAGACATTCCGGAACATGACCATAAGTTAAACAAACCTTAAATATCCTTTACATAGCTTATAAATAGGCTTTGAGGGGTTCGGTGTGCTAAAATATACTTTTGGGTCATTCAGGGACTAAAAGTGTCAAAAAGCGCACAAGTTTGCACTTTCGCGCATATCTTACGTTCTGAATACATCCGGACATCAAAAAATTTATGTAAGCACTAAAATATTTTATTTTAGTGAAAAATCCATTCGTCGCGTCATTTGGACCGTTTTTACGTTCGTTACAACTTCCGTCGTAATTAACCGAACAACGCAACCGTACGGCCAAACGAACCGACATCCGAGATATTTTTGGGCACATATTAAGTTCCCTATACTTTAACTTCATTTTAAAGCTTTGAAATGGGGTTAACGGGCCTTAAACGTGTCGAAAATAGCTTAAACGGGCTGCAGGGACCAAAACTGTAATTCTGCCAAAGTTGGTCCTTGCGCACCGCAACAAATATTTGTTACGGTGCGCAAGGGGTCTGCAGACCAGATGCAGTGTATTAAACAGCCTGTTTGCAGCTGTTATCCACTCCTTAATCCCTTGCCACATGTTGATCTCTTATGGTGAGTGGCCTTTTTGGGTACCATAAGGTTCCGACACATGTACGGATGAGATTAAGGCACGTATTTCGACAAACGATCCTAATGGTGGACCATTCACTATAAATACCGCTTGCCATCCAACCTCTAAACTCACTAGAATCTGATCTCAAATGCTCTAAGTTGAAACCTTTGTTTCATACCTGAGCTATTTTGATCTAGATTAGCATTCGGGGACCCTTCGTAAGTATTCTTTCATTCTTTTATTGCTTTTCGAGTCCGAAAGTCAAACTTTGTTTGACTTTCAGCGTTGACCAATTATGGTCAATGCGAAGTTCGTTTGAACTTCGCAACGTGATTGTAATCACGATGGTTATAGTCCCTTGGGACTATGCCTACTGATTTCCACGTTGTCTAGGGTCGTAGGGTAAGCGATCTAATAAATCGCTTATACCTTCGAACCCGACCCATTTGGTCGATCATTAGGATTCGACCAAGCACATTAGGTGACCATAGTATATAGGGAATAACCTTCCGAGGTTATACCTTATGGTCACATCATTTAAGTAGTTGTATGATAGGTAGTTTATATGCCTTAGGTAAATTACCAGAATACCCTTTTCATGTATAATTGGTAATTAAGCATATGTAACCTAAACTTTTGTCACATAACTGATTATGTATAATGTTTAGGCATATAACACTTGTCATAGGACTAGTTAGACGGTCCGAACGCGTTTCACGCGAACGACGCGTTAAAGTAGCATAAGCTACCTAAACGAGTCGTAATGGGTCGTAAGCACTTATGTAAGGTTTCATTTAGTATGTAGGCTTTGTTAAACCATATTATACAAGTCTCCACACTCGTTTGGTTTACGAACCCTCATTCTATCCGATCTTCCGATTTAGGTCCGGTTTATTAACATAGTTACCTATATTAGGTGGCGTTTGATATCCGTGATCTCTAGCATTGTTTGGTTGTCACTCAAGGACCTCTAAGCATTCTCAGGCGAGTACATTTGTCACACCCCCAAAATCCACACGCGGAGTATCACCGCTTGGAGGCGTGACTGACCAGGATCAAGCCACCAATCATATCAAACATAATAAGTATTAAATGTAATTTAAACCAAACGATATGAAAGGTGTTCAAACAAAACATGTTAAGTGTATAGCGGAAGCATAAAATGTAAACCCAACGTAAGTAATAAGTTCAAATGTTTAAATGTTTTATCATAAGTTCCACAATCCGTGCCCACAACGACCGCATCTCCCGTGCAAGCTCCAAGAGTACCTATGGTCCTGCAAGGCATGTAATAGAGAGTCAACAACTAGTTGAGCGAGTTCACAGTTGGTTATTCAGTTATAGTGTTCGTATTGTATATCGTAAGCTCGTTTAGTAATCATGTAATGTATGTAATGGTATCGCGGCCCTCCAGGCATGTTTGCGAAGTTTAGTGGGGGTTTCCCATGTTTTCTAGACTAGGTATACTCGTATCGCGGCCCACCCGGCATGTTTGCGAAGATTAAAGTATAGTTCGCGGCCATTCTAGGCATGTTTGCGAAGGTTGTTCTATTATCGCGGCCAATCCCGGCGTGTTTGCGAAGAGAGAGTATATGTATCACTTGTCTAGCCGTATCTACCAATAACCTTCCCCTCCCGAGGAATAATTCCATTAATCATGTAAGTATAAGAATCATTTAACCCATTCCCAACCCCGGGAATCCCATGCCTTGGTAAGAGTGTGAACTCACCTTGGGTTTGCTCGGTATGCTAAGTATGTACTCAATTAATCAATCACGTCCTATAGTACGCACGTATACATAATCAGTTTGTGTTCACATATAAACACACAGTGATAAACAAGTAGCACATAGCACGTATTTGAGATCAGACACAAGATGGTTACACTTAACAGCAGTTAACTAACCCGGTTAACTTCTAAACAGAATTAAAGTAGGTTACTGTGCTGATTACACATTTGGTGAAACACATATCGGTGAAACACAAATCGGTGAAACACATATCGGTGAAACACATATATTGACGAAACACATTCTGTTTCATCGTTCAGGGTCTCGGTGAAACACATTCTGTTTCACCGTCACCTGTGTTTCGTCTAAGATGTCTGTTTCATCGAAGGTCAGTTACGTGGAAATCAGTGACATCAGTTACGCAATAACACAGAAACCCTAATCATGCTATCAGCCGTCATCAGCAAATCATCAATCATGCAGAAATCATTCGTTCACAGAATTCATCATCGCATCATCATAACATAAGCATTACAGTTCTTAACGTCTAGCATAAACCCTAGGTTATGGGTACCACAAACCGATTACTATAATATATCACATCATTAACGGAGCAGGGTTTATCATCATCCGATTTAACCATAAGAACCCTAATGGTCTACCGTTTTCATATTCATCAAACCAATGTACATTCGGGCATGACAATTATCAAACATCATACACCCTAGATCATCATACAATACAATAACCTATCACATAATAGTTATTAGAACCCTATCGATTGTCTGATCAGATTTATTAAAACAATAACATCAAACATAAGTAAACAAAGACAATCACGGAACGAATCACACTAACCGAGATAATGATTAAGATGGTTTTGATCGTTTAAGGACTTAGGAAAACACACACAGCTGCCATCACACTTGGGAGAGAGTTCTAGGGTTTCTGTTTTGCCAAGGGTGTGAAACTGGAACCGTTTTCACGTAATTATACACGAAATAACGTTCTGGGCCCGTAATGGGCTTCGGTGAAACACCCTGTTTCATCGAGATGTTCTTGGCGAATCAACCTCTGTTTCGCCGGGTGTGAATGATGTGGTAACAGTTTTGAGTTTCTAACAAGTCTTAAGTTTAACAACCAAACACATAATCATGCAAACACAATACGTTTTATTATAACCCGAAGTGTACAATTACAAGTCAGACAAGTCAATAACTAAACAGTCAAAGTCAACGTGCATTAAATGCGAAAGTGAAAGTCGGAAACTCGAGTTGTCACATTATCCCCAACTTGAAAGAAATTTCGTCCCGAAATTTAGCATGCGGTTACTGAGGAAGCTAGTGGTGTGACGTTGTTTACCTGTATCGTATCGCGGCTCCCCGAGCAGGTTTGCGAAGATTACTGGTTTTCCTGGGGTGTCACATCATCCCCCCGTTGATTTGGAATTTCGTCCCGAAATTCTGTAGTAGCTTCGGCCTCAGTAGTGGTTGCTTGGTTTCCGAATAACTGGGGATATTTGAGTTTCATCTGATCTTCGCGTTCCCAGGTGAACTCTGGGCCACGGCGGGAGTTCCAACGAACTCGTACAAGAGGTATTCTAGTGTTCTTGAGGACCTTAACATCCTGGTCCGTGATTTCAACAGGTTCCTCGACGAATCGTAACTGTTCATCAATAGTGAGCTCTTTCAGAGGAACTATGTGGGTCTCATCTGACAGACACTTCTTCAGATTCGACACGTGAAAGACGTTGTGAACTACACTGAGTTCAGCTGGTAAGTTCAATCTGTAGGCCACCCTGCCTATCTTCTCAATGATTTCGAATGGTCCGACGTATCGTGGATTAAGTTTGCCGCGTTTGCCAAAACGAACCACACCCTTCCAGGGTGAAACTTTGAGTAGTGCTCGATCCCCAACCTGGAATTCGAGTAGTTTCCTGTCTTTATCGGCGTATGCTTTCTGACGGTCACGAGCTGCCGCCATGCGTTGTCGTATTTGAGCAATCTTTTCAGTAGTATCAACTACCATTTCTGGACCTGTGATCTGACTGTCACCCACCTCTGCCCAACAAAGAGGTGACCGACATTTACGCCCGTACAATGCCTCAAATGGAGCAGCTTTAATGCTAGTGTGGTAGCTGTTGTTGTACGAAAATTCCACAAGTGGCAGATGTTTTTCCCAACCATTGCCAAAGTCGATTACGCATGCCCGAAGCATGTCTTCTAGAGTTTGAATAGTGCGCTCAGACTGCCCATCCGTCTGAGGATGATAAGCTGTGCTCATGTCTAAACGAGAGCCAAAAGATTTGTGCATTGCTTGCCACAGTTCTGAAGTGAAACGTGCGTCACGATCAGAGATAATAGAGGTTGGCACTCCGTGCCTCGAAACCACTTCTTTTAAGTAAATGTCTGCTAAGGTAGAGAACTTGTCTGTTTCTTTGATAGCCAAGAAATGAGCAGACTTTGTGAGTCGATCCACAATCACCCAAATAGTATCATTTCCGCGCTGAGATCTAGGTAAGCCAGTAACAAAATCCATGGAAATTTGTTCCCATTTCCATTGTGGTATCTCAGGTTGTTGAAGTGGACCTGAAGGTTTCTGGTATTCGGCTTTGACTCTCGCACAAGTCAGGCACTTGCTAACGTATGTTGCTATGTGGGCCTTCATGCTAGGCCACCAGTATGTAGTTTTGATATCGTGGTACATTTTATCCGAACCTGGATGTACCGAGTAACGAGACTTATGAGCTTCATCCATTACAAGCTCGCGTAAGTTACCATAGTGTGGGACCCAAATGCGTCCTGTTACGTAATAAGCACCATCTTCCTTCTGTTCTAAGCGTTGCCTTGAGCCACGTAGGGCTTCAGCCCTGACGTTGTCTGGTTTCAATGCTTCTACCTGAGCATCTCGTATCTGAGAAGGAAGGCTAGACTGGATAGTAAGTTGCAATGCTCGTACACGCCTAGGCGTAGTATCCTTCCGACTGAGGGCGTCAGCCACCACATTGGCTTTGCCCGGATGGTACTTTATAGCACATTCGTAATCGTTCAGTAATTCGACCCATCTACATTGTCGCATGTTCAATTCTTTCTGCTTGAAAATATGTTCGAGACTCCTGTGATCAGTGTATATAGTGCACTTGGTACCGTACAGGTAATGTCGCCATATCTTGAGTGCAAAAACAACCGCTCCCAGTTCTAAATCGTGTGTTGTGTAATTCTGTTCGTGAATCTTAAGTTGGCGCGAAGCATAAGCAATGACTTTATCCCGTTGCATCAATACACATCCAAGACCCTGAATTGATGCATCACAGTAGACCACAAAATCATCGGTGCCTTCAGGCAATGAGAGGATAGGTGCACTACAAAGTCTATCCTTTAAGTGCTGAAACGCTGTTTCCTGTGTATTACCCCAACGATAAACAACACCTTTCTGTGTCAGTAGTGTAAGTGGCTGAGCAATCTTTGAAAAATCTTTGATAAATCGTCTGTAATAACCCGCCAAACCCAAGAATTGACGTATTTCGGTTGGTGTGCGAGGTGCAGGCCAGTTCTTGATCGAATCTACCTTGGATGGATCGACATGAATCCCATCCTTGTTTACCACATGGCCTAGAAAGTGGACTTCACGAAGCCAGAAGTCACATTTTGAAAACTTGGCATATAGTTGCTCCGTTCGAAGAATTTCCAGAATAAGTCGTAAGTGATGCTCGTGCTCCTCCTGACTCTTCGAGTAGATCAGAATGTCGTCGATGAAAACAATGACGAACTTGTCGAGATAAGGTTTGCACACCCTGTTCATAAGATCCATGAAAACCGCAGGCGCGTTCGTCAACCCGAAAGGCATGACCAGAAACTCGTAGTGGTCGTAGCGTGTTCTGAACGCTGTTTTGGAGACGTCCTCGTCCCGGACTCTCAGTTGATGATACCCCGACCTTAGATCAATCTTCGAGTAATAGCTCGACCCTTGCAACTGGTCGAATAAGTCGTCGATGCGTGGAAGAGGATAGCGATTCTTCACAGTCACCTTGTTCAGTTCGCAATAGTCTATACACATGCGGAAGGTACCGTCCTTCTTCTTCACAAACAATACGGGAGCTCCCCAAGGCGAAGAGCTAGGACGAATGAAACCCTTTTCCAAGAGTTCTTGCAGTTGCTTAGACAGTTCTTCCAGTTCGGTTGGAGCTAAGCGATAAGGTGCTCGAGCTATGGGTGCTGCTCCTGGAGCTAGCTCGATCTAAAATTCGACCTGGCGATGAGGCGGTAACCCAGGCAACTCTTCAGGAAACACTTGAGGAAAATCGCGTACTACAGGAATATCCTCAATCTTTTTCTCTTTCTTCGATGTATCTGTAACGAGTGCTAAAACAGCTGTGTGGCCTTTTCGTAAACACTTCTGAGCCTTCAAGAAGGATATGATGCCACTCACGACACCACTCTTGTCGCCTTGAACTTCGAGAGGTTCTTTACCAGAACGAGGAATACGAATGATCTTCTCCTTGCATAGGATCTCTGCTTGTTGTTGGGATAACCAATCCATCCCAATGACGATGTCGAAACTACCCAGAGTTATAGGAATGAGGTCGATAGCGAAAGTCTGACCAGCGAGGATAAGATTACAACCTTGAACTATGTGTGTGGCCTCTAAACTTTTACCGTTAGCTAACTCTACGACATGTTTGGTGTTCAAAAGTGTTGGTGCGCGTTTAAGCATTTGACTAACTTTCAGAGACATATAACTGGTATCCGCACCCGAATCAAATAATACAGTAACATAAAAGTCGTCAAGAAGAAACTTACCCATAATCACATTAGGATCGTTCCTTGCATCAGCCTGACCAATCACAAATGCACGACCCCTAGCACCATTGTTGTTGTTTCCCCCATTGTTGTTCCCATTGACCTGATTATTGTTGTTGTTATTCTGGTTCTGGTTTAACTGAGGGCAATCCCACTTAAAGTGGCCTTCAGCCCCGCACTGAAAGCATCCCCTATTTCCTTGTTGTTGTTGTTGCGGCTGGTTTCGTGGAGCTGGTGGCTGTTGTTGCTGGTTCTGATTCGCAGGCCTTGAGCTCCTACAGTCTTTAGCTTCATGACCTACCCTTAGGCATCTCTGACAGCGGCCCTTACGACACTGACCACTGTGGTGTCTGCTGCACCTGTTACACAGTGGGTGATTTCCCCGATATCCACTCTGCCCCTGACCACCAGAAAATTGCTGACTCGGACCCTGGTAATCATTAGTCTTGCGTTGCTGAGCTTGAGACTGAACGGTAGCTGAACCCTTGCTGGAATCCCCCTCCCATTTCCGCTTGTTGTCACTGGGAGTAGCAAGAGTAGCTGAAGTAGTAGAGGGAGTAGTAGCGTTGATGCGTTTAGGTAACTTGTTCTGCTCCACCGCCTGATCCGTGAGACGGTGAGCCAACTGAACAACCTGCTGGTAGGTAGCAAGGTTTGCTGAAGTCACATGACTTTGGATCTCTGGTACTAGGCCACTGAGATAAAGTTCGATACGCTTAACTGGGGGGTCCACCATAGTAGGACACAGTAATGCGAGCTCATTTGATCTCTTTGTAAACGCCTCAATCTCTGACCCCGTCATCTTGAGGTTGAAGAACTCGACCTCCAGTTTATGAATGTCGTCACGACTGCAGTATTCCTCCTTGATCATCTCCTTAAAATTGTTCCATGGGGTGGCGTTAGCAGCAACCAACCCCAGTATTTGAACCTGAGCTTTCCACCATGTGAGGGCTAAACCCTCGAGAGTACCTGTAGCATATTTCACCCTGCGTGCCTCAGGGCATTCACACATTTCGAACACAGACTCTAGTTTCTCGAACCAGTGAAGAAGACCTACGGCTCCTTCAGTGCCGCTGAAAGTAGTTGGACGACAGTCCATGAAAGTTTTGAAAGTGCAAACAGGTGGTTGACCTGTTGTGTAAGAATCAGAGTAAGGTTAAACACAAGAGTTGGTTTAGGAATGTAGGATCTAAGGATCCTAGTGTGAGTTGTAACTGCAGGGTATACCTCCTGCTTGTGCGGCTGCAACTGCCGCAGCAACTTGTTCGTTAATGAGAGCCGTCAACTGGGCTTGTGTCATGTTGATTCGTCCAGACATGATCTTCATAGTAAAGATAACATAAGTAAGAGAGGTTCGCAAACAGTGCGATGACAGAAGAGAGTGAGCACACAAGTATTCTCAAGCAATAACGTATAGTAGGTTCTGCAATCTAAGCATACCACGAGGAAAGTTCTATGTAATTCTAACAAGTAGGTAAAGTAACATGAGTAGTAGTACCTATGATGTTGAGCCTTGCACGTGGAGCGAAGCGTCGTTGTGGATCGTTGAGAGCACTGTTCTGGTTATAGTCTGGTTTTAACAAAATCGTTTTCCCCTTATTAAAACCGAGTTCTCTATAACCAATGGCTCTGATACCAATCTGTAACACCCCCAAAATCCACACGCGGAGTATCACCGCTTGGAGGCGTGACTGAACAGGATCAAGCCACCAATCATATCAAACATAATAAGTATTAAATGTAATTTAAACCAAACGATATGAAAGGTGTTCAAACAAAACATGTTAAGTGTATAGCGGAAGCATAAAATGTAAACCCAACGTAAGTAATAAGTTCAAATGTTTAAATGTTTTATCATAAGTTCCACAATCCGTGCCCACAACGACCGCATCTCCCGTGCAAGCTCCAAGAGTACCTATGGTTCTGCAAGGCATGTAATAGAGAGTCAACAACTAGTTGAGCGAGTTCACAGTTGGTTATTCAGTTATAGTGTTCGTATTGTATATCGTAAGCTCGTTTAGTAATCATGTAATGTATGTAATGGTATCGCGGCCCTCCAGGCATGTTTGCGAAGTTTAGTGGGGGTTTCCCATGTTTTCTAGACTAGGTATATTCGTATCGCGGCCCACCCGGCATGTTTGCGAAGATTAAAGTATAGTTCGCGGCCATTCTAGGCATGTTTGCGAAGGTTGTTCTATTATCGCGGCCAATCCCGGCGTGTTTGCGAAGAGAGAGTATATGTATCACTAGTCTAGCCGTATCTACCAATAACCTTCCCCTCCCGAGGAATAATTCCATTAATCATGTAAGTATAAGAATCATTCAACCCATTCCCAACCCTGGGAATCCCATGCCTTGGTAAGAGTGTGAACTCACCTTGGGTTTGCTCGGTATGCTAAGTATGTACTCAATTAATCAATCACGTCCTATAGTACGCACGTATACATAATCAGTTTGTGTTCACATATAAACACACAGTGATAAACAAGTAGCACATAGCACGTATTTGAGATCAGACACAAGATGGTTACACTTAACAGCAGTTAACTAACCCGGTTAACTTCTAAACAGAATTAAAGTAGGTTACTGTGCTGATTACACATTTGGTGAAACACATATCGGTGAAACACAAATCGGTGAAACACATATCGGTGAAACACATATATTGACGAAACACATTCTGTTTCATCGTTCAGGGTCTCGGTGAAACACATTCTGTTTCACCGTCACCTGTGTTTCGTCTAAGATGTCTGTTTCATCGAAGGTCAGTTACGTGGAAATCAGTGACATCAGTTACGCAATAACACAGAAACCCTAATCATGCTATCAGCCGTCATCAGCAAATCATCAATCATGCAGAAATCATTCGTTCACAGAATTCATCATCGCATCATCATAACATAAGCATTACAGTTCTTAACGTCTAGCATGAACCCTAGGTTATGGGTACCACAAACCGATTACTATAATATATCACATCATTAACGGAGCAGGGTTTATCATCATCCGATTTAACCATAAGAACCCTAATGGTCTACCGTTTTCATATTCATCAAACCAATGTACATTCGGGCATGACAATTATCAAACATCATACACCCTAGATCATCATACAATACAATAACCTATCACATAATAGTTATTAGAACCCTATCGATTGTCTGATCAGATTTATTAAAACAATAACATCAAACATAAGTAAACAAAGACAATCACGGAACGAATCACACTAACCGAGATAATGATTAAGATGGTTTTGATCGTTTAAGGACTTAGGAAAACACACACAGCTGCCGTCACACTTGGGAGAGAGTTCTAGGGTTTCTGTTTTGCCAAGGGTGTGAAACTGGAATCGTTTTCACGTAATTATACACGAAATAACGTTCTGGGCCCGTAATGGGCTTCGGTGAAACTGGGCTCGGTGAAACACCCTGTTTCATCGAGGTGAGGTTGACGAAACGGATCCTGTTTCATCGAGATGTTCTTGGCGAATCAACCTCTGTTTCGCCGGGTGTGAATGATGTGGTAACAGTTTTGAGTTTCTAACAAGTCTTAAGTTTAACAACCAAACACATAATCATGCCAACACAATACGTTTTATTATAACCCGAAGTGTACAGTTACAAGTCAGACAAGTCAATAACTAAACAGTCAAAGTCAACGTGCATTAAATGCGAAAGTGAAAGTCGGAAACTCGAGTTGTCACATTATCCCCAACTTGAAAGAAATTTCGTCCCGAAATTTAGCATGCGGTTACTGAGGAAGCTAGTGGTGTAACGTTGTTTACCTGTATCGTATCGTGGCTCCCCGAGCAGGTTTGCGAAGATTACTGGTTTTCCTGGGGTGTCACAACATTATTCCCCTCTTTTACTGTTTTTCAACTGTTTTGGGGTGACTCATATATGCTAAATGTCTTAACAATGATTTCAAGAACGATTACAATGGTTTCAAAAACAATTACAATGTGGTTTCAAGAACGATAACAATGGTTTCAAGAACGATTACAATGGTTTCAAAAACAATTACAATGGTTTCAAGAACGATTTCAATAAAGTGAACAAACTTGTTGGTTGTAGTTACATAACCAATGACATTCATTAGCAATGATCAAGCCGATCAGTATTAGGTTATGGTACCATAGGATCTGACAAATCCCGTTGTTCTCTATACCCATGGTTATGTGTGGGTATTTTGGGTAACGACTGAATCTGTAATTATTAATTTACCCTTTGGTAAGGGTTTGTTAAGAACGAGAACGAGTTGGAACGATGAACGAGTCAAGAAGGTTTGAATGTTATTAGAAAATCAACCATAAAGTAGTTTCACAATTAAAACAAGAACGATTTGAACGATTAAAACAACAAGAATGATTTGAACGATTTCACAAAATGTTTTAACGATTGGGTAAACATTTGGACATGATTTACATTTGATCATGCGTTTCCACGAAACATAGTATTGATTTAAACCAAGTTTTACTTCAATACTTTGTTTTGTGCGTTTCACCTATGGTTTAGTTGATGCATTTCACTAGCCATACATATCATTTTGGTTACACGTTACATGGTTTACATTTGACACAAACACTTTTGACATTGGTTATACATAACATGATTTACATCTTGACATGAACATTTTGACATATTATTCCAATACATTTGGCAGTTGGTTTACACATAGACATCTTACATTGTTGGTTTGGTTTGAGTAAGTGATTTAAGTAACGAGGCGTGTGTAATATGATATAAGCATGGTGGATACGCCGCTGGTACTTCCTATATATAAGTGCTTATATGGTATTACATATCATAGCGTTGTTTAAATCATTTCAATTTAAACATATAACATTTTATACAAATAACATACTATTCACAATACATTGTTGTACAAACAACTTAACTTATACAAACTCATTTTACATGGTTATTCATTTAATCATGCATTATTCTCTTATTTATACATATCATCTGAACTTATTATTTTTCAAATGATTTACAAAGACAAAGCAAATTACAAGGTTCATGACTAAACATTTTCTTAAACAGAAGTCATGAATCTTATTTTCACAAAACCTATGTACTCGCCAGCATTTCTTTGCTGACCTTGTTTTCACATGTGTTTCAGGTATTGTTGAAAGATATCGATTGATAGGATGCATGCTCACATAGGACTGGACAAGGCCTTAGTGACTCAATAACAATGATAGACTATGTTTAAATTGTGTATTTAGATTTCCAGACGATGTAATTATTCAATGTTTAATAAAACGAAACACTTTTTGGTATCCATGGTTATGAAACATTAATTCTGTTACAACACTCCCCGACGTTTCCGCCACGTTTTGTATGTTACACGTGGTCGGGGTGTGACAGAAAAGATGGTATCAGAGCCAATGGTTATAGGGAATTAGGTTATTAGTAATGCTTTGACCTAGTCTATAACCTTCTTAGGACCCTAACGCGAGTCTACTTGCGTTTAGTCATAAAACAATACCATCACCTTGTGACAACTGGCAAATAACTGGTAATTCCGTACAATCTAATCACTATTTATATTTCTAAATCTCATGCATTTAGCGAAATTTAATTACGTAACAGTGTCGTTAATTGAATAACAAGGTTAGGACAAGGAAACAAAGCTAAAACATGTCACACCCCGACCACGTATAACATACAAAACGTGGCGGAAACATCGGGGAGTGTTGTAACAGAATTAATTGTTTCAAATCCATGGCAAACAAAGTTGTATTTTATTTATTTAACACGAGTTACATTGTCTTAACACAGGAAATACAGAGTTTATAACATAATTAAACAAAGTCTATCATCGTTTTTAGTCTCTAAGGCACAGGTCCGCCCTAGTGTCCTGATCAACATCCTATGGAAAAGCTCCTGAAAACACATGTGAAAATAGGTACGTCAGCATAAAAATGCCTGTGAGATACATAGGTTTGTGAAAAATTAAGATTCATGACTTATGTTTGAGAAAATGTTTAGTCATGAACCTTGTAATTTGATTTGTTTTGTAAATCACTTGAAGAACGATAAGATCAGGTGATATGTATAAATAAGAGAATAATGTATGGTTAATTGAATAACCATTGTAAACTGAGTTTGTATAAGATAAGTTGTTTGTAAAACAATGTATTGTGAAAAGTATATTATTTGTATAGAATGTTATATGTATCAAACTGAAATGATTCAAATAACGCTACGATATATGTAATACCATACAAACACTTATATATAGGAAGTACCAGCGGCGTATCCACCATGCTTGTATCATATTACATACGCATCGTTACTTAACCACTTAATCAAACCAAACCAATCAATTGTAAGATGTCTATGTTTAAACCAATAGTCAAAAGTCCTTGTATAAACCATGTCAAATGTTTATAAGTCCTAAAAGTAGTCAAGTAATGTGTAACAAATGTTATGTATGGTAAGTAAAATAAGACTACTTAAACCATAAGTAAAAATGTACAAAACAAGGTATTTTGAATATATCAAAAAGTTATGTTTTGCAAAGTGATGCATGATACATTGATACAAACATTTATGTGGTAAGTTAACGCATACATTCAAGCCTTGAGACAGTCGGATAACCCTTTCAGTCAAGGTTATCAAAAGAATTGTATTCGGATTCAGTCATTCCTTACATCCAAACAAACCCGGGATGTCAGGAATGGGATTTGTCAAGTCCTATGGTACCACTACTTACTCCCGAGCGGCGTAGCAAATGTTAATGAACGTTATAAAGACCCGTTTGTGCAAACCAAATGTCATAGCAGTTGTATACATGTCATAAGAAAACAATGTACTAAGTATGCTAAGTTAACATACAAAGCAGAAAAGTCTTGTAAATCAATGTGCTAGCATGTTATCAGTCAACATACATAGCAGAAATGTAATGTAAAACAATGTACTAAGTATGCACACAATGGACATACATAGCATGAAATGTAATGAAATCATGTACTATAATGTACTAACAAACATAGTCGGTATATGATGTGAAAACAGGAAAGCATGAAAGTAACAAGTAGGCACATGTGTTTCACCCCAAAACAGTTTAGAAAACAGTAAAAGATGGGTCTATGTACTCACTTGAGATTGCTCAGTTGTATAAAGATAACCACCAAGTAATGCTATAGATCTCGGAATCAAACGGCACCTAATATAGGTAACTATGTTAATAAACCGGACCTAAATCGGAAGATTGGGTAGCATGAGGGTTTGTAAACCAAACGAGTATTGAGACTCGTGTAGTATGGTTCAACAAAGCCTACATACTAATTGAAACCTAACATAATTGCTTTCGACCCATCACGACCCGTTTAGGAAGCTTATGCTACTTTAACGCGTCGTGCGCGTGAAACGCGTTTGGACCGCCTAACTAGCCCTATGACAAGTGTTATATGCCTAAACATGTTACATAATCAGTTATGTGACAAAAGTTTAGGTTACATATGCTTAATTACCAATTATACATGAAAAGGGTATTCTGGTAATTTACCTAAGGCATATAAACTACCTATCATACAACTACTTAAACGATGTGACCATAGGGTATAACCTCGGAAGGTTATTCCCTACCTACTATGGTCACTTACTGTGTTTGGTCGGATCCTAATGATCGACCAAACTGGGTCGGGTTCGAGGTATAAGCGATTTATTAGATCGCTTACCCTACGACCCTAGACAACGTGGTAATCAGTAGGCATAGTCCCAAGGGACTATGACCATCGTGATTACAATCACGTTGCGAAGTTCAAACGAACTTCGCATTGACCATTACTGGTCAACGCTGAAAGTCAAACAAAGTTTGACTTTCTGACTCGAAAAGCAGTAAAATAAGGAAAAGAACGAAAGAATACTTACGAAGGGTCCCCGAATGCTAAACTCGATTCAAAAATCTCAGGTATGAAACAAATGTTTCAACTTAGAGTTTCTCAAATCAAATTTCTAGTGATTTTAGCAATGGGGGGTATGGGGTATTTATAGGAATACCCGAACCGTTAAGATCGTTTCATGGAAAACGTGCCTTAATCCCATCCGTACATGTGTTGCAAAGTTATGGTGCTTAAATTCCATCCATACATGTGTTGCAAAGTTATGGTGCCTAAATTCCATCCTTATCCGCTGACTAAGCATGTTATAATGTGTGGTTGTGAATTAAACAGCTGTTTATACATCGAATCTGGTCCCGAAAGTGCAAAACTGATATTTCTGCATGTTTTCTGTCCAGAATAGGCAGTCGCGTAGCGCGACGGGTAAGCCCATAGGGCTCGCGCTACGCTAGCACCCCCCCTGAATCAGAAAAGTTTCAGAATTGGCAGAAATGGTCCCTGCACGTGTTTAAGGCCTTTTTCGATGCGTTTGAACCCCGTTAACCTCATTTCAAGGCTCTAAAATGAAGTTAAAGTATAGGGAACTCAAAACATACTCAAAAATATCTCGGATGTCGGTTCGTTTGGCCGTACGATCGCGATGTTCGCTTAATTACGACGGAATGCGCATAAGCGCGAAAAACGATCCAAATGACGCGACGAATGGATTTTTCTTATGGCGAACACTAAAATATAATGTAGTCATGCTTTCATAAATTTTTGGATGTCCGGATGTATTCAGAACGTAAGTTATGCGCGAAAACGCAAACTTGTGCACTTTTTGACACTTTTAGTCCCTGAATGTCCCAAAAGTTTATTTTAGCACACCAAACCCCTCAAAGCCTATTTCTAAGCTATGTAAAGGATATTTAAGGTGTGTTTAACTTATGGTCATGTTCCGGAATGTTCGTTACAGTTCAAATTGACATACTTTCGCAGTTTGTCAAGTTTAGTCCCTGTAAGCGAATTAACTTGTTTTTGCCATACCAAAGCCTTTAAAACTTATTTCTAAGTTATGTAAAGGTTATTCAAGGTATGTTGAGTATATGTTGATGTTCCGGAGTATTTGTCGCATTAAACTGAGTACGTTTACGCACCAGTCTGCGTATAACTCTCCAGAAAGTGATATAGAGTTTGAAATTGGATAAAAGTCAAAACATGAAAAATGTAAAACATAACAAAACAAACATTGTGATCAAATAACATTGTTTTATTGATAACAGAACTGTTCATAGTGATTACAAGCACAGTTGTTACAGTCTCCCCTACTTATGGAAATTTCGTCCCGAAATTTATTTAGAGGAAACTCGTGGAAAAAGATGTGGGTATTTCGCCTTCATTTGATCTTCGCGTTCCCAAGTAAACTCAGGTCCACGTTTAGCTTCCCAGCGAACTTTGACCAAAGGAATGCGCTTGCGTTTAAGCCACTTGACTTCACGTTCCATGATTTCCACTGGTTTCTCAACAAATTTCAGTGTTTTGCCAACACGAATTTCGTCAAGTGGTATGGAGAAGTTCTCATCAGCTGAACACTTCTTGAGATTGGACACGTGAAAAGTTGGATGAACATTTCCCAGTTCAGGAGGTAACTCAAGTCTGTAGGCTACCTTTCCGATTCTTTCGACAATCTTGAATGGTCCATCATATCTAGGTGCAAGTTTTCCTTTCTTTCCAAATCTGATCACACCTTTCCAAGGTGAGACTTTAAGTAATACTCGATCACCGACTTGAAATTCCAAGGCTTTGCGTTTTGGGTCCGCGTAAATCTTCTGACGGCTTCTAGCTGCCTGAAGGTTATCACGAACTTTCTTGACCTTGTCAGTTGTCTCTAAAATGAGGGCAGGTCCAGTAAGTTGAGCCTCGCCAATCTCATTCCAGCAGACTGGTGAACGACATTTTCGACCATAGAGAGCCTCGAAAGGAGCCATTTTGATGCTAGTGTGATAACTGTTGTTGTAGGAGAATTCAATCAATTTAAGATGTGAATCCCAGCTACCACCAAAATCGATCACACAAGCTCTAAGCATATCCTCCAGAGTCTGGATTGTTCTCTCAGATTGACCATCCGTTTGCGGATGATAAGCTGTGCTCAGATTAAGTTGGGTCCCCATAGCAGATTGCATGGTTCTCCAAAAATGAGAAGTGAAACGAGCATCTCTGTCAGAAATGATGTTCAAAGGAACACCATGTCGAGCTACAATTTCATCCACATAGATTTGAGCAAGTCTGTCAGTAGGAAAATCCTCGCGGATTGGCAAGAAATGTGCTGACTTTGTAAGACGATCAACGACTACCCAGATGGCATCATGACCTTTCTTTGTGCGCGGGAGTTTGGTAACAAGATCCATAGTAATGTTTTCCCATTTCCAAACTGGGATCTCTGGTTGCTCCAATAAACCAGAAGGACGCTGATGTTCAGCCTTAACCTTAAGACAAGTAAGGCATTTGGATACGTATAAGGCAATGTCTTTCTTCATACCAGGCCACCAATACTGGATACGAAGATCCTTATACATTTTATCTGAGCCCGGATGAATAGAATAACGAGACTTATGGGCTTCATCCATAAGCAAGGTACGAAGATCATCCTGGCTTGGGACCCACAAACGGTCCATGAAGTAATATGATCCATTGTCCTTCAGTTCCAGAGCAGGTATTATGTGATAGGGAAATTCCTTATCCATCAAACCTTGTGAAACACAAGATTGCTGAGCTTGAGAAATGCGTGCTTGAATATCGGATCGAGCTTGAATAACAGATTGAACACGTACACAATGAAGCTTAGTACGTTCCTTACGACTCAATGCATCAGCTACGACATTCGCCTTACCAGGATGGTAGCGAATTTCGCAGTCATAGTCGTTTAAAAGCTCAACCCAACGTCGCTGTCTCATGTTGAGTTCTTTCTGGTTGAAGATATGCTGAAGACTTTTGTGGTCAGTGAAGACCACACATTTTGTACCGTACAAATAGTGTCTCCAGATCTTGAGAGCGAAAACAACTGCACCTAACTCAAGATCATGAGTGGTGTAGTTCTTCTCATGTATCTTCAATTGTCTTGATGCATAGGCTATGACTTTGTTCCTTTGCATCAGAACACAGCCAAGACCCAATTTAGATGCATCACAATACACGACAAAATCATCATCACCCTCAGGCAATGATAGGACAGGCGCATCGCAAAGCTTCTGCTTCAAGTGTTGAAAAGCTTCCTCTTGTTTGAATCCCCAGTAAAAGGGCATTTTCTTCTGAGTTAGAGCAGTTAGAGGAACTGCAATCTTAGAGAAGTTTTCAATGAAGCGGCGATAATAACCCGCTAGACCAAGAAATGAACGAACTTCAGTAGGAGTAGTAGGTGTATCCCAATCCTTAATCGCACTGATCTTGGAGGGATCTACATGAATACCTTGTTCGTTGATGATATGCCCCAAAAATTGAACTTCTTTAAGCCAAAATTCGCACTTGGAGAATTTGGCGAAAAGTTGCTCTTTCTTTAGGAGTTCTAGAGTAAGACGAAGATGTTCCTCGTGATCAGCTCGCGTCTTAGAGTAAATCAAGATATCGTCAATAAAAACAATGACGAACTGATCCAAATAAGGTTTACAGACCCTATTCATTAAGTCCATGAAAACAGCAGGAGCATTAGTCACACCGAATGGCATGACTGTGAACTCATAGTGCCCATACCGAGTACGGAACGCTGTCTTGGGAATATCTTCTTCATGCACCCGAAGTTGATGATACCCAGAACGTAGATCAATCTTCGAAAAATAAGAAGCGCCCTGTAGCTGATCAAAGAGATCGTCAATGCGAGGTAGGGGATATCGATTTTTGATGGTAAGCTTGTTAAGTTCCCGATAATCGATACACATCCTAAAGGATCCATCCTTCTTTTTGACAAAAAGAACGGGAGCACCCCAGGGTGAAAAGCTAGGACGGATAAAACCTTTGTCAGAGAGTTCCTGAAGCTGCTTAGACAACTCTTGCATCTCAGACGGTGCAAGACGATATGGAGCTCTGGCTATGGGATTTGCACCAGGTACGAGATCAATGCGGAACTCGACTTGGCGTGCTGGAGGTAGACCAGGTAAGTCTTCAGGGAATACTTCAGAATAATCCCGAACGACAGGAATATCTGAAATAGCCTTACCCTTGCCTTTATCTTCTGTAACATGTGCTAAGAAAGCCACATAGTTCTTCTGCAGATACTTCCGAGCTTTAAAACAAGACATGAGTTTGAGACCACCGGTAGGCTTCTCACCTTGAACCTGCAGGATCTCGCCTGTCGAAAGTGGCACACGAACAATCTTCTTAGAACAAACTATCTCTGCGTGATGCTTGGATAACCAATCCATTCCCACAATAACGTCGAAGCTTCCAAGTTGCATAGGCGCGAGGTCAATAGGAAAAAGATGGTCGTTAAGATTCAACTGGCAGTTGTGAAGAACAGAATCAAGAATAATGGGTTCACCACTAGCAACCTCTACTGTCAAAGATTTGCCTAGTTTCGTTCTAGACACGCGAAGCATTTGCTCAAAAGACAAAGACACGAAACTCTTATCGGCACCAGAATCGAAAAGAATAGATGCAGGCTGATTATTAATAAAGAACGTACCGTTCACCACATTATCGTCAGCCTGTGCCTCTTGGGCATTCATGTTAAAGACTCGGCCTCGAGCCGGAGCCGGAGCCTGATTCTGGTTCTGGTTCTGGTTCGCCAGTCTTGGGCACCGATTTCTGTAGTGGGTCAGATCCCCACAATTGTAGCACAAACCAGGAGGAAAATGAGGTCGTGCAGCTTGACCTTGTTGCTGAGCTAGAGGCTGAGCAACTTGTTGGGCTTGATTTTGAACTGCCTGGTTCTGATTGACAGGAATGCGGCAGTTGACAGCAAGATGACCAGATCTTCCGCAGTTGGTGCACTGACGACACTGGAGATGTGGTTGGTGATGGCCATTACACCTGTTGCACAAAGGTGCATTTCCAAAATAAGGCTTTTTGGCGGGTGGTTGCGCAGGCTGATTTGGTGCTGCTTGAGCCTGTGCAGTAACGGCATAGTTTTGGGAAGCCTTTCGCTTCCTAGCATTCTTTGAGGAACCAGAATTCTTCCCATTCTTGTTTTCACCTTTCCTACCATCCCCTTTGTCAGATGCCTGCTTCTTACCCTTGTCACCCTTCTTATGCAGCTTTCCCTTACGCACCTGCGACTCAGTCAGTGTCGCTGATAACTCGATCGCCTGACGGAGTGTGGCAGGGTTACTACCAGTAAGGATGTCTTGCACTGAGTCAGGTAGGCCGTCGATGTACCTTTCGATGGCCTTGTCGAGTGGGGTAACCATAGTCGGGCAAAGCAGACTCAACTCTTCAAACCTGTCAGTATATGCCCTGTGCTCTCCACTATCTTGCTTCAAATTATCAAACTCTTTCTCCAAGGCTCGCTGCTCATGACGAGGACATAATTCCCTCATCATAAGGGCTCTAAGTTCAGCCCATGTCTGTGCGAGAGCAACTTCTGCACCTTGGTCCCTCATAACCCCGTTCCACCATGTCAAAGCCCTCTTCTGAAATACGCTCAAAGAAAACTCGACTTTGCGATTTTCGAGACACTGCACGTGGCGAAAAGTATTCTCTATGCTCTCAAACCACTGAAGAAGCCCAGTCGCTCCTTCAGAACCACTAAACTTGAGTGGTTTAGCTGAGTTAAAATCCTTGTATTTGCATGGAGCGTTGTTGTTGTTGTTGGCTTGTTGCCATTGAGCAAAGAGATTTGGGAATTGGGCAGCCATCTGCTGTGCAATGATTTCTGCCAGTTCGGCAGTTGCTATCTGGTTCTCGCGTCGAGGAGGCATTCTAAAAGAGGAAAACATGAAAAGAAACGAGTGAGATGATTGGATGAAGAGAAATGAGATGAAACAAAATCAACAAAAGCAAAGATGGTGGTCATTCGTCCGTATCACAAAGCAAACAAACGACACACAGTGACTAATCAAAGTAAATGGATCAAAAATAATGTATTTCGAAGACATGCTCGCCTATAAGTGAACACTCATCCCAAGAATTCCCAGGTAAGCACAACTGGTCTCGCGTCTGGTTGAGATGTATACGAAGTGCTTGCCTAGACAGAAAACTCAGAATACAGGCATTCACCCTTCCAGTTTGCACATGTTCACATTATTTAAAACCCAAAACGTTTGACGGGATTTTTGAAAATTAGAAGGCACAAGGCCAAAAACCAAACTGAAAAGGGTTCAAAACCATATAACAGAGGGTTCAAAACCTTACAATAGAGGGTTCAAAACCTTGTAATAAATCATTCAAAAACAGATGATTGTTTTTCAAAAAATCGTTTCGGAAAATTTTGTTCTTGTTTTGATAATCACCTAAGGATAGGTGATGTACTTATTTTAAGATCTAAACACAAGATAACTTGTGTTAGGGTCCTAGAAAAGTTATAGTGTAGGTCAAAGCATTACTAATAACCTAATTCCCTATAACCATTGGCTCTGATACCAACTCTTCTGTCACACCCCGACCACGTATAACATACAAAACGTGGCGGAAACATCGGGGAGTGTTGTAACAGAATTAATTGTTTCAAATCCATGGCAAACAAAGTTGTATTTTATTTATTTAACACGAGTTACATTGTCTTAACACAGGAAATACAGAGTTTATAACATAATTAAACAAAGTCTATCATCGTTTTTAGTCTCTAAGGCACAAGTCCGCCCTAGTGTCCTGATCAACATCCTATGGAAAAGCTCCTGAAAACACATGTGAAAATAGGTACGTCAGCATAAAAATGCCTGTGAGATACATAGGTTTGTGAAAAATTAAGATTCATGACTTATGTTTGAGAAAATGTTTAGTCATGAACCTTGTAATTTGATTTGTTTTGTAAATCACTTGAAGAACGATAAGATCAGGTGATATGTATAAATAAGAGAATAATGTATGGTTAATTGAATAACCATTGTAAACTGAGTTTGTATAAGATAAGTTGTTTGTAAAACAATGTATTGTGAAAAGTATATTATTTGTATAGAATGTTATATGTATCAAACTGAAATGATTCAAATAACGCTACGATATATGTAATACCATACAAACACTTATATATAGGAAGTACCAGCGGCGTATCCACCATGCTTGTATCATATTACATACGCATCGTTACTTAACCACTTAATCAAACCAAACCAATCAATTGTAAGATGTCTATGTTTAAACCAATAGTCAAAAGTCCTTGTATAAACCATGTCAAATGTTTATAAGTCCTAAAAGTAGTCAAGTAATGTGTAACAAATGTTATGTATGGTAAGTAAAATAAGACTACTTAAACCATAAGTAAAAATGTACAAAACAAGGTATTTTGAATATATCAAAAAGTTATGTTTTGCAAAGTGATGCATGATACATTGATACAAACATTTATGTGGTAAGTTAACGCATACATTCAAGCCTTGAGACAGTCGGATAACCCTTTCAGTCAAGGTTATCAAAAGAATTGTATTCGGATTCAGTCATTCCTTACATCCAAACAAACCCGGGATGTCAGGAATGGGATTTGTCAAGTCCTATGGTACCACTACTTACTCCCGAGCGGCGTAGCAAATGTTAATGAACGTTATAAAGACCCGTTTGTGCAAACCAAATGTCATAGCAGTTGTATACATGTCATAAGAAAACAATGTACTAAGTATGCTAAGTTAACATACAAAGCAGAAAAGTCTTGTAAATCAATGTGCTAGCATGCTATCAGTCAACATACATAGCAGAAATGTAATGTAAAACAATGTACTAAGTATGCACACAATGGACATACATAGCATGAAATGTAATGAAATCATGTACTATAATGTACTAACAAACATAGTCGGTATATGATGTGAAAACAGGAAAGCATGAAAGTAACAAGTAGGCACATGTGTTTCACCCCAAAACAGTTTAGAAAACAGTAAAAGAGGGGTCTATGTACTCACTTGAGATTGCTCAGTTGTATAAAGATAACCACCAAGTAATGCTATAGATCTCGGAATCAAACGGCACCTAATATAGGTAACTATGTTAATAAACCGGACCTAAATCGGAAGATTGGGTAGCATGAGGGTTTGTAAACCAAACGAGTATTGAGACTCGTGTAGTATGGTTCAACAAAGCCTACATACTAATTGAAACCTAACATAATTGCTTTCGACCCATCACGACCCGTTTAGGAAGCTTATGCTACTTTAACGCGTCGTGCGCGTGAAACGCGTTTGGACCGCCTAACTAGCCCTATGACAAGTGTTATATGCCTAAACATGTTACATAATCAGTTATGTGACAAAAGTTTAGGTTACATATGCTTAATTACCAATTATACATGAAAAGGGTATTCTGGTAATTTACCTAAGGCATATAAACTACCTATCATACAACTACTTAAACGATGTGACCATAGGGTATAACCTCGGAAGGTTATTCCCTACCTACTATGGTCACTTACTGTGTTTGGTCGGATCCTAATGATCGACCAAACTGGGTCGGGTTCGAGGTATAAGCGATTTATTAGATCGCTTACCCTACGACCCTAGACAACGTGGTAATCAGTAGGCATAGTCCCAAGGGACTATGACCATCGTGATTACAATCACGTTGCGAAGTTCAAACGAACTTCGCATTGACCATTACTGGTCAACGCTGAAAGTCAAACAAAGTTTGACTTTCTGACTCGAAAAGCAGTAAAATAAGGAAAAGAACGAAAGAATACTTACGAAGGGTCCCCGAATGCTAAACTCGATTCAAAAATCTCAGGTATGAAACAAATGTTTCAACTTAGAGTTTCTCAAATCAAATTTCTAGTGATTTTAGCAATGGGGGGTATGGGGTATTTATAGGAATACCCGAACCGTTAAGATCGTTTCATGGAAAACGTGCCTTAATCCCATCCGTACATGTGTTGCAAAGTTATGGTGCTTAAATTCCATCCATACATGTGTTGCAAAGTTATGGTGCCTAAATTCCATCCTTATCCGCTGACTAAGCATGTTATAATGTGTGGTTGTGAATTAAACAGCTGTTTATACATCGAATCTGGTCCCGAAAGTGCAAAACTGATATTTCTGCATGTTTTCTGTCCAGAATAGGCAGTCGCGTAGCGCGACGGGTAAGCCCATAGGGCTCGCGCTACGCTAGCACCCCCCTGAATCAGAAAAGTTTCAGAATTGGCAGAAATGGTCCCTGCACGTGTTTAAGGCCCTTTTCGATGCGTTTGAACCCCGTTAACCTCATTTCAAGGCTCTAAAATGAAGTTAAAGTATAGGGAACTCAAAACATACTCAAAAATATCTCGGATGTCGGTTCGTTTGGCCGTACGATCGCGATGTTCGCTTAATTACGACGGAATGCGCATAAGCGCGAAAAACGATCCAAATGACGCGACGAATGGATTTTTCTTATGGCGAACACTAAAATATAATGTAGTCATGCTTTCATAAATTTTTGGATGTCCGGATGTATTCAGAACGTAAGTTATGCGCGAAAACGCAAACTTGTGCACTTTTTGACACTTTTAGTCCCTGAATGTCCCAAAAGTTTATTTTAGCACACCAAACCCCTCAAAGCCTATTTCTAAGCTATGTAAAGGATATTTAAGGTGTGTTTAACTTATGCTCATGTTCCAGAATGTTCGTTACAGTTCAAATTGACATACTTTCGCAGTTTGTCAAGTTTAGTCCCTGTAAGCGAATTAACTTGTTTTTGCCATACCAAAGCCTTTAAAACTTATTTCTAAGTTATGTAAAGGTTATTCAAGGTATGTTGAGTATATGTTGATGTTCCGGAGTATTTGTCGCATTAAACTGAGTACGTTTACGCACCAGTCTGCGTATAACTCTCCAGAAAGTGATATAGAGTTTGAAATTGGATAAAAGTCAAAACATGAAAAATGTAAAACATAACAAAACAAACATTGTGATCAAATAACATTGTTTTATTGATAACAGAACTGTTCATAGTGATTACAAGCACAGTTGTTACAGTCTCCCCTACTTATGGAAATTTCGTCCCGAAATTTATTTAGAGGAAACTCGTGGAAAAAGATGTGGGTATTTCGCCTTCATTTGATCTTCGCGTTCCCAAGTAAACTCAGGTCCACGTTTAGCTTCCCAGCGAACTTTGACCAAAGGAATGCGCTTGCGTTTAAGCCACTTGACTTCACGTTCCATGATTTCCACTGGTTTCTCAACAAATTTCAGTGTTTTGCCAACACGAATTTCGTCAAGTGGTATGGAGAAGTTCTCATCAGCTGAACACTTCTTGAGATTGGACACGTGAAAAGTTGGATGAACATTTCCCAGTTCAGGAGGTAACTCAAGTCTGTAGGCTACCTTTCCGATTCTTTCGACAATCTTGAATGGTCCATCATATCTAGGTGCAAGTTTTCCTTTCTTTCCAAATCTGATCACACCTTTCCAAGGTGAGACTTTAAGTAATACTCGATCACCGACTTGAAATTCCAAGGCTTTGCGTTTTGGGTCCGCGTAAATCTTCTGACGGCTTCTAGCTGCCTGAAGGTTATCACGAACTTTCTTGACCTTGTCAGTTGTCTCTAAAATGAGGGCAGGTCCAGTAAGTTGAGCCTCGCCAATCTCATTCCAGCAGACTGGTGAACGACATTTTCGACCATAGAGAGCCTCGAAAGGAGCCATTTTGATGCTAGTGTGATAACTGTTGTTGTAGGAGAATTCAATCAATTTAAGATGTGAATCCCAGCTACCACCAAAATCGATCACACAAGCTCTAAGCATATCCTCCAGAGTCTGGATTGTTCTCTCAGATTGACCATCCGTTTGCGGATGATAAGCTGTGCTCAGATTAAGTTGGGTCCCCATAGCAGATTGCATGGTTCTCCAAAAATGAGAAGTGAAACGAGCATCTCTGTCAGAAATGATGTTCAAAGGAACACCATGTCGAGCTACAATTTCATCCACATAGATTTGAGCAAGTCTGTCAGTAGGAAAATCCTCGCGGATTGGCAAGAAATGTGCTGACTTTGTAAGACGATCAACGACTACCCAGATGGCATCATGACCTTTCTTTGTGCGCGGGAGTTTGGTAACAAGATCCATAGTAATGTTTTCCCATTTCCAAACTGGGATCTCTGGTTGCTCCAATAAACCAGAAGGACGCTGATGTTCAGCCTTAACCTTAAGACAAGTAAGGCATTTGGATACGTATAAGGCAATATCTTTCTTCATACCAGGCCACCAATACTGGATACGAAGATCCTTATACATTTTATCTGAGCCCGGATGAATAGAATAACGAGACTTATGGGCTTCATCCATAAGCAAGGTACGAAGATCATCCTGGCTTGGGACCCACAAACGGTCCATGAAGTAATATGATCCATTGTCCTTCAGTTCCAGAGCAGGTATTATGTGATAGGGAAATTCCTTATCCATCAAACCTTGTGAAACACAAGATTGCTGAGCTTGAGAAATGCGTGCTTGAATATCGGATCGAGCTTGAATAACAGATTGAACACGTACACAATGAAGCTTAGTACGTTCCTTACGACTCAATGCATCAGCTACGACATTCGCCTTACCAGGATGGTAGCGAATTTCGCAGTCATAGTCGTTTAAAAGCTCAACCCAACGTCGCTGTCTCATGTTGAGTTCTTTCTGGTTGAAGATATGCTGAAGACTTTTGTGGTCAGTGAAGACCACACATTTTGTACCGTACAAATAGTGTCTCCAGATCTTGAGAGCGAAAACAACTGCACCTAACTCAAGATCATGAGTGGTGTAGTTCTTCTCATGTATCTTCAATTGTCTTGATGCATAGGCTATGACTTTGTTCCTTTGCATCAGAACACAGCCAAGACCCAATTTAGATGCATCACAATACACGACAAAATCATCATCACCCTCAGGCAATGATAGGACAGGCGCATCGCAAAGCTTCTGCTTCAAGTGTTGAAAAGCTTCCTCTTGTTTGAATCCCCAGTAAAAGGGCATTTTCTTCTGAGTTAGAGCAGTTAGAGGAACTGCAATCTTAGAGAAGTTTTCAATGAAGCGGCGATAATAACCCGCTAGACCAAGAAATGAACGAACTTCAGTAGGAGTAGTAGGTGTATCCCAATCCTTAATCGCACTGATCTTGGAGGGATCTACATGAATACCTTGTTCGTTGATGATATGCCCCAAAAATTGAACTTCTTTAAGCCAAAATTCGCACTTGGAGAATTTGGCGAAAAGTTGCTCTTTCTTTAGGAGTTCTAGAGTAAGACGAAGATGTTCCTCGTGATCAGCTCGCGTCTTAGAGTAAATCAAGATATCGTCAATAAAAACAATGACGAACTGATCCAAATAAGGTTTACAGACCCTATTCATTAAGTCCATGAAAACAGCAGGAACAATGTCCTAAAGATGTTGGTAGAAAGTGTTGCGTGCACTATTCACGGTTACACTATTCCTTGCCAGCAAACCGTGAAACTAGACCAAAACACTGAAAAACGACACTCGGATAACATAACTGAGTCCATTTATATAAGAAAACACTATTGTGAAAACACCTCTTGCAAAGAAACAAGATTTTCCTGTATAACGCCCTAATTGTCAAAATGTCAGTTTCGGCTTAAAATATGGTATTTTTAATGCGTCCGAACTTATAACAAAGCATTTCCGGGACTTCGGAATAATATCAATTGGTGAAAAACATACTAGAATAATAAGATGATATCAGCGGAACATTCATAATCACAAGTTTCCGGCGTTACGTCGCTATGCCCTAAACTATTCCGTTAGCGACTTGGCGAACTAGTAAGCGATATTTTTGGTCACGAAACAAGCAAACGAAGAATCTAGTGAACTAGTTAAGCTAAATTTGGGACTCGGAATCATTTCATACAACTTCCGGATGCAAGAAAACAACTTGCGGAATTTCTTGTCGGTACGACATAAAAGTACCGTAATCGAGCCGACGACGAAACGAAAAGTGTTTTAAGTATCAAAACATGATTTTTACTAGTTTGGGGAACTAGTTAATATTAATTTTGGTTCTGAAACACTAATCACCCCTTAACGACGTAATTAAACCCCTAATCACTCTACACCTCTTAATTACTAAAATATCTAGTTTTTAAGAATATGTTTATAAAATACTTTCACTTTACCCCCCCCCCACTTGTCTTGACAGAAATTAGGTGGGTCCCCCTCCATTAATTTTTCTTGAAAATGTGAATTTAAAAGCATGGTCTTGATATAGTTGTTGTTGAAAGTGGGTTGCAACACCTTACTTAGATCACATCTTTCCATCCATCATTTGTCATTTGAAAAGTTGCAAAGAACCTTCTCCTTGGTCCCTTTGGTTTCGGCAGCCATAACCCCCAAGAACACACACAAAAATCTTCCCATATACTTCTCATTTTACACCTTTCTAGCCATTCTAAGATCACACAAACTTGGAGCATGCATGGAGCTACACTAGGAGCTTTCCTTGGAGCCTAATCATCTTCTAATCTTCTTATTTAGCTTGAGTACTTTGTGAGTCTTCTAATCACTATATTTATGGTCTATATTACTAGTAGATTACCAAAGTACAAGTTGATTATCTTGAGATTAAAGCTTAACATAAGCAAAAACCCTAAACACAAAGTTAATAAACACTAAATATGAAGATGTTATATGTTGATTTATGTTGTTTAGTGTTATATGTTCATGTGATCTTGTTGATTATGTTATTTTTTTATTATTTAGATTAGTAGCTTAAAGTTTATAAATATGATGATCTTGTTGTTAGTTTTGTGTAGTATTTTATATTTATGTTCATATTATTATGATGAACATAAATATGTGATTTAAACATGGTGATGTTTAAATCAAGAAAGATCATCAACTTCAAAGATTATGAGCATTTATATATAAACTTGATTTAGTAAATTTTGGGAAGATTAAACCAAGAATAATCATGTTAACAAGACTTTTGGAAGACACTAATAAACTTGATTTTTGGACATAAAGCAAGTTATAAGGTTTTACTTTAAAAAATAAAGTATAAAAAGTCTTGGAAATCTTCATAAAAATGTGGGAATTTTTATGAATGAAGAACAAGTTTAAACAAGTTCATATACTCAATTAACTTGAAAAATGGTTAACTTTAAAGTGTTAAAAGATTTACCAAGGAAATGCTCATAATAAGCTTTGAAGGATAAAGTGTGAGATTATTGCTATAAAATGATATTTAGTGAAACTTGGTAAATTGTGGTGATTTGAGAAAATTGATCATTGATTTAAACGCGTTTTTGTAACGTGGGAAACGTCATAGTTTAGGGGAAACTATGGCGAATTTTTCTAAAAATCTAATCGCGGTTAAAAATGGGGTTAAAGGGTGATTAACAATGTTAAACGCGATTAGTGGTCATAAATGTCATTATTGATGGGATTTTAACATGTTTATCAAAGTAATTTCATCCATATGAAATAAAAACGCAGCGGAAAATAAGTTTAAAACATATTACTTTTAAAAGATATAAACCCATTTATATGCAAAATCCCAAAACCTGGATCCATATATGAAGATGCATACTATCATATACAACCATAGGATGTTTAGAAAACTACCTTCCATGGAGTAATGGATGTGAAGAAGATGATGATTCTTGAAATGGTTGTCTTCAAGAGTAGAAAACCTCAAGCTTGTATACCCCAAGCTTCCAACAAACACCTCATGTTAGCTAGGATTTCTACACTTATGAACTCACTAGAAAACCCTCTTGGAAACCATCTCATGGCCGAAAATATGAGGGCCTTTTGTTGAGTTCTTGCACTTGAAATGTGAACTTGAAACACACCAATGGATCAACCATACATGACCCGATTGTTAGAGAGTTTTACACTTGATTTCTCAACTTGAAAAACTCTCTTGGAAGAGCATGATGAGGCCGAAAATTGGCAGCTCATTTCAGCCATTTTTTTCTATGTTCTTCAAGTTTTCTTTATTATTTTGTCATACAAAATATATAAAACCAAGTGAGAGAAAGTAGCCACCCACATTGACCAATAGGAGAGCATCTTACACATGCAACATGCATGAAAATCTATTGGACCACAATGATCTTGAAAAGATCAACCAATCAAGCTCTTCTAACTTGCATGCATTGTGATTTGCCACTTTTATCTTGGGAAGAGGGGGGGCGGCCTAGCTGAATTTTTATAAAAAAAAAAATACAATTTCTTTTATAAAATATAAGTCTTTGTTTATTTTATAACCTTTTATAAAATATAACATCATATGTTACAAGACTTATGCTATTTTTTATTATGTTATTTAACCCATTAAATAACAAAATAAAATATTCTCTCAAAATAAATTATCCATATAATTTATTAGTTTGTCAAGTGCAATTATTTAGAAAACCAATTTCTAAATATTCTAAGTGTTGATATTTATTTATTTGATCATATCATAAATAAATATTGTAAGTGTTTGTCTAACTTGTTATTGGGTATGACTCGACTTGGATCATAACGTACTAGCCACATCAATTTAATATGTGTCTTGGGCATACAGAGTCCAACAATTATGGAAACTTTGATGGGAATATTTAATAGTTAAATATTCAAAGAAGTTCTTATGAACTTAAACATATATTTTTACAAGAATAAAGTGAGTAAAAATATAACAAAGTATAAATATAATTTTTGGTAAAAATTATATCTATTCGGAAACTTGCTAAGTGTATGTAATGTGTGCCATATATGTGTATGTATTAGGTATCGATAGGATGGTCAAAATAAATACACATACATGTTCCTACATGGTCCAAGAAATGCTAGTAAAATCGGACAATTAAATAAAATGGCCGAAATGGAAATACATAACACTTGATGAAGACATTTGGGCGTATCGACATCGTAAACAAGTTACTACAATGTCGAGTCTAAAAATAACATATTTTTAGACACTAAGGCGAACGCATAACTAAGTGGTCAAAAACAAGAACCCGGAAAGTCGAAAACTATAAAAATTATCAAGTATTTTTCATGTGAAAAACAAACTTATTAAGTTACATGCTTGGTGAATTTTTGGTAAAAATAACAAGAAAACTAGGGCTAGGCCCAATAACAAGAAAACTAGGGCTAGGCCCAATAACAAGAAAACTAGGGCTAGGCCCAATAACAAGAAAACTAGGGCTAGGCCCAATAATAACGATGACAAGCGAAAATATAATAAAGAATTCAAGATGAACAACTTGTACGAGGTCCGAAAGACCTAGTGTCTAACGAGATTAGTACACATGTAGGTTATTGACACGTACGGACGCTTACTTTGATATCATATTTCACGGAACGCAAACTTGTGAGTTCATGTCCCTCCTTTCACTGTTTTAAATGTTTTGTTTTCAAAAACATCGAGGGGAAATACATGTTAAAACTATTGGTATGTTAGTTACGGAGTAGGAGGCATGATCAATGTGCATAAGTAGGGAATCTACATTTATAACCATTAATCACGTAGTGACCAAGGTGCAAAAGGTGTAGATCTATTGGGCTTGAGGCACGCCCCACTCCTAGTTGTTAACCGTGGAGTGCTTTTGTGATCCCAATGTGAACTAAGTGTCCTCGGTTTGGTTATTTTGCTTATGGCGCATTATGTCAGGGGGCTAGCTACCCACTGATAGATCTTTAAACAGACTCCATGATTTTAATCAGAACATACCATGATTACAAGATAACAAGTACTAGATTTCATATGATATCAAATACTGCATGAACTCGCTCAACTTTTTGTTGACTTTTTAAAATTACATGTATTTCAGGAAACAGGTCTTGAGCCGCTGATTCACTATGGGATTCGGGAAAACAAATGACAACGATGGCCACTTTTGGGAGGGTTTGTCTTTTATATCCCAACTTCGTATGGGTATATAGGGGACAAAACCTCACTTTGTGTTGTGTCAAAAACTATCTTTTGCTATATGTAAAATAACTTAGAACTAAGCCATGTCAAACGTTGGTGAACTTGGAAACTATGTTAAAAACTTGTAATCTTTTGTTGAAAACTAGATATCTATGGCATCGTTGTTGGTTCATGTTGTTAATACATTTGGATGCAATGATTACCTTTCTTACGTCACACGCAATACGCTTCCGCTTCTAGCAGGGTGTGACACACCTATCCTTAGGCGACGACCACAACAAGAACATAAAATTCAAAACCGCTTTGAAAACTAATCATCTGTTCTAGGATGATTGATTACTAGGTTTTGAACCCTCTATTGTAAGGTTTTGAACCCTCTGTTATATGGTTTTGAACCCCTTTGAGTTTTCAAAATCTTGTCAAGGTTTTGGGTTTTAAATAATGTGAACACGTGCAAACTGGAAGGGTGAATGCCTGTATTCTGGGTTTTCTGTCTAGGCAAGCAGTTCGTATATATCTCATCAGACGCGAGACCAGTTGTGCTTACCTGGGAATTCTTGGGATGAGTGTTCACTTATAGGCGAGCATGTCTTCGCGATACATTATTTTTGATCCATTTACTTTGGTTAGTCACTGTGTGTCGGTTGTTGCTTTGTAGTAACAAACAAATGACCACTATCCTTGCTTTCATCAGATTTGTTTCATCTCATTCTTTTCGTCTAATTCTCTCACTCGTTTCCTTTCATGTTTCCTCTTTTAGAATGCCTCCTCGACGCGAAAGCCAGATAGCGACTGCCGAATTGGTAGAAATCATTACGCAGCAAATGGCTGCTCAATTCCCAAACCTCTTTGCTCAATGGAACCAAGCCAACAACAATAACAATGTTACATGCAAATACAAGGATTTTAACCAGGCTAAACCACTCAAGTTTAGTGGTTCTGAAGGAGCGACTAGGCTTCTTCAATGGTTCGAGAGCATTGAGAATACTTTCCGCCACGTGCAGTGTCCTGACAATCGCAAGGTCGAGTTTTCTTCGAGTGTGTTTCAGAAGAGGGCTCTCACATGGTGGAACGGGGTTATGAGGGATCGTGGTGCAAAAGTTGCTCTAGCACAGACATGGGCTGAACTTAGGGCCCTTATGATGAGGGAATTCTGTCCTCGTCATGAGCAGCGAGCTTTGGAGAAGGAATTTGATGAGTTGAAGCAAGATAGTGGTGAGCACAGGGCGTATACTGATAGGTTTGAGGAGTTGAGTCTGCTTTGCCCGACAATGGTTACCCCACTCGACAAGGCTATCGAAAGTACATCGACGGCCTACCTGACTCGGTACAAGACATCCTTACTGGTAGTAGCCCTACCACACTCCATCAGGCGATCGAGTTAGCTGCGACATTGACTGAGTCGCAGATTCGGAAGAATAAGTTACACAGAAAGGGTGACAAGGGTAAGAAGCAGGGGTCTGACAAGGAGGATAGCAAGAAAGGTCAAAACAAGAAGGGTAAGGAAGGTGAGACGTCAAAGAAATCAAGAAAGCGAAAGGGTGTTCAGAACTTTGCTGTTACAGCACAGACTGCTCAGAACCCGCGGAACCCACCAGCTCAGCCACCTGCAAAGAAAGCATATGCCGGTACCGCACCTCATTGTGCACGCTGCAACGGTCATCACGCGGTACAACAAGCTTGCTGGCAATGCACGACGTGTGGTAAACTTGGGCATTTGGCCAATGTTTGTCGTTTGGGACAAAATCAGGCTGCTCTGGTTCAAGCTCCGGTTCAAGGGAATGCTGCGAGATTCCCACTGGGGTCATGTTTCAACTGCGGAGAGATTGGTCACTTCCGCCACAACTGTCCGAGACTGGTGAATGCAAATGCTAACGCAAACCCAAATGCGAACGTCAACGTCAATGTGAATCCAGCACGTGGTCGAGTGTTTAACATCAATGAGGCACTCAATGATGAAGGAGTGAACAATTAGCATTTTGTATTTCCTCTGGTTGTTATCTTGTAACATTTAAAGACAATGCGGTTGTTATATAAATAAAAATTTGTGGTTTTATTTTTTAACTAATGCAATTGTATGAATGTTTGATCCAACCTTATGATGTCAACACAAAGATAAAACTACTCGTGTGGTTCTGTCATTTTTACGATCACTTGTGACCTCCCCGAGAACCTTAAACGCTTGTTTCTTTTAAATCAAAAGCCCAAAGTTATTTACGAAAAGGATATGTTGCTTTTCTAGCACATGTCACCGAGGAGAAAGGCAAGAGCAAGAGTATTCAGGATATTCCGATTGTTCGGGATTATCCAGAGGTGTTTCCTGATAAACTGCCTGGTTTGCCTCCAGTTCGTCAAGTCGAGTTTCATTTTTGACCTTGTACCCAATGCCAACCCAATTGCGAAAGCACCTTATCATCTTGCACCGTTCGAGATGCAGGAATTATCAAAACGGCTTTCTGCACGAAGTATGGCCATTACGAGTTTATAGTCATGCCTTTTGGGTTGACAAATGCTCCAGCCATCTACATGGACTTAATAAATTGAGTCTGCAAGCCTTATTTGGATCAGTTCATCATTGTTGTTATTGATGACATCTTGATCTATTCATGTCCCGAGCCGATAACGATCAACACCTTCATTGACACTGGAACCCTTAAAGAAGGAACAAACTTTTCGCTAAATCCTCCAAGAGGAAATTTTGGCTTAAAGAAGTTCAGTTTTTGGGTCATGTAGTCAACAAGTAGGGTATTCATATGGATCCATCCAAATTGCTGCAATTAAGGATTTGATTCCTTGTATGCTTTAAATACCCGTGTCCAAAGATAACGAATTTAAAGGTCAATTTAAACAATAATTCGAGTGTGCGATTATGTGATTATGTGATATGTGTTTATGTGTTCTCCTCTATGTTTTTGTGTGATACGATTTTCAAATCCTCATAGAATCTTTCATATCTTTATATGAGGGATTCATAGTAGGATATTTAAAAGGTACTACCTTAATCCTTATGGGCTTCTACGTGGTAGTTAAGACCCTTGGGTTATATTGTACCATTCCATGATTCGATGAGAGACCCTTGAGTGGTCTAGTTAAAGATTGATTCAAGATCTGGTTAAGAATGGCATGTGATGATACAGCTGAAAGGACCCTATGGTGGTCCAGTCACACTCATCACAGGTTTGTTCATTTGGTTTTACCCTACACGTTATAAAATAGACTGTGTAAACTGTGCAAGGAATTGTCTAATTATGGACGCGTACATAATTATGAAATTTAGTGCACAGAAACCCAGTAAGATTTATTATGTGTAAGAACCGATAACGACAACAATAACAAAATGAGAACGATGTAATGAAGGTATGGTGGACGCACCAATGGCGCTTCATATACTTGTATATAAGTGTCCCTCTTACATTGCAAGCATAATGTTATTAAGGTTACTAGAAGTTCAGAACCCTAACCAATGTTGTTCGATCTTTTCAACTTCATGCTTTCAAGCTCTCACAGGTTTCCTCTAATTAAATTTCGGGACGAAATTTCCTAAAGTAGGGGAGACTGTGACACCTGTGTCACTGCGACCATCAAACAAATGCCAAACCAATGAAATTTTGTGTTTCATACTTGGGATTTGTAAAAATATGTGTATCATTTGCACATATCAAATTTTGTTCGATTTCAAGCTTTAAATCACTTTCTGGAAGGTTATGCGCGATCTGATGCGTAACTATAACCAGTTTAATGCAACGAACACTCCGGAATAGTGAAATAGGCTTAACATACCTTAAATAACCTTTACATAACTTAGAAATAAGTTTCGAAGGCTTTGGTATGGCAAAATCAAGTTAAAATCACTTTTTTTTTTTTTGGGTAAAGGGTTACCCCGGTGATTTTATATATTCACAAACAAACAAAACAAGTAGTAAGGTGACATCCTTACTAGTTCAGACATGAGACATACCCTCATGAAAGTAGAGCACAAATAAAACAACCAAACAAAGGAGAAACGAAACAAAAACCACTAGACAACTATCTAGACCAATACGACACTAGTCATCAAGAGTCAGCCATTCGCTATAAGTAAATCAGCGTCATGAACATCCCATTCTTCCAGCAACTCTCGAACTCTGATTGTGTTCTTGAATCTGAGCCCCATCAATTTGTACCTCACACTTTCTACAATCGCTTTGGATATGGTATCAGGAGGCCTCGCATGGTTTCTGAACAGACGATTGTTCCTCTCCTGCCAAATTATGTAAGCTGAAGCAGCAACTAACAATCTGCAAATCAAATTTTTCGCTGATTTTGACCGAGCACGATGATGTAACCACTCCACAATATCGGTCCACCTTGAATCTACTCTATCCATACCAGCTTTAGAACGAACCGTATACCAAACTTGTGAAGATAACTTACATTCAAAAAAGAGATGATCATGCGAATCCACATTTTCATAACACAAGAGGCAACACATCATGTTCATATTATTTCTTCGAGTATAGCTCCATTGCAAGATTTTGTCTTGCGTTAATAGTTTTCGTCGAACAATGAGCCACATCAAAAAAGCATGCCGAGGGATGCACTGAGAGAACCAAACAAGGCTGGCCCAGTTCACCTCCTGCTCCCTATTTCGAACCGAACTCCAAACTTCAGAAGAGGAATATTCGGATAGCTTATCACCTTCCATCCACAAAATCCGATCCTTGTTATTTAAGTTTCGCTGAATAAAGTCTAGTTGAATAAGCACGGGATAAGTATCTCTCCAAGCATCCGGCCACATCCAAGATCCATTCATATAAACATCCGCCACTTTAGCATTTAGATTGAACCCCTCTCGGGTTATAACTCTAGGAGAAAGAAAATTGCAAAGCGGACCGATACTACTCCACAAGTCATACCAAGCAAACGTATTCTTTCCGTCCCCAATTTGAGACCAAACATGTTGACGAATTAAAGGCCTAAGCTGAGCCATCTTTCTCCAACTCCAAGAACAAGAAGACGGAACCCTGTGATCCCAAAAACTACGCCCTCTTAAACGATAAGAATGGATCCAAGCTACCCAAAGCGAGCTCCGGTTGCTTAAGATACTCCAAATATGCGAAACCATGAGAGCTTTATTTACATCAGTTATCCGACGAATACCTAAGCCTCCTTCATGCTTCGGCACACACACCGACTTCCACGAAACTTTCGCTCTACCACGCTGAGAGGGAGACTGAGCCCAAAGAAAATTACGCATTTTTGCTTCCAGCTCCCTAATGACTCTAGCTGGTAAAATAAAAACCGAGGACCAATACACATGAAACGCTGAAAGGACCGAGATAATTAGTTGAAGTCTGCCAGCAAAAGATAACATTCTGTTCTTCCAACTATCTATCCGACTTTGAAGACGCTCCACAAGAACACTACAATCCTTGTACAACAGTCTAGAAGAAATAAGCGGAACACCCAAGTATTTCACCGGAAGCATACCCTCCACAAACGGCATGATATTCAAGATTTCCCTTTTCACATTATTCGGAACATTACAAAAAAATCCTGTACTTTTCTGGGCACTCGGATATAACCCCGACATTCGAGTAAAATCCGTGAGAGAAGACATAATACATCTAGCCGAACCCACATCTCCTCTAGCAAATAGAAAAAGATCATCCGCAAAACAAAGGTTAACAATTCGCTGTTTTTCACATTTATTGTGAAATCTGAAAGATGAATCAATTCTTGTGGCATGATCGAGAATACACGTCAAAACTTCCATCACGAGAGTAAAAAGATAAGGAGATAGAGGATCACCTTGTCTTAATCCTCTTTTCCCCTTAAAATACCCATGAATATTCCCGTTGATACATATCGAATAGGAAGCAGTAGACACACATAACATTATCCAATCAACCATAATACCATTGAAACCAAATCCTATTAACACATTCTTCAGAAAACCCCAATCTACCGTATCGTATGCCTTCTGGATATCTACTTTAAACGCACATCGAGGAGGGCCAAATTGACGATGGTAATTATGCATCAACTCTTGCGTAAGAAGAATGTTATCCGAAATTTTCCGACCAGGAATAAATGCTGATTGGTTTATGCTCACAATCTGATTTAACGAACCTTTAATTCTATCTGCCAAGACTTTACTAATACATTTAAAAATGACATTACAGCAGGATATAGGTCGATAGTCATTGATCCTAGTAGGAGAGGATACCTTGGGGATCAGAACAACCAAAGTATGATTAAGTTGCTTCAGCAGTTTACCAGTATTAAAGAAATCCAGCACAGCATTTGAAACATCACCTCCCACAATTTGCCAAGCACTCTTGAAAAAGGCAGCCGTGTAACCATCAGGACCCGGGGCCTTATCATTTCCAATCGAAAACATAGCTAATTTTATTTCCTCCAACGTAACCGGACGAACCATCTGGTTTGCAGTATCAGAATCCAGCTTTTTAGTAAATAAATCAGGAGATGGCTCTAAAGAAACATGACCTGCACATCCCAAAAATTTTTCATAATGGCTGACAAAAGCCTCCGCCACGTTGTCACTTTCAAAAATATTGCCACTCGCATCCGTAATCACCTCAATACGTTTAAAATGATTTTTACACTTTAAAGACGTATGGAAAAAAGCCGAATTAGAATCGCCTGCACGGAGCCACTCCACTTTAGATTTCTGCTTAAGGAACCTTTCCTCATCAAGAAGCGCCTCTTGAAATTGACTTAGCATAGCAGCTTCTTGAGCTCGTATAGCATCATTCATAGGATCCATATCAATGTCACGCTGAAGCGCCTCAATTTTTCCACGAAGCTTTTCAACCTTCTCATGGAGATTACCTTGTTTAAACAAAAGAGCACGAAGCGAAGATTTCATGAGTGTGAGTTTTTTCATAACTCGAAACTGATGAACTCCATTAACTTGCACATCCCATTTAGTCTTAACAATATCCAAAAATTCCGGCTTGTGAACTAAAAAATTTGCAAACTTGAAAGGTTTCGGTTTCGGTTTACAAGCCGAAAACAGCTTCAAAACACAAGGACAATGATCCGAGATACCATATGGCTTAAATATGGCGACCGATTCTGGAAAAGAGCTAACAAACGGAGCATTTCCCAACACTCTGTCAATCTTTTTCAGCAAACCAATACCATCTTTTGGCTTTTGAGTCCATGTAAAATGTAACCCAGTACGATTTATATCAAAAACTTCAATCTCTTCAAGACATTCTCTAAACTCGCGCATACCAGAATTTATGGATGAAGAACCGATAGACTTATCTTCAATATTCAGAGCCGAATTGAAATCACCCATTATCACCCAAGGTTTATCATGAACCAAAGCTTTATGAAGCCTTAGATTATGCCAGAGATCCCTACGAGAGATATAATAATTCGCAGCATAAATGAGGGAACAAAAAAACGTACTCTTGTTAGCCTTACAAAAAACTTGAATATGTAAAACTTGAGCATCCTGCGCAAGAACCATCACATCAATCTCCATCGGATCCCACCCCAAAATAATCCGAGCACCTTTGTTGCAACAACCCCCATTGGAAGTCTAATCCCATCTACGAAAGACAGCCTTGCAAACTTTCTGAAGATTATCCAGACCCACATGAGATTCAAGAATCGCACATAAACTTAAATTATTATCTTTCACCATCTGACGAACCTCATTTTGTTTTAGCGGGCGGTTCAACCCCCTAATATTCCAAACGGCCAAACTAATCATTGAGACACCCCTGAAGAAGGAGTGCTTGCCCCTTTTTTATTAGCTTCATTGTTTGGATCAACTTTAAGAAATTCATTCGTCTCATTGAAAACCCCTACTACCTCTTCGTCATCCGAATATTCAGCACCATCATCATCTAAACAGGGACTAAATATGACAAACTGCGAAAGTATGCCAATTTGAACTGTAATAGACATTCCGGAACATGACCATAAGTTAAAAACACCTTAAATATCCTTTACATAGCTTATAAATAGGCTTTGAGGGGTTCGGTGTGCTAAAATATACTTTTGGGTCATTCAGGGACTAAAAGTGTCAAAAAGCACACAAGTTTGCACTTTAGCGCATATCTTACGTTCTGAATACATCCGGACATCAAAAAATTTATGTAAGCACTAAAATATTTTATTTTAGTGTTTGGCATAAGAAAAATCCATTCGTCGCGTCATTTGGACCGTTTTTACGTTCGTTACGACTTCCGTCGTAATTAACCGAACAACGCAACCGTACGGCCAAACGAACCGACATCCGAGATATTTTTGGGCACATATTAAGTTCCCTATACTTTAACTTCATTTTAGAGCTTTGAAATGGGGTTAACGGGCCTTAAACGTGTCGAAAATAGCTTAAACGGGCTGCAGGGACCAAAACTGTAATTCTGCCAAAATTGGTCCTTGCGCACCGTAACAAATATTTGTTACGGTGCGCAAGGGGTCTGTAGACCAGATGCAGTGTATTAAACAGCCTGTTTGCAGTTGTTATCCACTCCTTAATCCCTTGCCACATGTTGATCTCTTATGGTGAGTGGCCTTTTTGGGTACCATAAGGTTCCGACACATGTACGGATGAGATTAAGGCACGTATTTCGACAAACGATCCTAATGGTGGACCATTCACTATAAATACCCCGTGCCATCCAACCTCTAAACTCACTAGAATCTGATCTCAAATGCTCTAAGTTGAAACCTTTGTTTCATACCTGAGCTATTTTGATCTAGATTAGCATTCGGGGACCCTTCGTAAGTATTCTTTCGTTCTTTTATTGCTTTTCGAGTCCGAAAGTCAAACTTTGTTTGACTTTCAGCGTTGACCAGTTATGGTCAATGCGAATTTCGTTTGAACTTCGCAACGTGATTGTAATCACGATGGTTATAGTCCCTTGGGACTATGCCTACTGATTACCACGTTGTCTAGGGTCGTAGGGTAAGCGATCTAATAAATCGCTTATACCTTCGAACCCGACCCATTTGGTCGATCATTAGGATTCGACCAAGCACATTAGGTGACCATAGTATATAGGGAATAACCTTCCGAGGTTATACCTTATGGTCACATCGTTTAAGTAGTTGTATGATAGGTAGTTTATATGCCTTAGGTAAATTACCAGAATACCCTTTTCATGTATAATTGGTAATTAAGCATATGTAACCTAAACTTTTGTCACATAACTGATTATGTAACATGTTTAGGCATATAACACTTGTCATAGGACTAGTTAGACGGTCCGAACGCGTTTCACGCGAATGACGCGTTAAAGTAGCATAAGCTACCTAAACGAGTCGTAATGGGTCGTAAGCACTTATGTAAGGTTTCATTTAGTATGTAGGCTTTGTTAAACCATATTATACGAGTCTCCACACTCGTTTGGTTTACGAACCCTCATTCTTTCCGATCTTCCGATTTAGGTCCGGTTTATTAACATAGTTACCTATATTAGGTGCCGTTTGATATCCGTGATCTCTAGCATTGTTTGGTTGTCACTCAAGGACCTCTAAGCATTCTCAGGCGAGTACATTATTCCCCTCTTTTACTGTTTTTCAACTGTTTTGGGGTGACTCATATGTGCTAAATGTCTTAACAATGATTTCAAGAACGATTACAATGGTTTCAAAAACAATTACAATGTGGTTTCAAGAACGATAACAATGGTTTCAAGAACGATTACAATGGTTTCAAAAACAATTACAATGGTTTCAAGACGATTTCAATAAAGTGAACAAACGTGTTGGTTGTAGTTACATAACCAATGACATTCATTAGCAATGATCAAGCCGATCAGTATTAGGTTATGGTACCATAGGATCTGACAAATCCCGTTGTTCTCTATACCCATGGTTAGGTGTGGGTATTTTGGGTAACGACTGAATATGTAATTATTAATTTACCCTTTGGTAAGGGTTTGTTAAGAACGAGAACGAGTTGGAACGATGAACGAGTCAAGAAGGTTTGAATGTTATTAGAAAATCGACCATAAAGTAGTTTCACAATTAAAACAAGAACGATTTGAACGATTAAAACAACAAGAATGATTTGAACGATTTCACAAAATGTTTTAACGATTGGGTAAACATTTGGACATGATTTACATTTGATCATGCATTTCCACGAAACATAGTATTGATTTAAACCAAGTTTTACTTCAATACTTTGTTTTGTGCGTTTCACCTATGGTTTAGTTGATGCATTTCACTAGCCATACATATCATTTTGGTTACACGTTACATGGTTTACATTTGACACAAACACTTTTGACATTGGTTATACATAACATGATTTACATCTTGACATGAACATTTTGACATATTATTCCAATACATTTGGCAGTTGGTTTACACATAGACATCTTACATTGTTGGTTTGGTTTGAGTAAGTGATTTAAGTAACGAGGCGTGTGTAATATGATTGTTGTACATATAAGCATGGTGGATACGCCGCTGGTACTTCCTATATATAAGTGCTTATATGGTATTACATATCGTAGCGTTGTTTAAATCATTTCAATTTAAACATATAACATTTTATACAAATAACATACTTTTCACAATACATTGTTGTACAAACAACTTAACTTATACAAACTCATTTTACATGGTTATTCATTTAATCATGCATTATTCTCTTATTTATACATATCATCTGAACTTATTATTTTTCAAATGATTTACAAAGACAAAGCAAATTACAAGGTTCATGACTAAACATTTTCTTAAACAGAAGTCATGAATCTTATTTTCACAAAACCTATGTACCCGCCAGCATTTCTTTGCTGACCTCGTTTTCACATGTGTTTCAGGTATTGTTGAAAGATATCGATTGATAGGATGCATGCTCACATAGGACTGGACAAGGCCTTAGTGACTCAATAACAATGATAGACTATGTTTAAATTGTGTATTTAGATTTCCAGACGATGTAATTATTCAATGTTTAATAAAACGAAACACTTTTTAGTATCCATGGTTATGAAACATTAATTCTGTTACAACACTCCCCGATGTTTCCGCCACGTTTTGTATGTTACACGTGGTCGGGGTGTGACAAGAAAGGCAAGGGTAAGACTATCCAAGATATTCCTGTTGTTCGGGATTATCCTGAGGTATTTCCTGAAGAATTACCTGGTTTACCCCCTGTACGCCAAGTTGAGTTTCGTATCGATCTTGTACCTGGTGCAAATCCTATTGCTAAGTCACCTTATCATCTTGCACCGTCTGAGATGCAAGAATTATCTAAGCAGCTTCAAGAGCTATCTGACAAAGGATTCATTCGTCCGAGCTTTTCACCATGGGGCGCTCCTGTCCTATTCGTGAAAAAGAAAGATGGATCTTTCAGAATGTGTATCGATTACTGTGAGCTTAACAAGCTTACCATCAAGAATCGATATCCCCTACCTCGCATTGATGATCTCTTTGATCAGCTACAGGGTGTTACTTGCTTTTCAAAGATTGATCTACGTTCTGGGTATCACCAACTTCGAGTAATCGAAGAAGATATTCCCAAGACAGCTTTTCGTACTCGATATGGGCATTATGAGTTTACTGTAAGCCTTATTTGGAAAAGTTCATCATTGTTTTCATTGATGACATTTTGATCTATTCTAAGACTCGGGCTGATCATGAGCAACATCTTCGTCTTACAATGGAGCTTCTAAAGAAAGAATAGTTTTTTGCCAAATTCTCCAAGTGCGAATTCTGGCTTAAGGAAGTTCAATTTTTGGGGCACATCGTTAACGAACAAGGTATGCATGTAGATCCCGCCAAAATCAGGGCGATTAAGGATTGGGATACTGTCACACCCCCAAAATCCACACGCGAAGTATCACCGCTTGGAGGCGTGACTGACCAGGATCAAGCCACCAATCATATTGAACATTGTAAGTAATAAATAAAAATTCAATCCAACAATACGAAAGGTGTTCAAACCAAAACATAGTTAAGTGTTTAGCGGAAGCATAAATGTGAATAACCAGCTGGGGTAGCCCAGTTGGCCACCGACACCCACCTCTTACCAAGAGGTATCGGGTTCGAACCTTGGGGCGAACAAAGTACCCTCAAAGGATCGGCTCGGCAAGGGTATTTACTGCCAGGCTCAGGCTTGTCGGGTGGCGGCCTGGGAGGGGTTATCCCCTCCGCGGTCAGGGGTACCGTGCATTACCCTTTTTTAAGCATAAATGTGAAAACCCAACATAAGTATTAAGTTCGAAATGTTATAATGTTTTTAACATGGCACCCAATGTCCATGTCCCACAACGACCGCACCTCCCTGTGCAAGCTCCATGAGTACCTATCGACCTGCAAGGCATGTAACAACGAGTCAACAACAAAGTTGAGCGAGTTCACAGTTGGTTGTTTAGTTATAGTGTTCGTAAATCGTATGTTTATTTCGTAAACCATGTATCGTATTAATCCGTATCGCGGTTTCCCAAACATGTTTGCGATGATTAGTGGGGGCTTCCCATGTGTATCGTATTAATTCGTATCGCGGTTTCCCAAACATGTTTGCGATGATTAGTGGGGGCTTCCCATGTTGTATGTTAGTAGACTAGTCATATCCATACGTGCCCTTCTTAATCCAAGGACCGTAGCAAGTATGAGTGTACGTAGGTTTTACGTACGTGCCCTTCAATCCGAGGACAGTAGTAAGTATGAGTGTACGTAGGTTTTAAGTACGTGCCCTTCCTAACCCGAGGACAGTGAAAAGTAGTTTAATAGTAATGATAGTACGAGTAGTTATTCAATCCCATTCCCAACCCACCGGGAATCCCATGCCTTAGGAGTGTCAACTCACCTTGGTTTGCTCGGTATGCTAAACTATGTGCTCACAAGAAATCATTCAAGTCCTATAGTGTGCACGTATACTCAATCAGTACATGTTCGTAGAGTTTCACATACAATCAATGTCACAGAGTGTGCCTAAGCAATTAGCATGTATCACATAAGCAGTTAATCAAAGCCATGCAATTCATGCTTCATATAAATGTCCTTCACAGTTTGCACTAACATGGTTATTCATAACATACCTGACAGGATTAACATACATAGCAGGAATAATAAACTAACAGAGTTAATTAACTAACAAAGTTAACAACCCATTAGAGTTACATGCTTAACAGAGTCAATGGTTTAACAGAGTTAATAATCTTTAACAGAGTTACTGTGCCAGAACACACAACGCAATCATGTGCTTGGCGAAATCCCTATTCTGGCAAAAACCCTTTGGGCGACGAAATCCCAAGGGTTTTCGTCGACTTGAAGTATGGCGAAAACACTTAAGTGTTTTCGTCTGATCCTGTGTTTTCTTCTGTGCTTGATTTCGTGAGGTAGGGTTTTCATCATCAACAGTTAACACCCAGACATCCTAATACTCGAAATCCCCACTAGCCGATAAAGAAAATCATCATCACATGCAACCAAATTGTCAGTTTATGTATGCCGCCCAAGTCATGATAATTCTCAAATACTTAAAATACTCAAAACCTCACACGGACTCAATCATCATGTAATGGTTCACATCATCAATAATATTATCCACACCACCAACAATGGCTGACAAGTGTGGATGGTTTTTCATAATGCTATTGGACCAAATTTATGAAGTGGCTATACATTTAGTCACATGATACCTACATCTAATAGGTCACTTAGATTCAACATATATTTTAATAAAAAAGAAGTTGGGCTGTCACCTTCATAAATCTCGATTTCATAAAACATAGAAACTCATAAGTAGGAGATGAGAGAGCTCTGGGCGATTTGGGGAAAACCGTAACCCTAAAATTTCTTCAATCAAATCCTGGTCTCGATTGATTTTGTTTAGCAACTAGGGTCTTCGATTCTTTACTGGTAAGGAATCCTCAATCGCCCCTTCGTTTCTAAGCAATTGAAATCAGTTTACGGGGTTCAACGGCTGAATCTTATTACTTGTTTGGTTATTCGATTTGTATTAGGGTTTCAGCAATTTAATTTCATTACGTTCACTGATTGTTTGGCGGCTTGTTTATCAGAAATCCTGTTTCATTCGAGTCTATCATACGTGTCTTGGCAACCAAGTTATTCTGTTCCGTTGGCTGGTAATGGATGATAAATTCGCAGATGGTCAAGACAAGTCAGGCATTTTTGAAAGGAAGATCAAGAGTATTGATGGTAAACCTTTTGTGCCAAGGCAATCGCTACATATGGCGGCTAGGGGAGTGCACAAGAAGGTAACCTTTATGCTACCATTAAATGATGTAGAACACGAATCTGGTCGGTCTGATTCTCCTAACCAGCAGTTCGCTAAGATTGTTGACAAACGAAAAGTGGGTTTTGTTCTACCGGTTAATGAAGTTAGCCCTATTCCCCATGTTCATTCTCAACACCAATCGTATGCTAATGCGGTTTCAAATGAACAAGCTGAACAGGGTGGTGCTAGAATGGATTTTGGTACGTCAAAAGTTGATAATTCAGCTATGAATGCTACTGAATTGGCTGATCAAACTCCCAAGATTAATTTTCGGACACTTAATTCTGATGTCTCATTGGAGGGAGTGGATGTTGTCTTACCAATCGCCTCTGTGCTTCAGGTCAACAACAGGTTAGCTAACACTCTTTATGGTTATTTCCTGGGGGATAGGATTGCATATCCGGTAGTTGAATATTTTGTCAGAACAAATTGGAAGAAACATGGTCTTTAGAAAACTATGATGAATTCAAATGGTTTCTTTTTCTTCAAGTTTGAAGACAGAAAGGGTATGGATACTGTTCTTGAAGGGGGACCTTGGATGATCCGTAACAAACCTATGTTTCTCAACATTTGGTCTCCTACAAATACCCTTAAAAAAGAAGAGGTTAAAAAGGTTGCAGTTTGGGTTAAATTACATGATGTTCCTCTAGTGGCATATTCTGATGATGGTTTAAGCATGTTGGCTTCAAAAATTGGATCCCCTATGCGTCTGGATTCGTATACTAGGGATATGTGTAATGAGGCTTGGGGAAGGAGCAGCTATGCTAGGGCTCTCATTGAAATATCAGCTGATCATGAGTTGAAAGAGGCTCTAACCATGGCTATTCCTGAATTGGATGGGAACAAATATGTTAATGAGACTATTCGGGTGGAGTATGAATGGGAACCTCCGAGATGTGCACACTGCTGTGTATTTGGGCATGGTTCTGAGGAGTGTCCAAAATGCATTCGATCGACAGTGAAACCTCCTAAAAACAGCCCGAAAGTAGATGAGGATGGTTATACGGAAGTCAAGACAAAGAAGAATGTAAAGAAGAGCGGTTTTCAAGTTAACAATCAAAAGGCCAAGGTTGAGTATAGACCTGTGGATAAAAAGAAAAAGGCAGTGAGTTCTTCCTACGTGAGTGCGCGGTGCACTACTTCCTCCAAGGTTCAAACTCATAATTCGTTTAGTGCTCTTGGGTTTGTTGGGGGGAACGGAGGTTCCTCCCAGGGGAGATATAAAGGGGGGGCGTGATCCAAATGCGGAGTCTGATGATGACGAGGTAGAGGTTGTTTATGATGAAACGAATGAGGTTATGACATCGGGTACACATCCTACGTCTTCCAGTACAGGGGCAAGCACCTCTCACATAAACTCCAATGGATAGGTGGCTTTTGTTTCATGCTAAGGGGCTGCCGGTTGGTAACAATTTCATTTTTGATGATGGCGGTTGACGTCGTTTGTTTGATTTTTTTGTTTGTCTACTAGTTAGTCATTATCATGATTGTAGTAGGCTAGATTGAGGTGGTAACTTGGTTTGTTTTGTTTGTTTTTGCTTACATATATGGGGCATGTCCTGTATATGAACTAGTGGGGAACTCATCCTCACTACTTGTACTTATTTGGCGGTTGTCTATAATAGAATCACCGGGGTAACCCTTTACCCAAAAAAAATCTCGATTTCATAAGCAGAATACCACTTCAACATTTGTTACACATGCAAGACTATTGACAACTATTAGGATGACTTCATGATTTGACTAGATCTACACATGGGCCCTATACATTCAATTATATTTGACCGATAATACCACTGATATCTACCAACATTCATTTATTAGCCAACACAATCACCAAGGCCATCCAATCTACATCAATCAATCGCTATATAAATACTAGTATGTTCGAATTTATAAAAGTAATATCATTAACCACGAATCATAGACAACACATGACAATCATCAGACAGTACACAGCAATAATCTAATAATTATCATTACTAACCACAGATCAAGCGGTTGATTGAAGGAAAAGACTTGCAAGAGAGGAGTAGTTTACAAAGAAGGAACTGCCGTTTGAAAGCTAGGGTTTGACAATGAACTGCTTCGAAAACCTTAAACGTGTTTAAGCAAACAATTCAGGCCATTGAGCCGCGTCTGACTTTGGGCCCAACATCTCCGACGAAATCCAAAGGGATTTCGTCAGCCTACAAGTTGGCGAAAACCCCTTGTTCTCGTCAGGGGTGTTTTCGTATGGAAGGTGTTTTCGGCTAGGGGTGTTTTCGTGAGGGTAGGGGTGTTCGGTCAATGCTCCATATTTAATTATAAAACACAAATGAACACAATTTACATTATTACATACACTCAAATATAATGCACCCCAAATATATATAAAACACACTTAGCAAATAAATACAAGGTTAAGTCAAATAGAGACCTTGAAAGCTCGGGTTGTCACATTATCCCCAACTTGAAAGAAATTTCGTCCCGAAATTTAGCACGTGGTTACTAAGGAAGCTAGTTGTGTTGTGTTATTTCGTGGTTTTCCTGGGGTGTCACATCATCCCCCCATTGGTTTGGAATTTCATCCCGAAATTCCGCAGTAGCTTCAGCCTCAGTAGGGGTTGCACTGTTTCCGAACAACTGGGGATATTTGAGTTTCATCTGATCTTCTCGTTCCCAGGTAAACTCTGGGCCACGACGGGAGTTCCAACAAACTCGAACCAGAGGTATTCTGGTGTGCTTGAGAACCTTAACGTCTCGGTCTGTGATTTCAACTGGTTCCTCGACAAATCGCAACTGATCGTCGATAGTGAGCTCCTTCAAAGGAACTTTGAGGGTCTCATCTGACAGACAGTTCTTCAGATTCGACACGTGAAAAACATTGTGAACTGCACTGAGTTCTGCGGGTAGGTTTAGTTTGTAGGCCACCTTGCCTATCTTCTCAATGATTTCGAACGGTCCGACATAACGCGGATTGAGTTTGCCCCTTTTTCCAAAGCGAACCACACCCTTCCAGGGTGAGACTTTAAGTAGAACCCGGTCCCCGGCCTGAAATTCTAGAGGTTTCCTACGCTTATCAGCGTAGCTTTTCTGATGGTCACGAGCTGCCGCCATTCGTTGTCGTATCTGGGCAATTCTTTCCGTTGTGTCTACTACAAGTTCTGGGCTTGTGATTTGGCTGTCGCCAACTTCTGTCCAGCAAAGAGGTGATCGGCATTTACGTCCGTACAATGCCTCAAACGGAGCGGCTTGAATGTTGGTGTGGTAACTGTTGTTATACGAAAACTCCACCAAAGAGGGGTGTTTTTCCCAGCCGTTGCCGAAATCGATTACACTGTGACAACTGTGCCTCAATGACCATCAAACAAATACCAAATCAATGAGATATTGTGTTTCATACTTGGGATTTGTAAAAATATGTGTATCATTTGCACATATCAAATTTTGTTCGATTTCAAGCCTTAAATCGCTTTCTGGAGGGTTATACGCGCTCTGATGCGTAGATATAACCAGTTTAATGCAACAAACACTCCAGAATAGTGAAATAGGCTTAACATACCTTAAATAACATTTACATAACTTAGATGTAAGTTTTGGAAGGTTTGGTGTGGTGAAATCAAGTTTATTCGCTTACAGGGACTAAATTTGACAAACTGCGAGAGTATGCCAATTTGAACTGTAACAGACATTCCGAAACATGACCATAAGTTAAACATACCATAAATATCCTTTACATAGCTTAGAAATAGGCTTTGAGGTGTTCGGTGTGCTAAAATAAACTTTCTGGTCATTCAGGGACTAAAAGCGTCAAAAAGTGCATAAGTTTGCATTTTCGCGCATAACTTACGTTCGGAATACATCCGGACATCCAAAAATTTATGTAAGCACTAAAATATTTTATTTTAGTGTTTGGCATAAGAAAAATCCATTCGTCGCGTCATTTGGATCGTTTTTCGCGCTTATGCGCATTCCGTCGTAATTAAGCGAACATCGCGATCGTACGGCCAAACGAACCGACACCCTAGATATTTTTGAACACATTTTAAGTTCCCTATACTTTAACTTCATTTTAGAGCTTTGAAATGGGGTTAACGGGCCTTAAACATGTCGGAAATAGCTCAAAGCACTAACAGGGACCAAAAGTGTAATTCTGTGAAAGTAGGTCCTTGCGCACCTCAACACTCTGAGTGTTACGGTGCGCAAGCAGGGGCCAGATGCAGCAACTCATTTTTAACAGCCTGTTTCCAGCCTTTAAACCCCCAAAGGCCAATGCCACTTGTCAATAACTGGTGGTGGGGGCAAAATGAGCTACCATAACATTCCGACAAGTGTACGGGTGAGATCAAGGCACGATATTCGAGAAACGATCTTAACGGCTCTCCGAAAACTATAAATACCCAACCCATCTCAACCCCAAAACCCCCAAATCTGATAAAAAAGACTCTAAGTTGAAGCCATTGCTTCATACCTGGGTTATTTGATCAAGATTAGCTTTCGGGGACCCTTTGTAAGTGTTCTTTCGTTCTTTACATTCGTTTTAGCGTTAAAGTCAAACTTTGTTTGACTTTCTGCATTGACCAGTTTATGGTCAATGCGAAGTTCGTTTGAACTTCATAACGTGAGCGTGATCACGATGGTTATAGTCCCAATTGACTATACCTACTGATTACCACGTTATATAGGCTCAATGACGAGTCGTAGTTTCGGCCAAAATGCGCATTCTTGCGTATTTTGTAACCAAACTACTTATGGGTATCAAAACCGTTTGTTTTGATACCAAACTTATTTTCTAACTTAGGTAAGCATGTTTTAACATGCTTAGCGCGTCACTTTTAGTTTTTGTGCTTGTCTAGGGTCGTAAAGGTAAGCGATCTAAACAATCGCTTATACTTTCGAACCCGACCCGTTTGGTCGATCATTAGGATCCGACCAAACACATTAGGTGACCATAGTATATAGGGAATAACCTTCCGAGGTTATACCTTATGGTCGCTTCGTTTAAATAGTTGTATGATAGGTAGTTTATATGCCTTAGGTAAATTACCAAAATGCCCTTTTTACGCCAAAATTCATTTTAAGCATATGTAACATAACTTTTGGTATCTAAACTGATTTGGTAACAATATTAGACATGTTAAGGCATATTTTACTTATCATAGGACTAGATAGGCGTTCCGAACGCGTTTTACGCGAACGGCGCGTTAAAGTAGCATAAGCTACCTAAACGGGTCGTAATGGGTCGTAAGCACTTAGGTTAGGTTTCATTTTAGTATGTGGGCTTTGTTAAACCATATTACATGAGTTCCCATACTCGTTTGGTTTACGAACCCTCATTCTATCCAACCCTCCGATTTAGGTCCGGTATATTAACATAGTTACCTATATTAGGTGCCGTTTGATATCCGTGATCTCTAGCATTGTTTGGTTGTTACTCAAGGACTACTAAGCAATCTCAAGTGAGTACATATACCCCTCTTTTACTATTTTCCAAACATTTTGGGGTGAAACACATGTGCCTACTTGTTACTTTCGTGCTTTCCTGTTTTCACATCATATACTTGCTATGTTCATTAGTACATTATTAGTACATTGTTTTACATTACACTTCATGCTATGTATGCCCATTGTGTGCATACTTAGTACATCGTTATACATTACATTTCATGCTATGTATGCCCATTGTGTGCATACTTAGTACATTGTTTTACATTACAGTTCATGCTATGTATGCCCATTGTGTGCATACTTAGTACATTGTTTTACATTACATTTCATGTTATGTATGTCCATTGTGTGCATACTTAGTACATCGTCTTACAGTACATTTCATGCTATGTATGTCCATTGTGTGCTTACTTAGTACATTGTTTTACATTACATTTCATGCTATGTATGTCCATTGTGTGCATACTTAGTACATTGTTTTATATTACATTATGTGAATCATTTGTATCTATTCAACCATGTGAACCATTTGAAGGCGAAACCGTCACGGCTATCTTCACAAGTTTCCTCTAGAATTAAATTTCGGGACGAAATTCCCTAAAGTAGGGGAGACTGTGACACCTGTGTCACTTCAACCATCAAACAAAGACCAAACCAATAAAATATTGTATTTTATACTTGGGATTTGTATAAATATGTGTATCATTTGCACATATCAATTCTTGTTCAATTTCGGGCTCTAAATCGCTTTCTGGAAGGTTATACGCGCACCGATTCGTAAATATACGAACACTCCGGAATAGTGAAATAGGTTTAACATACCTTAAATAACCTTTACATAACTTAGAAATAAGTTTTGAAGGCTTTGGTATGGCAAAAACAAGTTAATTCGCCTACAGGGGCTAAATTTGACAAACTGCGAAAGTATGCCAATTTGAACTGTAACAGACATTCCGGAACATGACCATAAGTTAAACATACCATAAATATCCTTTACATAGCTTAGAAATAGGCTTTGAGGGGTTCGGTGTGCTAAAATAAACTTCTGGGTCATTCAGGGACTAAAAGTGTCAAAAAGTGCATAAGTTTGCACTTTCGCGCATAACTTACGTTCTGAATACATCCGGACATCGAAAAATTTATGTAAGCACTAAAATATTTTATTTTAGTGTTTGGCATAAGAAAAATCCATTCGTCACGCCATTTGGATCGTTTTTCGCGCTTATGCGCATTCCGTCGTAATTAAGCGAACATCGCGATTGTACGGCCAAACGAACCGACATCCGAGATATTTTTGAGCACATTTTAAGTTCCCTATACTTTAACTTCATTTTAGAGCTTTGAAATGGGGTTAACGGGGCTTAAACGTGTCAAAAGTGCATCAAATAGCAAGTTTGGAGCTTCACGGGCCTGTTCTGCCATTTTTCAAACTTTCTGGTCTGCAGGTCCTTGCGCACCTCAACACTCTGAGTGTTACGGTGCGCAAGCAGGGGCCAGATGCAGCAACTCGTTTTTAACAGCCTGTTTCCAGCCTGTAAACCCTCCAAAGGCCAATGCCACTTGTCAATAACTGGTGGTGGGGGCAAAATGAGCTACCATAACATTCCGACAAGTGTACGTGTGAGATCAAGACACGTTATTCGATAAACGATCCTAACAGTTGTCCATTTACTATAAATACCCACCTCAACTTCACTCATTCCTCACAAATCTGATTTGAGAAGCTCTAAGTTGAAACCATTGTTTCATACCTAAGCTACTTGGATCAAGATTAGCTTTCGAGGACCCTTTGTAAGTGTTCCTTCGTTCTTTTATTGCTTTTCGAGTCCGAAAGTCAAACTTTGTTTGACTTTCTGCATTGACCAGTTTATGGTCAATGCGAAGTTCGTTTGAACTTCATAACGTGAGCGTGATCACGATGGTTATAGTCCCTAGTGACTATACCTACTGATTACCACGTTATCTAGGCTCAGTGACGAGTCGTAGTTTCGGCCAAAATGCGCATTCTTGCGTATTTTGTAACCAAACTACTCATGGGTATCAAAACCGTTTGTTTTGATACCAAACCTGTTTTCTAAACTTAGTTAAGCATGTTTTAACATGCTTAGCTCGTCACTTTTAGTTTAGTGCTTATATAGGGTCGTAAGGTAAGCGATCTATACAATCGCTTATACTTTCGAACCCGACCCGTTTGGTCGATCGTTAGGATCCGACCAAACACATTAGGTGACCATAGTTGTATAGGGAATAACCTTCCGAGGTTATACCTTATGGTCACATCGTTTGAGTAGTTGTATGATAGGTAGTATATATGCCTTAGGTAAAATTACCAAAATGCCCTTTTAACGCCAAAATTCATTTTTAAGCTTGTGTAACATAACTTTTGGTATCTAGACTAATTTGGTAACAATATTAGACATGTTAAGGCATATTTTACTTATCATAGGACTAGTTAGGCGTTCCGAACGCATTTCACGCGAACGACGCGTTAAAGTAGCATAAGCTACCTAAACGGGTCGTAAGCACTTAGGTTAGGTTTCATTGTAGTATGTAGGCTTTGTTAAACCATATTACATGAGCTCCCACACTCATTTGGTTTACGAGCCCTCATTCTATCTGATCCTCCGATATAGGTCCGATTTATTAACATAGTTACCTATATTAGGTGCCGTTTGATTTCCGTGATCTCTAGCATTGTTTGGTGGTTAACCTAGAGCTTCTAAGCAATCTCAAGTGAGTACATAGTTCCCCTATTTTACTGTTTTCCAAACTGTTTTGGGGTGAAGCATGTGTACCTATGTGTTATTTTCATGATTTCAAAGTATAATTGATTATACATGTTATTACTTATCTTTTGACAAACTAAATGACTATCTATGGTTTAAACACTGATTTCTCAAAGAACATAAAATAAAAATGTTGAATTGTACTTATTTTATGTTCACCAGACCGATTGTTAGTATGATATAGCGCTATAGGATTTGACACCCCATTCCTGTTGTCATGGAATGTCTGAAACCAATTTGTTTCTCCATCCAAATAGGGATTTCCTTTGTGGTATCCCCATAGTCTCAAAGGTGTATTTTGATGCACTAGGTCTGAATGAATTCTTAAATCACATTATTTTTGTATATTTAGTTATACTCCCAAAAGTATAGTTTGATATGCTCCCATGTGTGATGTTGTACAAAACCAACATATATTTTGTTAATCATCCAAAGCATATTTTAATATGTTATTTACAAAACCAAAACATAGTTTAATATGTTATTTATCACATCCAAAGCATATTTTGATATGTAATTTATAAAACCAAAACATAGTTTAATATGTTATTTATAAATCCGAAGTATACTTGTAATATACTACGTAAAACTATTATTTTAAACAACGAAGGTATATTTAATGTACTATCTATCTATCGATTGGGTTTTGGTTAGTGTTTAGATAACGGGACGGGTGTAATGTGATGAAAACATGGTAGATACACCGCTGGTACTTCTTATATATAAGTGTTTTCATTGCATTACATACCGTGGCGTTATTTAGTACACTTGGGTTAACGATATTGGAACTGAAATATACTTTAATATATTACTCATTCGATTCTCTTAAAATGCAAAGTATATTTTCAAATATACTATAAGCCTTTTTATCAAAATATTGTTTTACGAGCAACTTATCTTATACAAACTCATTTTACATGGTTATTCATTTAACCTTACATTTATTTATACATATCATCTGATCTTATTGTTTTTCAAACGATTTACAAAACAAATCAATTTACAAGGTTCATGACTAAACTTTATTAAACATTTTCTTAAACTTACAAGTCATGAATCCTATTTTCACAAAACCTATGTATCTCACAGGCATTTTTATGCTGACGTACCTATTTTTACACATGTTTCAGGTACTGCTTTGCAATGATTGTTGATACATGCTACATTTAGGATGGACTCGTGCCTTAGCAACTTTAAAACTTGGAAGATCATAGTTGTACTTATTTGATTGTATTAAAACAATGAGTTCATTTATTCAATAAAACAGAATTTATTTATTCCATGGTTATGAAACAATGATTCTGTTACAACACTCCCCGACGTTTCCGCCACGTCTAGTTGCTTTACGTGGTCGGGGTGTGACAAGTTTGGATAGTGCGTTAAGACTACCCATCCGTTTGCGGGTGATAAGCTGTGCTCATGTCTAATCGAGAACCAAAAGATTTGTGCATCGCTTGCCACAGTTCTGATGTAAAACGTGCATCATGATCGGAAATAATGGAGGTTGGCACTCCGTGCCTCGAAACCACTTCCTTTAAGTAAACGTCTGCTAAGGTGGAGAACTTATCCGTTTCCTTGATAGCCAAAAAGTGTGCAGACTTTATGAGTCGATCCACGATCACCCAAACAGTATCATTTCCACGTTGAGATCTAGGCAGGCCAGTAACGAAATCCATGGAAATTTGCTCCCATTTCCATTGTGGTATTTCTGGTTGTTTATTTTTGGGTAAAGGGTTACCCCGGTGGTTCTATATATTCACAAACAAACCAAAACAAGTAGTGTAGAGAAGTCTACACTAGTTCAAACACGAGACATGCCTCATGAATGTAGCACCACAAAAACAAAACATACGAAGAACAAAACAACTAGTCTAAAAACTAGAAACACTCGAGAACAAAACAACTAATCAGCCACCATCATCTGAGCGATCTCCATCTTGAATATCCCAATAACGCAACAGCTTCACCACGTTATCAGTCCGCTTCAGCCGAACACCCATAAGCTTATACCGAACAATATTAATGATAATTTGACATAATTGATCCGGAGGCCTCACTTGATTCTTAAACAACCTAGCATTCCGTTCTTGCCAAATAAAGTAAGCCAAAGCCGCCACCAAAATTCTGCTCACATAGTTAGATGCCGATTTCGAGTTTGCACGATCCAAAAGCCATTCCACAATCTCCTCCCATTTAGGGGCAACATCATACATACCGGCTTTTTGACGAACACTATTCCAAATCTTTGCTGAATACTTACACTCGAAAAATAGATGTTCATGAGAATCATGGTTTTCATAGCATAGCAAGCAACACATCATATTCATATTCTTTCTTCTCGATAAATCCCATTAAAGGATAATATCTTGAGTTAATAATTTCTTCCTCATGATCAGCCACAATAAAAACGCGTGTCTCGGAATACAATGCGCACACCAGACAATCTTGCTCCACCCCACCTCCAAGTCACTATATCGAACCGTATTCCAAATATTTGAAGCCGAAACTTCTGACACAACATCCCCATTTTTCCATTGTATTCTATCTCGTTTATTATCTACTACATGGACTTGATCTAATTGTATAAGCACAGGAAATAAATCACGCCAAGCCATCGGCCATAACCACGAACCATTCATGTTAATATCAGCAACCGAATCCTCCAATCTAAAACCTGCATTTGTTATAGTCCTTGGAGATAAAAAAATTACCCAGAGGACCCAAATCGGACCAAGAATCGTACCAGGCCGATGTCCTTCTACCATCCCCAAGCCGAGAACTAAAGTGGTCTCTCATGATCGGCCGCAATTGAAGAAGTTTACGCCAACTCCAGCAACAATTAGTCGGCATCTTACTAACCCAAAAACTTTTACCCTTTAGTCTGTAATCATGCACCCAGTCCACCCAGAGAGATTTACGTTTAGTGATAATGCTCCAAATATGATTTGCCATAAGGGCTTTGTTCACATCACCAATACGCCTAATGCCCAAACCCCCTTCAAATTTTGGAAGACAAACAGATTTCCATGAAACTTTTGCCTTACCTCTACGAAACGAAGCATCTTGAGACCATAAAAAATTCCTCATTCTAGCCTCCAGGTCACGAATTACCCGAGCCGGAAGAATAAACACAGAGGACCAGTATATATGCATCGATGAAAGAATCGACAATATTAATTGCAACCTCCCTGCAAATGAAAGAAGCTTATTTCTCCAGCTCATAATACGACTATCCAATTTCTCAATAAGGACATTAAAATCCTTATAGAGAAGTCTTGACGAAATTAATGGAACCCCCAAGTATCTAACCGGTAGCGATCCCTCCACAAATGGTAAAATATTAAGAATAGCTTGTTTAACATTAATAGGAACATTGCAAAAGAAAACCGTGCTCTTCGGAATACTAGGGATTAAGCCTGACATGTTAGAGAATATGGTAAGAGAAGACATAATGCATTTAGCCGAATTCACATCACCTCTAGCAAACATGAAAAGATCATCCGCAAAGCAAAGATTTATAATCTGCTAACGCTCACATCTGTTGTGAAATCTGAACGAAGAATCAATCAAAGTCTCATGTTTCAGAATAGCCGTCAAAATCTCCATAACAAGAGTGAAGAGGTATGGAGAAATGGGATCCCCTTGCCTTAACCCTCGTTGGCCTCTAAATTAGCCATGAACATTACCATTAACACAAACCGAGAAAGATGGAGTACCCACACAAACCATAATCCAATCCACCATCCGACTATGGAACCCAAACCCAAGTAATGTTAATTTAAGAAAACTCCAGTCGACTGTATCATACGCTTTCTGGATGTCAACTTTGAATGCACACCTAGGAGGGCCCGGATTTCTATGATAGTTGTGCATTAATTCCTGACTAAGAAGGATGTTGTCAGAAATTTTCCTACCTGGAACAAAAGCAGACTGATTAACACTCACAATCCCATTTAACGCCACTTTGATTCGATCCGCAATAATCTTACTAATACATTTATAAAGCACATTGCAACACGCAATCGGCCGATAATCTGTGACATAAGCTGGCGTAGCTATTTTAGGAATAAGAACAATGAGGGTGTGATTCAGCTCACGAAGCATTCTACCCGTAGAGAAAATATCCATAACAGCCAAAGACACATCATGCCCAATATTAGACCAAGCATTTTTTTAAAAAGCTGAAGTGTACCCATCAGGACCCGGAGCCTTATCAATACCAATCGAGAACATAGCATTCTTCACCTCATCCTCCGTAACTTGATGAACCATATAACTAGCCACTTTCGGTTGCAATTTATTAGAAAACAAATCGGGAGTGGGTGTTAGCGACATCTCATCCTGACCGCCCAGAAACTTCTCATAGTGCTTGACTAGAGCCAAATGAACCTGGTCCCCCTCATACACATTCCCATCGGCATCTTTAATTACATCAATCCGACTCCTATGGTTCCTGTTTTTTAGCGTCGAATGGAAGAATGCCGTGTTCATATCCCCCGAACACAACCAGTCCACTTTAGACTTTTGTTTAAGGAATCGTTCCTCATCCAAGCATGCTTCCTGATAAGCATTAGTGGCCTTTGACTCATCATTCCGAAGCTCCACGTTTAACGGGTCAGCATCTATACATTACTGAATAGAATCCAGTTTAGTTCGAAGCTCAATAACCTTACGATGGAGATTTCCTTGTTGATATAAAAGTGCTCGTAATGGAGACTTTAACAAGCGAAGCCTCTTGACAACTCGGAACTGATGAACACCATCAATGTTCGTCTCCCAATATTTTTGAACAATCTTAATAAATTCTGGTTTAAACACCAAAAAGTTTGCAAATTTAAATGATTTCCGCTTAACCTCTCCACTTTTCGGGATCTTTAGGATGCACGGGCAATGGTCCGAAAGCCTATATGAGTTAAAAACAGCCACCGAACTCGGATAATCAACCACAAAAGCCGTATTACCCAACACCCTATCAATCTTCTTTAGCAAACCTATACCTTCCTTAGGCTTTTGATTCCAAGTAAAATGAAATCCTGAACGGTTGATGTCAAATACCTCAATATCATTAAGACAAGCCTGAAACTCTCGCATACTAACCGAGATAGACGAAGTCCCCATCGACTGATCTTCAAGATTTAGAGCTGAGTTAAAATCACCCATTATGACCTAAGGCTTACTTCCTACAATCGGCTTATGCATAGACAGATGTTGCCACAGTTCCCTTCTGGATACATAATAGTTAGCAGCATAAACTATCGAACAAAAGAACATTTTCTTATCAGACTTGAAAAAAACTTGAACATGCATAACTTGAGAAGTCTGATTTAAAACCATAACATCAAATATATCCGGGTTCCACCCTAGAATAATTCGAGTACCCTTCTTACACTGGCCCCCATTAGAAGTCCAATCCCAGTTACGAAAAACTGACTTACAAACTCTACCCAGGTTGTTGACATCAACATGAGATTCTAAAATAGCACAAAAATTCAAATTGTTTTCCTTCACCACTTGCCGAACCTCCTTTTGTTTCAGAGGGCGGTTCAACCCCCTAATATTCCACGCCGCTAAACTAATCATCATGAACCTCTTGATCAGGAGTGCTTGCTCCTTTGTTGCTATTCAGATTTTTTGACCCACGTGTCATGAATTCATCCATTTCATTATACACCTCCTCTACCTCATCATCGTCCTTTTCCTCATCATCCAAACCTGAAGCCTTTTTGGTCTCTCCCGTATCCGCATCCACATCATTCAGAATATCAAAAGGATTAGAAGACTTTACCATGTTAGACGATGAAGCTCTATTATTGTCACCATTCGGTTTCGGTACCACAGGCCGGTATTCAAACTTAGACTTTTGTTTGTTCACAGGGACTCCAACCCTTTTCGCTACCTTTGTTGGAGTAGGCCCGATGGTTTCTGATATTCAGTCTTGACTCTCGCACAAGTCAAACATTTGCTGACGTAAGTTGCTATGTGAGCTTTCATGCTAGGCCATCAATACGTAGTTCTGAGATCGTGGTACATCTTATCCGAACCAGGATGTACCGAGTAACGAGACTTATGTGCTTCATCCATTACAAGTTCTCGTAAATTGCCATAGAGTGGGACCCAGATGCGTCCTGTTACGTAGTAGGCGCCGTCTTCCTTTTGTTCTAACCGTCGCCTTGAGCCGCGTAAGGCTTCAGCCCTGACGTTTTCTGGTTTCAATGCTTCTACCTGAGCATCTCGTATCTGGGAAGGAAGACTAGATTGGATAGTGAGTTGTAATGCTCGCACACGCCTAGGTGTGGTATCCTTTCGACTGAGGGCGTCGGCCACAACATTGGCTTTGCCTGGATGGTACTTGATGGCACATTCATAATCATTCAATAGCTCGACCCATCGACGTTGTCGCATGTTCAATTCCTTTTGCTTGAAGATATGCTCGAGACTCCTGTGATCGGTGTAGATGGTGCACTTGGTACCGTACAGGTAATGTCTCCATATCTTAAGTGCGAAAATAACAACTTCTAGCTCCAAATCGTGTGTAGTGTAATCCTAAGGATGATAGGGGTAAGCCGCCGTTATATGCTAACCGAGATTCGGGTTGGGAGGATTTAGGGTTTCAGAATTTTTCTAAAAAGATGCATGGGGATGTATTCATTACGTCCGAAAAGCCTACGGGTGCCCAGGATTTGCGAGACAACCCTCCCATGTTTTCTAAGCCGCTGAATATTGACGGGAATCCGTTGATGCCACGTCGTGGTGTATTACTGAATGAGAAAAAGGTAATTAATGTGATTGATGAATTGGAGAAGGTGACTGTTCCAGTTCAGCCATCTGTTGATAAACCCGATTGTCAGGTTGATCTGAATGAGAAGATGTCAAAGCCAATCTCTTATGCTGAAAAGGTTAAAGCTACTGGTAGTAAGAAGAGGGAGATTAATTTTAGGCTTATGGAGGCTCAAGAAGTTTTGGACGAAGCTGATGTTGTCATCCCAAAAGAAGCGGTTCGTAAAGTGCAGGATAGGTTTGCTAATGTCCTCTATGGCTATTTTTTGGGTAGTAGACTACCGTTTCCAGTGGTAGAATATTACGCAAAAAATGTATGGAATAAGTTTGGTTTTTATAAGGCTATGATGAACTCCAATGGATTTTTCTTTTTTAAGTTTGACTCAACTGAAGGTATGAATAAAGTTCTTGAGGGTGGTCCTTGGCTAATCAGGAAAGTCCCGTTATTTCTCAAAGTTTGGACCCCGGCAGTCACACTTAGGAAGGATGGGATTAAAACGATTCCAGTTTGGGTTAAGTTTCACAATGTGCCTATCGCTGTCTATACTGATGATGGGTTGAGTCTTCTGGCATCGAAGATTGGGATTCCAAAGAGGTTGGACAACTACACTGCTGATATGTGTATCGATAATTGGGGTAGAACAAGTTTTGCACGTGCTATGATTGAAATCTCTGCTGATAAAGAATTGAAAGATTATGTTATTGTAGCCATTCCTAAAGTGGTTGAAGAAGGTTATGTTATGGAGAAAGTGAAGGTTGAATATGAATGGAGGCCGAAAAGATGTGGTACCTGCTGTTTATTTGGCCATGATGTTTCTTCGTGCCCAAAATCAGTTCCGGTGCAGCCTAGTAATATTTCGATCGACCAGGATGGGTTTGTAACAGACAAAAGGAAAACAGTTAAACATGTGTTCCCTCAGAAAAAGCAAAAGGCTAAATTTGTCTATAAACAAAAAACGAATTTGTCTGGGCCTGGGCCGTCTGGAACGAAACAAGACGATGGGATTCTTAGTAGGGATGGCGCGAGTAATGATGGAACGAAACATGATGAACGGATCTCTCATAAGGATGGTACTAGTAATGGTGGTAATGACAACAGCAAAAGCAATCTGAATTTACGTAATTCTTTCTCTGCTCTTTCGAGTGATCAAGTAGAGGATGGGGGTCTGCTTGGGGATCTTAGGTATAAGAGTGGGTCAAACAGACTTCTGGAGGATGATGATGGTATTTTAGATCAATTACCCACTGAAATTTCAGAATTTATGGTTGCAGATACGAATGCAAAACCTTCTGAGGGGGCAAGCACTCCCGGTCTAAAGGGTTTAAATGGGTAGTATTATGGCTTGGAACGTTAGGGGCTTGAACCGTCCCCTGAAACAAAGAGAGGTTCGACAGTTAATTAATGAAAATCATCTTAATATTTGTGCAGTTTTAGAATCGCATGTTCATCTCACTAACCTGGATAGAATATGCAAAGGGGTGTTTCGTAACTGGGAGTGGTCTTCTAATGGTAGTAGTTGTTCGAGAGGTACAAGAATTATAGTTGGTTGGAATAAGGTGATGGTGGACCTTATGGTGATTCATCATACAGATCAGGTAATTCATGTTCAATCTCGTCTCAAATCGGATGACAAAGTGGTTTTCTGTTCGTTTATCTATGCCGAGAATAAGTATCAGGATAGAAGAGATCTCTGGGAAAACCTTTGTCAGCATAAAAGCTTTGTTGGGGATAGGCCGTGGGTGGTAATGGGTGATTTTAATTCGGCACTTTCTCTGGAGGATTGCCTTGTTGGATCTTCTAATCTTTCTATTGGAATGAGAGAGTTTTATGAGTGTGTACAACATAATGAGCTGATTGATATTAAAAGCCATGGGATGCATTTCACTTGGAATCAAAAACCGAAACAAGGGGTGGGTGTGCTCAAAAAGATTGATAGGATCATGGGTAATATTCATTTCCTGGATATGTATCCTGATGCTTATGCTCTTTTTCACCCGTACCGTGTTTCGGACCATACCCCTTGTATTCTTAATTTTCACAGTTTCAAGCACAATCGGCCGAAACCTTTTAAGTTCGCTAATTTTTTGGTGACTAAGGAGGGGTTCATTCAGAGTGTCTCTAATGTATGGGCCAAGGAAATACAAGGGGTCACTATGTTCTCTGTTGTTAAAAAACTTACCTTCTTGAAGTCTCCTCTTAGACGTCTTTTATTTGACCAAGGTAATCTGCATAAACGGGTTCAAGAGTTGAGACTGAAGTTGGATGATATCCAAAAGGCTATTGATGTAAACCCGTTGGATGCTGCGCTGAGGGAGGCTGAATCCAATTGTCTTAAAGAGTTCCAATCGGTTTCTTATGATGAAGAGTGCTTCTTAAAGCAAAAAGCCAAAGTGGATTGGTTAATGGCGGGAGATTTAAATACTAAATTTTTTCACAATTGTGTGAAAACTAGAAATGCATATGGTAAGATTCATAACATTCAAGATGCTAACGGTAATCAATTCAAGGGAGAAGATGTTTATGCAGCTCTGGTTAAACACTATTCTGATTTTCTGGGTACGTCTTTGAATGTTGATAATCTGAATGTTAATGACATGTTTTATAATGTCCTTGATTCGAATGTTGCAACCAATATGGTTCGTCAAGTTACTCGTGAGGAGGTGAAATGTTCTCTATAGGTGAGAATAAAGCTCCGGGGCCGGATGGGTACACTTGGCTTTTTTCAAGAATTCTTGGGAGATCGTTGGTGATGAGGTTACGAAAGCTATCCTTGAATTCTTTGAGAATGGGAAGATGTTGCAACAAATTAATCATACCATCATTGCCTTGGTCCCAAAAGTAAATACCCCTAATTCGGTGGTTGATTACCGGCCGATTTCTTGTTGCAATGTGATATATAAATGCATCAGCAAAATTATTACGGATAGAATTAAAGGTAGTTTGGATTTTTTGGTTAAGATAAACCAATCTGCCTTTGTTCCTGGTAGGAAAATTTCCGATAATATACTTCTCACTCAGGAGTTAATGCACAACTATCACCTGAACATTGGCCCTCCTAGGTGTGCATTTAAGATTGATATTCAGAAGGCCTATGACACAGTGAGCTGGTCTTTTCTTCGGGAAATTCTAATTGCTTTCGGCTTTCATCAGAAAATGGTTAATTGGATCATGGTCTGTGTTACAACCGTTTCATACTCGTTGAGTATAAATGGCAATTTACACGGGTATTTCAAGGGTAAACGAGGTCTGAGGCAGGGTGATCCGATGTCACCTTATCTTTTTTACTTTGGTTATGGAGGTTCTTTCTCTTCTTTTAAGGAATGCGGCCTCTAATAGCAATGTGTTTAGATACCATCTCCATTGTAAGAAACAGAAGATCATCAACATTTCATTTGCTGATGACTTATTTTTATTTGTGAATGGAGATTCTGCTTCGGTTAAGGTTTTAAGAGACTCCCTTCAGCGATTTACTAGGGTCTCGGGTTTGGTTCCCAGTATGTTAAAAAGCACGGTATTTTTTGGCAATGTTTCTCATTCTATCAAACAGGAAATTCTAAGTGTTATGCCATTTCAAGAGGGTTCTCTCCCTGTTAGATATTTGGGTGTTCCTTTAATATCCTCTAAGCTCTCGTATAAGGATTGTAAGGTGCTTGTAGAGAAAATGGATAAGAGGATTAATAACTGGACTACGAGGTCTCTTTCTTTGGCTGGTAGATTACAGTTAGTGAATTCGGTTCTCTCGGCTATGCATATATATTGGGCTATGGTGTTCCTTCTACCAGCGAAAATAATCAGTGAGATGGAAAGACGTATGCGTGAGTTTCTATGGTCCGGAAATCACAATCGAACTATTAAATCTAAGGTGGCTTGGAAAGTTGTCTGCCTTCCTAAGTGTGAGGGTGGGTTGGGAGTCCGAAGTATTTCGGATGTTAATAAAGCCCTTTTATCTTCTCATGTTTGGAGTATTCTCTAATAGGAAATCCTTATGGGTGCAATGGATCCATATGTACAAGATTAAAGGCAGAAGTTTCTGGGAGATCCCTTGTCGAGGTCGCATGTCATGGGGTTGGAGAAAACTCCTTGCAATTCGTACTCTTATTCGGCCTTACTTATGGAAATCTATTGGTAGTGGAGCTGATACGAATGCATGGAGTGATATGTGGTGTGATTCTTGTCCTCTTCGAGCTTTTATTAGTCCTAGAGTTATTGCTAATGCGGGTTTCAACATTCACTCTTCAGTAGCTGATTTGGTTGATCCGAATGGCCAATGGAGATGGCCGGTTGCATGGTATGATATCTTCCCGGTATTAATTAATGTAGCAGCTCCCACGTTGTGTGCATCTGATCGTGATCGCCTGATTTGGAAGGATCTTGATGGTAATGATCGTTCATTTTCTTCTTGGGAGGTGTGGAATAATATCCGTCATCGTGAGAGTGAGGTGCCATGGGTTAATATGGTGTGGTTTAAACAATGTATTCCTAAACATTCGTTTCACCTTTGGCTGGTTATTCGTAACAAACTGAAGACACAGGATAGATTATCTGTGTGGGAAGCGGGTAGTGCCACAAATTTAAATCTCATGTGTTGCCCGTTATGTAGTTATGACAGAGACTCGAGGGACCATCTTTTCTTTGAATGTTCCTTCGCTTCTCAGGTTTGGAATAATGTTAGGTGTCTTACCAGTATGGAAGACGTAAATGGTACTTGGTCCGAGATAATGAGCTGGATGGATCTTAACTCGAGGTCGCAGAAGCCGGACAATGTTGTCACCCGGTTGGTGGTTGCGGCTGCAACTTATTTCATATGGCAAGAGCGTAATAACAGGTTGTTTACTCGGAAGAATCGTACGGCTATGGTGGTGGCTCAGGAGATCATTAATATTGTTCGTATGAAGCTTCTCACCTTCAAGTTCAAACGAAGATTTGTGAATGGTAGTTTGGTGGAAAAGTGGAAGATCCCGAGCAGCAATGTAGAAGTCGATCCTGGCTAGAGTAGTTTTTCACTTTGTTTTTTTTCTGTTGAGTGTTTTTGGCTGTGTTTAGTGTGGGGTGTTTGTGGCTTTGGTGACTAGTTGTTTTGTTTTAGTTTGGTTGTTTTGGTTCCTAGTCTTGGTATGTCAAGACTAGCGGGTGTGTGGTATTTCAGCCACACCTTTGTTCTTATTGGTTTGATTAATAAAATTCACCGGGGTAACCCTTTACCCAAAAAAAAAATCTTAAGTTGGCGTGAGGCGTAAGCAATGACTTTATCCTGTTGCATCAATACACAACCAAGACCCTGAATTGACGCGTCACAATAAACTACGAAATCGTCTGTGCCCTCTGGCAATGAAAGAATAGATGCGCTACAAAGTCTATTCTTTAAATGTTTGAACGCTGATTCTTGAGCATCACCCCAACGATAGGTGACACCCTTCTGAGTTAGCAAAGTAAGCGGCTGTGCAATCTTCAAGAAGTCTTTGATGAACCTTATGTAGTAGCCCGCCAAACCCAAGAATTGGCGGATTTCTGTTGGTGTACGGGGTGCAGGCCAGTTCCTGATCGAATCTACCTTGGATGGATCAACATGAATCCCATTCTTGTTTACCACGTGGCCTAGGAAATGGACTTCACGAAGCCAGAAGTCGCATTTCGAAAACTTAGCATAAAGTTGCTCTGTTCGAAGCAGTTCCAAAATAATCCGCAGATGCTGCTCGTGTTCCTCCTGACTCTTAGAATAGATCAGGATGTCGTCGATGAAAACAATAACAAACTTATCCAGGTAAGGTTTGCACACTCTGTTCATAAGATCCATGAAGACTGCAGGTGCGTTTGTTAACCCGAATGGCATGACCAGAAACTCGTAGTGGCCGTAGCGGGTTCTGAATGTTGTTTTGGAGATGTCCTCGTCTCGGACTCTCAGCTGATGGTAACCCGATCTCAGATCAATCTTGGAGTAGTAGCTCGACCCTTGCAGCTGGTCGAATAAGTCATCAATGTGCGGGAGAGGATAACGATTCTTTATGGTCACCTTGTTGAGTTCGCGGTAATCTATGCACATCCTGAAGGTACCGTCTTTCTTCTTTACAAATAGTACTGGAGCTCCCCAGGGCGAAGAGCTAGGACGAATGAAACCCTTATTCAAAAGTTCTTGTAGTTGCATGGACAGTTCTTCTAGTTCGGTTGGAGCTAAGCGATACGGTGCTCGAGCTATGGGCGCTGCTCCAGGAGCTAGCTCGATTTGGAATTCGACCTGGCGATGAGGCGGAAGACCAGGTAAATCCTCAGGAAACACTTGAGGAAAATCGCGTACAACTGGAATATCCTCTATTCTCTTCTCTTTCGATGATGCATCAATAACAAGTGCTAAGATAGCAGTGTGGCCCTTTCGCAAACACTTCTGGGCCTTTAGAAAAGAGATGATGCCCACAACAGCACCACTCTTGTCGCCTTGAATTTCGAGAAGTTCTCTACCTGAACGGGGAATACGAACAATCTTCTCCTTGCGAAGGATATCTGCTCGATGTTGCGATAACCAATCCATACCAACAACAATGTCGAAACTACCCAAAACAATAGGAATGAGGTCGATAGAGAAGGTTTGACCAGCTAAGACGAGATTACAGCCCTTAACTATGTGTGTGGCTTCTAGGCTTTTACCATTTGCTAACTCTACGGCATGCTTGGTGTTCAAAAGTGTTGGTGTGCGTTTAAGCATTTGACTAACTTTTAGAGACACATAACTGGTATCGGCACCCGAATCAAATAAAACAGTAACATAAAAGTCGTCAAGAAGAAACTTACCCATCACCATGTTGGGATCATTCCTTGCGTCACCCTGACCGATCACGAACGCTCGACCCCCGGCACCATTGCCGTCGTTATTACCCCCGTTGTTATTCCCGTTGCCCTGATTATTGTTGTTGTTGTTCTGATTCTGGTTTAACTGGGGGCAGTTCCGCTTGAAGTGACCTTCAGCACCACACTGAAAACATCCCTTGTTGCCCCGCTGTTGCTGCTGCTGGTTCTGTGGAGCTGGTGGTTGTTGTTGATGGTTCCGATTCGCAGGTCGTGAGCTCCTGCAATCCTTAGCTTCATGACCCACCTTGAGACACCTCTGACAACGACCCTTGTTGCACTGACCATTGTGGTGTCTGTTGCATTGGTTGCACTTCGGGAGTTTTCCTCGATATCCACCCTGCCCTTGACTACCAGAAGATTGCTGACCAGGGCTCTGATAGTCATCAATTTTTCGCTGCTGTGCCTGGGACTGAACTCTAGCTGAACCCTTGCTGGAGGCTCCTTCCCATTTTCGTTTGTTGTCACTGGGAGTAGCAGAAGTAGTAGTAGCAATAGCACATATACGCTTAGGCAGCCTGTTCTGTTCCACTGCCTGGTCTGTGAAACGATGAGCAAGACGAGCAACATCCTGGATGGTAGCATGGTTAGCAGCAGTCACATGGCTTTGAATCTCTGGTACTAAGCCTTTGAGGTACAGCTCGATACGCTTGATGGGAGGATCCACCATAGTTGGACATAACACTGCCAGTTCGTTGGATCGCTTCGTATACGCCTCTATTTCTGACCCCGTCATCTTCAGGTTAAAGAACTCCACTTCCAACTTGTGGATGTCATCACGATTACAGTATTCTCGCTTAATCAGTTCCTTGAAGTCGTTCCATGGGGTGGCGTTAGCAGCAACTAACCCCAGCATTTGAACCTGAACGTTCCACCACGTGAGCGCTATGCCCTCGAGAGTACCAGTAGCATACTTCACCCTACGAGCCTCAGGGCATTCACACATTTCCAAGACTGACTCGAGCTTCTCGAACCAGTGGAGGAGGCCTACAGCTCCTTTAGTGCCGTTGAAAGTAGTAGGTCGGCAATCCATAAAGGTTTTGAAAGTACACACAAGAGGCTGAGCGTGTTGATCTGTCGTGTGTGTAAAGCAAAATTAAGCACAAGTGTTGGTTTACGAGAGTAGGATCTAAAGATCCTAGAGTAAGTTGTGATGGCAGGTTATACCTCCTGCCTGGGCAGCTGCGAGTGCTGCAGTAACTTGTTCAGTGATCAAAGCCGCCAACTCGGCTTGAGTTAGGTTAACGCGTCCACTCATGATCTTCATATCAAAGGAAACATGACTGAGAAAGGTTCGCGAAAGTGCGATGACAGAAGAGAGTAAGCACACATGGGTTTCAAGCAATAGTTGTTACGTTTATCTAAGCATACTATGAGCAATGTACTATGTAACTAGCAAGTAGGTAATATAAACATAAACCATATCACCTAGAATGTTGAGCCTTGCACGTGGAGTGAAGCGTTGTTGTGGATCGTTGAGCACTGTTCAGGTTATAGTCTGGTTTTAACAAAAACTTCTTCCCCTTATTAAAACCAAGTTCACTATAACCAATGGCTCTGATACCAATCTGTCACACCCCCAAAATCCACACGCGGAGTATCACCGCTTGGAGGCGTGACTGACCAGGATCAAGCCACCAATCATATTGAACATTGTAAGTAATAAATAAAAATTCAATCCAACAATACGAAAGGTGTTCAAACCAAAACATAGTTAAGTGTTTAGCGGAAGCATAAATGTGAAAACCCAACATAAGTATTAAGTTCGAAATGTTATAATGTTTTTAACATGGCACCCAACGTCCATGTCCCACAACGACCGCGCCTCCCTGTGCAAGCTTCATGAGTACCTATCGACCTACAAGGCATGTAACGAGTCAACAACAAAGTTGAGCGAGTTCACAGTTGGTTGTTTAGTTATAGTGTTCGTAAATCGTATGTTTATTTCGTAAACCATGTATCGTATTAATCCGTATCGCGGTTTCCCAAACATGTTTGCGATGATTAGTGGGGGCTTCCCATGTGTATCGTATTAATCCGTATCGCGGTTTCCCAAACATGTTTGTGATGATTAGTGGGGGCTTCCCATGTTGTATGTTACTAGACTAGTGGATGTACGTGCCCTTCTTAATCCAAGGACCGTAGCAAGTATGAGTGTACGTAGGTTTTACGTACGTGTCCTTCAATCCGAGGACAGTAGTAAGTATGAGTGTACGTAGGTTTTACGTACGTGCCCTTCCTAACCCGAGGACAGTGAAAAGTAGTTTAATAGTAATGATAGTACGAGTAGTTATTCAATCCCATTCCCAACCCACCAGGAATCCCATGCCTTAGGAGTGTGAACTCACCTTGGTTTGCTCGGTATGCTAAACTATGTGCTCACAAGAAATCAGTCAAGTCCTATAGTGTGCACGTATACTCAATCAGCACATGTTCGTAGAGTTTCACATACAATCAATGTCACAGAGTGTGCCTAAGCAATTAGCACGTATCACATAAGCAGTTAATCAAAGCCATGCAATTCATGCTTCATATAAATGTCCTTCACAGTTTGCACTAACATGGTTATTCATAACATACCTGACAGGATTAACATACATAGCAGGAATAATAAACTAACAGAGTTAATTAACTAACAAAGTTAACAACCCATTAGAGTTACATGCTTAACAGAGTCAATGGTTTAACAGAGTTAATAATCTTTAACAGAGTTACTGTGCCAGAACACACAACGCAATCACGTGCTTGGCGAAATCCCTATTCTGGCGAAAACCCTTTGGGCGACGAAATCCCAAGGGTTTTCGTCGACTTGAAGTATGGCGTCTGGTCCTGTGTTTTCGTCTGTGCTTGATTTCGTGAGGTAGGGTTTTCATCATCAACAGTTAACACCCAGACATCCTAATACTCGAAATCCCCACTAGCCGATAAAGAAAATCATCATCACATGCAACCAAATTGTCAGTTTATGTATGCCGCCCAAGTCATGATAATTCTCAAATACTTAAAATACTCAAAACCTCACACGGACTCAATCATCATGTAATGGTTCACATCATCAATAATATTATCCACACCACCAACAATGGCCGACAAGTGTGGATGGTTTTCATAATGCTATTGGACCAAATTTATGAAGTGGCTATACATTTAGTCACATGATACCTACATCTAATAGGTCACTTAGATTCAACATATATTTTAATCAAAAAGAAGTTGGGCTGTCACCTTCATAAATCTCGATTTCATAAGCAGAATACCACTTCAACATTTGTTACACATGCAAGACTATTGACAACTATTAGGATGACTTCATGATTTGACTAGATCTACACATGGGCCCTATACATTCAATTATATTTGACCGATAATACCACTGATATCTACCAACATTCATTTATTAGCCAACACAATCACCAAGGCCATCCAATCTACATCAATCAATCGCTATATAAATACTAGTATGTTCGAATTTATAAAAGTACTATCATTAACCACGAATCATAGACAACACGTGACAATCATAAGACAGTACACAGCAACAATCTAATAATTATCATTACTAACCACAGATCGAGCGGTTGATTGAAGGAAAAGACTTGCAAGAGAGGAGTAGTTTACAAAGAAGGAACTGCCGTTTGAAAGCTAGGGTTTGACAATGAACTGCTTCGAAAACCTTAAACGTGTTTAAGCAAACAATTCAGGCCATTGGGCCGCGTCTGACTTTGGGCCCAACATCTCCGACGAAATCCAAAGGGATTTCGTCAGCCTACAAGTTGGCGAAAACCCCTTGTTCTCGTCAGGGGTGTTTTCGTATGGAAGGTGTTTTCGGCTAGGGGTGTTTTCGTGAGGGTAGGGGTGTTCGGCCAATGCTCCATATTTAATTATAAAACACAAATGAACACAATTTACATTATTACATACACTCAAATATAATGCACCCCAAATATATATATAAAACACACTTAGCAAATAAATACAAGGTTAAGTCAAATAGAGACCTTGAAAGCTCGGGTTGTCACAGATACACCTACTCCTACTACCGAGGTTCGTTCATTTCTTTGTCTAGCGGGTTATTACCGCCGTTTCATTGAAAACTTCTCCAAGATTGCGGTTCCTCTCACTGCTTTAACTCAGAAGAACAAACCTTTTGAGTGGGGATACAAACAGGAAGAAGCTTTTCAAACCTTGAAACAAAAACTCTGCGATGCACCTATTCTATCTTTACCTGAGGGCAATAACGATTTTGTTGTGTACTGTGATGCATCTAATTTTGGCCTTGGCTGCGTTCTTATGCAAAGAAACAAAGTCATAGCTTATGCATCAAGACAGCTGAAGATACATGAGAAAAACTACACGACTCATGATCTTGAGTTAGGTGCAGTAGTCTTTGCTCTCAAAATCTGGAGACACTACCTGTATGGTACAAAGTGTGCAGTGTTTACAGACCACAAGAGTCTCCAGCATATCTTCAATCAGAAAGAACTTAACATGAGGCAACGACATTGGGTTGAACTTCTAAACGACTATGATTGCGAAATTCGCTACCATCCTGGTAAGGCGAATGTTGTGGCTAACGCATTGAGTAGTAAGGAACGTGTCAAGCTTCACTGTGTTCAGGTTCGATCTGATATTCAAACCCGCATTTCTAAGGCTCAACATACTTGTGTTACACAAAACTTGATGGGTAAAGAATTACCGTGTCACATTAAGCTTGAGCTTGAGCTGAAAGACTTTGGGTTGTTTTATTTCATGGGCCGTTTGTGGGTCCCAAGTATAAACGATCTTTGCACCTTGCTAATGGATGAAGCTCATAAGTCTCGATATTCTATTCATCCTGGTGCAGATAAAATGTATAAGGATCTTCAAACCCAGTATTGGTGGCCAGGAATGAAGAAAGACATTGCCTTATATGTTTCCAAATGCCTTACTTGTCTTAAGGTTAAGGCAGAGCATCAACATCCCTCTGGATTATTGGAGCAACCCGAGATACCAGTTTGGAAATGGGAAAACATTGCTATGGATCTCATTACCAAGCAGCCGCGCACTAAAAGAGGTCATGACGCTATTTGGATAGTTGTTGATCGTCTTACAAAGTCAGCACATTTCTTGCCGATCCGTGAGGATCTATCTGCTGACAAGCTTGCTAAGATATATGTAGATGAGATTGTATCTCGACATGGTGTTCCTTTGAACATCATATCTGACAGAGATGCTCGATTCTCGTCTCACTTTTGGAGAACCATGCAATCTGCCATGGGTACCCAACTTAATTTGAGCAAAGCATATCATCCTCAAACGGATGGTCAATCTAAGAGAACAATCCAGACATTGGAGGACATGCTTAGAGCTTGTGTGATTGATTTTGGTGGTAGTTGGGATTCGCATCTACCGTTGATCAAATTCTCCTACAACAATAGTTATCACTCTAGCATCAACATGGCTCCTTTCGAAGCTTTATACGGTCGAAAATGTCGTTCACCGGTCTGTTGGAATGAAATAGGTGAAGCTCAGCTTACTGGACCTGAACTCATTCTAGAGACTACAGATAAGGTCAAGAAGATTCGTGATAACCTTCAGACAGTTAGAAGCCGTCAAAAGAGTTACGCGGATCGTCGACGCAAGCCCTTAGAATTTCAAGTCGGTGATCACGTCTTACTCAAGGTATCCCCTTGGAAAGGTGTGATTAGATTTGGAAAGAAAGGAAAACTTGCACCACGTTATGTTGGACCATTCAAGATCGTTGAAAGAATCGGAAAAGTAGCCTACAGATTAGAGCTACCTCCTGAACTTGGAAATGTTCATCCAACATTCCACGTATCCAATCTCAAAAAGTGTTTAGCTAATGAGAACCTCCACATACCACTTGATGAAATTCGTGTTGATAACACGATGCACTTCGTTGAGAAACCTGTGGAAATCATGGACCGTGAAGTCAAAAAGCTCAAACACAAGCGCATACATATTGTCAAAGTTCGCTGGGAATCTAAACGTGGCCCAGAATTTACTTGGGAACATGAAGATCAAATGAAGGAGAAATTTCCTAAAGTAGGGGAGATTGTAACATCTGTGCCTGTGTAATCATTGTATAAACTCTGAACAATACAATATTAACAAAACAATGTGTTTTGATCCCAATGTTTGTTATTTATGTTTGACATTTTGTGCATTTTGATTTTTGATTAATTTTAAACTCTATATTGCCTTCTGGAGAGTTATACGCAAACTGATGCGTAAACGTAATCAGTTTAACGCGACAAACACTTCAAAACAGCAACATAAGCTTAACATACCTTAAATAACCTTTACATAACTTAGAAATAAGTTTTAAAGGGTTTGGTATGGCAAAAACAAGTTTATTCGCTCTTAGGGACTATTTGCGTCAAACTGCAAAAGTCTGCCGTTTCATAAGGCAACGTACAGTCCAGAACTTGATCATAATCTAAACATACCATAAATAACCTAAACATAGCTTAGAAATAAGCTTTGAGTGGTTCGGTGTGCGAAAATATGCTTATTTGATCTTACAAGGACTAAAAGGGTCAAAAACGGCGTAAGTTTGCATTTACGCGCATATCTTACGTTCTGATCGCATCTGGGAACCCAAAATTTTTGTAGACACTAAAATATTTTTATTTTAGTGATCGGCATGCAAAAATACCATTCGTCGCTTAATTTGGATCGTTTTCGCATCCGTTCGAGTTTCGTCGTAATTAGACGAATAACGTGACCGTACGACCAAACGAGCCGACATCCGAGAGTTTTCCGAGCATATTTTGAGTCCTCTAAACCTTAATGACCTTGTAGAGCCTTGAAAATGGCTTAACGGGTGTTAAAAGTGCCAGAAATGAGCTCATACACATGCAGGGAACAAAGCTGTCAAAACTGAAAGTTTTGCTGATATGCAGGTAGTAGGAGGGCCGCGTAAGCCCTGACCCTACTCCTACGCGCCCCGCAACAATATGCCCAGCGACCAAAAGTCAATTTTTGCAATCTGTTGAGAGATTAAGGATTGTTCTTGCCATTTTCTTGGTGTGTTAACCAAGTTAACACCTCTCCAAGGCTTCTAACCTGCATCAAACACTTGTATGGTTGAGATTTTTGCTTGGAAGTTACACAAACAAATGACATGATCTTGTGAGTTCACAACAACTATAAATAGCCAAGCTCTTCATTTGATTTCCTCACCCTTGATCTGATTTCTCTAAGTTGAGGTTGAAAAACTTCATACCTGAGATTTTAAGATCAAGTTCTCCCTAGCAAGGACCCTTTGTAAGCTTACTTCGTTCTTTTATCGCTTTCCTAGCGTAAAGTCAAACAGTGTTTGACTTTCAGTTTGACCAGTCAATGGTCAACACAAAGTTCATTTGAACTTTGCAACGTGATTGTAATCACGATGGTTATAATCCTTAGCAATTATGCCTACTGATTACCACGTTAACTAGGCGTAGTGACGAGTCAAAGTTTCGGTCAAAATGCGTTTTAACACGCATTTTGCAACGGAACTACTTTTAGGTTACCAAATCAGTTTTCTAAATTAGTTAAACATGTTTTGACATGTTTAACTCGTCACTATTAGTATAGTTCTTGTTTAGGGTCGTAAGTTAAGCGGTCTAAACAACCGCTTACACTTTCGAACCCGACCCGTTTGGTCGATCATTAGGATCCGACCAAGCATGATTGTTGATCATAGTTACATAGGGAATAACCTCTGAGGTTATACCATATGATCACATAGGATTGGTTAGTCATTTGTTAGTTAGCTTATATGCCCATAGGAAATGACCAAAACGCCCTTTTGAAGCATAAATCCGTATTTTGCATATGTGAACATATTTTTGACATATAATCTGATTTAGTAACATGTTTAGGCATAATTGGGCATGTAAGACTTGACATAGCACATAGTTAACCATCCGAACATAGTTTTACGCAAACGACGCGTTAAAGTAGCTTAAACTACCGTAACGGGTCGAAACGGGTCAAAAGCACTTAGGTAGACTTTCAAATCAGAATGTTAGCTCTATTAAATCATACCATATGAGTTCAAGCACTCATTTGATTTATAGAACATCATTCTATCCTATCTCCCGATTTAGGATCCGATTATTAACATAGTTACCCATATTAGGTGCCGTTTGAATTCGTGATCCTTGGAGCTTAAATTGGTCTTATTCTCAAGACTAATAAGCAATCCCAAGTGAGTACATAGTTCCCCTCTTTTACCGCTTTCAATTACTTTGGGGTGATACACATGTACATACTTGTTACTTATGTGTTTTCATTGCTTTTATGACATAAACATGCTAGTTTCACCTAGTACATATCTAGTACATGCTTTCAATTATATTTTGCTATGTATGTTAAGCATGCTAGCACATTGATTTATTACACATTTGTTGCATATGTTTACTTAGCATATGGACACATTGGCATGACATTTCTGCTATGTATGTTTATTGAGCATGCTAGCACATTGTTTTACATGAACATTTCTACTATGTATGTTTACTTAGCATACCTAGTACATGGTTTTCACATGCTACATTGGTTATGACATTTGGTATGTTTAATCGGGACAATAATACATTCATTAACATTGATCACGCCGCTCGGTAGTATGTAATGGTACCATAGGACTTGACAAATCCCGTTTCCGACTTCCTAGGTTTGTTTGGAAGTTGGGAATGACAGAATCCGAAATACATGATTTAGATAAACCTTTAATTTGTTTAAGGGTTTGTCGCCACAGTTGCAAGGCTTGAATGTATGCGATTAACATTACTACATAAATGTTTGTAATCATAAAGCATTGTTTTCTGCAAAACATAACATTTGATTTAAACTTAGTTTTATTCAAAAACTTTGTTTTGTACATTTGTCCTATGTGGTTGAGTAATTACTAGTTATTCACCTTACATGACATTTGTTTTCACATGAACATTTTCACATAGTTTGAGTAGATACTTTCTACATGCTATGCATTACATTTAGTTATACATGATACATTTCACACATGACATTGAACATGGTTTACACATAAACATTTTGACATTGAACAAAACATTTTGGTTGGTTATTGATAAGTGACTTATGTAACGGGGCTATGTGTTATATGATAAAAGCATGGTGGATACGCCATTGGTACTTCCTATATATAAGTGCTTTTATTGTATTATACATTGTTGCGTTATCTAAATCACTTGGACAAAGACATGAAACATTTTTACAAGAACACGATATTGTTTTACAAATTACATATGTTACACAAATTCACTTTTACTTGGTTATTCGTTTAACCATGCATTGTCCTTTCATTATCATTTGATTTTCACATCGATTTTCATATGATTTTACAAAGGAAAACATTTTATAAGGTTCATGACTACATTTTTGTTAAACACTTCTTTTAACTACAAGTCATGAATCCTGCATAAACCAAACCTATGTATCTCACAGGCATTTTTATGTTGACGTACCTACTTTTACATGTGTTTAAGGTGCTAATGCATGATGTTGTCTGTGCTTCACTTAGGCGGACTTGGGCCTTAGTGACTTAAAAGACAGTTATATATGTTGTGTTTAGTTTGAACTCCAAGACAATGTAAACTTTAACCTTAATAATATATAACTTTAATTACCATGGTTGTTGAAACAATAATTCTGTCGCTCCACTCCCCGACTTTTCCGCCGCGGTTTGTTGTTTTACGCGGTTGGGGTGTGACAATATAGGCCGTATTGTCTAGCTAACATGCGAGTCTGAACGTTGACGCAATAAATTTAATATGCAAAACTTGGGAAAATGCCATGATGTCGAGTTTTCAATTTACGACGGATTACCCATGGATTTTTTTTTGGGTAAAGGGTTACCCCGGTGATTTTATATATCAACAAACTTAAAAACAAGTAGTGTGGAGAAACCCACACTAGTTCAAACATGGGACATTCCCCATGAAAGTACACCAAGAAACCAAAAAATAACAGCCAAGTACCACTAAAACAAAAACCAATAGACTATAATCTAGAAAAAATAAACACAATGGGAATCAGCCGCCATCATCATCCAACTTGTTGCTGTAGATTTCCCAAGATTCCAAGATTCTTCGCACCCTATTACACTCCTTGAACTTGACTCCAATTAGCTTATAACGAACGGTTTGCAAGATTAAATTGGCCAAGACATCTGGAGGTCTTGTCTGGTTCCTGAACAATCGAGCATTTCGCTCCTGCCACACGAAATAAACAGCAGCAGCAACTATGAGCCTGCTAATAAAGTTAGTCGCTGATTTAGAATTAGCCCTAGCCCCCAACCAATCAACTATAGCATCCCATGCTGGGCCTACCGAGTTCATCCCTCCTTTTTCACGAATCTTGATCCAAACTTGAGTAGAGTAATTGCAGTCAAAGAACAGATGGTTGTGAGAATCAACATTTGCATAGCACAAAAGACAGCACATCATATTCATATTCTTCCTTCTCGAGAACTCCCATTGAAGAATCTTGTCTTGTGTTAAAAGCTTACGACGAATGACAAGCCACATAAAAAACGCATGCTTGGGAATACACTGATAGAACCAAACAATTTTAACCCACTCTACCTCCTCTGCCCGACGTCTAAGCGAATGCCAAACCTGAGATGAAGAATGCTCAACTAAATCATTACCATCCTTCCACATAAGTTGATCAGGAGTATTAGGCACTAACCTTGGGGCGAACAAAGTACCCTCAAAGGATCGGCTCGGCAAGGGTATTTGCTGCCAGGCTCAGGCTTGTCGAGTGGCGGCCTGGGAGGGGTTATCCCCTCCGCGGTCAGGGGTACCGTGCATTACCCTTTTTTTTTGGATACTATCCAGTTGTATTAATACTGGAAACATATCCCTCCACGCCACTGGCCACCTCCAAACCCCATTAACATGAATCTCCTGAACTGAAGTGTTAAGAGAAAACCCTGCATTTGATATAGTTCTAGGAGTCAGAATGTTACCCAGCGGACCCAATTGACTCCATATATCATACCAAGCTGACGTGTTCCTCCCATTACCCAGTTTAGACCAAACATACTCTCAAATATAAGGTCTTAGTTGTAATAATTTCCGCCAACTCGAAGAACTATTTGCCACCGACTTACAAATCCAAAAGCTATTACCTTTGAGCCGGTACGAATGAATCTAAGCCACCCAAAGAGAATCACGTTTTACTAAAATACTCCAGATATGGGAAGTCATGAGAGCTTTATTGACATCTCCAATCCTGCGAATACCTAGCCCCCCTTCATACTTAGGAACACATATAGCATTCCAAGACACTTTAGCTTTACCCTTATGGAATAATCCATCTGACGACCAAAGAAAATTTCGCATTTTGGCTTCCAGCTCAAGAGTGATACGAGTAGGAAGAATAAACACAGAAGACCAGTAAATGTGCATAGAAGAAAGGACAGAACTAATAAGCTGTAACCTGCCTGCAAAAGAAAGAAGCTTATTTTTCCAGTTAGAGATACGCTGGTCCAATCTTTCAACTAGAACACTACAATCTTTGTATAGAAGACCAGAAGATATCAGAGGCACCCCCAAATACTTTACCGGTAACGAACCTTCAACAAACGGCATAAAGGTCAAAATATGGTTTTTGACATGAGCAGGCACATTGCAAAAAAACCCCGTGCTTTTTTGGATACTAGGCACTAAGCCAGACATATTCGTAAAATTCGAGAGAGATTTCATGATACACTGAACTGAATTAATATCACCTCTAGCAAACAGGAATAGGTCATCAGCAAAACACAAGTTAATGATACGTTGCTTCTCACATTTATTGTGAAACTTGAAAGACTTATCAATACTAGTGGCCCGTTGTAAGATGCTCGTCAAGATCTCCATAACAAGCGTGAAGAGATAAGGAGATAGGGGGTCACCCTGCCGGAGACCACGCTTACCCTTAAAATAGCCATAGACATTCCCATTAACACATAACGAATATGTTGTTGTCGAGACACACATCATGATCCACTCCACCATCTGAATTTTGAAACCAAATCCAATCAAAACATTTTTCAGGAAGCACCAATCAACCGTATCATAGGCTTTCTGAATGTCCACTTTAAAAGCACACCGAGGGGGGCCAGAATTTCGATGGTAATTATGCATTAATTCTTGAGTAAGAAGGATGTTATCCGTAATTTTCCTACCAGGAACAAAAGCGGACTGATTTATACTTACAACTTGATGAAGCACATCCTTTATTCGATCCACAATAATTTTACTCACACACTTGAACTGGACATTACAACAGGCTATAGGCCGAAAATCAGTAACTGTAAGCGGAGAAAGTTTCTTCGGAACAAGGGCAATAAGAGTATGGTTAAGTTGGCCAAGTAATTTACCTGTGTTAAAGAAATCTATGACTGCCAAAGAGACATCATTCCCGACAATCGGCCAGGAAACTTTAAAGAACGCAGCGGTAAAGCCATCCGGGCCTGGGGCCTTGTCATTACCAATAGAAAACATAGCTTTATTTACTAAATGTGTCAACCCGATTGATGCCATCCGGGCCTGGGGCCTTGTCATTACCAGAAGAAGTTGGTGTCCATTACTTTCTTGATGTTTAATGATGCATGTTTTGTCACTTAAATATGTTGGACTAACTTTTAAACTTTCTGGGACGAATGTAATAAGATCTGTGAGGATCAAAAACAACATAACTATGTCATGGTAATGTCGTGTTTTCGAACTTATGTTTAAAATCAATGTTTTAACTAAGTTATTATGTCCAACAATATAATGCATCAAACATCAAGAAAGAAATGGACACCAACTTCCGTCACCACTACGTTTTATATTCCGCTGCGACGTTTTTGGGGTGTGACAGTGGTTGGCGAAACATGACACCGATGACGAGACGGACGTGGCGTGATAGAAACATGGTGGACACGCCACTGGTACTTCCTATATATAAGTGTTTCTACCACGTTGGCAAACTTTCGTAACAAGTGCCGTGTGGGAATTCGTTGTTTTGTGGACTGTGGTGAGGATGTTGAACGCTAAACTATGTGAAACTATTTGATTAATCTACTTGTGTGTAACAATGATGGAGTGTATTGTTATGGTTGGCAAAAGCGACACGTAACATGACACCGAACACGAGGCGAACGTGATATGTCCGAAGCATGGTGGATACGCCGCTGGTACTTCCTATATATAAGTGTTTCTGACATGTTGCTGAACCATCGTACAACGTGCCATGCGAAGGTCGTGGGTTTGCAGATGTTGAATCTTTTGAAATCTATGTGAAACTTATTGAAACTTGAGTCTTTATACAACCGTGTGTGAATCTATATACTGTGAGACTTTATGATCTAGACTTATACGATCCTTTTCTTGGATCTTTAGATGTCTTCCCGTAAGATGTCTGACACTCTTAAGAAAGCCAGAACCAAATCTCTGAAGAAGATGATGTCCTTTATGGCCGATTAGATCGCTCGCATCATGCCAAAGATCGTCACTGAGATCCAGGGTTCAAACACTCCTCCTTTATCTGCTGACTCTAAGACAGAGAAGGTGAAGCCTACAAAGTTCAGCTACAAACACTTCGTCTCTTGCAACCCTAAGCCTTTTACAGGCAGTGATGGGGTGACTGCTATGCTGGAGTGTTTTGACAGCATCGAGGTTACCTTCATTAACAACGAGTGCCCAGAGCATTTAAAGACTAGGAGTGCAACAGGAATGCTTCAAGGCAGAGCTCTGGAGTGGTGGTCGAATGAGAGAAACATCCGCTCTAACGAAGAAGCTTGAAGAATTGATGATGCTCGAATTCTGGCCTCCCCATGAACAACTAAAGCTTGAAGAAGAGTTCTGGCATCTGAAGCAGATTAGTGACGACAATCTGGCTTATACAACCCGTTTCAAGCAACTCTGCTTAATCGTTCCTCACTTGGTTTCTACTCCGAAGCGCATGATAACCAAGTATATCAATGGTTTACCTCCTGCTATGTGTTATTCGATTGAAGCAGCTCAACTGGAGACTATTGAAGAAGTTTATCGTCTAGTCGCAAGCTTAAACAACAACCGTGTCCGTGACAAACAGTTTGCTACTCCTGCTCCCTCCAAGACAGCAAACCAGGTTACCCGGCAGCCTAGTGGCAGCAGAAACAAGAAGCAAAAGTCTCAGGGTTCAGGGTGCAATGCGATTGTCCCTACTACAAACCCTACTGTTAAGCCTGCTCCTACTGCTGTTCCAAACCCTCCTACTCCTGAAATCAAAAAGTCGTACACTGGGCCTCATCCCAAGTGTACAACTTTCAACTTTCATCATCCTGTTACCTCTGTTTGTCGTCTGTGTACCAATTGCAATCGTTATGTTCACACGACTCCCTACTACCGTCAAGTTAACCCGGCCCAACCAGCTCAGCAAGCGCCAGCTCAGGCAACTCTACCAGCTCTCCCAGCTCCTCAGCAGAAACCTAGGCCAGTCAACGCTGTACATGCATGCTTTAAGTGTGGAGATACTACTCATCTTCGTAATCAGTGTCCTCAGCTAAACCAGGAGCAACAGCCAGCCGCTCGTGGACGAGCGTTCAACCTTAATGCTAACCAAGCTCGTAATGACAATGACGTCGTTAATGGTACATCTTTCGTTAATAACCTTTACGCTTCGATACTATTTGATACTGGTGCCGACAGAAGCTTTGTGTCCGTAGAATTTGAATCTTTGTTAAAATGTGCACGCTCTAAGCTACCTAAGTCGTTTTCGGTTGAGATTGCCGATGGTAAATCGATTCTAGTTGATTCTATTCTCAGTGGTTGTTCCTTGACTCTTAACGACCACGTATTTACTATTGATCTTATACCCATGAAATTGGGTAGTTTTGACGTCATAATCGGCATGGATTGGTTGCGTAAGAACCATGCCGAGATCGCTTGTCACGAGAAGTTTGTTCGTCTACCTCTACCGTCCGGTGATATTTTACACTTTTATGGAGACCGACCTTCGAGAGGACTGAAGTTGATGTCATGCACTCAAGCGAGCAGGTGCTTACGTAAACAGAACTTTTCCTTCTTGGCGCACGTGGTAGAACAAAAGGGCAAGGGAAAGAACATAAGCGATGTTCCAGCAGTGTGTGATTTCCCTGATGTCTTTCCTGAAGATCTTCCTGGTCTTCCTCCTCCTCGATCTGTGGATTTTCGTATTGATCTCATACCTGGTGCGATTCCTGTCGCCAAGGCTCCTTACCGACTTGCACCTTCCGAGACGCAAGAACTATCCAGTCAACTACAAGAACTGCTCGACGAGGGATTCATTCGTCCAAGAACCTCTCCGTGGGGTGCTCCTGTACTTTTTGTCAAGAAGAACGATGGTTCGTTTCGGATGTGTATCGACTACCGTTAATAAGCTTACTGTTAAAAATCGTTACCCTCTCCCTCGTATCTATGATCTATTCGACCAACTACAAGGCGCGTCCTGTTTCTCGAAAATCGACCTTCGATCTGGTTACCATCAGCTCCATGTTCTCTAAGATGATATCCCCAAAACCGCATTTCGTACTCGTTATGGACACTACGAGTTCGTGGTCATGCCTTTTGGCTTGACCAACGCCGCATTTCTCAATGTGTGCCTCGACACTCTTTTCATATGTGGCTGGTGATTAGGAACAAACTGAAGACTCAGGATCGGTTAGCGGTTTGGGAAGCTGGAAGTGCAACAAATCTTAATCTTATGTGTTGCCCGTTGTGCAAAAGTGATCGAGATAGCCGAGATCACTTGTTTTTTCAATGTGCATTTGCAGATCAAGTTTGGACAAATGTGAAGAGTTTGGTGAACTTGGAAAGCGTAGATAATACATGGCAGTCATTAATGGTTTGGATCGATCAATACTCTAAGTCGAAGAAAGTTGATGACATTGTGTGTAAATTGGTGGTTGATGTGACTACTTATTATATTTGGCAAGAGCGGAATAGTCGGCTTTTTAGCTCTAGTCATTTGACTGAGTCACAAGTTGCGGAGAAGATCAAAAGTTCGGTTCGATTAAGACTTATGGGCTTTAAGTTTCGAGTGGATTCGGCTAGGAGGAAGATTTTCAGTATCTGGAAGATTAATGATAGCAAGGATGATCAACCTGATCCGGGCTAGAAGTTTTTTTTTTTTTTTTTTTTTTTTTTTTTTTTTTTTTTTTTTTTTTTGGGTAAAGGGTTACCCCGGTGATTCTATATATTCACAACCAATAAAACAAGTAGTGTTGAGAAACCAACACTAGTTCAGACATAGGACATACCCTATGACTGTAAAAGCCAAAACAACCAAAATAAAACAACCTACACCGTTAACACCTAGGCAAAACATCTAGCCAAAATAAAAAACACATATTCAAGAACAATCAGCCTCCATCATCAGCGACACATTCGGTATGGATCTCCCAGCTTTCCAGCAATTTCCTCACTCTATTCGTGTTCCTGAACTTAGCTCCCATTAGCATGTATCGGACAGTACTTAAAACCAGGTCACGCACCGTATCCGGAGGTCTAGCATGGTTGTTAAAAAGTATAGCGTTCCTCTCTTGCCAAATAGTATACGCCAAGGCAGCCACAATTAAACGACTAATATAATTGCCAGCCGATTTAGAAGTAGCCCGGTCCCGTAACCAATCAATTATGTTACTCCACTTAGAATCGACAGACGCCATGTTCCCTTTGGATCTAACCGAACTCCAAACTTGTGAAGAATAGTCACACTCGAAAAAAAGATGATCATGAGAGTCCACATTCGCATAGCATAGCACACAACACATCATGTTCATATTCTTTCTCCTAGACAAATCCCATTGCAAAATTTTGTCTTGAGTCAAAAGTTTACCCCGCATTACAATCCACATATGGAACGCATGCCGCGGAATGCACTGAGAAAACCAAACAATTTTAAACCAATTCACTTCAGCTTCAGTAGTTCTAATGGAATCCCAAGCCTCCGCTGAAGAAAAATCACTCAACTTGTTACCAACCTTCCATAAGGTGCGATCACTAATATCCGAAACACAATGAAGATGATCCAATTGATTAAAAATCAGGAATAAATTTCTCCACTCGACAGGCCAGTTCCAAATACCATCCCCATAAACATCCTGTACAGTATCATCCAGGCGAAATCCAGCTAGAAGTTTATTGTATTAGATTAGATTTTCGGCCTGGTTTGTTTTTTGGCGGTGGTTGTGTGTCGCTTGATACTTTTGTTTGGTTGTTTTCTTGGTTTGTTTGTTTGTTGTCCTAGGCTTGGTATGCCAAGCCTAGTTGGTGTGTCGCTTTGACACATCCTTGTTCTTATTGGTTCATTTATAAAATTCATCGGGGTAACCCTTTACCCAAAAAAAGACCTTATGAACCGTGTTTATAAACCTTATCTAGACCGTTTTGTGATAGTCTTTATCGATGATATTCTCATTTATTCGAAAACTAAAGCTGATCATGCACGTCATCTACGTCTTATGCTCGAACTCTTACGTGGTGAACGCTTATACGCTAAATTCTCTAAGTGTGAGTTTTGGATTAATGAAGTACAATTTCTAGTGCATGTTGTGTGACACCCGGCCCTTCAGGTCATACCGTACGATAGTAACACGTGTAGTGAACATATAAAAAGGCTGTATGTGACTGATTATGATATTTATGTATGATATTTAATGTGTTGGTGAGTCCAAACATTTATAAAAATTATGTTGGCAACGATAAAATAAACGCTTATCGCGTAACGATTAAAATGCGAAACGAACGTCGATGACCACCCGATCAGTGTTAAAATCCTAAAAATAGTCCGTTATGATTAGAATAGTAATTTTAATCATATTCGTGAGGAAAAATAAACTAAAACGCTAATAAACTTTATTTTTCAAGTTTGAGCGTGTGCCGCGCGATACTGCTCGTATTAGACAAAATACTGTCAACGCAGCCAGTCAAGGCAACTGGTAATTATTTCAGTAATAATTTTATGTGATTATTTTTATAGAATGATAAAAATAATTTAAAACGCACTAAAACGGGATTAAAACGCTAGATAAAATACCCGGTATCCAGTAAAATACCCGTTTTTAACTCAAATTTACATATATAAGTGTATGTATATGTAATGTATGTGATAAGGGGGCAAGGTGGCGGCACATAGGGCTGCCCACATTCTCTTGTTTCTCTCAAATTGGACACTTGTAACACCTAAGGAGTGTAAAGTGATGATTAATCTTGTGAAAACATCCATAACTACATAACAATCTATATCAAAGATCAAACATCACTCAAACATTCTCTCTCTCTCTCATTCTCGGCCAAAAACCCCTAAACACACATACATTTCAAAATTTCAAACCTTTTTTTGAAGAATCATGTCCATTCCAAAGTGATTTCTAGCTTACATGAAGGTTTAGAGGTGATTTCAAGGAGGTTTGAGCAAGAACAAGGCTATCATCACAAATCTTAAAACCCACTAAGAATCTTAAAGGTATAACTTTTAAATCTTGTTCATGATTCATGGGGATAAAAATGATAGTGAAAGTTTCTCTTGTTCTTGAATCTAAACACTAACTTGAAAACTAAAAACAAATGGGTTTTTGGAATGAAATAAAATGGGTGCATGTACATATGTATGTATGGCCGTGAATGTGTGTGTTTGTGTGGGTGTTTATGTTTTGATGTTTGTTGAAAGCTTTCTTGATTTATTTGATTTCTTGAAAAGTAAGATGTATGAAGGAATCATTATGTGCTATAAAAGAATGTTCTAAAAGTAATCTAAGACTTGAAAGTGACATAATGAAAAGTGAATTTTGGAGGTTTGTATATATTTATTTCGTATATATGTATATATATATATATGTGTGTGCATGCATATAAAAGTTGCCATATAATCTTAAATGTGAAGGATATTTGCATGAATGATTTGAATGATCATGATGATGTGTGTAATGTTTGTAAGAACATGAGGTTAATGAGTTTTAGAGCATAATTAGATCATAAGTGATGATGATGATGATGATGATGATGATGATGATGATGATGTTGTATAAGTGCATTAGATGCACATATGTGAACCTACATGATGATGTGAAGGTATGAAATAATCATTTGAGTATGATTTAATAAAAATCAGTTTTAATCAGATTACAAACACTAAAATAAGAATATTTTGAAGTGTATAATGATATATAACTTTGACATAATGTTTACTAGCCTTGCATGTTGTACTTGGTGCTTTAGGAGTTGTAAAATACGTGAAATCGCATGATTTATGTGACTTACACAAAAACTGCACTAATCTGATTATAACCACTATTTTAATCATTAAATAACATGTATTGTGTTAAAATATCAATTCATTCCGAGTTGGGATGATTATAGTAACGTTTAACGCAAAACTATGCATTAAAACGGTCAAATATCGGCTTTTCGAATGATTTTTATAAAACTGATTTAGATCAGTAAGTAAACTAATATTTTTAGTTTAAAAACAAGTATTTTAACAAATTTTAAGTTTAATTGGTGTTTTGTTAGTCATACGTGACTTCCGACGCCCGAAAATGTTACCGAATCGCTAAAATACGCATTTTTCAATGAACACTAGTTTGGGTAAATTTTTGGGTGAACCTTATGTGTTAAGATGTGTTATGTGATTTAAACATGTGAATGTGGAAATATGTTAAGTTTTAATATGATATTGGAAATTTAGATTATGCATGTATAATTGTGCGTTTTATGTGATAGAAACGGTAAAAATCGCGTTAAATGTGTAACTTGTTTGTCGAGCATGAAATTTGATACATATAAGATATTTTATGTACACTTGCCTTAAAGATGACAAAATAGGTAAGTTAACAAAATTACGCGTGTTTCGATAATAATTTATGTGAACGTTTATGTATATATATTACGACGCGCAAATCGTAGATATATTACGTATAAACGGGAGTGTTAATGGATTTACATGATAACGGTCAGCAATAAAATCGTTCAAGTCGCAAAACCTTAAAAATATATATATGGACTCATATATATATTAACGTGCCAACATAATAAAAAACGATAACTTTTCGAGAAAACCTCCAAGTTATGTGACAATTCTAAGAAACAGAGAAACTTAGGATTTTTGTGATATATATTGATTTAAAAATCGTTCCTATATATAATAGGACGTGTAGAAATCAATTTATGGGATTGCACTATTTAAAAATACGCATCTAAAGGTGAGTGTCACTAAACCCCTCTTTTTACTTTTTTATATATGTTTTGGGGATAGAACACGCCTAAAAGGGTTTATTAATGTTTTTGGATTAAAACATACCTTTTAATATAAATTATATATTTTCATTGAAAATATATGGAGTTTTGATAAATCATATGTTTCGAGATAACACGTTTTTGATAAATATATATTTCGAGGAGAAACGGGGATGGTACGGTGTTTCAGAAACCGACCGTGTTGTTGGGGACGGGTTTACTTGGTCCAAGGGGTTTCAGTAAATTTTCGTACAACCATTTATATTAAACTTGTCATATTAGTAGGATATATATATTGTATGTGAGGCAGATGTCACACCCCGACCACGTATAACATACAAGACGTGGCGGAAAACGTCGGGGAGTGTTGTAACAGAATTAATAAATTACACTTTTCGTCCTTTATGTTTGTATCGTATTGCAATGGATGACCTTTAACTTCAATAATTACAGTTACAATCCTTTATTTGAAAACTTATTACACCCTAGGTCCTTTAGTACAAACCAGGTTAAAATTTTCAGTTAATTATGGCATGTACTATGCACATAAGGGTATATTAGTAATTTTACTGTTACATCTTTTTATTTCTTTCATTTTCACAATCACACACAACCCAAACCCTTATCCCTTAATCTTTGTTCTCTCTAGAACACCTGTAACAAAGTCTCCCCACCATCCTGTAATCATTACTTTCTCTCTCACACAACCAAACCCCCACCATTGCTCCCCATCTTCAAAGTGGGATCTATGTAAGTTTCTCTCTCAACGGCCAAACCTCACCTTCGAGAAACCCCACCACAACCAACCCCCTGTCTCCATCCCCACCACCGTCGCAGCGGCCCCACCACCGGAACCCTAGTTCCGCCCCTCTTTCGTCTTTAAAATCCAAAATTGCTGTCGATTTCTCTGGTCGTAGGTCAACCCGGTTCGTTTTCAAGATGCATTTGCGCCGCCCGAAAGCCAGCGGCTCAGTTAGACACTCGGTTTCGGTCGAAGAAGCTATGCAGCAGCTGATTCGGGCCACCGGTGATGATCGGTTGATTGAAAATGTGTTGGTTAGTTTTCAGATGAAATTATGTGGGTCTGATGATTATAACTTCTTGTTGAGGGAACTGGGTAATTAAAGTTGAGGGAACTGGGTAATTAAAACGAGTGTTATTAGTGTGCTTGGTAGATTGGAGAAAGTTAAATTAGCTAAAAAAGTTTTTGAAACGGTTGTTAGTGAAGGGTAACACTATTTATGCTTATTCTGCTTTGATTAGTGCTTATGTGGAAAGTGGGTTATGTGATGATGCAAAATACGTTTTGGAGGATGCTGCTTCGAGTGGTGTGTATATGGATTTTGAAAATAATGGAGAAATGACAGCAAAGAATATTATGGCTAATGGTGGGTTGTTGGTGGTGGTGGTGGTGGTGGTGGTGGGTGTTAGAGAGAGAGAGAGAGAGGTGAGAGAGAACTCTGGAAAGATAGATTAATGGATTTTATATGTTTTAAAAGTTTATAATCTCATTTTGTTTTATTATATTAATATTATAATGGGAAAAGACAATACTACCCTTATGTGAAAGACACATGTCATTTTTAACTGAAACTTTTAACTGGGTTAGTGCTAAAGGACTTAGAGTGTAATGCTTTTAACAAAAAAAGGACTGTGACTGTAATTATTAAAGTTAAAGGTCATCTGTTGCAATCTGATACAAACATAAAGGACGAAATGTGTAATTTATCCTTAATTGTTTCATAACCATGGCATTTAAAGTTGTATTTTATTTATCAACAAGCGTGTTACATTGTCAATACAGGAAATAAAGAGTTTATAACATAATTAAACTAAGTCTATCTTCGTTTTATGTCTCTAAGGCACAGGTCCGCCCTAGTGTCACGATCATCATCCTACGGAAAAGCTCCTGAAAACACATGTGAAAATAGGTACGTTAGCATAAAAATGCCTGTGAGATACATAGGTTTTGTAAAAATAGGATTCATGACTTAAGTTTAAGAAATTGTTTAATAACAGTCAGTCATGAACCTTGTAAATTGTTTTGTCTTGTAAATCATTTGAAAAGTGATAAAGTAAGATGATATGTATAAATAAGATCATAAAGTATGGTTTAATAAATAACCAAGTAAAATGAATTTGCATAAGATAAGTTTGTTTTGTAAAACAATGTCTTGTGAAAAGTATGTTATTTGTATAAAATGTCATATGTCTAAATTGAAATGATTCAAATAACGCTACAATATGTATATACCATACAAACACTTATATATAGGAAGTACTAGCGGCGTATCCACCATGCTTGTATCATATTACACATGCCTCGTTACTTAAATCACTTAAACAAACCACCAATGTATAAAGTCTATGTTTAAACCAATAGTCAAAAGTCCTTGTATAAGCCATGTCAAATGTTTATAAGTCCAAAAGTAGTCAAGTAATGTGTAACAAATGTTATGTATTGTAAGTAAAGTATTGTCACATAGTCCAAAATGTATAAATGTACAAAACAAAGTATTTTGAATATATCAAAAAGTTATGTTTTGCAAAGTAATGCATGTTACATTGATACAAACATTTATGTGGTAAGTTAACGCATACATTCAAGCCTTGAGACAGTCGGATAACCCTTTCAGTCAAGGTTATCAAAAGAAATGTTTTCGGATTCAGTCATTCCTTACATCCAAACAAACCCGGGATGTCAGGAATGGGATTTGTCAAGTCCTATGGTACCAGTACTTACTACCGAGCGGCGTAGCTAATGTTAATGAACGTATAATAGTCTCGTTTGTGCAAACCAAATGTCATAGCAAAAGTGAACATGTTATATGAAAACAATGTGCTAAGTATGCTAAGTTAACATACAAAGCAGAAAAGTCATGTAAATCAATGTGCTAGCATGCTATCAGTTAACATACATAGCAGAAATGTAATGTAAAACAATGTACTAAGTATGCACACAATGGACATACATAGCATGAAATGTAATGAAATCATGTACTATAATGTACTAACAAACATAGCAGGTATATGATGTGAAAACAGGAAAGCACGAAAGTAACAAGTAGGCACATGTGTTCCACCCCAAAACAGTTTGAAAACAGTAAAAGAGGGGTCTATGTACTCACTTGAGATTGCTCAGATGTCCTAAGATAACCACCAAGCAATGCTAGAGATCACGGAATCAAACGACACCTAATATAGGTAACTACATTAATAAACCGGACCTAAATCGGAAGATCGGATAGAATGAGGGTTCGTAAACCAAATGAGTATGGGAACTCATGTAGTATGGTTTAACAAAGCCTACATACTAAAAAGAAACTTAACCTAAGTGTTTGTGACCCATTACGACCCGTTTAGGTAGCTTATGCTACTTTAACGCGTCGTTCGCGTAAAACGCGTTCGGAACGCCTAACTAGTCCTATGACAAGTAAAATATGCCTTAACATGTCTAATATGGTTGTCAAATCAGTTTAGATGACAAAAGTTATGTTACATATGTTTAAAACGAATTTTGGCATCAAAGGGGTATTTTGGTAATTTACCTAAGGCATATAAACTACCTATCATACAACTACTTAAACGAAGCGACCATAAGGTATAACCTCGGAAGGTTATTCCCTATATACTATGGTCACCTAATGTGTTTGGTCGGATCCTAATGATCGACCAAATGGGTCGGGTTCGAAGGTATAAGCGATTTATTAGATCGCTTACCCTTACGACCCTAGACAACGTGGTAATCAGTAGGCATAGTCACAAGGGACTATAACCATCGTGATTACAATCACGTTGCAAAGTTCAAATGAACTTCGCATTGACCATAAACTGGTCAATGCAGAAAGTCAAACAAAGTTTGACTTTCAGACTCGAAAAGACTCGAAAAGCAATAAAAGAACGAAGGAACACTTACGAAGGGTCCCCGAATGCTAATCTAGATCAAAATAGCTCAGGTATGAAACAAAGGTTTCAACTTAGAGCACAATTGATCAGATTCTAGTGAGAAATGAAGTTGGGGTATGTGGGTATTTATAGATTTCGGTCCACCGTTAGGATCGTTTCTTGGAGAAGAGGGAATGATCACATCCCTACACTTGTTGCAATGTTGTGGTTACTGAATTTGGCCTCCATAAGAGTTTAACATGTGGCACTTGACCTTTGGGAAGTGTTAGGGGCTGCTAACTTGTGTTAAAAATGACCTTTGCTGATCAGAAGGGGCCTAGCGTGACGCTAAGGGGGCTAGGCGTCGCGCTAGGGTTCCCCTGATCAGCAAACACTTTCAAATGCTCACCTTTCAGTCCCCGTTGCGTATTAAGGCCATTTCAGACATGTTTAAGGCTCGTTAAATCATTTTCAAGGCTCTACAAGGATGCCTAAACATTGTGGGCATGAAACATGCTCAAAAATATGCCGGATGTCAGTTCGTTTGGTCGTACGATCGCGATGTTCGCTTAATTACTTTGGAATGCGCATAAGCGCGAAAAGTGATCTAAATTGCGTGACGAACGGATTTTTGACAAGACAAACACTAAAGCATAATATTATAATGCTTCCATAAATTTTTGGATGTCTGGAGGTATTCAGAACGTGAGCTATGCGTGAAAGTGCAAACTTGTGCACTTTTTGACGCTTTTAGTCCCTGAATGACCTAAAAGTTTATTTTAGCACACCGAACCCCTCAAAGCCTATTTCTAAGCTATATAAAGGATATTTAAGGTGTGTTTAACTTATGGTCATGTTCCGGAATGGTTGTTATAGTTCAAATTGGCATACTTTCGCAGTTTGTCAAATTTAGTCCCTGTGAGTGAATTAACTTGTTTTTGCCATACCAAAGCCTTCAAAACTTATTTCTAAGTTATGTAAAGGTTATTTAAGGTATGTTAAGTATATGTTGATGTTCCGGAGTATTTTTCGCATTAAACTGATTACGTTTACGCATCAGTTTGCGTAAAACTCTCCAGAAAGCGATGTAGAGTTTGAAATTACATAAAAGTCAAAACATGAAAAATGTAAAACACAACCAAACAAACATTGGGATCAAATAACATTGTTTTATTGATAACAGGACTGTTCACAATGATTACAAGCACGGATGTTACAGTCTCCCCTACTTGTGGAAATTTCGTCCCGAAATTTATTTAGAGGAAACTCGTGGGAAAAGATGCGGATATTTCTCCTTCATTTGATCTTCGCGTTCCCAAGTAAACTCGGGTCCTCGTTTAGCTTCCCAGCGAACTTTGACCAAAGGAATGCGCTTGCGTTTAAGCCACTTGACTTCACGTTCCATGATTTCCACTGGCTTCTCAACAAATTTCAGTGTTTTGCCAACACGAATTTCGTCAAGCGGTATGTGGAGGTTCTCATCAGCTAAACACCTCTTGAGATTGGACACGTGAAAAGTTGGATGAACATTTCCAAGTTCAGGAGGTAACTCAAGTCTGTAGGCTACCTTTCCGATTCTTTCGACGATCTTGAATGGTCCAACGTATCTTGGTGCAAGTTTTCCTTTCTTTCCAAATCTGATCACACCTTTCCAAGGTGAGACCTTAAGTAATACTCGATCACCGACTTGAAATTCCAAGGGCTTGCGTTTTGGATCCGCGTAACTCTTTTGACGGCTTCTAGCTATCTGAAGGTTATCACGAACTTTCTTTATCTTGTCAGTTGTCTCTAAAATGAGAGCAGGTCCAGTAAGTTGAGCCTCGCCGATCTCATTCCAGCAGACGGGTGAACGACATTTTCGACCATAGAGAGCCTCGAAAGGAGCCATTTTGATGCTGGTGTGATAACTATTGTTGTAGGAGAATTCAATCAACTGAAGATGTGAATCCCAACTACCACCAAAATCGATCACACAAGCTCTAAGCATATCCTCCAGAGTCTGGATTGTTCTTTCAGATTGACCATCCGTTTGCGGATGATAAGCTGTGCTCAAATTAAGTTGGGTCCCCATAGCAGATTGCATGGTTCTCCAAAAATGAGACGTGAAACGAGCATCTCTGTCAGAAATGATGTTCAAAGGAACACCATGTCGAGCCACAATTTCATCCACATAGATTTTTGCAAGTCTGTCAGCAGGAAAATCCTCGCGGATTGGCAAGAAATGCGCTGATTTAGTAAGACGATCAACAACTACCCAGATGGCATCATGACCTTTCTTCGTGCGTGGAAGTTTGGTGATGAGATCCATAGTAATGTTTTCCCATTTCCAAACCGGGATCTCTGGTTGCTCCAATAAACTAGAAGGACGCTGATGTTCAGCCTTAACCTTAAGACAAGTAAGGCATTTTAATACGTATAAGGCAATGTCTTTCTTCATACCAGGCCACCAATAATGAATACGAAGATCCTTATACATCTTATCTGAGCCCGGATGAATAGAATAACGCGACTTATGGGCTTCATCCATAAGCAAGGTACGTAGATCATCCTGGTTTGGGACCCACAAACGGTCCATGAAGTAATACGATCCATTGTCCTTCAGTTCCAAAGCAGGCCTTATGTGATAGGGAAATTCCTTATCCATTAAACCTTGTGAAACACAAGATTGTTGAGCCTAAGAAATGCGTGCTTGGATATCGGATTGAGCTTGAATAACAGATTGAACACGTACACAATGAAGCTTAGTACGTTCCTTACGACTCAATGCATCAGCTACGACATTCGCCTTACTAGGATGGTAGCGAATTTCGCAGTCATAGTCGTTTAAAAGCTCAACCCAACGTCGTTGCCTCATGTTGAGTTCTTTCTGGTTGAAGATATGCTGAAGACTTTTGTGGTCCGTGAAAACCACGCATTTAGTACCGTACAAATAGTGTCTCCAGATCTTTAGAGCGAAAACAACTGCACCCAACTCAAGATCATGAGTGGTGTAGTTCTTCTCATGTATCTTCAACTGCCTTGATGCATATGCTATGACTTTGTTCCTTTGCATCAGAACACAGCCAAGACCCAATTTAGATGCATCGCAATAAACAACGAAATCATCATTGCCCCCAGGCAAAGTTAGAACAGGCGCGTCACAAAGTTTCTGCTTCAAGTTTTGAAAAGCTTCCTCTTGTTTGAATCCCCACTCAAAGGGCTTGTTCTTCTGAGTTAAAGCAGTTAGCGGAACTGCAATTTTCGAGAAATTCTCAATGAAGCGGCGGTAATAACCCGCTAGACCAAGAAAAGAACGAACCTCAGTGGGAGTAGTAGGCGTATCCCAATCCTTGATCGCACTGATCTTGGAGGGATCTACATGAATACCTTGTTCGTTGATAATATGTCCTAAGAATTGAACTTCTTTAAGCCAAAATTCGCACTTGGAGAATTTGGCGAAAAGTTGCTCTTTCTTTAGGAGTTCTAGAGTAAGACGAAGATGTTGCTCGTGATCAGCTCGCGTCTTAGAATAAATCAAGATGTCGTCAATAAAAACAATGACGAACTGATCCAAATAAGGTTTGCAGACCCTATTCATTAAGTCCATGAAAACAGCAGGAGCATTGGTCAAACCGAATGGCATGACCGTGAACTCATAATGCCCATAACGAGTACGGAACGCTGTCTTGGGAATATCTTCTTCATGCACCCGAAGTTGATGATATCCGGAACGTAGATCAATCTTCGAAAAATAAGAAGCGCCTTGTAACTGATCAAAGAGATCGTCTATGCGCGGTAGGGGATATCGATTCTTGATGGTAAGTTTGTTAAGCTCACGATAATCGATACACATCCTAAAAGATCCATCCTTCTTCTTGACAAAAAGAACGGGAGCACCCCAGGGTGAAAAGCTAGGACGGATAAAACCTTTGTCAGAGAGTTCCTGAAGCTGCTTAGACAACTCTTGCATCTCAGACGATGCAAGACGATATGGAGCTCTGGCAATTGGATTTGCACCAGGTACGAGATCTATACCGAACTCTACTTGGCGTGCTGGGGGTAGACCAGGTAAATCTTCAGGGAAAACTTCAGAATAATCCCGAACGACAGGAATATCTGAAATAGACTTACCCTTGCCCTTATCTGCTGTAACATGTGCTAAGAAAGCCACATAGTTCTTCCGCAGATATTTTCGAGCTTTAAAACAAGACATGAGTTTGAGACCACCGGCAGGTTTCTCACCTTGAACCTGTAGGATCTCGCCTGTCGAAAGCGTCACACGAACAATCTTCTCAGAACAAACTATCTCTGCGCGATGCTTAGATAACCAATCCATACCCACTATGACGTCGAAGCTTCCAAGTTGCATAGGCGTGAGGTTAATAGGAAAAAGATGATCGTTAAGGTTCAACTGGCAGTTGTGAAGAACAGAATCAAGAACAATGGGTTCACCACTAGCAACTTCTACTGTCAAAGGTTTACTTAGTTTCGTTCTAGACACGCGAAGTAAAGGCTCAAAAGACAATGACACAAAACTCTTGTCGGCACCCGAATCAAAAAGAACAGATGCAGGCTGATTATTAATAAAGAACGTACCGTTCACCACATTATCGTCCGCCTGCGCCTCTTGGGCATTGAAGTTAAAAGCTCGCCCTCGAGCCTGAGCCTGATTTTGGTTCTGATTCTGATTTTGGTTGGCTAGCCTTGGGCACCGGTTCCTATAGTGGGTCAGATCCCCACAATTGTAGCACGAACCAGGAGGAAAATGAGGTCGTGCAGCTTGACGTTGTTGCTGAGCAAGAGGCTGAGCAACTTGTTGGGCTTGGTTCTGAACTGCCTGGTTCTGGTTAACAGGAATGCGGCAGGTGGCAGCAAGATGACCAGGCCTTCCGCAGTTGGTGCACTGACGACACTGGAGGTGTGGTTGATGATGGCCGTTACACCTGTTGCACAAAGGTGCATTGCCAAGATAAGGCTTCTTGGCTAGTGGTTGCGCAGGCTGATTTGGTGCAGCTTGAGCCTGTGCAGTAACAGCATAGTTTTGGGAAGCCTTCCGCTTCCTAGACCCTCCAGAATTCTTTCCCTTCTTGTTTTGACCTTTCTTGCTATCTTCCTTATCAGACACCTGCTTCTTACCCTTGTCACCCTTTTTGTGCAGCTTCCCCTTTCGAATCTGCGACTCAGTCAATGTCGCTGATAATTCGATCGCCTGACGGAGTGTGGTAGGGTTGCTACCAGTAATGATGTCTTGTACCGAGTCAGGTAGGCCGTCGATGTATCTTTCGATAGCCTTGTCGAGTGGGGTGACCATAGTTGGGCAAAGCAGACTCAACTCTTCAAACCTATCAGTATAAGCCCTGTGCTCGCCACTGTCTTGTTTCAAGTCCTCAAACTCTTTCTCCAACGCTCGCTGTTCATGACGAGGACAGAATTCCCTCATCATAAGGGCCCTAAGTTCAGCCCAAGTTTGCGCTAGAGCAACTTCTGCACCCCGATCTCTCATAACCCCGTTCCACCATGTGAGAGCCCTCTTCTGAAACACGCTCGAAGAAAACTCGACCTTGCGATTATCCGGACACTGCACGTGGCGGAAAGTATTCTCAATGCTCTCAAACCATTGAAGAAGCCCAGTCGCTCCCTCAGAACCACTAAACTTGAGTGGTTTAGCCGAGTTAAAATCCTTGTATTTGCATGGAGCATTGTTGTTGTTGTTGGCTTGTTGCCATTGAGCAAAGAGATTTGGGAATTGAGCAGCCATCTGCTGCGCAATGATTTCTGCCATTTCGGCAGTCGCTATTTGGTTTTCGCGTCGAGGAGGCATTCTAAAAGAGGAAAACATGAAAGGAAATGAGTGAGATGATTGGATGAAAAGAATGAGATGAAACAAAATTAACAAAAGCAAAGATGGTGGTCATTACCATGGGTACATGGTTTTAGAATACCATGGGTACCCCAAAACAAGCCCCTAGTTTCATTAAAACCAGAGTTAATTACATAGTTAGTCCCTGTGGTTTGCACAAAATAACATACTTAGGTACTAATAGTTTAAAATCACCTTCTAGGGTATTAACTTTTCATTTTGTAACGTTTGGAGGTATTAACTTCTAAGGTAGTAACATAGGTAGTCCCTGTGGTTTGCACAAAATAACATACTTAGGTACTAACAGAATGTGATTTTAAGCCTACAAATAAGCTTAATACCCCCAAACTTTACAAAATGAAAAGTTAATACCCTATAATGTTATTTTAAACTATTAGTACCTAAGTATGTTACTTTGTGCAAACCACTGGGACTAACTATGTAATTAACTCTTAAAACCATGTGCAAATGAGGGGAACTGCTGGAACAAGCTGGAAATCAGATTTTCAACTTTGGTCCCTTCCTAAGATAACTATGGCAGATTGTCAATTTTGGTCCCTGAATGTGCAAAACATGGTTTTGGATGCATTTTTGACACGTTTAATCCCTGTTAATCCCATTTCAAGGCTCTAAAATGAAGTTTTTTTTTTTTTTTGGGTAAAGGGTTACCCCGGTGAAATTTTATAAATAATCAAAGAATAATACAAGTGTATCAGAAAAGGATACACAAAGCTAGACTTGGCATACCAAGCCTAGTACAACCAAGAAAACAACCAATAAAAAGAGACACACAAAGACATCCAAGACAAACTCAACCAAAACCAAACAAACACCCCGACACTCTAAAAGCTAGCCAGCGCCGTCTTCTGACAAAGGAATTTTCCACTTCTTCAGCAGCTTCTTGTATTTCAAGTCCTCACTAGGTTTGAATCCCATAACACGAAGTCTGATTGTATTAACAATCCTTTCGGTCACCATTGCCACACTGCTCTGATTTGTGGAGAATAGTCGATTGTTCCTTTCTTGCCAAATAAAATACGTTGAGGCCGCAACCACCATTTTACAAACAATGTGATCAATCTTCCTTGAATTAGCACGATGAGTCAACCAGTCCAAAATGGAATCCCATGTGTCGTTCACCTCTCCCATATCTATCAAAAACTTAATATTATTCCAGACCTGAGCCGCAAATGAACATTCGAAAAAAAGATGGTCTCTTGAGTCACGATCCTGCTTGCATAACGGACAACACATTAACCTTAAGTTCGTTGCACTTCCAGCTTCCCACGGCTTCAAACGATCCTGTGTACGTAGCTTATTCTTAATTACCAACCACATATGAAATGAGTGCCTAGGAATACATTGAGAGAACCAAATAAGATTAGCCCAATCAACCGTTGGGTTACGATTCCTGAGATTATGCCACACCTCTAAAGATCCGAATTGCTGAGTGGTACCTTCCAAGTCTTTCCATTGTAACGTGTCCTCCATATGATGAACAAGATTAGTGTAACAACTGTGCTTGTAATCATTGTGAACAGTTCTATTATCAATAAAACAATGTTATTTGATCCCAATGTTTGTTTGATTGTGTTTTACATTTTTCATGTTTTGACTTTTATGTAATTTCAAACTCTACATCGCTTTCTGGAGAGTTATACGCAAACTAGTGCGTAAACGTACTCAGTTTAATGCGAGAAATACTCCAGAACATCAACATATACTCAACATACCTTAAATAACCTTTACATAACTTAGAAATAAGTTTTGAAGGCTTTGGTATGACAAAAACAAGTTAATTCGACTACAGGGACTAAATATGACAAACTGCGAAAGTATGTCAATTTGAACTGTAACGAACATTCCGGAACATGACCATAAGTTAAACACACCTTAAATATCCTTTACATAGCTTAGAAATAGGCTTTGAGAGGTTCGGTGTGCTAAAATAAACTTTTGGCTCATTCAGGGACTAAAAGTGTCAAAAAGTGCACAAGTTTGCATTTTCGCGCATAACTTACGTTCTGAATACATCCGGACATCCAAAAATTTATGTAAGCATGACTACATTATATTTTAGTGTTCGCCATAAGAAAAATCCATTCGTCGCGTCATTTGGATCGTTTTTCGCGCTTGTGCGCATTCCGTCGTAATTAACCGAACATCGCGACAGTACGGCCAAACGAACCGACATCTGAGATATTTTTGAACACATTTTAAGTTCCCTATACTTTAACTTCATTTTAGAGCTTTGAAATGGGGTTAACGGGCCTTAAACGTGTCGAAAATGACCTTTTTGCATAACAGGGACTAAAACTGTAATTCTGCCAAACTTAGGCCTAGCGGTGCGCTACACTTTTAGTGTAGCGGTGCGCTAGGGGTCTGCAGAACAAGATCAGACTTAACAGTCAGCAGTTTCCAGCTGTTGCAACTTCACCCACACATTTGCACATGCATATTCAGCTGATAAGGATCAATTGTAGGCTACCATAAGCTTCCAACACATGTACGGCTTGGATCATGGCACGTTTTCCATGAAACGATCCTAACGGTGGACCGAAAACTATAAATACCCCACCCCCCCTTTGTTCATAATCACTAGAAATTTGATTTGAGAAACTCTAAGTTGAAACATTAGTTTCATACCTGAGATTTTCGAATCGAGTTTAGCATTCGGGGACCCTTCGTAAGTATTCTTTCGTTCTTTTCCTTATTTTACTGCTTTTCGAGTCAGAAAGTCAAACTTTGTTTGACTTTCAGCGTTGACCAGTAATGGTCAATGCGAAGTTCGTTTGAACTTCGCAACGTGAGTGTAATCACGTTGGTCATAGTCCCTTGGGACTATGCCCACTGAATACCACGTTGTCAAGGGTCGTAGGGTAGGCGATCTAATAAATCGCCTATACCTTCGAACCCGACCCAGTTTGGTCGATCATTAGGATCCGACCAAACACATTAGGTGACCATAGTAGGTAGGGAATAACCTTCCGAGGTTATACCCTATGGTCACATCGTTTAAGTAGTTGTATGATAGGTAGTTTATATGCCTTAGGTAAATTACCAGAATACCCTTTTCATGTATAATTGGTAATTAAGCATATGTAACCTAAACCTTTGTCACATAACTGATTATGTAATATGTTTAGGCATATAACACTTGTCATAGGGCTAGTTAGGCGGTCCAAACGCGTTTCACGCGCACGACGCGTTAAAGTAGCATAAGCTTCCTAAACGGGTCGTAATGGGTCGTAAACAATTATGTTAGGTTTCATTTAGTATGTAGGCTTTGTTAAACCAAATGACACGAGTCTCTACACTCGTTTGGTTTACGAAACCTCATTCTATCCAATCATCCGATTAAGGTCCGGTTATTAACATAGTTACCTATATTAGGTGCCGTTTGATTCCGAGATCTCTAGCGTTGCTTGGTGATTATCTTTAGACATCTGAGCAATCTCAAGTGAGTACATAGACCCCTCTTTTACTGTTTTCCAAACTGTTTTGGGGTGGAACACATGTGCCTACTTATTACTTTCATGCTTTCCTGTTTTCACATCATATACTGCTATGTTCGTTAGTACATTATAGTACATGATTTCATTTCATCTTATGCTAGGTGTGCCCATTGTGTGCATTACTTAGTACATTGTTTTACATGACATTTCCTGCTAGGTGTGCCCATTGTGTGCATTACTTGGTACATTGTTTTACATGACATTTCCTGCTAGGTGTGCCCATTGTGTGCATTACTTAGTACATTGTTTTACATGACATTTCCTGCTAGGTGTGCCCATTGTGTGCATTACTTAGTACATTGTTTTACATGACATTTCCTGCTAGGTGTGCCCATTGTGTGCATTACTTAGTACATCGTTTTACATGACATTTCACGCTATGTATGTTCATTTGATTACATACTTAGTGCATTGTTTTTCACATGCTCACATTTTGTTATGACATTTGGTTTGTTTACATGGGACAATATATCCATTAACATTAGCTACGCCGTTCGTTAGTAGGTAATGGTACCATAGGAATTGACAACTCCCGTTCCGGACATCCCAGGGTAAGGGGACAGAAAGGAATGACCGAATTCGTTGACATAAGACAGATAGACCTTTAATTTGTTTAAAGGGTTTATCACCACAGTCGCCAGGCTTGGATGTATGCATTTTCACAATACCGCATAAATGTTCATATTAAATAGTTGCATGCATTTACACAGAACATAGCGTTGATTTAAACCATGTTTTACTTCAATACTTTGTTTTTGTGCATATGGTTTAGTTGAGACATTTCACTTGCCATACATGACATTTTGACATAGACATTTGACATGGATATTTGACATAGACATTTGACATGGATATTTGACATAGACATTCGACATGGATATTTGACATAGACATTCGACATGGATATTTGACATAGACATTTGACATGGATATTTGACATAGACATTTGACATGATTTACATTTGACATATTATTCAATACATTTGACAATTGAATTAAACATAGACTTCTTACATTGGTTGGTTTGGTTTGATTAAGTGATTAAGTAACGATGCGTGTGTAATATGATACAAGCATGGTGGATACGCCGCTGGTACTTCCTATATATAAGTGTTTGTATGGTATTATATGGCGTAACGTTATTTGAATCATTTCAGTTTGAGACATAGAACATTTTATACAAATAACATACTTTTCACAAGACATTTATTTACAAACAACTTATCTTATACAAACACATTTTTACATGGTTATTTATTTAACCTGACATTTACTTATACATATCATCTGATCTTATTGTTTTCAAATGATTTACAAGACAAAGCAAATTACAAGGTTCATGACTAAACATTTTTCTTAAACATAAGTCATGAATCCTATTTTCACAAACCTATGTATCTCACAGGCATTTTTATGCTGACGTACCTATTTTCACATGTGTTTTCAGGAGCTTTTCCATAGGATGTTGATCATGATACTAGGGCGGACCTGTGCCTTAGAGACTTTAAAAGAAGATAGACTATGTTTAATTATGTTCTGAACTCTTTAATTTCCTGTTTGAAACAATGTAACACCTTTGTTTATAAATAAAATACAACTTTGTATGCCATGGTTATGAAACAATTAATTCTGTTGCAACACTCCCCGATGTTTCCGCCACGCTTTGTATGTAATACGTGGTCGGGGTGTGACAATTAGGAGGTTCAATGTTGATTAAAACTGGGAAAATATCTAACCAAGCTTGCGGCCACCGCCATTGTCCGTGAATGTCAATAAGAGACTCCACCAAAGACTGGAGGGAAAACCCTGCATTGGCAATAACCCGAGGCGAAATAAACGAGCTTAAAGGGCTGTAAAGGCACCAGTTGTCGCTCCATGCATTCGTTTGGGCTCCACTGCAAATAGATTTCCAAATAAAAGGCCGCACAATACTACGAATGGATAATATTTTCCGCCAACCCCAGCTTAAAGTACCCCGACACGGAATATCCCATAAACTTCTACCTCTTAACTTGTGAGAATGAATCCATTGGACCCATAGGGATCGCCTGTTGCTAAGAATGCTCCATATGTGTTTTGTCATGAGGGCTTTATTAACATCCGAGATACTTTTTATACCCAAGCCTCCTTCTTCTTTAGGTAAACACACCTCCTTCCAGGCCACTTTAGCATGAACTCTGGTTTGACGACCTGAATTCCATAAGAAACGCCGCATCCTCTTTTCTAACTCCTTGGAAATACTAGCTGGAATAATGAAGACTGCTGCCCAATAGATATGCAATGAAGATAAGACAGAATTTATTAATTGTAAGCGACCCGCAAAAGAAAGGGACTTCGTCATCCAGTTATTAATCTTGTTATCCATACGCTCAACCAAAATCTTGCAATCAATAGACTTTAACCTCGATGATATTAGGGGTACCCCTAGGTAACGAACAGGCAAGCTCCCTTCTTGAAATGGCAACACCTGAAGAATTTCCTGACGAGTCTGATGAGGAACATTCCCAAAGAAAACAGTACTCTTTGATGGGCTAGGAACCAGACCGGATATAGTAGTGAAGTTATGTAACACTTCCTTAATTTTCGTAACAGAACGTAAATCACCATGAGCAAAAATGAAGAGATCATCAGCAAACGAGACATTAATAATCTTCTGTTTAGCACAGTGAGCATGGAACTTGAAAGAGCTAGACTGAGCAGCTCTTTGGAGCATACATGAGAATACCTCCATAATAAGAGTAAACAGATATGGTGACATTGGGCCGCCCTGTCGGAGGCCGCGCTTACCTTTAAAGTAGCCATGAAGATCACCATTAATGTTTAGAGAATAAGAAGCCGTAGATACGCACATCATTATCCAAGCCACCATTTTATGATGAAATCCAAAATGAATGAGAACATCCTCCAAAAAAGACCAACTAACAGTATCATATGCCTTTTGAATATCAATTTTAAAAGCACATCGAGATGGGCCTCTGTTGAGATGATAATTATGCATTAATTCTTGAGTCAGAAGGATATTGTCGGATATTTGTCTTCCAGGAACGAAGGCCGATTGGTTGATACTAACCAGATTCATCAGACTACCATTAATCCTGTCCGTGATAATTTTGCTAATACACTTATATAATACATTGCAGCAAGAGATAGGCCTGTAATCTAGAACCGAATCCGGAGTTTCCTTCTTTGGAACTAGAGCAAGGATCGTGTGATTCAACTGTTTCAGCAATTTACCATTCTGGAAAAAATCCAAAATGGCATTAGTAACATCATTACCCATAACATCCCATGCATGCTTGAAAAACGCTGAAGTAAACCCATCGGGACCTGGCGCTTTATTCTCACCAATACTAAACATCGCCTTCTTAACCTCCTCCCGAGTAACTTGACCGCCATATGATTTCTAGCATTCGGATCCAGAATATTCAAGGTCAAATTATCCCAATCTAATCTATCTACCCGATCTTCACAACCCAAGAAGTTAGAGTAATGATCGACTAAAGCATTCATAATACCCTCACCTTCATGTCTAGTGCCATTAATATCCATAATGTTATGAATTTTACCTCTCGCATTACGACATTTCACAGCATTATGAAAGAAAGTAGTATGCGAATCTCCTGCACAGAGCCATTCAACCTTAGATTTCTGCTTGAGAAAACATTCCTCATCGTATGCAGCCGTTTGAAATTCTTTAAGAAAAAGGGCTTCCTGTTGGCGAAGCGAAGCATTCATCGGGTCCTCATCAATCAGTTTATGAATGTCATCCAGTTTAGTGCGAAGCTCCGACACCTTCTTGTGCAAATTACCTTGAAGAAACATTAGCTTTCGTAATTTCGGCTTTAGGTTCCTAAGTCGTTGAACAACCGAGAACATCATAAAACCATCAATATCCTTGCTCCATTCCTGCTCCACATAAATCCGAAATTCCGGTTTAGAAGTAATAAAGTTCGGGAACTTAAATGGTTTATGCTTTTTCACGACTTGACTGGATATGTTAAGGATGCACGGAGTGTGATCCGAAACCCGGAAAGGTTGATAGAGAACATATGCATCCGGAAATAAATCCAGAAATTTGATATTGCCCATAACCCGATCAATCTTTTTTAACAAACCCACTCCATTCTTCGGTTTCTGGTTCCATGTAAAATGAAGACCATGCCCCTTTAAATCAATAAGCTCAGTGTATTTAATGCACTCGTTAAACTCACGAGAACCAGTGGAGATATTAGACGGACCAAAGAGAGAATCTTCGGCATGAAGAGTTTCATTGAAATCCCCCATTAGCGACCAAGGTTTCTCTTTACAAAAATTCCTATGCAAACACAGGTTATCCCAAAGACTTCTCCTATCTTGGTAAGCATTCTTAGCATAGACGAAAGAACAAAAAAGAACCTTTTTATCAGCTCTGGTTATTAACTGAGTATGGATAACTTGATCCGATTGAGATAGAACCATAAGATCCACCATTGCATCATTCCAACCCAAAATAATCCTTGTACCTTTGTCACAAAGCCCACCATTTGAAGTCCAGTTCCAGTTTCGGAACACATTCTGACACACCTTCGCTAGTTTAGACACATCCACATGAGATTCAAGAAGAGCACAAACATTTATATTATTTTCAGCAAGTAACAGACGAACTTCAGTTTGTTTCAGGGGCCGGTTCAAGCCCCTAATATTCCAAGTAAGAATGCTACCCATTGGCAACATTTTGAACAGGAGTGCTTGCTCCCTTAGAATCCACCTTAGGGTAATCCATATTCATAAACCTAGACATCTCCGTTGGAATTTCATCCAGTACAACATCATTAATCTGGTCCGATTTAGTATTGACACTATCAGACTTCACATTCATATTGTTTAGGTCCTCAAAAACATCATTCTCCAAATTTTGTAAAAACTGAAACGAGTTTTTCATCCGTATAGTACCAGCTGAGTTAGTACTTTCAGGTTTGGAAGTAGTGACCGGCTTTGTACCTGAAGTACTCGGCTCTGACTTATTGAACTTCAGCTTGTACTGGAACTTCGCCTTTTGCTTTTTGTGCATGAAAACTGGCTTAACAGTCTTCCTATTGTCCGTGATAAAACCCTCTTCATCAACCGTAACCTTCTTTGGTTTAGAAATAATATTTTTGGGGCAAGTATGGTCATCATGCCCAAAAAAACAACATAAGGAACATCTCTGTGGCTTCCATTCATACTCCACCCTTATCTTTTCTGTAATATACCCCTCCTGGTCAAGCTTTGGTATAGCCACGACAATATGATCTTTCAACTCAGATTCAGCATTAATTTCAATCATAGCTCTCGCAAAGCTACTACGGCCCCAATTTTCTGCACACATGTCAGCTGTATAGCTGTCTAACCTCTTCGGCACACCCAGTTTAGATGCTAGCAAACTCAAACCATCATCCGTATAAATAGAGATAGGCACATTATGCAGTTTAACCCAAATCGGGAGAGATTTAATACATTCTTTCTTCAGAACTGCCGATGGAGACCACATATTTAAGATTAAAGGCACTTTACAAATCAGCCATGGGCCACCCTCCAGAACTTTGGCCAAACCTTCCTTAGAATCAAATTTAAAGAAGAAGAACCCATCAGAGTTCATCATCAGCTTAACAAATCCAAACCTGGACCAAACGTTCTTCGCATAGTATTCTACTACAGGGAATGGCAATCTATTTCCAAGGAAATAACCATAAAGCACATTTTCAAACCTTTCTTGGACTTTTTGCACGACCTCTCGTGGTATAACCACATCAGCCTCTTTACTTGTTTCAGCGGAATTCGGTTGTCTGAAATTGACCTCCCTTTTATTCATCGTTTTCTTCATAGCCATATCTGCATACGATATTGGTTTATTCAATTCATTGTTCAATTTAGGTTCCATATTATCAACCGTGTACTGTTTATCATCATCTTCAAGTATCACCGGCTTTGTTATCTTCGTGAGTTCATCGATTACATTGATCTTTCTAACTTCCGGTTGTGACTTGTCAAAGCTGCCTCTACGCGCCATTAGTTTCTTACCGTCAATATCCAGCACTCTACTCGCTATACCCGTAGGTAACGGTGGCTTCCCAATATCATCCTTAGCAGAATCAGAAGAAATCTTACGTTCATTCATGACAAAAGCAGCAAATCTCTCTTTGAATACCAGAAAAACCGAACCATGCAACAGGAACAATTAAATCCAGCCGACCAAAACCAAGAAGACAAAAACCCTAGACTAGCTAAACCGTAATTCTTGAATCTAGCAAAATTATATAGTGTAATCGATAAGTCAAGGTTTCTGCCTAACCAGAAGGACCGACAAACCAACAACACTATACAATATGTTTCGAACTCAAGAGATTATGGCGGCGATTGACAAGAAAAAGAAAAACAAAAACCCTAATTGATGATCGATCACTATGTTGCTAACTAGTTCGTTATAGATCATTGAAGAATCAAATCACTAATCACAGACTGTTATACAAGAAGATCACGAATCAAGAACTAGGGTTGCATGAGGAACAAGATCGCCTAGGCTAGAGAGAGAACTAGGGTACACAGTTCCGGAAGTGCCCAGTTAAAATGAAGTTAAAGTATAGGGAACATGAAAAATGCTCAAAAATATCTCGGATGTCTGTTCGTTTGGTCGTACGGTTGCGTTGTTCGGTTAATTACGACGAAACACGAACGAATGCGAAAAACGATCCAAATTACGCGACGAAAAAAAATATTTTAATGATTACATAAAGTTTTGGATGTCCGAATGTATTCGGAACGTAAGATATGCGCGAAAATGCAAACTTATGCACTTTTTGACGCTTTTAGTCCCTGAATGACCAAATAGTTTATTTTAGCACACCGAACCTCTCAAAGCCTATTTCTAAGCTATGTAAAGGATATTTAGGGTATGTTTAACTTATGGTTATGTTCCGGAATGTCCATTACAGTACGAATCGGCATACTTTCGTAGTTTGTCGAATTTAGTCCTTGTAAGCGAATAAACTTGATTTCGGCACACCAAACCTTCCAAAACTTATTTCTAAGTTATGTAAAGGTTATTTAAGGTATGTTAAGCCTATGTCACTGTTCCGGAGTGTTTGTTGCATTAAACTGGTTATATTTACGCATCAGTGCGCGTATAACCTTCAAGAAAGCGATTTAGAGCCCGAAATTGAACAAGAATTGATATGTGCAAATGATACACATATTTATACAAATCCCAAATATGAAACACATTATTTCATTGGTTTGGCATCCATTTGATGGTTGAAGTGACACAGGTGTCACAGTTATAGTCCCTTGTTTATATCTACTGATTACGACGTTGTTTAGGCGTAGTGACGAGTTATAGTTTCGGTCAAAATACGTTTTTATGCGTATTTTGCAACGAAGCTATCTTTGGGTATCAAAACACTTTGTTTTGATATCAAACTTGTTTTCTAACTTAGTTAAACATGTTTTAACATGTTTAACTCGTCACTTTTAGTTTAGTGCTTATATAGGGTCGTAAGATAAGCGATCTAAACAACCACTTAGACTTTCGAACCCGACCCGTTTGGTCGATCATTAGGATCCGACCAAACACATTTTGTGACCATAGTTGTATAGGGAATAACCTTCGGAGGTTATACCTTATGGTCACTTCGTTTAGTTAGTTGTATGATAGGTAATTTATATGTCTTAAGAAAATGACCAAAATGCCCTTTTTGGGCATAATTTCATTTTAAGCATATGTAACCTAAATTTTGGACATCTAAACTGATTAGGCAACATTATTAGACATGTTAAGGCATATAATATTTGTCATAGGACTAGTTAGGCGGTCCGAACGCGTTTTACGCGAACGACGCGTTAAAGTAGCGTAAGCTACCTAAATAAGTCATAATGGGTCGTAAGCACTTAGGATAGGTTCCGATTTTGAATGTAGGCTTTGTTAAACCATATTACATGAGTTCTTATACTCATTTGGTTTACGAACCTCATTTTATCCGATCTTCCGATTTAGGTCCGGTTTATTAACGTAGTTACCTATATTAGGTGCCGATTAATTCCGTGATCCTTCTAGCTTTGTTTGGTGGTTATTTCAAGACTCTTAAGCATTATCAAGTGAGTAAATAGTCCCCTCTTTTACTGTTTTCAAATATTTTTGGGTGATACACATGTGCCTACTTGTTACTTTCGTGCTTTCATGACACATATTTGCTACATTCATTAGTACACATATAGTACATTATTTCATCCATGTTTATGCTATGTATATTTAGTTAACATGCTAGTACATTGATTTCATAAACACATTTGTTTCATATGTTTAAATCAACATATGTACACATTGATTTACATGACATTTCTGCTTTGTATGTTTACTTAACATACTTAGTACATTGTTTTCACATAACATGCTTACATTTGGTATGACATTTGATTTGTTTAACGGGACACAAATACGTTCATTAACATTGATCACGGCGCTCGGTAGTATGTAGTGGTACCATAGGACTTGACAAATCCCGTTCCTGGCTTCCTAGGTTTGTTTGGAAGTAGGGAATGACTGAATCCGATATACATAATTTTGATAAACCTTTAATTTGTTTAAGGGTTTGTCTCCACAGTCGCAAGGCTTGAATGTATGCATTTAACATTACCACATAAGTGTTTGTATCAATAAAGCATGAATTTTGCAAAACATAACTTTTGACTTAAACTATGATTTATATCAAATACATTGTTTTATACATTTTACCTATGGGGTTGAGTAATTCTATTATTCACCATACATATCATTTGATTATACATAAACATTATACATATGGTTTGAGTAGTTACTTTTTACTTGCCATACATAACATTTGATTATACAAGACATGATTTACATTCGACATTAGACATTGCTTACACATAATTTTGACATTTGTTTAAACTAGACAATTTGGTGGTTATTTGATAAGTGATTTACATAACGAGGCGACGTGTAATATGATAAAAGCATGGTGGATACGCCGCTGGTACTTCCTATATATAAGTGCTTTTATGTTATTACATATCGTGTCTTTATTTAAATCATATCAACAAGACATGATATATCTTATTCAAACAACATATTTTTACAAGATACTGTTTTATAAATGACATAACTTTTACAAATTCGTTGTTACTTGGTTATTTATTTAACAAAGTAGTATTCTTTTTATATATCATCCGATTTTATTATCGCTTTTCGAATGATTTATAAAAGAAAACATTTTACTAAGGTTCATGACTACTTTTTGTTAAACATTTCTTTCAACTACAAGTCATGAATCCTATATCAATAAACCTATGTATCTCACAGGCATTTTTATGCTGACGTACCTATTTTCACATGTGTTATCAGGAGCTGATGCATAGGGTTGATCAAGATACACTTAGGTGAACTTGGGCCTTTAGTGACTTAAAATGAAGCAAGAATAGTTTAATTATGTTATGTACTCTTTGTTTCCTTTGTTTTAAGACAATGTAATCCTTTTTATTTCAAATAAAACTAAACTTTAAATACCACGGTTGTGAAACAATAATTCTGTTAATTAGGAAACCAAAGGTAAGAGTAAGACCGATGAGCAGGGTTATCAAGTTATAGGAAAAAAGAAATCAGCGAAACATGTAGTCAAAGGCAAACCGAAGTTTGTGTATCGGCCGGTGAGGAATGATCAGCATAAAGCTTCTACTTCTAAACCGAAAGTAGATGGTATTCAGGTAAATAACGCTTTTAGTGCTTTGGAGACTCCTAGTAATGAATATGATGATGATGTCTCGGATAAGGATGAGGTCAGGGAAGTGGCGGATGAAACTTCCATGTTTATGCAAAATAAAACGAATAATGGAGTATCTTTTTCAGGGGCAAGCATTCCTGCTGTCGAGGTTTCTAATGGATAGTATAGCCAGCTGGAATATAAGGGGGTTGAACCACCCTCTGAAAAAAAAAGAGGTTCGTCATGTTATTAAGGAAAATAATTTAAAGGTGTGTGGTATTTTAGAGTCTCATGTGCACGTTGATAAGCTGAACGATGTGTGTAGCAAACTTTGTAAGGGATGGGATTGGTTGTTGAATGGGAACTTGTGTCATAAAGGCACAAGAATCATCGTTGGTTGGAACCCTAGGGATGTGGATGTCATGCTCCTATCTTCTACGGATCAAGTGATGCATCTTCAAATAGTGTTTAAAGGTCAGAAGAAGGCTATGTTTTGTTCGATGGTATATTCTAGCAATGATTATAAGGAGAGAAGAGAGCTATGGAAGTCGTTGAATAGACACAAGTGCTTTGTTAATGACAAACCTTGGGCTATTATGGGGGACTTTAACGCGATACTTGAGCTTGGTGATACTCACATGGGTGCCTCAGGTATATCGGTTAGTATGATGGAGTTCAAAGAGTGTGTTTTGAACATTGAGGTTTCTGATGTTAGGAGTTCGGGTATGCATTTTACGTGGAACCAAAAACCTAAATGTGACACCTGTGCCTTCACGGCCATCAAACAAATACCGAACCAATGAAATATTGTATTTCATACTTGGGATTTGTATAAATATGTGTATCAATTGCACATATCAATTCTTGTTCGATTCCAAACTCTAAATCGCTTTCTGGAAGGTTATACACGCACCGATGCGTAAATATAACCAGTTTAATGCAACGAACACTCTGGAATAGTGAAATAGGCTTAACATACCTTAAATAACCTTCACATAACTTAGAAATAAGTTTTGAAGGCTTTGGTATGGCAAAATTAAGTTAATTCGCTTACAGGGACTAAATTTGACAAACTGCGAAAGTATGCCAATTTGAACTGTAACAGACATTCCGGAACATGACCATAAGTTAAACACACCTTAAATATCCTTTATATAGCTTAGAAATAGGCTTTGAGGAGTTCGGTGTGCTAAAATAAACTTTTGGGTCATTCAGGGACTAAAAGCGTCAAAAAGTGCACAAGTTTGCATTTTCGCGCATAACTTACGTTCTGAATACATCCGGACACCCAAAAATTTATGTAAGCACTAAAACATTTTATTTTAGTGTTTTTCATAAGAAAAATCCATTCGTCGCGTCATTTGGATCGTTTTTCGCGCTTATGCGCATTCCGTCGTAATTAAGCGAACATCGCGATCGTACGGCCAAACGAACCGACATCTGAGATATTTTTGAGCATGTTTCATGTCCACAATGTTTAGGCATCATTTTAGGGCCTTAAAGTTGGCTTTACGGGCCTTAGAAGTGTCGGAAATGGCCTTAAACACGTGCAGGGACCAAAACTGTAATTTCTGAAAATTTGTTCTGATCAGACAAGGCCCTGGCCCGCCTGAGTTTTGTCTGATCCTGAAGCGGGCCGCGTCAGCCCCCAGACAGCAGAAAACATGCAGGAACATTGGATCTGGTCCATTTCAATGGTGCACATGGTATTTTTCAATACTATGGGCTGGTTTGATGTGCCCATGGTATTACAATACCATGGGTGCAAGTGTATGGCCAAGATTGAAGCACGTCTCCCGATAAACGATCCTAACGGTTCTACGAACACTATATATACCCCACCCCACTACTTGCAAAACCCACAAGAATCTTGATTTGAGAAGCTCTAAGTTGGAACCTTTGTTTCATACCTGAGCTACTTGGATCGAGATTAGCATTCGGGGACCCTTTGTAAGTGTTCCTTCGTTCTTTTATTGCTTTTCGAGTCCGAGAGTCAAACTTTGTTTGACTTTCTGCGTTGACCAGTTTATGGTCAATGCGAGGTTCGTTTGAACTTCGCAACGTGATTGTAATCACGATGGTTATAGTCCCTTGTGACTATGCCTACTGATTACCACGTTGTCTAGGGTCGTAAGGGTAAGCGATCTAATAAATCGCTTATACCTTCGAACCCAACCCATTTGGTCGATCATTAGGATCCGACCAAACACATTAGGTGACCATAGTAGGTAGGGAATAACCTTCCGAGGTTATACCCTATGGTCACATCGTTTGAGTAGTTGTATGATAGGTAGTTTATATGCCTTAGGTAAATTACCAGAATACCCTTTTCATGTATAATTGGTAATTAAGCATATGTAACCTAAACTTTTGTCACATAACTGATTTTGTAACATGTTTAGGCATATAACACTTGTCATAGGGCTAGTTAGACTTCTCGTGTGCACTTTTGCGCGCACGACGCGTTAAAGTAGCATAAGCTACCTAAACGGGTCGTAATGGGTCGTAAACACTTAGGTTAGGTTTCATTTAGTATGTAGGCTTTGTTAAACCATATGACACGAGTGAGTAAATAGTCCCCTCTTTTACTGTTTTCGAATATTTTTGGGTGATACACATGTGCGTACTTGTTACTTTCATGCTTTCATGACACATATTTGCTACATTCATTAGTACACATATAGTACATTATTTCATCCATGTTTATGCTATGTATATTTAGTTAACATGCTAGTACATTGATTTCATAAACACATTTGTTTCATATGTTTAAATCAGCATATGTACACATTGATTTACATGACATTTCTGCTTTGTATGTTTACTTAACATACTTAGTACATTGTTTTCACATAACATGCTTACATTTGGTATGACATTTGATTTGTTTAACGGGACACAAATACGTTCATTAACATTGATCACGGCGCTCGGTAGTATGTAGTGGTACAATAGGACTTGACAAATCCCGTTCCTGGCTTCCTAGGTTTGTTTGGAAGTAGGGAATGACTGAATCCGATATACATAATTTTGATAAACCTTTAATTTGTTTAAGGGTTTGTCTCCACAGTCGCAAGGCTTGAATGTATGCATTTAACATTACCACATAAGTGTGTGTATCAATAATGCATGAATTTTGCAAAACATAACTTTTGACTTAAACTATGATTTATATCAAATACATTGTTTTATACATTTTACCTATGGGGTTGAGTAATTCTATTATTCACCATACATATCATTTGATTATACATAAACATTATACATATGGTTTGAGTAGTTACTTTTTACTTGCCATACATAACATTTGATTATACAAGACATGATTTACATTCGACATTAGACATTGCTTACACATAATTTTGACATTTGTTTAAACTAGACAATTTGGTGGTTATTTGATAAGTGATTTACATAACGAGGCGACGTGTAATATGATAAAAGCATGGTGGATACGCCGCTGGTACTTCCTATATATAAGTGCTTTTATGTTATTACATATCGTGTCTTTATTTAAATCATATCAACAAGACATGATATATCTTATTCAAACAACATATTTTTACAAGATACTGTTTTATAAATGACATAACTTTTACAAATTCGTTGTTACTTGGTTATTTATTTAACAAAGTAGTATTCTTTTTATATATCATCCGATTTTATTATCGATTTTCGAATGATTTATAAAAGAAAACATTTTACTAAGGTTCATGACTACTTTTTGTTAAACATTTCTTTCAACTACAAGTCATGAATCCTATATCAATAAACCTATGTATCTCACAGGCATTTTTATGCTGACGTACCTATTTTCACATGTGTTATCAGGAGCTGATGCATAGGGTTGATCAAGATACACTTAGGTGAACTTGGGCCTTTAGTGACTTAAAATGAAGCAAGAATAGTTTAATTATGTTATGTACTCTTTGTTTCCTTTGTTTTAAGACAATGTAATCCTTTTTATTTCAAATAAAACTAAACTTTAAATACCACGGTTGTGAAACAATAATTCTGTTAATTAGGAAACCAAAGGTAAGAGTAAGACCGATGAGCAGGGTTATCAAGTTATAGGAAAAAAGAAATCAGCGAAACATGTAGTCAAAGGCAAACCGAAGTTTGTGTATCGGCCGGTGAGGAATGATCAGCATAAAGCTTCTACTTCTAAACCGAAAGCAGATGGTATTTAGGTAAATAACGCTTTTAGTGCTTTGGAGACTCCTAGTAATGAATATGATGATGATGTCTCGGATAAGGATGAGGTCAGGGAAGTGGCGGATGAAACTTCCATGTTTATGCAAAATAAAACGAATAATGGAGTATCTTTTTCAGGGGCAAGCATTCCTGCTGTCGAGGTTTCTAATGGATAGTATAGCCAGCTGGAATATAAGGGGGTTGAACCACCCTCTGAAAAAAAAAGAGGTTCGTCATGTTATTAAGGAAAATAATTTAAAGGTGTGTGGTATTTTAGAGTCTCATGTGCACGTTGATAAGCTGAACGATGTGTGTAGCAAACTTTGTAAGGGATGGGATTGGTTGTTGAATGGGAACTTGTGTCATAAAGGCACAAGAATCATCGTTGGTTGGAACCCTAGGGATGTGGATGTCATGCTCCTATCTTCTACGGATCAAGTGATGCATCTTCAAATAGTGTTTAAAGGTCAGAAGAAGGCTATGTTTTGTTCGATGGTATATGCTAGCAATGATTATAAGGAGAGAAGAGAGCTATGGAAGTCGTTGAATAGACACAAGTGCTTTGTTAATGACAAACCTTGGGCTATTATGGGGGACTTTAACGCGATACTTGAGCTTGGTGATACTCACATGGGTGCCTCAGGTATATCGGTTAGTATGATGGAGTTCAAAGAGTGTGTTTTGAACATTGAGGTTTCTGATGTTAGAAGTTCGGGTATGCATTTTACGTGGAACCAAAAACCTAAATGTGACACCTGTGCCTTCACGGCCATCAAACAAATACCGAACCAATGAAATATTGTATTTCATACTTGGGATTTGTATAAATATGTGTATCAATTGCACATATCAATTCTTGTTCGATTCCAAACTCTAAATCGCTTTCTGGAAGGTTATACACGCACCGATGCGTAAATATAACCAGTTTAATGCAACGAACACTCTGGAATAGTGAAATAGGCTTAACATACCTTAAATAACCTTTACATAACTTAGAAATAAGTTTTGAAGGCTTTGGTATGGCAAAATTAAGTTAATTCGCTTACAGGGACTAAATTTGACAAACTGCGAAAGTATGCCAATTTGAACTGTAACAGACATTCCGGAACATGACCATAAGTTAAACACACCTTAAATATCCTTTATATAGCTTAGAAATAGGCTTTGAGGAGTTCGGTGTGCTAAAATAAACTTTTGGGTCATTCAGGGACTAAAAGCGTCAAAAAGTGCACAAGTTTGCATTTTCGCGCATAACTTACGTTCTGAATACATCCGGACACCCAAAAATTTATGTAAGCACTAAAACATTTTATTTTAGTGTTTGTCATAAGAAAAATCCATTCGTCGCGTCATTTGGATCGTTTTTCGCGCTTATGCGCATTCCGTCGTAATTAAGCGAACATCGCGATCGTACGGCCAAACGAACAGACATCTGAGATATTTTTGAGCATGTTTCATGTCCACAATGTTTAGGCATCATTTTAGGGCCTTAAAGTTGGCTTTACGGGCCTTAGAAGTGTCGGAAATGGCCTTAAACACGTGCAGGGACCAAAACTGTAATTTCTGAAAATTTGTTCTGATCAGACAAGGCCCTGGCCCGCCTGAGATTTGTCTGATCCTGAAGCGGGCCGCGTCAGCCCCCAGACAGCAGAAAACATGCAGGAACATTGGATCTGGTCCATTTCAATGGTGCACATGGTATTTTTCAATATCATGGGCTGGTTTGATGTGCCCATGGTATTACAATACCATGGGTGCAAGTGTATGGCCAAGATTGAAGCACGTCTCCCGATAAACGATCCTAACGGTTCTACGAACACTATATATACCCCACCCCACTACTTGCAAAACCCACAAGAATCTTGATTTGAGAAGCTCTAAGTTGGAACCTTTGTTTCATACCTGAGCTACTTTGATTGAGATTAGCATTCGGGGACCCTTTGTAAGTGTTCCTTCGTTCTTTTATTGCTTTTCGAGTCCGAGAGTCAAACTTTGTTTGACTTTCTGCGTTGACCAGTTTATGGTCAATGCGAGGTTCGTTTGAACGTCGCAACGTGATTGTAATCACGATGGTTATAGTCCCTTGTGACTATGCCTACTGATTACCACGTTGTCTAGGGTCGTAAGGGTAAGCGATCTAATAAATCGCTTATACCTTCGAACCCAACCCATTTGGTCGATCATTAGGATCCGACCAAACACATTAGGTGACCATAGTAGGTAGGGAATAACCTTCCGAGGTTATACCGTATGGTCACATCGTTTGAGTAGTTGTATGATAGGTAGTTTATATGCCTTAGGTAAATTACCAGAATACCCTTTTCATGTATAATTGGTAATTAAGCATATGTAACCTAAACTTTTGTCACATAACTGATTTTGTAACATGTTTAGGCATATAACACTTGTCATAGGGCTAGTTAGACTTCTCGTGTGCACTTTTGCGCGCACGACGCGTTAAAGTAGCATAAGCTACCTAAACAGGTCGTAATGGGTCGTAAACACTTAGGTTAGGTTTCATTTAGTATGCAGGCTTTGTTAAACCATATGACACGAGTCTCTATACTCGTTTGGTTTACAAACCCTCATTCTATCCGATCCTCCGATCTAGGTCCGGTTTATTAACATAGTTACCTATATTTAGGTGCCGTTTGATATCCGTGATCTCTAGCATTGCTTGGTTGTTACTCAAGGACTACTAAGCAATCTCAAGTGAGTACATGTCACACCCCGACCACGAAGAACATACAAAACGTGGCGGAAACATCGGGGAGTGTTGTAACAGAATTAATTGTTTCAAATCCATGGCAATTGAAGTTTCGTTTTATTGATTAAAAGTGTTACAATGTCTTAACAAACAAAGAAATACAACATAATTAACTAGTCTTGCATCTTTTATTGTCACTAAAGCCCAAGTCTGCCTATGTGTATCTTGATCATCTTATGCAACAGCTCCTGAAAAAACACATGTGAAAATAGGTACGTCAGCATAAAAATGCCTGTGAGATACATAGGTTTTGTGAAAATGAGATTCATGACTTATGTTTAAGAAAATGTTTAGTCATGAACCTTTTTAGTTTGCTTTGTTTTGTAAATCGTTTGAAAAGCAATAAGATCAGATGATAAGTATAAGTAAGAGAATAATGTATGGTTAAATGAATAACCAAGTAAAATGAGTTTGTAAAAGATAAGTTGTTTGTAAATAAATGTCTTGTGAAAAGTATGTTATTTGTATAAAATGTTATATGTATCAAACTGAAATGATTCAAATAACGCTACGATATGTAATATCATACAAACACTTATATATAGGAAGTACCAGCGGCGTATCCACCCTGCTTGTATCATATTACACACGCATCGTTACTTAATCACTTAATCAAACCAAACCAACAACGTAATAAGTCTATGTTTAAACCAATAGTCAAAAGTCCTTGTATAAACCATGTCAAATGTTTATAGTCAAAAAGTAGTCAAGTAATGTATAACCAAAATGATATGTATGGTAAGTAAAATTTAGACTACTTAAACCATAAGTAAAAAAAAATACAAAACAAAGTATTGAAGTAAAACTTGGTTTAAATCAAAGTTATGTTTGTAAGATATATGCATGCTATACTGAATATGAACATTTATGCGGTATTGTGAAAATTCATACATCCAAGCCTTGAGACAGACGGATAACTATGTAAAAGTGAGTTATCAAGAGAATATGTATTCGGATTCGGTCATTCCTTACGTCCAAACAAACCCGAGATTTCAGGAATGGGATTTGTCAAGTCCTATGGTACCACTACCTACTACCGAGCGGCGTGATCGGTGTTAATGAATGTACATTGTCTCATTTAAACAAACCAAATGTCATCCCAAAATGTAAGCATGTGATGAAGATAATGTACCTAGTATGCTAGAGTAAACTTACAAGGTAGAGCTGTAAAACAATGTGTCCATATGTTACTAGAACATATGCAACAGAGATGCAATGTAAAATGATGTACTAAGTATGCTAAGTTAACATACAAAGTAGAAAAGTCATGTAAATCAATGTGCTAGCATGCTATCAGTCAACATACCTAGCAGAAATGTATGTAAATCATGTACTAATAGTGTACTAATGAACATAACAAGTATATGATGTGAAAACAGGAAAGCACGAAAGTAACAAGTAGGCACATGTGTTTCACCCCAAAACAGTTTGGAAAAACAGTAAAAGAGGGGTCTATGTACTCACTTGAGATTGCTCAGTAGTCCTTGAGTAACAACTAAACAATGCTAGAGATCGCGGATATCAAACGGCACCTAGTATAGGTAGCTACATTAATAAACCGGACCTAAATCGGAAGATCGGGTAGCATTAGGGTTTGTAAACCAAACGAGTGTAGAGACTCGTGTCATTTGGTTTAACAAAGCCTACATACTAAATGAAACTTAACCTAAGTGTCTACGACCCATTACGACCCGTTTAGGTAGCTTATGCTACTTTAACGCGGCGTGCGCGTAGAACGCGTACGGACCGCCTAACTAGTCCTATGACAAGTGTTATATGCCTAAACATGTTACATAATCAGTTATGTGACAAAAGTTTAGGTTACATATGCTTAATTACCAATTATACATGAAAAGGGTATTCTGGTAATTTACCTAAGGCATATAAACTACCTATCATACAACTACTTAAACGATGTGACCATAGGGTATAACCTCGGAAGGTTATGCCCTATACTAGGGTCACCTAATGTATTTGGTCGGATCCTAATGATCGACCAAACTGGGTCGGGTTCGAAGGTATAGGCGATTTATTAGATCGCCTACCCTACGACCCTAGACAACGTGGTAATCAGTGGGCATAGTCCCAAGGGACTATGACCAACGTGATTACACTCACGTTGCGAAGTTCAAACGAACTTCGCATTGACCATTACTGGTCAACGCTGAAAGTCAAACAAAGTTTGACTTTCTGACTCGAAAAGCAATAAAATAAGGAAAAGAACGAAAGAATACTTACGAAGGGTCCCCGAATGCTAACCTCGATTCAAAAATCTCAGGTATGAAACAATAGTTTCAACTTAGAGTTTCTCAAATCAAAGTTCTAGTGATTTTAGCAATGGGGGTGGATGGGTATTTATAGGAATACCCGAACCGTTAAGATCGTTTCATGGAAAACGTGCCTTAATCCCATCCGTACATGTGTTGAAATGTCATGGTGTTTAGGTGTTTAAATTCCATCCATACATGTGTTGAAATGTCATGGTGTTTAGGTGTTTAAATTCCATCCATACATGTGTTGAAATGTCATGGTGCCTAAATCCCATCCTTATCCGCTGACTAAGCATGTTTAGAATGTGTGGTTGTGAATTAAACAACGGCTAATACATCGAATCTGGTCCCGAATGCGAAAAACGATCCAAATGACGTGACGAATGGATTTTTCTTATGGCGAACACTAAAATAAAATATTTTAGTGCTTACATAAATTTTTGGATGTCCGGATGTATTCAGAACGTAAGTTATGCGCGAAAATGCAAACTTGTGCACTTTTTGACACTTTTAGTCCCTGAATGACCCAAAAGTTTATTTTAGCACACCGAACCCCTCAAAGCCTATTTCTAAGCTATGTAAAGGATATTTATGGTATGTTTAACTTATGGTCATGTTCCGGAAGGTCTGTTACAGTTCAAATTGGCATACTTTCGCAGTTTGTCAACTTTAGTCCCTGTAAGCGATTAAACTTTGATTTCACCACACCAAACCTTCCAAAACTTATATCTAAGTTATGTAAAGGTTATTTAAGGTATGTTAAGCCTATTTCACTATTCCGGAGTGTTCGTTGCATTAAACTGGTTATATTTACGCATCAGTGCGTGTATAACCTTCCAGAAAGCGATTTAGAGCTTGAAATCGAACATGAGTTGATATGTGCAAAAGATACACATATTTATACAAGTCCAAAGTATGAAATACATTATTTCATTGGTTTGGCATTTGTTTGATGGTTGAAAAGACACAGGTGTTACAGTCTCCCCTACTTTAGGAAATTTCGTCCCGAAATTAATTCGTAGGAGTCTATTTGTGACTTTGTGTCAGATAACCACCAGAGATATGTAAAGCATAATCCTGTCATTTCCTTAACGGACATTCTTCAGAACGAAAATGAACAAACGGAGTCATTTTCCTCAACGAGTATTCTTCAGAAGCGGAAATGAAGGAATAAACAAACGGGGATTCATTTCCTTAACGGACAATTCTGAGAAACGAAAATGAACAAACGGAGTCATTTTCAACGGTTGCTTCCTCAGAAACGGAAATGAAAATGATAGACAAACGGATATTCATTTCCTCAACGGATAATCTTCAGAAACGAAAATGAACAAACAGAGTCATTTTCAACGGTTGCTTCCTCAGAAACGGAAATGAAAATGATAGACAAACGGATATTCATTTCCTCAACGGATAATCTTCAGAAACGAAAATGAACTAACGGAGTCATTTTCAACGGTTGTTTCCTCAGGTTCGGAAATGAAGGATTAAACAACGGATATTCATTTCCTCAACGGATAATCTTCAGAAACGAAAATGAACTAACGGAGTCATTTTCAACGGTTGTTTCCTCAGGTTCGGAAATGAAGGATTAAATAAACGGATATTCATTTCCCTCGACGGATACTCTTCAGAACGAAAATGCACAAACGGAGTCATTTTCCTCAACGGTTATTCTTCAGAATTGGAAATGAAGGATTAAACGGATATTCATTTCCTTAACGGATATTCTTCAGAAGTGAAAAATGAATAGCTAGTTCATTTTTCCTCAACGGATACTTCATCAGAATTGGAAATGAAATAGGGTTAACTTCTAGGTACATGACAAAGCTCGCTGTGGTTTCTGTGCACTAAATTCCATAATTATGTATGCATCCATAATTACGTAATTCCTTACACAGTCCGCACAGTTTGTCTTGTAATGTTCATAAGCACATAATCACGTAGTTGTTTAATTGTTATTATCTTGTTATTGATTGCTATTAACTTGGCACCTCGTACTTCGTTTCTCTTGGAAGAAACGGGTACTTAGGATTTTTGTGAAAAACGCAGGAGATCATACAATGGAAGAAATTTGGGAGTAGTCTGTTCTTCAAGGAATGCGGTTCCTTGATTGTCGGTATTGTAGGGGATATGTTGTTTATACATACAATCACATAAATACATTGCAATGTAAATAAAAGATTTATTTATAAACAACGATAACAACTGTTTCTTGGATCTTGACAACAAAAGAAAATAATACATAAGACGTGATTATTTCTAAACGATGTTGTCTTCTGGTTGATCATATGCTCATCCCTGTGCTGGATTTGCATTAGCAAGCCTTGGGCAATTCCTACGAAAATGGCCCATCTCGCCACAGTTGTAGCAAGATCCCTGTGGGAAACGAGCTTGAGCAGGATTGTTGCCAGCTTGATTTGGTGCAGCTGCGGTTGGGCAAACCCTAGCTGTATGACCTATAAGTCCGCAAACTTGGCATGCGCGGCACTTCACCCCAGCATGATGATGTAGGGCACATTGGTTGCACAAGGGTGCAGTTCCGTTGTAGGGTTTCCTGGCAGGGGGTTGAGCTGGTTGGTTGAGGACGGCTTGATCATTGTGAGCGACCACAGCGTAGTTCTGAGAAGCCTTTCGCTTCTTTGACCTCCTAGGGGATCCAGTCTGTTCATCCATGATCTTTGATTCCTCGATTGGTTTCGATTCTTCGACCGGCTTCTTGTCACCTTTTCGAAAAAGTTTACCTTTCCTGATCTTTGATTCAGTCAAGGTTGCAGATAGCTCAATGGCCTGTCTAACTGTAGTAGGGTTGCTACCAGTCAAAATGTCTTGTATTGAATCAGGGAGGCCATCAATGTACTTTTCGATTGCCTTATCCAAAGGCGTGACCATGTTTGGGCATAACAGACTTAACTCTTCATAACGGTCCGTGTAGGCTCGATGCTCACCGCTGTCTTGCTTAAGATTGTCGAATTCCCTTTCCAAAGCCCTGATCTCGTGTCGAGGACAGAATTCCTTCATCATAAGGGCCCTAAGTTCCGCCCATGTCTGTGCTAGTGCAACTTCTGCACCACGATCTCTCATAACCCCATTCCACCACGTAAGGGCTCTCTTCTGGAACACACTCGAAGCAAACTCGACCTTGCGATTGTCAGGACACTGCACGTGGCGGAAAGTATTCTCAATGCTCTCGAACCATTGAAGAAGCCCAGTCGCTCCCTCAGAACCACTAAACTTGAGTGGTTTCGCCGAGTTAAAACTCTTGAAATTGCATGGACCATTGTTGTTGTTGTTGGCTTGATTCCATAGAGCAAAGAGGTTTGGGAATTGAGCAGCCATTTGCTGCGCAATGATTTCTGCCAGCTCGGCAGTCGCTATCTGGTTTTCGCGTCGAGGAGGCATTCTAAAAGAGGAACATGAAAGGAAACGAGTGAGAGAATTAGACGAAAAGAATGAGATGAAGCAAATCTGATGAAAGCAAGGATAGTGGTCATTTGTTTGTTACTACAAAGCAACAAACGACCTCGGTGAATAATCAAAGTAAATAGGTCAAAAATAATGTATCGCGAAGACATGCTCGCCTATAAGTGAACACTCATCCCAAGAATTCCCAGGTAAGCACAACTGGTCTCGCGTCTGGTTGAGATGTATACGAAGTGCTTGCCTAGACAGAAAACTCAGAATACAGGCATTCACCCTTCCAGTTTGCACGTGTTCACATTATTTAAAACCCAAAACCTTGACGAAGTTTTGAAAACTCAAAGGGGTTCAAAACCATATAACAGAGGATTCAAAACCTAGTAATCAATCATCCTAGAACAGATGATTAGTTTTCAAAGCGGTTTTGAAATTTATGTTCTTGTTGTGGTAGTCGCCTAAGGATAGGTGACGGTATTGTTTTATGACTAAACGCAAGTAAACTCGCGTTAGGGTCCTAAGAAAGTTATAGACTAGGTCAAAGCATTACTAATAACCTAATTCCCTATAACCATTGGCTCTGATACCATCTTTTCTGTCACACCCCGACCACGTAGAACATACAAAACGTGGCGGAAACATCGGGGAGTGTTGTAACAGAATTAATTGTTTCAAATCCATGGCAATTGAAGTTTCGTTTTATTGATTAAAAGTGTTACAATGTCTTAACAAACAAAGAAATACAACATAATTAACTAGTCTTGCATCTTTTATTGTCACTAAAGCCCAAGTCTGCCTATGTGTATCTTGATCATCTTATGCAACAGCTCCTGAAAAAACACATGTGAAAATAGGTACGTCAGCATAAAAATGCCTGTGAGATACATAGGTTTTGTGAAAATGAGATTCATGACTTATGTTTAAGAAAATGTTTAGTCATGAACCTTTTTAGTTTGCTTTGTTTTGTAAATCGTTTGAAAAGCAATAAGATCAGATGATAAGTATAAGTAAGAGAATAATGTATGGTTAAATGAATAACCAAGTAAAATGAGTTTGTAAAAGATAAGTTGTTTGTAAATAAATGTCTTGTGAAAAGTATGTTATTTGTATAAAATGTTATATGTATCAAACTGAAATGATTCAAATAACGCTACGATATGTAATATCATACAAACACTTATATATAGGAAGTACCAGCGGCGTATCCACCCTGCTTGTATCATATTACACACGCATCGTTACTTAATCACTTAATCAAACCAAACCAACAACGTAATAAGTCTATGTTTAAACCAATAGTCAAAAGTCCTTGTATAAACCATGTCAAATGTTTATAGTCAAAAAGTAGTCAAGTAATGTATAACCAAAATGATATGTATGGTAAGTAAAATTTAGACTACTTAAACCATAAGTAAAAAAAAATACAAAACAAAGTATTGAAGTAAAACTTGGTTTAAATCAAAGTTATGTTTGTAAGATATATGCATGCTATACTGAATATGAACATTTATGCGGTATTGTGAAAATTCATACATCCAAGCCTTGAGACAGACGGATAACTATGTAAAAGTGAGTTATCAAGAGAATATGTATTCGGATTCGGTCATTCCTTACGTCCAAACAAACCCGAGATTTCAGGAATGGGATTTGTCAAGTCCTATGGTACCACTACCTACTACCGAGCGGCGTGATCGGTGTTAATGAATGTACATTGTCTCATTTAAACAAACCAAATGTCATCCCAAAATGTAAGCATGTGATGAAGATAATGTACCTAGTATGCTAGAGTAAACATACAAGGTAGAGCTGTAAAACAATGTGTCCATATGTTACTAGAACATATGCAACAGAGATGCAATGTAAAATGATGTACTAAGTATGCTAAGTTAACATACAAAGTAGAAAAGTCATGTAAATCAATGTGCTAGCATGCTATCAGTCAACATACCTAGCAGAAATGTATGTAAATCATGTACTAATAGTGTACTAATGAACATAACAAGTATATGATGTGAAAACAGGAAAGCACGAAAGTAACAAGTAGGCACATGTGTTTCACCCCAAAACAGTTTGGAAAAACAGTAAAAGAGGGGTCTATGTACTCACTTGAGATTGCTCAGTAGTCCTTGAGTAACAACTAAACAATGCTAGAGATCGCGGATATCAAACGGCACCTAGTATAGGTAGCTACATTAATAAACCGGACCTAAATCGGAAGATCGGGTAGCATTAGGGTTTGTAAACCAAACGAGTGTAGAGACTCGTGTCATTTGGTTTAACAAAGCCTACATACTAAATGAAACTTAACCTAAGTGTCTACGACCCATTACGACCCGTTTAGGTAGCTTATGCTACTTTAACGCGGCGTGCGCGTAGAACGCGTACGGACCGCCTAACTAGTCCTATGACAAGTGTTATATGCCTAAACATGTTACATAATCAGTTATGTGACAAAAGTTTAGGTTACATATGCTTAATTACCAATTATACATGAAAAGGGTATTCTGGTAATTTACCTAAGGCATATAAACTACCTATCATACAACTACTTAAACGATGTGACCATAGGGTATAACCTCGGAAGGTTATGCCCTATACTAGGGTCACCTAATGTATTTGGTCGGATCCTAATGATCGACCAAACTGGGTCGGGTTCGAAGGTATAGGCGATTTATTAGATCGCCTACCCTACGACCCTAGACAACGTGGTAATCAGTGGGCATAGTCCCAAGGGACTATGACCAACGTGATTACACTCACGTTGCGAAGTTCAAACGAACTTCGCATTGACCATTACTGGTCAACGCTGAAAGTCAAACAAAGTTTGACTTTCTGACTCGAAAAGCAATAAAATAAGGAAAAGAACGAAAGAATACTTACGAAGGGTCCCCGAATGCTAACCTCGATTCAAAAATCTCAGGTATGAAACAATAGTTTCAACTTAGAGTTTCTCAAATCAAAGTTCTAGTGATTTTAGCAATGGGGGTGGATGGGTATTTATAGGAATACCCGAACCGTTAAGATCGTTTCATGGAAAACGTGCCTTAATCCCATCCGTACATGTGTTGAAATGTCATGGTGTTTAGGTGTTTAAATTCCATCCATACATGTGTTGAAATGTCATGGTGTTTAGGTGTTTAAATTCCATCCATACATGTGTTGAAATGTCATGGTGCCTAAATCCCATCCTTATCCGCTGACTAAGCATGTTTAGAATGTGTGGTTGTGAATTAAACAACGGCTAATACATCGAATCTGGTCCCGAATGCGAAAAACGATCCAAATGACGTGACGAATGGATTTTTCTTATGGCGAACACTAAAATAAAATATTTTAGTGCTTACATAAATTTTTGGATGTCCGGATGTATTCAGAACGTAAGTTATGCGCGAAAATGCAAACTTGTGCACTTTTTGACACTTTTAGTCCCTGAATGACCCAAAAGTTTATTTTAGCACACCGAACCCCTCAAAGCCTATTTCTAAGCTATGTAAAGGATATTTATGGTATGTTTAACTTATGGTCATGTTCCGGAAGGTCTGTTACAGTTCAAATTGGCATACTTTCGCAGTTTGTCAACTTTAGTCCCTGTAAGCGATTAAACTTTGATTTCACCACACCAAACCTTCCAAAACTTATATCTAAGTTATGTAAAGGTTATTTAAGGTATGTTAAGCCTATTTCACTATTCCGGAGTGTTCGTTGCATTAAACTGGTTATATTTACGCATCAGTGCGTGTATAACCTTCCAGAAAGCGATTTAGAGCTTGAAATCGAACATGAGTTGATATGTGCAAAAGATACACATATTTATACAAGTCCAAAGTATGAAATACATTATTTCATTGGTTTGGCATTTGTTTGATGGTTGAAAAGACACAGGTGTTACAGTACATAGTCCCCTCTTTTAACTGTTTTCAAACTGTTTTGGGGTGGAACACATGTGCCTATTTGTTACTTTCGTGCTTTCCTGTTTTCACATCATATAGTACATGATTTCATTACATTTCATGCTATGTATGCCCATTGTGTGCATATTTAGTACATCGTTTTACATTACATTTTATGCTATGTATGTCCATTCAGTTCATACTTAGTACATCGTTTCACATCATATCACATGCTATGTATGTTCATTTGTTGCATACTTAGTACAGTTGTTTTCATCACATGCTTACATTTTTGGTATGACATTTGGGTTGTTTACAATGGAACAATACATTCATTAACATTAGCTACGCCGTTCGTTAGTAGGTAGTGGTACCATAGGAATTGACAACTCCCCTTCCTGAAATCCTGGGTAGGTGTGGATTGGAAGGAATGACCGAATTCGATATACATAATTTAGATAAACCTTTAAGTTGTTTAAGGGTTTATCGCCACAGTCTCAAGGCTTGGATGTATGCATTTTCACAACACCGCATAGATGTTCGTATCAGTATAGCATGCATTTCCACAAAACATAACTTTGATTTAAACCAAGTTTTACTTCAATACTTTGTTTTGTGCATTTTACCTATGGTTTAGTTGACGCATTCCACTAGCCATACATATCAGTTTGGTTACACATTACATGATTTACATTTGACACATAAACATTTTCGACATTGGTTATACATTGCATGATTTACATCTTGACATAAACATTTTGACATATTATTCAATACATTTGGCAATTGGTTTAAACATAGACATCTTACATTGGTGGTTTGTTTGGGTAAGTGATTTAAGTAACGAGGCGTGTGTAATATGATACAAGCATGGTGGATACGCCGCTGGTACTTCCTATATATAAGTGATTGTATGGTATTACATATCGTAGCGTTATTTGAATCATTTCAATTTGGACATATAACATTTTATACAAATAACATACTTTCCACAATACATTGTTTTACAAACAACTTAAATTATACAAACTCATTTTTATATGGTTATTCATTTAACCATACCTTATTCTTTTATTTATACATATCATCTGATCTTATCGTTTTTCAAAAGATTTACAAGACAAATCAAATTACAAGGTTCATGACTAAACATTTTCTTAAACAATAAGTCATGAATCCTATTTTCATAAACCTATGTATCTCACAGGCATTTTTATGCTGACGTACCTATTTTCACATGTGTTTCAGGATATGATGCATAGGATTTATCAAGATACACTTAGGCGGACTTGGGCCTTAGCGACAATAAAAGATGCAAGACTATTTATTTATGTTATGTTTCTTTGATTGTCAAGACATTGTAACTATTTTATTCAATAAAACAATATTTCAATTTCCATGTGTTATGAAACAATGATTCTGTTACAACACTCCCCGACGTTTCCGCCACGTTTGGTTGTCCTACGTGGTCGGGGTGTGACAGAAAAGTTAGTATCAGAGCTCATGGTTATAGGGAATTAGGTTATTAGTAATGCTTTGACCTAGTCTATAACCTTCTTAGGACCCTAACGCGAGTTTACTTGCGTTTAGTCATAAAACAATACTGTCACCTATCCTTAGGCGACAACCACAACAAGAACATAAAATTCAAAACCACTTTGAAAACTAATCATCTGTTCTAGGATGATTGATTACTAGGTTTTGAACCCTCTATTGTAAGGTTTTGAACTCTCTGTTATATGGTTTTGAACCCCCTTTGAATTTTCAAAATCTCGTCAAAGTTTGGGTCTTATAATGTGAACACGTGCAAACTGGAAGGGTGAATGCCTGTATTCTGGGTTTTCTGTCTAGGCAAGCACTTCGTATATATCTCATCAGACGCGAGACCAGTTGTGCTTACCTGGGAATTCTTGGGATGAGTGTTCACTTATAGGCGAGCATGTCTTCGCGATACATTATTTTTGACTCATTTACTTTGATTTGTCACCATCTCATTTGTTTGCCTTATGTAACAAACAAATGATCACAATTTTCATTCGTTACCATTCTGTATTGATTATCCAATAACCTTTCACTCGTTTCTTCCTATGTCTTTCATTTCCTTCTAGAATGTCTATTCCTTTCAGCACTGGTCAAATGTCCGAGCGAACAGCCAAATTTGCCCAGCAAATAGGTGAAGTGATTCAGAAGACTGTGGATTTAGGCATTGCCATGGCTCGTCTCAACAATGAAGCCTCTCGTCTCGACAATGAAGCCACTCAAGAGCCACCAAAGGAAGCAGAAGTCAAGCCAGCACCAAAATCAAGGAAGCGTAAGGCTTCTAGGAAACCTGCAGCGGTTACACCTAATCAAGCGAGACCTAGCCATGTGGCAAGGCCACCAGCTAGGAAGCCATACATAGGAACTGCCCCTTTGTGCAAACGATGCAACCGTCATCATTCAAACCTCATACCCTGCTCCAAATGTACCTACTGTGGACGGAGGGGACATTTGGTCAACACATGCCGCCTTGCTATCCAAAACAAAGCTGCTATAAACCTTGTTGCTACCCAACTCCAAGTCAACCCTACTCAAGCTCGTTTCCCGTCTGGTACTTGCTACAACTACGGCGAGACGAGCCATTTCAGGAACAACTGCCCAAAGCTTGCTAATTCAAATCCAACCCTTGGATGAGCATTCGGCTGAACAAAGGATGTTGCTGTCTTATGCCTTTGTTTCTTTTGTTTTCGTGTATTGTGAAACAATATGTCTCGTTCATAAATAAAAGTTGTTGTTCGCAATTCTGATATACAAGTATAACTACATGTGTTTATGGCATTTCCCTATAATACCTGTATTAAGGAACTATGTTCCTTACAAACTACTTTTGTGATTCTCTCTTTCAAATGATCGCTCATGATTCCCTCGAAAATTTTAAGTACTCGTTTCACTCTAAGAAACAAAGTACAGAAAATAAAGTGACATTATGAGTAATCATGCTTCTGCACATCTGTGCCTTTGAATCCTTGGTTAAATAACTAAGGGTATTTCCAAATCTCATACCCATTACGTTTTGATTTTTCAACATATACAGTACAAGTATTTCAAAAACAATCTTCATGATCTCAAAACATTTCATATAGTTTGAAAACATTTTTTTTCAAATGCATTGTCTATGTTATTTCAAAAATATTGGCTATGCTTTCAAAAACAACCTTCATAATTTCAAAATGTTTCATATAGTCTGAAAACAATATTAACACAGTACATTTTCTTATCAAGTGCATGATTTCGAAAAGCATCATTCATGTTTTCAAAAACCTTATACATAATTTCAAAATTTATTTTGCATGATTTTAAAACATTTTTGTACCTACCTAATACACCTACTTCATGATTTCAAAAGTATTATATATAAGGTTTCAAAAATGTTAAACACATTTTTCTTAAAAGAACCCCATGCATAGTTTTCCAAATATATTTTCCTCATACATTTACTTAACCTTCAAATTCTGCTTCATATGTTGCCTTGGCATATCTAGCATCTCAACTTCATAAGCATTTTTACTTCGTGTTTGACATAAGCACGTCCAGTGCAAGGTTTCAAAACATCTTCAACTTCTAAAATCCATATGGGATCTTTTTATCTTCACATTTAGACCCTTGTGGATGATCATCATTCAAATCAGAGTCCTTAATTGGATTCCTTATGTACCTTAATTCGAACATTTCGGTTCCTAATAATCGAAATCGAATTTTCTTTTTGAATCTTTCTATCTTTATAGTTAGATTCTTGATAACGTTTAAAGTACCAAATGAAATCCACGGGATGGATTCCTAGTGTGCTTTAAATGCATGTACGCAATTAACAAGACAAATTAACAAACAATTTTGTGGTTATGTGAGTATGTGTTTATTCATCTTATGTTTTCTTTTATGCGTTTTGTGTTTTTATACTCTGGATATTTGTTATCCAAATCCTCGCAGGATCTTTCATATCTCCATATGAGGGATTCGTAGCAGGATAGTCAAAAGGTACTACTTTAAATCCTCAATGGGCTTCTATGTAACAGTTAAGACCCTTGGATATATAGTACCACTCCATGATTCATAAGAGACCCTTTAGTGGTCTAGTAAAAAAGATTGATTCACAATTTGGTTAAAAGACGACATCTAGTGATGTAGCTGAACAGACTCCTTGATAGTCTATTTAGATCATTTAATGATTTAATTAAAAGGACTCTATGGCGGTCTAGTCACACTCATCACAGGATTGTTCATTTGGTTTTACCCTACACATTATAAAATAGACTGTGTGAACTGTGCAAGGAATTGTCTAATTACGGACGCGTACATAATTATGAAATTTAGTGCACAGAAACCCAGTAAGATTTATTATGTTTAAGAACCGATAGCGACAACAATAACAAAATGAGAACGATGTAATGGAGGTACGGTGGACGCACCAATGACGCTTCATATACTAGTATATAAGTATCCCTCTTACATTGCAATCATGATGTTATTAAAGGTTACTAGAAGTTCAGAACCCTAACCAATGTTGTTCGATCTTTTCAACTTCATGTTTTCAAGCTCTCACAAGTTTCCTCTAAATAAATTTCGGGACGAAATTTCCTAAAGTAGGGGAGACTGAGACACCTGTGCCTTCACGGCCATCAAACAAATACCGAACCAACGAAATATTGTATTTCATACTTGGGATTTGTATAAATATGTGTATCAATTGCACATATCAATTCTTGTTCGATTCCAAACTCTAAATCGCTTTCTGGAAGGTTATACGCGCACCGATGCGTAAATATAACCAGTTTAATGCAACGAACACTCCGGAATAGTGAAATAGGCTTAACATACCTTAAATAACCTTTACATAACTTAGAAATAAGTTTCGAAGGCTTTGGTATGGCAAAATTAAGTTAATCGCTTACAGGGACTAAATTTGACAAACTGCGAAAGTATGCCAATTTGAACTGTAACAGACATTCCGGAACATGACCACAAGTTAAACACACCTTAAATATCCTTTATAAAGCTTATAAATAGGCTTTGAGGAGTTCGGTGTGCTAAAATAAACTTTTGGGTCATTCAGGGACTAAAAGCGTCAAAAAGTGCACAAGTTTGCATTTTCGCGCATAACTTACGTTCTGAATACATCCGGACACCCAAAAATTTATGTAAGCACTAAAACATTTTATTTTAGTGTTTGTCATAAGAAAAATCCATTCGTCGCGTCATTTGGATCGTTTTTCGCGCTTATGCGCATTCCTTCATAATTAAGCGAACATCGCGATCGTACGGCCAAACGAACTGACATCTGAGATATTTTTGAGCATGTTTCATGTCCACAATGTTTAGGCATCATTTTAGGGCCTTAAAGTTGGCTTTACGGGCCTTAGAAGTGTCGGAAATGGCCTTAAACACGTGCAGGGCCCAAAACTGTAATTTCTGAAAATTTGTTCTGATCAGACAAGGCCAGGCGGCCCGCCTGAGTTTTGTCTGGTCCTGAAGCGGGCCGCGTCAGCCCCCAGACAGCAGAAAACATGCAGGAACATTGGATCTGGTCCATTTCAATGGTGCACATGGTATTTTTCAATACTATGGGCTGGTTTGATGTGCCCATGGTATTACAATACCATGGGTGCAAGTGTATGGCCAAGATTGAAGCACGTCTCCCGATAAACGATCCTAACGGTTCTCCAAACACTATATATACCCCACCCCACTACTTGCAAAACCCACAAGAATCTTGATTTGAGAAGCTCTAAGTTGGAACCTTTGTTTCATACCTGAGCTACTTGGATCGAGATTAGCATTCGGGGACCCTTTGTAAGTGTTCCTTCGTTCTTTTATTGCTTTTCGAGTCCGAGAGTCAAACTTTGTTTGACTTTCTGCGTTGACCAGTTTATGGTCAATGCGAGGTTCGTTTGAACTTCGCAACGTGATTGTAATCACGATGGTTATAGTCCCTTGTGACTATGCCTACTGATTACCACGTTGTCTAGGGTCGTAAGGGTAAGCGATCTAATAAATCGCTTATACCTTCGAACCCGACCCATTTGGTCGATCATTAGGATCCGACCAAACACATTAGGTGACCATAGTAGGTAGGGAATAACCTTCCGAGGTTATACCCTATGGTCACATCGTTTGAGTAGTTGTATGATAGGTAGTTTATATGCCTTAGGTAAATTACCAGAATACCCTTTTCATGTATAATTGGTAATTAAGCATATATAACCTAAACTTTTGTCACATAACTGATTTTGTAACATGTTTAGGCATATAACACTTGTCATAGGGCTAGTTAGACTTCTCGAGTGCACTTTTGCGCGCACGACACGTTAAAGTAGCATAAGCTACCTAAACGGGTCGTAATGGGTCGTAAACACTTAGGTTAGGTTTCATTTAGTATGTAGGCTTTGTTAAACCATATGACACGAGTCTCTATACTCGTTTGGTTTACAAACCCTCATTCTATCCGATCCTCCGATCTAGGTCCGGTTTATTAACATAGTTACCTATATTTAGGTGCCGTTTGATATCCGTGATCTCTAGCATTGTTTGGTTGTTACTCAAGGACTACTAAGCAATCTCAAGTGAGTACATAGTCCCCTCTTTTAACTGTTTTCAAACTGTTTTGGGGTGGAACACATGTGCCTATTTGTTACTTTCGTGCTTTCCTGTTTTCACATCATATAGTACATGATTTCATTACATTTCATGCTATGTATGCCCATTGTGTGCATATTTAGTACATCGTTTTACATTACATTTTATGCTATGTATGTCCATTCAGTTCATACTTAGTACATCGTTTCACATCATATCACATGCTATGTATGTTCATTTGTTGCATACTTAGTACAGTTATTTTCATCACATGCTTACATTTTTGGTATGACATTTGGGTTGTTTACAATGGAACAATACATTCATTAACATTAGCTACGCCGTTCGTTAGTAGGTAGTGGTACCATAGGAATTGACAACTCCCCTTCCTGAAATCCTGGGTAGGTGTGGATTGGAAGGAATGACCGAATTCGATATACATAATTTAGATAAACCTTTAAGTTGTTTAAGGGTTTATCGCCACAGTCTCAAGGCTTGGATGTATGCATTTTCACAACACCGTATAGATGTTCGTATCAGTATAGCATGCATTTCCACAAAACATAACTTTGATTTAAACCAAGTTTTACTTCAATACTTTGTTTTGTGCATTTTACCTATGGTTTAGTTGACGCATTCCACTAGCCATACATATCAGTTTGGTTACACATTACATGATTTACATTTGACACATAAACATTTTCGACATTGGTTATACATTGCATGATTTACATCTTGACATAAACATTTTGACATATTATTCAATACATTTGGCAATTGGTTTAAACATAGACATCTTACATTGGTGGTTTGTTTGGGTAAGTGATTTAAGTAACGAGGCGTGTGTAATATGATACAAGCATGGTGGATACGCCGCTGGTACTTCCTATATATAAGTGATTGTATGGTATTACATATCGTAGCGTTATTTGAATCATTTCAATTTGGACATATAACATTTTATACAAATAACACACTTTCCACAATACATTGTTTTACAAACAACTTAAATTATACAAACTCATTTTTATATGGTTATTCATTTAACCATACCTTATTCTCTTATTTATACATATCATCTGATCTTATCGTTTTTCTAAAGATTTACAAGACAAATCAAATTACAAGGTTCATGACTAAACATTTTCTTAAACAATAAGTCTTTTTTTGGGTAAAGGGTTACCCCGGTGATTTTATATATTCACACAAAAAAAATACAAGTAGTGAAGAAACACCTCCACTAGTTCAAACATGAGACATGCCCCATGAATGTACACCAAAAACCAAACACAAACCAAATAAAAAAAACACCACTAGACTAACATCTAGAAAAAAAACTTTAACTTCAATTAACTCCCATTATCAATTACTTCATCGCCTCCAATATCCCAATTTCCAAGCAACCTCCTAACGTTCGCACACTCCTTGAACTTAACCCCCATAAGCTTGTACCGAATCGTCTTGACAATTAGTTCACAAATGACATCAGGGGGTCTCGTTTGATTCTTAAACAATCTAGCATTCCGCTCCTGCCAAATGAAATAAGCGACCGTAGCAACGAGCAATTTACTAACATAATTGGCTGCAGATTTAGACCGAGCACGAACCAACATCCAATTCATAATAGCGCTCCATTTGGACTCAACACTATCCATAGCCACCTTATGTCTAACGTTATTCCAAATATGCGTCGGGAACTTGCATTCAAAGAAAAGATGATCGTGAGAATCTACATTCGCATAACACAAAACGCAACACATCATGTTCATGTTCTTAAACAATAAGTCATGAATCCTATTTTCATAAACCTATGTATCTCACAGGCATTTTTATGCTGACGTACCTATTTTCACATGTGTTTCAGGATATGATGCATATGATTTATCAAGATACACTTAGGCGGACTTGGGCCTTAGCGACAATAAAAGATGCAAGACTAGTTATTTATGTTATGTTTCTTTGATTGTCAAGACATTGTAACTATTTTATTCAATAAAACAATATTTCAATTTCCATGTGTTATGAAACAATGATTCTGTTACAACACTCCCCGACGTTTCCGCCACGTTTGGTTGTCCTACGTGGTCGGGGTGTGACACTAAACACGATATAGGAGTAATGAGAAAGATTGATAGGATCATGGCTAATTGCCACTTCACAGATGTTTTTCCTAATTCGTTTTCGGTTTTTCAACCTCATCGAGTGTCGGATCATTCGGCCTGTGTCCTAAAGTTGCCGGAAGTTTTGAGATGCAAACATAAACCATTCAAGTTCCCTAACTTTCTTACTCATAAAGCTGAATTGATTAATATCGTTAAGGATGGATGGGATACTAGCATTGATGGGGTCCCTATGTTTAGAGTGGTGAAAAAGCTTAGAATTTTAAAACATCCAATCAGATCTCTTCTTCGCCAACAAGGGAACCTGCATGAGCGTGTGTCTAACATCAGGAAGGAGCTGGATGACTTACAAAGCAAGGTGGATAAGGATCCGGATAACTCTTCTCTTCTGAACTTGGCGGCTGAATGTCAGAAAAAGTTCTTGGAGGTTAGTTTAGATGAAGAACGTTTCTTAAAGCAAAAGGCGAAACAAAAATGGTTACAAGTTGGTGATGCAAACACAATTTTTTTTCATAATATGGTTAAAAGCAGGAATCATATTGCTCAAATTCAATTTATTAAAGATGTTAATGGAAATGAATTTGAAGGAAAGGAAGTGGCCTAATGTTCTAGTGGACCACTATAAAGCGTTTCTAAGAATCAAGGGTAATGTGACCAGCCATCCAAATATTGATTGTTTTCCTAGACGTATTTGTCACACCCCCAAAATCCACACGCGGAGTACCACCGCTTGGAGGCGTGACATGACCAGGATCAAGCCACCAATCATATTGAACATAAGTATAAAGTAAAAGTCATTCATCAATACGATAGGTGTTTCCAAAACCAAATATAAACAAGTGTGTAGCGGAAGCAATAATGTAAAACCCAACATAAGTTTAAGTACAAAATGTCATAATGTTTAACAACACATTCACGATCCATGTCCACAACGACCGTGCCTCCCGTGCAAGCTCCAAAAGTACCTAAGGTCCTGCAAGGCATGTAACAGAGAGTCAACCACTAGTTGAGCGAGTTCACAGTAAGAAAGTTCGTAATAGTAACTTCTCTTTATAATATGTGGCTCTACTAGGCCGATAGTATGTTCTATTAGTGGGGGCTTCCCATATTTGTATATACACTAGACTATTTGTAACCATAAGTGTTCTTCTTAGCCCGAGAACAGTAGTACGTACAAGGTTTACGTAGGTTTTACGTAAGTGCCCTTCTTTACCCGAGGACAGTGGTACGCGTGGGGTTTACGTAGGTTTTACGTAAGTGTCCTTCCTGACTCCGGAAGACAGTTGCATGTGTGAGTTTACGTAGGTTTTACGTAAGTGTCCCTCGAAACCTGAGGACAGTGGTAAGTACTTGTTTACGTAGGTTTTACGTAAGTGTCCTGCTTAACCCGAGGACGATGGTAGATAGTCTAGTAGCCGCGTAAGTACGAGTAATTGTTAAATTCCATCATTCAACCCATTCCCAACCCCGGGAACCCCATGCCTTGGTAAGAGTGTGAACTCACCTTAGTTTGCTCGGTATGCTAAGTTAGGTGCTCACAATAAATCAGTCAAGTCCTATAGTGCACGTATACTCAATCAGTTCACGTTCGTAATATTTCACATGTAACTATCATCACAGTAATATTACAAAGTAATAAATCAAGGTCATGCAATTTCCTGTCCCATAAAGATATCCTTTGCAGTTTTCTTCTAACATAGATATTCAATAATGCACTTAACAGAGTGTCATTCACAGTTTATTCTAACATGGTCATTCCTTAACACCTTAACGAGATTGATATACATAACAGTGATAGTTATCTAACAGAGTTAATCAAACAAGTAGAGTTAATAGCTTAACCACGTAACAAGGGTTTACATGCGTAACAGAGTTAATAACTAACTGGAATTAATAAGCTAACCAGAGTTAATAACTTAACTGGGTTTATCTTCATAACATGCATAGCAGAATTTACACACTTAACATGGTTAACACTTAACACAGTTAGCATACTTGACTTAGTTAATAAAGTTAACAGGATAAATAAACTCTTGGGGCCGAAATCCAAGCTTGGCCGAAATCTATTCTTGGTCGAAATCACTTTTGGGCCTAACACATTGGGCCGAAATCACACAAGTGATTTCGTCCAGTTTCAATTGTGGGGGGGTGATTTCGTCCAGTACTTCATCTTCACCAACAATTACAGTAACTTAAACCCAGCAATTCTAATAATCACATAACCATCAGCAAGTTATTGTAATTATCATGAATTCTAACCATCACCAACTGTTATATGATTAAGTCATCATCTTTATCACACAAGATATTAGATCATCGTCATTACACTATCTACATCGTATGGAAATCTATCATTTATTCAGGTTCACCAGTTCAGAATCATGAGAAATCAAATCTCTATTCCCATAAACATCTCGGCATTCATCATAATTCAGCCAAAGAAATCAATTTATAATAACAAGTATTTACATAACAATCAAATCAGATCTGAAACAACTAATTGTGAAAGTCACTAACCGACTCAGAATAATCAACAAAGAAATCTGGCTTCGAATGAGGAGAGGGCTGCCGTCAAGTTCCAAGGGCAGAGAGAGAGAGAGAGAGTGTGGCTAGGGTTTTCAAAAATCCCCAATTCCCTTAATGGTTGGAAGTTAAAATACTAAACAAACCCTCACTGGGCCAAAGCCCACTTTGATTTCGTTGCCTCCTGTGGATGAAAACACTTGAGGTGTTTTCATGGGTAGGGTGTTTTCATGAGTGGGTGTTTGGCATGACTTTAATAAACACAGAATGCTAATTCTAAATATAACATTAACCTTCACTACAAATATAATGCAACCACATATATAACATATCGATCACAGTACGAATTAACATATTACAACGTCTACAGTTGTGAAACAAACAAGTCGTGTCAACAAATAACATAAAAAAAAATTAACGTGCAATAAATGCGAAGATGGAAATCTTGGAAACTCGAGTTGTCACAGTATTAGTGTTGCAAAGGCTGATTTCATGATTCGTGAAGTTACTGATGAGGAAATAAAGTCTGCTTTTTTTTATGTTGGGGATGACAAAGCCCCGGGCCCAGATGGATATTTGTCAGCTTTCTTTAAAAAATCTTGGCAGATTATTGGTGAGGAGGTGAGTTTCGCTATCAAGGATTTCTTTAGAAGTGGCCGGCTCTTACAAGAAACAATCATACTTTTCTGGCGCTGATTCCAAAAGTGAACACCCCGACGTATGTTACTGATTACCGCCCTATCTCTTGTTGTAATGTTATTTACAAAGCTATTAGTAAGAATCTTACTAATAGGCTTCTTGAGGGGATTAATGATGTTGTGAGCATCAACCAGTCATCTTTTGTTCCTGGTCGTAGAATATCGGACAACATCTTGTTAACGCAGGAATTGCTCCATAATTATCACAGAAATACGGGCCCTCCAAGGTGTGCATTCAAAGTCGACATACAAAAGGCATATGATACTGTGGATTGGGATTTCCTCCGTGCAATTCTTTTGGGATTTGGTTTTCATACTATGATGGTAAATTGGGTTATGAGTTGCGTTACTTCAACTTCATACTCGATCAACATTAATGGAGATATACACGGATATTTTAAGGGTCAAAGGGGTTTGAGACAAGGTGACCCCATCTCTCCGTACTTGTTCACGCTAGTCATGGAGGTCCTCACTTCCATTCTTCAGCATGCTGCCAGTACTCATGCTGAATTTCGGTTTCATAATAATTGTAAGAAACAAAAAATCATTAACTTGTGTTTTGCAGATGACATGTTTCTGTTTGCTAGAGGTGACAATGAGTCAGTGAAAGTCATCATGGAATCGCTGAATAGTTTTAGAGATATGTCTGGGCTCGTTCCAAGCTTGAGTAAAAGCACTTCTTTCTTTTGTAATGTACCGTCTCGAGTAAAGAACCAGATTTTATCCATAGTGCCGTTTTGTGAAGGATCGCTGCCAATTAAATATCTTGGAGTCCCACTTATTGCCTTTAGAGTTCTTAAAAGTGATTGCAAGGTGTTGGTGGAGAGGATTTCTAACAGACTTTTGGATTGGAAGACGAAGTTGCTCTCATTCGCAGGGAGACTCCAACTAGTTAACTCTGTTTCAGCTGCTCTGTATTCCTATTGGGCGGCTGTTTTCAGTCTCCCGGTTAATATCATCAATAGTATCGAGAGGATTATGAAGGATTTCCTATGGAATCATGGTTCTTTGGGTTCGAATAAAGCGAAGGTAGCGTGGAAAGATGTTTGCCTTCCCAAGTCCGAAGGGGGGTTGGGTATTAGGAAGGTTTCGGATGTGAACAAGGCTTTAATGACTTTTCATATTTATAGCATTGTCTCGGGTCGGAAATCGCTTTGGGTTGAGTGGATTTATGCTCATCGGCTCAGAGGTAGGAGTTTTTGGGATGTTAAGGTGCCGCAAAACTCAACATGGGGTTGGAGGAAAATATTGTCTTTCAGGGGTCCAGTCCGCAAATTTTTTTGGAAGCAAATAGGTAATGGAGAATCTACATCGTTATGGCATGATACTTGGTGCCTTCATTGTCCACTCAGTCGTTATGTTTCTCCTAGAAATATGTCACAACAAGGGTTCTCGATCTACTCTAAAGTAGCTGAGGTTGTTCACAATGGCATTTGGATTTGGCCAGATGCATGGCGGGATCTATTTCCGGTTCTATTTAAGCTAAATCATATTAATCTCGTTCCGAATAAGCAAGATGTTACTCTTTGGCGAACCAATGCTGGTAAACTGATGCCGTTCTCTTCCAAGCTGGTATGGGAGTCTACTCGGTCTCGTGGTAACGAAGTTGAATGGTCAAAGGTTGTTTGGTCGGGCTGTAATATTCCTAGACATTCTTTTCATTACTGGTTGATCTTTAGAAGGAAACTATGGACGAAAGACAGAATTCGAAAATGGAATTGCATTACTAGTGGCTCTATGAACATGATGTGTTGTTTATTGTGTCAGCGAGAGATGGAGTCTCACGAGCATTTGTTTTTTCAATGCTCGTATTCTTCCACGGTTTTGGACGCTATCAAGGAGAAGTCTACTATGAAGACGGTGCCTAACAAGTGGGACGACATCATGAGGTGGTTGCTGCCGAAAGCGAGTTCCAGGTCTTTGAACTCGGTTATTGCTAAACTTATTATGAAGGCGACTGCATACTTTGTATGGCAAGAAAGGAACTCTAGATTCTTCAACAATCAACTTAGACCGCCTGAAGTGTTATCGAACATCATTATCGAGACAGTAAAGCTGAAGTTATTATCATTCAAGTATAAAGACAAGCCGCTAGTGAGACGGATCTTGGATGATTGGAAGCTAAGCTCAGTGGATACCTTCAAAGATACCTGATATTTTTCATTATTAGTGTCTAGGTGGTTTGCTGTATTTGGCTTTGTTTGTTTTGTGTTTACTCTTATATAGCATGTCATGTAAGAGAACTGGTGTAGGCTTCTCTACTCCACTTGTGTTTTTATGGTTTGTTTGGAATGAAATCACCGGGGTAAAACCCTTTACCCAAAAAAAACAATAATTCTGTTGCTCCACTCCCCGACGTTTCCGTCGCGGTTTGTTGTTTTACGTGGTCGGGGTGTGACAGAAGAGTTGGTATCAGAGGCAATGGTTATAGGGAATTAGGTTATTAGTAATGCTTTGACCTAGACTATAACTTTTCTAGGACCCTAACACAAGTTATTTTGTGTTTAGATCTTAAAACATTACCGTCGCCTATCTTTAGGTGATTACCAAAACAAGAACACAATTTTCCAAAACGATTTTTGAAAATCAATCATCTAGTCTTAGATGATTTGCTATAAGGTTTTGAACCCTCTAAGTTTTCAAAATCTCGTCAAAGTTTGGGTCTAAATAATGTGAACACGTGCAATCTGGAAGGGTGGATGCCTGTATCTTGAGTTTTCTGTCTAGGCTAGAGTGTTCGTACAAATCCACATAATCGGACCAGTCACTCTTACCTGGGAACTCTTGGGGTGAGTGTCCACTTATAGGCTAAAGAATGTATTCGCGATACATTATTATGACCCATTTACTTTGATTAGTCACTGTGTGTCGTTTGTTTGCTTTGTGGTACGAACGAATGACCACCATCCATGCTTTTTGTCAATATTTGTATCATCTCATTTTTCATATTATCATCTCACTCGTTTTCTCTCATGTTTCCTCTTTTAGAATGCCTCCTCGATGCGACAATCAGCTACCTAATGCCGAACTGGCAGCAATCATTGCGCAGCAAATGGCTGCTGCACTTCCAAATCTCATCACTCAAATCAACCAAGCCAACAATAACAACAATAATGCTCCATGCAACTTTAAAAGTTTCAATTCGGCTAAACCACTCAAGTTTAGTGGTTCTGAGGGAGTAACTGGGCTCCTACAGTGGTTTGAGAGTATTGAGAGTACTTTTCGTCATGTTCAGTGTCCTGATAATCGCAAGGTCGAGTTTACTTCTAGTGTGTTCCCAAAGAGGGCTCTTACTTGGTGGAATGGGTTAATGAGAGATCGTGGTGCTAATGTCGCTTTGGGCCAAACTTGGGAAGAGCTTAGGGCTCTTATGATGAGGGAATTCTGTCCTCGCCACGAACAGAGGGCGTTAGAAAGAGAGTTTGATGATTTAAAACAGGATAGTGGTGAACATCGGGCTTATACTGACAGATACAAGGAGTTGAGTTTGTTATGCCCTACAATGGTTACCCCACTTGAAAAAGCTATCGAGAGGTATGTCGATGGTTTACTTGACCCCGTGCAAGACATCGTCACTGATAGAAACCCTACCACAGTTCGTCAGGCAATCGAGTTGGCTGCGACTTTGACCGAGTCGCAAATCAGAAAGGGTAAGCTTCATAGGAAAGGTGACAAGAATCAGAAACAATCGTCTGACAATAGTGAAAACAAGAAAGGTAAGAAAGTTGAATCTTTAAAGAGGTCTAGGAAGCGCAAGGCTTCCCAGAATTTCGCTGTTACTGCACAAGCCAATCAGGCAGCTCCCAACCAACCTGCACAACCACCAGCAAATAAACAGTATGCGGGGAATGCACCATTGTGCCACAAGTGCAACAGTCACCATCAACCACAGGTTCAGTTTTTTTTGTGCCAACTGTGGGAAATCTGGTCATCTTGCCAATGTTTGTCGTTTTGCTCCTAATCAAGCCACACAAAACCCAGCTCAGCAACCTGCTCAACCGCCTGCTCAACAACAGGCTCAAGCTGCACGACCTCACTATCCGCCTGGATCTTGCTACAATTGTGGGGATCTGACCCACTACAGAAATCAGTGTCCTAGGTTGGCCAATGCAAATCAGGCGCAGGCTCATGGTCGAGTCTTTAACACGAACGCAAACGAAGCGCGCGCAGACAATGAGTTGGTCTATAAACCGTTAAACCCTAATATTCTCTCTCTAGCAGGCGATTTTTTTCTCCTTCCATGAACTCTTAATTTTCTTTGTGATTTAGATGTATAACAGTCTGTGATCAGTGTTTGATTTTCAAGCATCTGTAACGAACTCGTTAGCAGCTTCTGATTGATCTAAGTCTAGGGTTCTTCTTTCGTTTTTTTCTATCGCCAAGGATTTCTCTATTGATCTCGAGCATGGTGGAATAGGGATAAGGGTTTATCGGTCCTACTGGTTGGGCAGTAACCTTGATTTACCTGAGTTTCTATTTCGTTTTTAGTTTGAGTCATTAGGTTAAGCCGCTAGTATTAGGGTTTGCATGGTTTTTCCTGTTTCGCTGTGATTGTGTGTTTCGTTTGCTACATGGAGAGTTACAGGGATCGGAACTTGGAGGATCTAGGGTTTCAAGCTTTTTCTGATAGATTGCGTGGGGATGTGTTTATCAGCTCGAGTAATGTTAAGCCGTTGAGTTCTCCGGAGGTGCGAGGGAAACCCCCATCTTTTGGCAAGAGTTTTGATGGCCGGCCTATAAACATTGATGGCAATCCTCTTATGCCGCGACGTGGGGTGGTTCAGCAGGAACCAAGGATGATAAATGTTATCGATGAGCTTGAAAAGGTAACTCTTCCGGTTCAGTTAGAGAGCTTGAATGCTGATGACATTCTAAATGATGAGCCTGTGAAAAAGACGTTCTCCTATGCGGATACAGTTAAATTTTCTACTTTGAAGAAGCGTGAGGTTAACTTTCGGAGAATGGATTCGGTGGAAACAGTTAAGGATGCTGACGTTGTCATACCACGTGAGATAATTCGTAAAGTTCAGGAGAAATTTGAGAATGTTCTGTATGGATACTTTTTAGGTAATCGACTACCATATCCTGTAGTAGAATATTATGCTAAGAATGTGTGGTCTAAGTATGAATTTGCTAAACTCATGATGAACTCGGATGGCTTCTTCTTCTTTAAGTTTGACTCGAAAGAGGGTATGGCTAAAGTGCTGGAGGGGGGGCCCTGGTTGATTAGGAAAATGCCTTTGTTCTTGAATGTCTGGTCTCCGTCTGTCAGTCTTAAAAAAGAGGGCATCAAATCTGTGCCGGTGTGGGTTAAATTGCATAATGTTCCTATATCAGTCTACACAGATGGTGGTTTGAGTTTGTTAGCGTCCAAAATCGGGATTCCCAAAAGATTAGACGGGTATACAGCTGATATGTGCATGGATAATTGGGGAAGAAGCAGTTTTGCACGTGCGTTAATTGAAATAAATGCGGATAGCGGGCTGAAAGACTACATTGTTGTTGCAATTCCGAAATTGGATGAGGAGGGGTACTTAACTGAAAGAGTAAAAGTAGAATACGATTGGAAACCTCAACGGTGCTCTTTATGTTGTGTGTTTGGCCATGTGATAATACATGTGCTAAGAATGTGAATAATAAAGAGAAGCAAGTGGTTGTTGATGACGAGGGATTCATTACAGATAAAAGGAACACGGCTAGGATGGGAGTTATGCATAAGAAGCAAAAGCCAAAGTTTGTCTACAAGCCGAAAATAAATAAGTCAGGAGCGAGTACCTCTAGTACAAAGGAGGTTACAACTGATAATATAAGAAGGGCTAATGTGAAGACCGGTAACTCGTTTGAAGCTTTGTCGAGGGATGATGTGGAAGATACTATAGCCGATATAGGGGTGGATAAGGAGTTGAGGCATAACTTGAAGAAAGGTAATGGGAAGCCTACTCGAACCGAGAACGAGGTTGAGGTAACTTTACAAACGGAAATGTCCGAGTTTATGAAACCTGATCAGAGTCACGTATCTAAGGGGGCAAGCACTCCCGGACAAACAGGTCTTAATGGATAGTATTATGTCGTGGAACATAAGGGGTTTGAACCGCCCCTGAAACAAAGTGAGGTTCGTCAAGTTGTTGCTGAAAATAAATTAAAGGTTTGTGCTATCTTAGAGTCTCACGTGGATGTTGCTAAACTGGGTACCATTTGTCATAAAGTCTTTCGGAATTGGAACTGGACTTCTAATGGGGGATCGTGTACTAGGGGAACCCGTATCATCTTGGTATGGGATTCAGATGTGGTTGACCTTATGGTGCTCTCTCAAACTGATCAAGTCATTCATACGCAGTTGTTAGTTAAAGCTGATAATAAAGTCTTATTTTGCTCCTTTGTGTACGCGGAAAATAAGTATCAGGAGCGTAGAAGTCTTTGGGAGAGTTTATGCAACCATAAAAGCTTGTGTCACGATAAACCATGGGTTGTAATGGGGGATTTTAACTCAGCGCTTCATCTTGAGGATTCGCTTTACGGATCATCCAAACAAACGATAAGCATGTGTGAGTTTAAAGATTGCATTCAATTTTCGGAATTGCTGGATATTCAAGGTCACGGGCTACATTATACGTGGAATCAGAAACCTAAAGAGGGAGTGGGGCTTCTAAAGAAGATAGATCGTGTAATGGGGAATGTTCAGTTCTTGGACATGTATCCGAATGCTTTTGTCATGTACCATCCTTTTCGAGTTTCGGACCATACGCCTTGTATCTTGAAAATGGGAGCCGTGATTGAGAAGAAAGCTAAACCTTTCATGTTTCCTAACTTTATTACCTCCAAGCCGGATTTCATTAAGTGTGTGGAACAGGAATGGAGGAAAACTATTCCAGGGGTTAATATGTTCTCGGTTACAAGGAAACTTAGCAATCTTAAACCGCATTTAAGGAAGATCTTATTCAACCAAGGAAACTTGCATGCTAAGGTGTTGGAGCTTAGGAAAAAGTTGGATGATATTCAAGTGCTTGTTGACAAGAATCCTTTGGATGGCCATCTCCATCAATTGGAAGCGACATATCTTCAAGAGTTTCAGACTGCTGCTTATGATAAGGAATGTTTCCTCAAACAAAAGTCAAAAGTCGAATGGTTGTGTGCTGGAGACTCGAATACGAAATATTTTCACAATGTGGTGAAAAGCCGTAATGCTAGAAATAAGATTCATAGTGTCAAAGATATTGCTGGAAACCGTTATGAAGGTAGTAGGGTGGTGGACACTTTAGTCGATCACTACTCGAACTTCCTTGGTGTTGAGGACCAGGTTGCATTGCTAAATCTGGATAATATCTTTGTTAATGTCCTTAGTCAACAAGACGCTTCTAATATGGTCCGGCAAGTAACTCGAGAGGAGATCAAAATGGCGATGTTTAATATTGGTGAAAATAAGGCCCCGGGGCTTGATGGATATACTTCAGCTTTTTTCAAGAAGGCTTGGGATATTATTGGTAATGAAGTTACAGATGCGGTGCTTGACTTCTTTGAGAATGGTAAGCTGCTCAAACAATTAAATCACACGATCCTTGCTTTGTATCCTAAGAAAGATACTCCGGACTCAGTTTTGGATTATCGGCCTATCTCATGTTGTAATGTGCTCTATAAATATGTATCAGCAAGATCATAACGGATAGGATTAAAGGGAGCTTGGGGGCTCTTGTCAGTATTAGTCAATCCACTTTTGTGCCAGGAAGGAAAATCTCTGATAATATTCTCCTAACTCAGGAGCTGATGCATAATTATCATTTGAATAGAGGCCCTGCGAGATGTGCATTTAAAATTGATATTCAGAAAGCCTATGATACGGTTAGTTGGTCTTTTTTGAAAGCTATTCTTATACGTTTTGGGTTCAATCAACGAATGGTTGAGTGGATTATGACATGTGTTTCCACGGCTTCCTACTCGTTATGCGTTAATGGTAATCTTCATGGTTTTTTTCAAGGGAAGAGGGGTTTGAGACAGGGGGACCCGATGTCGCCTTATTTATTTACTCTTATCATGGAGGTTCTATCCTTATTACTTCAACAGGTGGCCAACTCAAACTCGTCGTTTAAATTTCATCATCATTGTGCTAAGTAGAAAATTATCAGTGTGTCCTTTGCGGATGACTTGTTTATCTTTGTCCATGCTAACACTTGCTCGGTTAAGAAGGTTAGAGATGCGCTGGAAACGTTTACTAGTTGGTCAGGGTTAGTGCCGAGCCCGTCTAAGAGAACTACCTATTTCTCGAATGTCTCTTCTTTGGTGAACCAAGAGATTCTTACTTTGATGCCTTTCCAAGAAGGTAGTCTTCCGGTTCAGTATCTTGGGGTGCCCCTAATATCCACTAAGCTTATTTTTAAAGATTGTAAAATCTTGATTGATCGTATGGAGAGCAAAATCACAAGCTGGATCTCTAAGTCATTGTCTTTTGCGGGCCATCTTCAGCTTAAAAACTCGGTTTTATCTTCTATGCACATTTACTAGGCCTCTGTTTTCATTCTTCCAGCTCGTGTCATCTCAGAGTTGGAGAAGAGGATGCGTCGATTCTTATGGAATGCTGGCTCTTCTGGCAGGGTTCGAGCAAAAGTTGCTTGGTCCGATGTATGCTTGCCTAAAAACGAGGGAGGCTTGGGTATTCGAAATGTTATGGATGTTAATAAGGCTCTCATGGCAAACCATATATGGAGTATAATCTCGAAGAGAGACTCTCTTTGGGTTCAGTGGATCCATTCTTATAAACTAAAGGGTAGAAGCTTTTGGGAGGTTCCGTTAGGGGAAGCATGAGCTGGGGATGGCGTAAGATATTATCCATCCGAAACTTGGCGCGTCTGTACATCGGTATGTCTATCAGAAGTGGTGCTCAGACTAATGCATGGTGTGATAATTGGTGCCCGTTGAGTCCGATTAGTTCCTTCATCACTCTGAGAGTTATCACTAATGCGGGCTTCAATATGCATTCCACTGTTGCTGATATTGTCGATGATTCAGGCCAGTGGAGATGGCCGCAAGCTTGGTATGACTTATTTCCGGTGTTGATAAATTTACAAACCCCAACTCTTGTTCATAATGTACTAGATAAGCTTACGTGGAAAGACTTGGAAGGCAAAGATAGTTACTTCAGTTCAAAGGAAGTTTGGAATAACCTTAGGGGCCGAGGTGCTACGGTTTCATGGTCCAATATGATATGGTTTTCACAATGTATTCCGAGACACTCGTTCCATATGTGGTTGGTTATCAGGAACAAACTCAAAACTCAGGATCGGCTTACTAGTTGGGAAGCAGGAAGTGATACGAACCTAAGACTTAAGTGTTGTCCGCTTTGTAGCTATGATCGTGACTCGCGTGACCACATATTCTTCCAATGTAATTTTGCGTCGCAAGTTTGGAATAATGTCAAAACTATGGTTAGTTTGGAGAGTGTTGATGATTCTTGGGTCTCCATTTTTGCATGGATGGAACAAACGGCTTCTTCTAAGAAGATGGATGTTATTGTGGGTAAGATTCTGATTGTGGCTACGACGTACTTTATATGGCAAGAAAGAAATAATAGACTGTTCTCTCACAATCACAACACGGCTGAAACGGTGACGGAGATGATCAAGAACACGGTTCGGTTAAAGCTTATGGGGTTCAAGTTCCGTGGGAAGGCTTGCCGGAATAGATTGTTAACGGCTTGGAAGATTTACTCTAATGACGAGGAAGAAGATCCGGGCTAGAAGTCTAATTCAGTAGTTGATCGTGTGTTTATGTTTCTTGGCTGTCTTGTTTATGGCTTGGTGTTTTGTTTTTCGTATGTTAGCATACTGGTTGTTTTGTGCTTTTTTCCTAGTCTTGGTATGCCAAGTCTAGTAGGTGTGTTCGCTTTGGCACACCCTTGTACTCATTTGGTTGATTTATACAATTTACCGGGGTAACCCTTTACCCAAAAAAAGTCAATGGTACGTTCTTTGTGTTAATCACCCTGCATCTGTTCTTTTTGATTCGGGTGTCGATACGAGTTTTGTGTCATTGTCTTTTGAACCTTTGCTTCGCATGACTAGAACAAAACTAGGAAAGCCCTTGACAGTAGAGGTAGCTAGTGGTGAACCCGTTGTACTTGATTATGTTCTTCGAAATTACCAATTGAACCTAAATAACCATCTTTTTCCTATCGACCTCACACCGATGCAACTTGGAAGTTTCGACATTATAGTGGGAATTGATTGGTTAGCCAAGTACCACGCAGAGGTAGTTTGTTTTGAGAAGATTGTCCGTATACCGCTTTCGACTGGTGAGATCTTAGAGGTTCGTGGTGAGAAACCTGCTAGTAGTTTTTAACTCATGTCTTGTATTCAAGCTCAAAAGTATCTGCGAAAGAACTATGTGGCCTTCTTGGCACATGTTGTAGCGGATAAAGGTAAAGGTAAGTCTATTCAAAATATCCCTGTTGTTCGGGATTATCCTGAAGTATTTCCTGAAGAATTCCTGGGTTACCCCCAGCACGTCAAGTTGAATTCCGCATCGATCTTGTCCCTGGTGCTAATCCTATTGCTAGATCTCCGTATCGTCTTGCACCGTCTGAGATGCAGGAATTATCTAAACAACTTCAGGAGCTTTCTGACAAAGGTTTTATCCGTCCTAGCTTTTCACCTTGGGGTGCTCCTATTCTTTTTGTCAAGAAGAAAGATGGCTCTTTCAGAATGTGTATCGATTATCATGAGCTTAACAAGCTTACCATCAAGAATCGATATCCCCTACCTCGCATTGATGATCTCTTTGATCAGTTACAGGGTGCTACTTGATTTTCAAAGATTGATCTACGTTCTGGGTATCATCAACTTCATGTGCTTGAAGAAGATATTCCCAAGACTGCATTCCGCACAAGATATGGGCATTATGAGTTCACTGTTATGCCATTCGGTTTGACTAATGCTCCTGCTGTTTTCATGGACTTAATGAATAGGGTTTGTAAGCCTTATTTGGACAAGTTCATCATCGTTTTCATTGATGACATCTTGATTTAGTCTAAGACACGAGCAGATCATGAACAACATTTCCGTCTTACTATGGAACTCCTGAAGAAAGAACTACTTTTCGCCAAATTCTCCAAGTGCGAATTTTGGCTTAAGGAAGTTCAATTTTTGGGACACATTGTTAACGAACAAGGTATTCATGTAGATCCCTCCAAAATCAGTGCGATTAAGGATTGGGATACACCTACTACTCCTGCAGAGGTTCGTTCATTTCTTGGCCTTGCGGGTTATTACCGCCGTTTCATCGAAAACTTCTCCAAGATTGCAGTTCCTCTCACTGCTCTAACCCAGAAGAATAAACCCTTTGAATGGGGATCTAAACAGGAAGAAGCTTTTCAGACCTTGAAACAGAAACTCTGTGATGCACCTATTCTATCTTTACCTGAGGGCAATGACGATTTTGTGGTTTATTGTGATGCATCAAACTTGGGTCTTGGATGTGTTCTTATGCAAAGGAACAAAGTCATAGCTTATGCATCAAGACAGTTGAAGATACATGAGAAAAACTACACGACTCATGATCTTGAGTTAGGTGCTGTAGTTTTTTCTCTCAAAATCTGGAGACACTATTTGTATGGTACTAAATGTGTGGTTTTCACTGACCACAAAAGTCTTCAGGATATTTTCAATCAGAAGGAACTTAATATGAGGCAACGACGTTGGGTAGAACTTCTAAACGACTATGATTGCGAAGTTCGCTACCATCCTAGTAAGGCGAATGTCGTGGCTGATGCATTGAGTCGTAAGGAACGTGTCAAGCTTCACTGTGTACAAGTTCGATCTGATATTCAAACCCGCATTTCTCAGGCTCAACATACTTGTGTTACACAAGACTTGATGGGTAAGGAATTACCCTGTCACATTAAGCCTGATCTTGAACTGAAGGACAATGGATCATATTATTTCATGGATCATTTGTGGGTCCCAAGTCAAGACAGTCTTCGCACCTTGTTTATGGATGAAGCTCGCAAGTCTCGTTATTCTATTCATCCTGGTGCAGACAAAATGTATAAGGATCTTCGAACCCAGTATTGGTGGCCCGGTATGAAGAAAGACATTGCCTTATACGTATCTAAATGCCTTACTTGTCTTAAGGTTAAGGCTGAACATCAACATCCCTCTGGATTATTGGAGCAACCAGAGATTCCAGTTTGGAAATGGGAAAACATTGCTATGGATCTTGTTACCAAACTTCCACACACTAAAAGAGATCATGATGCTATTTGGGTAGTTGTTGATCGTCTTACAAAGTCAGCACATTTCTTGCCAATCTGTGAGGATCTATCTGTTGATAAACTTACAAAAATCTATGTGAATGAGATTGTATCCCGTCATGGCGTTCCTTTGAACATTATTTCTGACAAAGATGCTCGATTCTCATCTCGCTTTTGGAGAACCATGCAATCTGCTATGGGAACCTAACTTAATTTGAGCACAGCTTATCATCCGCAATCAGATGGTCAATCTGAAAGAACATTCCAAACATTGGAGGATATGCTTAGAGCTTGTGTGATCGATTTTGGTGGTAGTTGGGATTCGTATCTTCCGTTGATTGAATTCTCCTACAACAATAGCTATCACTCCAGCATCAACATGGCTCCTTTCGAGGCTTTATATGGTCGAAAATATCGTTCACCAGCCTGCTGGAATGAGACCGGTGAGGCTCAGCTTACTGGACCTGACCTCATTCTAGAGACAACACATAAGGTTAAGAAAGTTCGCGATAACCTTCAGACACCTAGAAGCCGTCAAAAGAGTTACGCGGATCGACGACGCAAGCCCTTGGAATTTCAAGTCGGTGATCGCTTCTACTCAAGGTTTCACCTTGGAAAGGTGTGATTAGATTTGGAAAGAAAGGAAAACTTGCACCTAGATATGTTGGACCATTCAAGATCGTCAAAAGAATCGGAAAGGTTAACTACAGACTTGAGTTACCTCCTGAACTTGGAAATGTTCATCCAACCTTCCACGTGTCAAATCTTAAAAAGTGTTTAGCTGATGAGAACCTCCACATACCACTTGATGAAATTCGTGTTGATGACACAATGCATTTCCTTGAGAAGCCTGTGGAAATAATGGACCGTGAAGTCAAATGGCTCAAACGCAAGCGCATTCCACTTGTTAAAGTTCGCTGGGAATCTAAATGTGGACCAGAATTTACTTGGGACCGTGAAGATCAAATGAAGGCGAAATATCCACATCTATTCTCACAAGTTTCCTCTAAATAAATTTCGGGACGAAATTTCCTAAAGTAGGGGAGACTGTGACATCTGTGCTTGTAATCATTGTATAAACTTTAAACAGTTCAATTATCAATAAAACAATGTGATTTGATCCCAATATTTGTTTATTTATGTTTGACATTTTGTACGTTTTGATTTTTATCCAATGTCAAACTCTATATCGCTTTCTGGAAAGTTATACGCAAACTGACACGTAAAGGTAATCAGTTTAACGCGACAAACACTCTGGAACATCAACATATGCTTAACATACCTTAAATAACCTTTACATAACTTAAAAATAAGTTTTGAAGGGTTTGGTATGGCAAAATCAAGTTTATTCGCTCACAGGGACTATTTGCGACAAACTGCGAAACTATACCGATTCGTATAGTAACGAACATTCCGGAACTTGATCATAAGTTAAACATATCCTAAATATCATTTACATAGCTTAGAAATAGGCTTTGAGGGGTTCGGTATGCTAAAATGAACTTATTTGATCAATAGGGACTAAAAGCGTCAAAAAATGCATAAGTTTGCATTTTCACGCATATCTTACGTTCTGAACGTATCCGGACATCCAAAAATTTTTGTAATCATTAAAATATTTTATTTTAGTGATTGGAATGAAAATTTGCGCGACAAATTGTACTTTGGATCGTTTTTCACGACCGTTCGTGTTTCGTCGTAATTAACCGAATAATGTGACCGTACGTCCAAATGAACCGACATCTGAGATGTTTTCAAGCATATTTCATGTCCCCTACACTTTGGCATCATTGTAGAGCCTTGAAAATGGCTTAACGAGGCTTAAACAAGTCAAAATCTAGCTTTATAACATGTAGGAACTGAAACTGCAAATATTAAAACTTTTGCTGAAACTCAAGGCGGTCGTGGGCCGCGTAAGCCAAGCATGGCTCGTTCGCAGGGCGCGACAGCTCCCGAGTTCAGCAAAACAGTTTTTCTGCAACAACAGCTGGTTTCTGGGTTTTGTACATGGTACCTTGAGCTGGTTTTGGACACCCCTAGTATTATAAAACAATGGGTAACACTTAGATGGTTCAGATTTAAGCTCAAAAATCGAGGAACGATCCTAACGGTTGTGGAAAATCTATAAATACCCATGATTTTTCATTCCACACTTGCTCAAATCAGTTTTTCTCTCATTCTCTGCTATTTTGGGACTATCCCTTCTGGTTGAAGGTCCCAATCTTCTTGTCTTCTTGTCCTATCTTCAAGCATTGGACATCTTGTAAGCTTCTTTCATGCTTTTATGCATTTTAAGCATGAAAGTCAAACAGTGTTTGACTTTCTGCTTTGACCAGTCTTTGGTCAACACAAAGTTCGTTTGAACTTTGCAACGTGAGCGTAATCACGATGGTTATAGTCCCTTGTGACTATACCTACTGATTACCACGTTGTTTAGGCGTAGTGACGAGTTATAGTTTCGGTCAAAATACGTGTTTATGCGTATTTTGCAACGAAGCTATCTTTGGGTATCAAAACACTTTGTTTTGATATCAAACTTGTTTTCTAACTTAGTTAAACATGTTTTAACATGTTTAACTCGTCACTTTTAGTTTTGTGTTTATATAGGGTCGTAAGATAAGCGGTCTAAATTCTCTCTCTCTAGCTTGGCGATTCCTGTTCCTCATGAATCCATAGATTTTCATCGCTATTTTCTGTATAACAGTATGTGATTAGGGAATGATTTATCAATCCTTATAACGAACTAGTTAGCAGTCTTGATCGGTTTAACTCTTGGATTTGTTTTTCTGTTTCTTTCTTAATCGCCGCCTTTATCCTGTGTTGGTCGAACGAGGGGTATAGCACTCCTGGGTCGTCAATCATACTGCCATACAGTAACGTGATGCACCAGGTTTTCTATATGTGTCTGAAGATTTCATGGGATAGGGTTTGCTAGATTAGGGTTTCTGTTTTCGGCTTTCTCTTGTTGCGTATTCTGGTATTCTGGTCCTCGGGTTTTCTTTGCATGGTGGTCTTATTTTCTGCTTAAAGGAGAGAGTTGTTTATTTCATAATGGATGAACGATCCAAACCTGATGATACGGCTCTTGGTGATCGGGGTAAGCCTCCCTTACAGGCAAAGGGTTTAGCCAGTCGAGTTGTTAACATAGATGGAAATCCGATTCTGCCTAGAAGAGGTACTGTGTAATCTGATGCGAAAAAGTTTAATGTAATTGATGAATTATCTAAAATCACAGTTCCGGTTTCTGAGAAAACATCGGAATGTGAGGGGTCGGGGATTAACATGGAAGGTAATGATGGATATCAGGGACTATTTCTGAATCATGCAGACACGGTTAGACCTATGTCATATGCAGACACGGTAGCAACAAATAATTCTAAAAAGAATAACTTTCGAACTCTTGCTAGTTCTGTGGTGCAGGATGGCTGTGATGTGGTTCTGCCGAGGGAGTCGGTGCGTGCTATGCAAGATAAGTTGGCAAACACTTTGTATGGGTATTTTTTGGGAGATCATCTTGCTTTTCCTGTTGTTGATTATTATGTGCGGACGAATTGGAAGAAATATGGTTTGCAAAAAACGATGATGAATGCGAATGGTTTTTTCTTTTTTAAGTTTAATGATGAACTTGGTATGTTGAATGTTCTCAAGGATGGTCCATGGATAATCTGGTCCCAACCGTTATTTCTGAACAACTGGACTCCTACAACTAAACTAGAAAAGAAAGAGGTGAAGAAGGTTCAAGTATGGGTTAAAATACACGAGGTTTCGATTGCGGCTTATACGGAAGATGGCCTAAGCCTGATTGCAACGACAATAGGAGAACCAAAAATGCTGGATTCTTTCACTTCATCGATGTGCATGGATTCATGGGGTCGTAGTAGCTATGCTAGAGCGCCGATAGAAATTTCTGCTGATAAAGATCTGCGTGAAGAGGTCACAATGGCTATACCTGAACCGGAGGGGGAGGGTTTTGTTAAGGAGACTATGTACGTGGAGTATGAGTGGAATCCGTATAGATGTGCCACTTGTTGTGTGTTTGGCCATTCTAATGAGTTGTGTCCGAAGCAACCTTTGAAACCAGCTAAAGTTAATAATCATAAGCGCAATATTCAACAGAATAAGCCAACAAAGAAGATACCCACGGTTGACCAGGATGGATACACAGAAGTGTATGGGAAGAAAGTGGCTCGTAAGGTTGGAATCCCTGTAAACAAACAAAAGTCTAAGTTCGAATACAGACCTGTGGGACCTAAACCAAAGGGTGACGGTAACAATGTTTCAAGTTCTAACACGTTCAGGTCGAGTAATCCGTTTGATATTTTTAATGAGGTGGATATGGGCTCGGGTCCAAGTAAGAGTGCTTCGGGTAGGGGCCCTGATGATTCAGACGATGATGATGAGGTTATGGAGGTCTATAATGAGACGGATGAGTTTATGATTAGTGGTTCGCTGAATATTAATAGTAAAAAAGGGGCAAGCACTCCTTCTACAGCGGTTAAAGATGGTTAGTATTGCATCGTGGAATATTAGAGGGTTGAACCGCTCTCTTAAACAATCAGAGGTTCGGCAGGCGGTGAAGGATTATAATCTTAGTTTGTGTGCTATTTTGGAATCACATGTTGACATTGGTAAGCTTGATAAAGTTTGTAAATCTGTTTTTCGTTCTTGGGAGTGGACGTCCAATGGAGCCAAATGTGTTAAAGGTACTAGAATCATTATTGGTTGGGACCCTGCAATTTTCGATGTTATGGTGCTAGCTCAATCTGATCAGGTTATGCATCTCCAGCTTATTTTTAAATTGGATAAGCGGATGGTTTTTTGTTCTTTTGTGTATGCCGCCAACTATTATGTCTCTCGTAGAAGTTTATGGCAAAGTCTTTCTATGCACAAAGTTCTAGTGGGTGATAATCCTTGGTTCGTTATGGGTGATTTCAACTCGGCGCTGAATCTGGAAGATAAATCCTGGGGGGCTTCTTCGATTTCTATTGGCATGAAGGATTTTCAATCGTGTGTGGATGATATTGAGATGTTTGACATTAACCGATCGGGATTCCATTTTACGTGGAACCAAAAACCAAAGAAGGGCGTCGGATTACTAAAGAAAATTGATCGTGTATTAGGGAATACTCAATTTGTTGCTCTTTTTCCGCGTGCGGTTGCTTTATTTCATCCAAATCGTCTTTCGGACCATTGTGCTTGTATCCTAAAAATCCCTGAAGCCGGTAAGTTGAAACCGAGATCCCTTAAATTCGCTAACTTTTTGGTTCATAAACCGGAATTTTTAGATATTGTCAATCGGATTTGGGATACTAGAATTAATGGAGTGCATCAGTTTTCTGTTGTTAAAAGACTTCGGCTGCTTAAAAGGCCTCTTCGTGCTTTACTTTTTAAACAAGGTAATCTTCATAACAAAACCAAAGATCTCCGTGCTAAGCTTGATAGTATCCAACAGTCTATCGATCGGGATCCTTTGAATGGTGTCCTTAGAGCCGAAGAAGCTACCATAACGAGTTGTTATCAGGAAGCTTTACTTGATGAGGAACGTTTTCTGAAGCAGAAATCCAAAGTAGATTGGTTGTGTGCTGGAGACATGAACACTGCTTTTTTCCATTCTGCATTGAAAAATAGAAATCATCGCAGCAGGATTGATATTATTCGGGATTCGAGTGGAAATGTGTTCGAAGGTGATATGGTTCATGAAGCTTTTGTTAGCCATTATGAGAATTTTTTGGGATGTAAAGGGGACGTTTCTCTTCAACCAGCGCCAGATCTTTTTTCTAATATGTTGAACTCGGCTACAGCTGACCACATGATCCGTCAGGTTTCTTCAGAGGAAGTGAAAGCGGCTATGTTTTCTATTGGTATTGATAAAGCCCCGGGTCCGGATGGGTACACTGCTGCTTTTTTCAAGAGTGCATGGAATATTGTTGGGGTGGATATCTCTAAAGCTATTATTGATTTTTTTGATACTGGGAACTTGTTACGTGAGTTAAACCATACTCTCATTGTGCTTGTGCCGAAGGTCCCTACCCCTTCGGTTATTACTGATTATCGTCCTATTGCCTGTTGCAATGTTTTATACAAGTGCATTAGCAAAATTGTTGCGGATAGAGTGAAGGGGGCTCTAAATGAGATAGTTAGTGTTAACCAATCGGCCTTTGTTCCAGGTAGGAAAATATCGGATAATATTCTGTTGACACAAGAGCTTTTGCACAATTATCATAGGAATGCTGGGCCGCCACGTTGCGCTTTTAAAGTTGATATACAAAAAGCCTATGATACTGTTGACTGGAATTTTCTAAGGAGTATTCTGCTTGGTTTTGGTTTCAATATCAGGATGGTGAATTGGATCATGGTATGTGTTTCGACTACCTCATATTCTGTTTGTGTTAATGGTAATGTTCATGGCTATTTCAAGGGTAATCGTGGGCTAAGGCAAGGGGATCCATTATCCCCATATCTTTTCACTCTTGTTATGGAAGTTTTGACAACCATTTTGCATCACTCGATAAGAATTGATTCCTCGTTTAAGTTCCATAATAGGTGTGAAAGGCAGCAAATTATAAATCTGTGCTTTGCAGATGATTTATTTCTTTTTGCTCGAGGTGAAATTGCTTCGGCCAAGTTTATTATGTCTTCTTTAGATACTTTCACCAAGATGTCAGGGTTGGTTCCTAGTGTTCAAAAAAGCACGGTTTTCTTTTGCAACGTTCCTAGCTACATTAAGAGTGCTATTTTGAGAATTATGCCGTTTGTGGAAGGTACGCTTCCTGTCAGGTACTTGGGGGTGCCTCTCATCTCTTCTAGGCTTTTGTATAAAGATTGCAATGTTCTTGTGGAAAAGCTCGAAAAGCGTATCATGCACTGGAGTGGTTAATGATTTGGAGGCGAGAATGCGGAACTTTCTTTGGTCTCAAGATTGCAGTTTTCATAAAGGGAAGGCGAAGGTTTCTTGGAAATCTATTTGTATTCCGAAATATGAGGGTGGTTTAGGCATTAGACGCATTGGTGATTTAAACAAAGCACTCATGACCTCTCACATCTGGAGTATTATCACCAAACGCAAGTCTCTGTGGGTCGACTGGGTTCATTCGTACAGGCTTAAAGGCAAAAGTTTCTGGAGATGCACTATTCCTAGCAATTGCTGTTGGTCTTGGCGGAAGTTGCTACAGCTTAGACCATTAATGCGGAGTCATTTTTGGACCGAGGTTGGTAATGGCATTAGAACTTCAGCGTGGTATGATTTCTGGTGCTCGTTGGGGCCGCTGGGTGATTTTCTGTCACCTAGAATGATCACGAATGCGGGTTTCAGCTTGGAGGCTACGGTTGCTGATATTAGATCCAATGGGGTTTGGAGGTGGCCTATAGCTTGGAGGGATCTCTATCCCGTTCTTATTCAGCTTGACTATGTGAATATTGACCCGAATAAAAGAGATAGGATTTTGTGGCGTGATGGGGATCATATTAGTGATATTTCTGCTACGGGTGTTTGGAACTCGATTCGCTATGCAGAACCAGAAATTCATTGGTGCTCTATTATGTGGTTTCCTCAATGTATCCCGAAGCATGCTTTCTTTATGTGGTTAATCATGAGGGGTAAGTTACTTACTCAGGATAAAATCTTGGGCTGGGACCTTTCACGCAGGAAAAATATGAACATGATGTGCTGCCTGCTTTGTTATGAGAACTATGATTCCCATAATCACTTATTTTTTGAGTGCAAATTCTCGTCTCAAGTCTGGCACATGGTTAGACAAAAGGTGGGTATGGACTCGGTTCAACCGATTTGGTGTGATATTGTGGAGTGGCTTCTAGTTCGTGCCCGGTCCAAGTCAGCGTCTAATCTGGTTGCTAGAATCTTAGTTGCGGCTTCGGCTTACGTGATCTGGCAGGAGCGGAATGCTAGGTTGTTTAAGAATCAGTTAAGACCTCCAGAAACTATTAGTGCTTCTATTATTCAAATGGTTCGGTATAAGCTGATGGGTGTGAAGCTGAAGAACACTGCTAGCGTACAAAGGCTTCTTGAAGCTTGGGGGATCCAAAGTCTTTCTAATGAGATTGATGGTGGTTGAGTAGCCGTTAGATGTTTTGTGGTTTTTGCTAGATTAGAGTCTAGTAGTTGTCTTTGTTTTGAATGTTTTGGTTTTTGCTTACTTTCATGGGGCATGTCTCATGATTGAACTAGTGTAGGCTTTCTACACTACTTGTTTTATTTGGTTGTGAATATATAGAATCACCGGGGTAACCCTTTACCCAAAAAAAAAGATAAGCGGTCTAAACAACCGCTTAGACTTTCGAACCCGACCTGTTTGGTCGATCATTAGGATCCGACCAAACACATTTTGTGACCATAGTTGTATAGGGAATAACCTTCCGAGGTTATACCTTATGGTCACTTCGTTTAGTTAGCTGTATGATAGGTAGTTTATATGCCTTAAGAAAATGACAAAAATGCCCTTTTTGCGCATAATTTCATTTAAGCATATGTAACCTAAACTGATTAGGCAACATTATTAGACATGTTAAGGCATATAATACTTGTCATAAGACTAGTTAGGTGGTTCGAACGCGTTTTTTTTTGGTAAAGGGTTACCCCGGTTAAATTTCATTCAACACCAAATAAAACAAGTGAGGAATATAGTACACCTCAGTTCTCTAGATTGACATGCCATTGCTAGAGTTCACACGCAAAAACAACAAAGCAAAAAGCTCATATGCAAACAAAGCAAACAAGTCAAAACCGACAGACAAGCACCAAAAATGGCTCCAACCAAACGTGCTCATAAATCAGCCACATTCATCTTGGTCCATCAGCAATTCTCGAGGAAGACTCCAGTCGCTCAAAACTTGACTCACGTTACTCGTTCTTCGAAACTTCATAGTATGTAATTTCATTCTAACGGTCATAAGGATCACCTCAATAACTTGAGCCACACTCCTTTTCTTTGAAGAGAACAATCTGTTATTTCGTTCTTGCCAAATAAAGTAAGCCGACACCGCCACCACTAAATTGCCAATGATGTGAGAGGCTCGTTTGGACTCCGCATGTTGCAGTAAATAACTCATAATCCCGTCCCACATCCTCTCTATTGTTAGCATACCCGCCTTCTCGCAAACCCCATACCAAACTTGAGATGCAAACTCGCACTCAAAAAAGAGGTGATCATGAGAGTCAGGTCCCGATGTACATAAAGAACAACACAAAAGGTTGTAGTTAGCATTACCCGACGATCCCCATTTGCACATAATATCCTGAGTTTTTAGTTTCTTGCAAACTATAAGCCACATGAGAAAAGAATGCCGAGGGATAGCCTGAGGAAACCACACTATACGATTCCACACTCCATAAGTGCTATAATCCATATCTTTACCGTCTCTAGAGCACCAAATAGTCTTATCTTGCACATGAGGGTCTAACATGACATTAGAAAAGTCATGTAAACCCGGAAATCTAGTTACCCATGAGTTCGGCCATACCCACCTTCCGTTTTGGAACATATCCGCAACCGTGAACTTCATATCAAACCCCGCATTAGATATCATTCTCGGTGTAATAAAGAGATTCAATGGGCACAAATTATCCCGTGTATCAAACCAGACTCGTGTGTTAGCTCCGTTACCCAACTTAATCCAAGTGTGTCGACGTATGAGCGTTCTCAGTTGTAGTATCTTCTGCCAACCCCACGTAATGTTATTCCGAGCAGGCACATCCCAAAAACTTCTATCCCGGATGCGATACGAGTGAACCCATTTAACCCATAATGATTCCCTATGAGTCAAGAGACTCCAGATGTGGGCAACCATAAGAGCATTATTCATGTCAGAAATTCTCCGGATACCCAACCCACCTTCTTCCTTAGGCAAACACACACGACTCCATTTTACTTTCTGTTGGACTCTGTATGCCCAAGACACATATTAAATTGATGTGGCTAGTACGTTATGATCCAAGTCGGGTCATACCCAATAACAAGCTAGACAAACACCTATAATATTTATTTATGATATGATCAAACAAATAAATATTTGTCACACCCTGGCTTTGCGGAAGCGTGGTATATTTTGGTGTGACTTCTTAATACCATAGCTTAATCATAACAAGCTATATGAATTTAAAAACCATGCAAGTCATCCATTAAGTTTTGAAAACAAAATACAGTACCATTGTTTTAACCAACAACCATAACCTTGTTCAACAACATTACAAACTAAAACATAACATAAACGTGGTTTAAGGACTGTGTCTTGTCCAGGTAAGAGACACATCCCCTAAACCCTGATAACTTCATGACAAGTGCAGCGGGAAAACGTTCCATACCGTGCCAGATCTCGTTTAATTTCCTGAAATACATGTGAGTTGAAAAATCAACAATAATGTTGAGCGAGTTCATGTGCAAGTGTGTAAGTAAAACACTTGTAAGTATAAAAGTTTCCTGGTATGTAGCAGTGTAAGAGGACTTGTGATCACCAATGGTTTGCAAGGCCATTAGCATGTTGTGAAATGCAAATAGTAAGACACAACCCTAGCTGATTTTTGCGTTGGGCAACCAAGTCACTCCAGGTCCGTTGTGGTTAGCCTCAGAGAGGTCCGTTTGGCCTAGAGCTGGGCTCGCTACACCCAAATAGATCTACCGCTCGAGTCCCTCGGTGTTCTAACTACCCATTCACATGATCTAAACCTCCTTACGTTATTCATACCGTGTATAAAGTACTTGTAAACAAAGTAACATGTATTTCACCCCCGCAGTTAAGAAAACTGAAAACAGTTAGAGAAAAGGGGGACATGAACTCACAGTGAATGCGCGTCTCTACCAAATGTCTCCAATATAGTAAGCTGTGCAACGACCTACAAGTGCTAATTCTATTAGACGGACGGCCGTGCCTTAGCTTTACAGTTTATGTTTGCGGGAAATAGTTAGACAACTATTTCGTGTTACATGTTTCGTATACATTTGGTAGTTATACTTCTTCCCAAGGATGGGGGATACAATACATGTGCGTAAGTTACGTTTTTATCAATCATGTGGTAATGTAATTACCGGTGTAACTTATATGTTTGTGGAAGCGTTCGAAAAGTTTTGGAATCATTAACGCTTGTAAATATTATCTTCACTCTAAAATAATATTTATGTGTTTCACCAAAATAATCATAAACAGTGTTGTGACAAATATATTTATCACGTTAATCTTTGTGAAAATCCCACCTCCGAATATTTAGTAAAATGTAGTACTGGCGAAATTTATGTTTCAAAAGTATGCCCAAAAATAGTTCTAACACTTGTTGTGTAAAAAGTCTAAGTGTTAGGTTTTTAGAAAATTTCGCCAGAGTTTCCTCTGTAACTGGAGGTGGCCACGCTTTCAAGCGTATCATTTTCTTTTAACAAATCAACTCAATCAACTTCTTTATTTCAACCAAACAATTTCCGACACATCAAACTAGTCAATAAATATGTAAATCACATAATCGCATGAACTTGTAGTTTTTCCGAATCTATTTTGTAAATCTCATTATATTCCGTGGATCTTTATATAAAGTAACTTTAACCTCGTAAAAACCTTGTTTTTAGAGAAATCCGTCTTTACAACTTCTAGTTATTTTTCCCAAAAATAGTTATTTTGTCGAAACATGTGTCACACAAGTGTTTACACACTTGTGCGTTCTAAATATCATTCTTAGTATTGTAAGATCCGTTTCTAGAAAAACATGATTTCTTTAAAGTGTGGTCTTTCAAAAATACCACTTGCGGATACGTAGATCCGCTAGTTTTAAACATCATTTTACCGGTTAAATCACTTTTACACAACTAAAATATTTCTACACAAGTTCATGTCTCTAAAATGTGGTAGTGTTTCACCTTTAACCCTTGTATCTTTCAAAAACAAGCTTATGTGATGATACATGATTTTACAAAGTCGGGTTAAACGAAGATTCGAGCTACCACATTATAGATCGGGTCACAATAAGCACAAATTTCAAGTCCTACGACTTTTACACAAGTTATATGCTATTAACCACCATTTTTATGATTTTACTAGACTTTAATGCATCATCTTTCAATATAACGAGATTCAACCGACAATAATCCTTTTAACCACTTTAGATGAGTGTAAAAACAAGTTTTAAACAATATACCTCTAGCTCGGGGCTAGGGAAGAATCGTGACGAAAAACGCGTGGATAAAAGCCAACGGTTGAGGTCCTTCGTGATCCGAGTGCACCAAAGCTCCTTATGCGCAACTTGTGACGTTTGTATGTGCTTGGAATGATGAGATCAAAACCGAAAGTGAGAGTGTGAGAGAGGGGTGTTCGGCCGAGAGTTGGGAGAGAGCAAGAGAGAGTGAGTTGTTTGTGAAGTTAAGTGATAATGATCTCTAGTAATTAGTGTGTATATATAGGAAGTTTAGGGGTGCTATTATCCAATGGTTAAAGTGTAGTGAAGATATTAGACATGGCAAGATCACCCAAGATCTCAAGTACATGGTGTTGCCCCCTAGGCAACCGATCGGTTGGGGGGGGGTCCTTGGTCCGATTTTGAGTAGCTAGTTAGGAGTTTAGTTAGGTTAATATGGTTAATTAAGTGTTAAACTCCGTTAGTTACGTGTAACATGTTATGACGGGTGTTAGGGTAATCAGGGACCCTAACTGGCTCAGAAAAATATAAAAAGTGAAAATAATAATATTTTCATGTTCCGGGTAAAGTCCGGGTGTCCGGTTGGATAGTAATCCGTTAAAGTGTTACAAAAGACTTTAAAGTGTCGTTATTACATTTTAGTGACACAGTTTGTTTTTCCCGACACTTTAGAAAGTGTCTAGTAATATTTTCTCATGTTCTGGCACTTTATTAGTCAGCTAGAAGCTGGTTTATTCGATAAAGTGCTGTGTTTGGTACATAAAGTACGTTTTAGGCACATCCGAATCAGTGTATCTTATCCCTAGAGACGCGGTAACACAACCCTTATATCCTACACTCACTACCAGTGTAGCCAAAATATATGAGGCTCTTAACAGGCCTTAGAGGCAGTATTTGCCTGATGCTGGTTATATCAGCATGTTCACTGTGTATCCGTTTGGTGCTACTGTGCTTTTTGTGCATCATGTTTGTCACTAGGGTTCAGCACGTAAATAATGTAGTGACAGCAAATAAAGTATGATGCAAGTAAGTGCATGTATCAATATGCAGGTAGCAGTTCATCAGCTAGTTCAATCAAGCACAGTAATTAAGTAGTAATTAATCATTAATTAAGTCGTACGGATACCTGGTTTTGTGCGGGTTGTCACATTCTCCCCCCGTTAAATAAATTTCGTCCCGAAATTTAAGTTCTGCTTGTAGAAGCAGGGTTCTTAGGAAATAAGTGGGGGTATTTCTCTTTCATCCGGTCCTCACGTTCCCAGGTAAATTCAAGACCATGTCTGGCATTCCAACGTACTTTGACGAGTTTGACACTGCTCCGGCGGGTCTTGTTAACTTTCCAATCCGTGACCTCAACAGGTTCTTCAACGAAGTGGAGCGTGTCGTCAATATGAATCTCGTCGATAGGAATGGCAACGTCATCTTGAGTTGGACTCTTCTTTAAATTGGATACATGAAATGTATCGTGAACGCCATTTAGTTCAGCGGGTAGGTCCAACTTGTATGCTACCGTCCCAATTCTTTCTAGAATTCTAAAGGGACCAATGTAGCGTGGATTTAACTTTCCACGCTTTCCAAAGCGTGCTACCCCTTTCCAGGGTGAAACCTTCAATAATACCATCTCTCCGACTTGGAAGTCCACATGCTTCCGGTTTGGATCCGCGTAGGCCTTTTGCCTGTGGCGAGCGGCTTCGATGCGTTTAAGAATTTGCGCGATCTTATCTGTCGTCTCTTGGACGATCTCGGGACCAGCAAGCTGCCTATCACCTGCGTCAGACCAACATAGTGGTGATCGGCACTTGCGTCCGTATAGGGCCTCAAAAGGCGCAACACCAATACTGGTGTGGTAGCTGTTGTTATATGAAAATTCGACCAAAGGTAAGTGTTTATCCCAGCTACCTCCTAAATCCATAACACATGCCCTTAGCATGTCTTCCAACGTTTGTATTGTTCGCTCGCTCTGGCCATCAGTTTGCGGATGGAATGCAGTGCTCAGATTCAATTGTGAGCCAAAAGATTCTTGGAAAGATTGCCATATTCTTGACACAAATCTTCCGTCTCTATCAGAGATGATCGAGAGAGGTACTCCATGACGTGCTACGATCTCTCTTAAGTAAATTTCCGCAAGTTTACTTGTACTGTCTTTCTCCTTGATTGGCAGAAAGTGTGCGGACTTTGTTAGGCGGTCAACAATCGCCCAAATCATATCATGGCCTCTTGGCGTTCTTGGCAGTTTGGTAACAAAATCCATTGAGATTTGTTCCCATTTCCACTTGGGAATCTCAGGTTGTTGCAGAAGTCCCGAAGGCTTCTGGTATTCTGCCTTGACCTTAGCGCAAGTTAAACATTTGCTTACGTAGACAGCAACGTCGCCTTTCATCCTAGGCCACCAATAGTAATCTTTAAGATCCTGGTACATCTTATCCGATCCAGGGTGGATAGAGTACCGTGACTTGTGCGCTTCGTCGAAAATAACTTCCCTTAATCCACCAAACAGAGGAACCCAAATCCTTTTCTCAAAACATAACGTTCCTTCCTCGTTTGGTACCAAAAGCTTCTCCATTCCACGGAGATATTCTTCCTCAAGGTTTCCCTCCTTGAGAGCTTCCTTTTGTGCAGCACGAATGCGCGAGGGAAGGTCGGTTCGTACAATCATTTCCAATGCTCTAACCCTTATGGGCTTGATTCTTTCTTTACGACTTAGGGCATCGGCAACTACATTCGCCTTCCCCGGGTGATACTTGATCTCGCAGTCGTAATCGTTTAGTAATTCAACCCAACGTCTTTGCCTCATATTCAACTCCTTCTGGTTGAATATATGCTGTAGGCTTTTGTGATCTGTGAAGATTGTGCACTTCGTACCATACAGGTAGTGTCTCCAGATCTTTAGTGCAAAAACCACTGCGCCAAGCTCTAAATCATGTGTGGTATAATTCTTCTCGTGCACTTTCAGTTGGCGTGATGCGTAAGCAATGACCTTTTGGCGTTGCATCAACACACATCCCAATCCCTGACGCGATGCGTCGCAGTATACCACAAAATCGTCGGTACCTTCTGGTAGAGCTAAGATTGGCGCGTTGCAGAGCTTATCTTTCAATATCTGAAATGCTTCGTCCTGTTTGATTCCCCAATCAAACGTCTTATCCTTCTGGGTCAGGAGCGTCAACGGTTGAGCGATTTTCGAAAAATCCTCGATGAACCTTCGATAGTAGCCAGCCAAACCCAAGAATTGTCGAATCTCGGTTGGCGTTGTAGGCGTTTCCCAATTTTTGATTGCCTCGATCTTTGTGGGATCCACATGAATTCCATCCCCATTAACCACATGTCCAAGAAACTGGACTTCGCGTAGCCAAAACTCGCACTTAGAGAACTTGGCGTACAGTTGTTCTTTCTTTAGCAGCTCTAGTATGGTTCTAAGATGTTGTTCGTGTTCAGCCTTCGTCTTTGAGTAAATCAGGATGTCGTCGATGAATACAATCACGAACTTGTCTAAGTATGGCTTGCAAACTCTATTCATCAAGTCCATAAATACTGCAGGCGCGTTTGTTAAACCAAATGGCATCACGAGGAACTCGTAGTGTCCATAACGAGTTCGGAAGGCTGTTTTCGGGATACTTTCCTTCTGTATCCTTAGCTGATGGTATCCAGATCGAAGATCGATCTTAGAGTAACAGCTTGAACCTTGAAGTTGATCGAACAGATCGTCGATTCTTGGCAGTGGATACCTGTTCTTGAACGTTAGCTTGTTCAGTTCTCTATAGTCAATACACATGCGGAAACTTCCGTCTTTCTTCTTGACAAACAAGACCGGAGCTCCCCAAGGCGAGAAGCTTGGTCGGATGAAACCCTTGTCTAACAACTCTTGAAGTTGCGTTGACAATTCCTGCATCTCAGATGGAGCAAGTCTGTAAGGCGCCTTAGCTACAGGCGCGGCGCCTGGAACTAAGTCAATGTGAAACTCCACTTGCCTCTGAGGTGGCAGTCCGGGTAAGTCTTCTGGGAAGACTTCGGGATACTCCCTTACGACAGGGATGTCTTCGATTGTTGGCTCAGCGGCCTTCTTGTCTACGATGTGTGCCAGAAAAGCAACACATCCTTTCTGTAAACACTTCCTTGCTTTCAAGCAGCTGATAAATCTTAGCGGTGTGTCACGCTTCTCTCCGTGAACCACAATTGTCTCACCATCGTCAGTTGGGATACGAACAACTTTCTCGTGACATACTATCTCCGCCTTGTTTCCGGATAACCAATCCATTCCTACCACCACGTCGAAGCTCCCCAATTGGACTGGTAGTAGATCCAGAGTAAACTCGCGTTCTCCCAATTCTATCACACAACCTCTGACTACTTCGTCGGCTCCAACTAACTTTCCATTAGCTAATTCGATCGAGTAGGGTATGTCTAACTTATTAGCAGCTAACCCAAGCATATTCTTAAATTCTAGCGATACGAAGCTATAGTCGGCACCAGTATCAAATAAAACGGATGCATAGCGTTGATTGATAGGGAACGTACCGGTAACAACATTTGGATCTTGACGTGCTTCTCTAGCTTCAAGTTGGAACACTCTACCACGGGCTTGATTCAGTGTTGGGCAATTCTTCTTAAAATGCCCGATTTCCCCGCAGTTGTAGCATCCGAGCCTCTGCCCATTACCATCCCCATTTCCAGCTGGGGTGTTGATCTGGTTGGCATTGCCAGCCTGGTTTACATTGTTGCTTCGGTTTCTGTTTCCTCCATAATTCCCTTGCTGGCGATTCCCATTTCCACCACGGTTATCATTCCTATTTCCATATCCTCCCTGGCCTCCCCGGCCAGTACCAACCCAACAGGTGTCCTTCAAATGACCACGTTTCCCACATACTTCGCATACTTTTAGCTGACATTGACCCGAATGGTGGCGTTGACAGGTATTGCATCTGGGCTGGGTGCCCATGTATCCCCTTCCTTTCCTTCCACTGCCAGCTGCACCCTGAGCTGGCGTGCTTGGTGCTCCTCTCTTACCATCACCGCTAACACTTTGTTTGAAGTTCGAAAACTTTCTTTTGTTACTTCCGGACGACTCAACATGCGTCTCTTTCTCCTTTGCCTTTACATCACCAAACTTGTTTAAACGAATCCCCTCCTCGGTGAGAGCCACGCTCAAATCGATGGCTTCAGTGATAGTCGCTGGTTTGGAGGAGGTTACCATGCTTATTATTTGGGGAGCCAAACCCCAAATGAAGCGCTCGATTCGCTTGTATTCTGGCGTAACCATGTAAGGAACCACTTGCGATAGGTCATGAAACCTCTGAACGTACTCTGCTACTTTCGAACCATCCATCTTTAAGTGCCAAAATTCAGTCTCCAACCTCTGAATTTCTGCGCGTGAACAGTACTTTTTGCGCATCAACTCTTTTAATTCGGCCCAAGTCAGGGCGTAGGCGGCAGCTTCGCCTAAGGTTTGGACTTGTAAGTTCCACCAAGATAGGGCTCCGTCGAGAAATAGCCCTGAAATGTATGTGACTTGTTGATCCTCAGCACACTTGCTCATGCGTAAGACAGAATCGGTTTTCTCAGCCCAGCGGGTAAAGGCAACTGCACCTCCCATGCCATCGAAGTTAACTGGTTTGCAGTCTAAGAACTGCTTGTAGGTGCATCCTGCACGTATGTTAAAACATGTGTTTGGCATTAGCATCACCGCTAAAATCTCCAACTAGTTCATGGTAGGTTCGAATGGCGTGGTATTACCGTGAGGTGGATTGTTATTGCCTTGATTAACACTTCCGCTCCCTCCTGGCTGAGAAGCTGCGTACTGCGCTATGGCAGCAGCAATGACTTGTTGTAGCTCTTCCTGAGTGGTAGGCATAGGCTGCTGTTGTCGTCTTGGCGGCATCTTTCTAAAAGATGGTTTAAGTTGGTTAGGCCATAGAAGGCTCCGACGTTACAATACGTAAATCAGTTCGTAATATAGTGTACGTATATAACGGTAGTAATAGTATAATCACACAGCATCTCATGTTATCACATATCACAAATATCAATCACACAACATCCCATACCATAACAATGCAAATAAGTAATCAAGCGAATCCAAATATGGTGAGAAAACTACGATTGCCATATAAATGAGACCACATCGTAAGTGTATACATACAATCATCAGTCACTAGGGGCTACATCACCCCTGTCAAAAGCTACATCAGTATCAATACAATATCAAGTACATAACAAAAGTCAAGTCATAACGTGGTCTCCCAAAAAGCTGTGCAGTCAAAAAGCAATCGCCGCCTTATCACCTCGCCTACCCAAGTGGCACCGATGAGCTCTAAGCAGATGGTGGTGGTGGTGGAGGAAAATGGGTATAAAACAAACGGCGCAACTGTAACCAGTCCGCCTCCATCGCCTGCTGTGTACGAATAATGGAAGCAATCTGCTGCTCCATAGTAGTAAGACGAGCAGCAAAGTCAGGGGGTAATGGTCGTGATGGCTGTAACGGAGAGGGTACCCGGCCATGGCACTGACATGGCTGCAGACGGGCTCTCTCCAACTCCTGTAGTCGCTGCTCATGCGACTCATGCTGGTGTACAAATGACATCAATACATCCTCGATGGTGTGTCCCACGTGGAATCTGTGGTATGGATCAGTGGGTGGCATAGGGGAAAATGGTGCCCAAAGCAGTGGCTCTCGTGTGGGGTCAAAGGGTGCCACCCCAAAAGGAGCTGTAGTAGGTGGGACAAAAGGAATCTGAGGCATGAAAGGCATGGGCATCGGTACATGCCCATCAGGGTGCGCTGAAGAGCCCTCTCCAGGCCCTGCTGGAGGTATAAACATGGGAACCTGAAACGAAAAGTCAACGTGTGGTGCAACAGAAACCTGTGGAGGGAATGGGGGAACGTCCTCGTCTGCCGGTATCCAGCCATGCTGGGCAGACTCGTCCGGTGGATCCATATGAGCTGCGAATGGTGCATGTCCGGGCTCTATGGGAACGGGATCAAATAAAGGGGCTACAACAGGGTGAACGGGTGCCAAGTGCTCGATAGGGGGGTCAACTGGTACAACAACAATGGGCAACGGATCAACAGGATCAACAGGAACATCCATGTGGTGATCATCAGCAATGGGCTCAAAAGGTACATCGGCATGCGCAAGGTCATGCTCTGGTAAAGGATCAAGGGCAGCTGCCTGCTCAGGAGCAATGGCAGGCTCAAAGTCATCAAATGCCATGTCAAAATCGAAATCAGGATCAACAGGATCAAAAGGGTCAACAGGATCTGCTGTATCCTCCATAAACTGGTCCATCGGGACAAACTCCAAGTCACGATCAGGGTCGAACCCTGGGGGAAACATAGGGTCGGAATCCTCCACGTCCTCGTGGTCGAAAGTGGGACTGGGGATGGGGGCGACAGAAGATGCATGATCAGAATCTGACTCGTGAGAGTAGTGCTGCGCACTCGGGGCATGTGAGGGCACAGAGGCCACAGACTCAAAGGAGTCCGCGACTGGGGAGTGAGCAGGTGACTCCGCGGCAGGAGCATCTGCGATCAACAAGGGATCGGCGGCAGGAAGGGCCTCGCCCTGAGCATCCTCCTCGAAAGGCTCCTCATCGAACATATCGATATCATCCTCCTCATCATCAATGGGTAAATCGTAAGCTGGGTACGCAGCCAGCGGTATAGGAGCAGGGATCAGTGCCAAGGGTAGATCCCCTGCGATAGGACCATCTGCGAGCTCGCCAGCACCGTCAGGTAGTGCAAAGGGCTGGAAATCGTCCTCATCTGTGCTCGTGAAGTCGGACGTGTAAACCTCATGCTCTGACGACTCCAGGTCATCTGATACAATACGCCTGGGGTCGGTGATGTCTGAACCACCTGAATCAGCCGAATCCATGTATCTGTAACATAAACACAGTATGCACAAACAGTCAATCACATAATCAGATAATCACATAAGTCACCAAGTAGGGCATCACATAATTCCTCCTAGTCTTACTAGCCAAAACCATCCAGTCTACAAGACTGCTCTATCCTTCACTTAAACCAAACCTCGATCCTCCAGATCGAACCTATAACAAACCAACATGCTCAACTACCTTAATCACCTCGATCCTCCAGATCGATCCTATAACAAACCAACGTGCTCAACCACCTTAACCATCTCGATCCTCCAGATCGATCCTCAGCCCTCCAAGCTGAACTTATAAATAAATAAAATGTGCTCAACATTTGTTTGTAAAAAGTGTGGATCTGGACTTAAGTGGTATGCAGAAAAATGTTTTCGTGAGAGCCCTAGTGATCATAGTCTAGACTCGAGACAGAATCCTAGTTCGCTATGATCAGGGCTCTGATACCAAGCTGTCACACCCTGGCTTTGCGGAAGCGTGGTATATTTTGGTGTGACTTCTTAATACCATAGCTTAATCATAACAAGCTATATGAATTTAAAAACCATGCAAGTCATCCATTAAGTTTTGAAAACAAAATACAGTACCATTGTTTTAACCAACAACCATAACCTTGTTCAACAACATTACAAACTAAAACATAACATAAACGTGGTTTAAGGACTGTGTCTTGTCCAGGTAAGAGACACATCCCCTAAACCCTGATGACTTCATGACAAGTGCAGCGGGAAAACGTTCCATACCGTGCCAGATCTCGTTTAATTTCCTGAAATACATGTGAGTTGAAAAATCAACAATAATGTTGAGCGAGTTCATGTGCAAGTGTGTAAGTAAAACACTTGTAAGTATAAAAGTTTCCTGGTATGTAGCAGTGTAAGAGGACTTGTGATCACCAATGGTTTGCAAGGCCATTAGCATGTTGTGAAATGCAAATAGTAAGACACAACCCTAGCTGATTTTTGCGTTGGGCAACCATGTCACTCCAGGTCCGTTGTGGTTAGCCTCAGAGAGGTCCGTTTGGCCTAGAGCTGGGCTCGCTACACCCAAATAGATCTACCGCTCGAGTCCCTCGGTGTTCTAACTACCCATTCACATGATCTAAACCTCCTTACGTTATTCATACCGTGTATAAAGTACTTGTAAACAAAGTAACATGTATTTCACCCCCGCAGTTAAGAAAACTGAAAACAGTTAGAGAAAAGGGGGACATGAACTCACAGTGAATGCGCGTCTCTACCAAATGTCTCCAATATAGTAAGCTGTGCAACGACCTACAAGTGCTAATTCTATTAGACGGACGGCCGTGCCTTAGCTTTACAGTTTATGTTTGCGGGAAATAGTTAGACAACTATTTCGTGTTACATGTTTCGTATACATTTGGTAGTTATACTTCTTCCCAAGGATGGGGGATACAATACATGTGCGTAAGTTACGTTTTTATCAATCATGTGGTAATGTAATTACCGGTGTAACTTATATGTTTGTGGAAGCGTTCGAAAAGTTTTGGAATCATTAACGCTTGTAAATATTATCTTCACTCTAAAATAATATTTATGTGTTTCACCAAAATAATCATAAACAGTGTTGTGACAAATATATTTATCACGTTAATCTTTGTGAAAATCCCACCTCCGAATATTTAGTAAAATGTAGTACTGGCGAAATTTATGTTTCAAAAGTATGCCCAAAAATAGTTCTAACACTTGTTGTGTAAAAAGTCTAAGTGTTAGGTTTTTAGAAAATTTCGCCAGAGTTTCCTCTGTAACTGGAGGTGGCCACGCTTTCAAGCGTATCATTTTCTTTTAACAAATCAACTCAATCAACTTCTTTATTTCAACCAAACAATTTCCGACACATCAAACTAGTCAATAAATATGTAAATCACATAATCGCATGAACTTGTAGTTTTTCCGAATCTATTTTGTAAATCTCATTATATTTCGTGGATCTTTATATAAAGTAACTTTAACCTCGTAAAAACCTTGTTTTTAGAGAAATCCGTCTTTACAACTTCTAGTTATTTTTCCCAAAAATAGTTATTTTGTCGAAACATGTGTCACACAAGTGTTTACACACTTGTGCGTTCTAAATATCATTCTTAGTATTGTAAGATCCGTTTCTAGAAAAACATGATTTCTTTAAAGTGTGGTCTTTCAAAAATACCACTTGCGGATACGTAGATCCGCTAGTTTTAAACATCATTTTACCGGTTAAATCACTTTTACACAACTAAAATATTTCTACACAAGTTCATGTCTCTAAAATGTGGTAGTGTTTCACCTTTAACCCTTGTATCTTTCAAAAACAAGCTTATGTGATGATACATGATTTTACAAAGTCGGGTTAAACGAAGATTCGAGCTACCACATTATAGATCGGGTCACAATAAGCACAAATTTCAAGTCCTACGACTTTTACACAAGTTATATGCTATTAACCACCATTTTTATGATTTTACTAGACTTTAATGCATCATCTTTCAATATAACGAGATTCAACCGACAATAATCCTTTTAACCACTTTAGATGAGTGTAAAAACAAGTTTTAAACAATATACCTCTAGCTCGGGGCTAGGGAAGAATCGTGACGAAAAACGCGTGGATAAAAGCCAACGGTTGAGGTCCTTCGTGATCCGAGTGCACCAAAGCTCCTTATGCGCAACTTGTGACGTTTGTATGTGCTTGGAATGATGAGATCAAAACCGAAAGTGAGAGTGTGAGAGAGGGGTGTTCGGCCGAGTGTTGGGAGAGAGCAAGAGAGAGTGAGTTGTTTGTGAAGTTAAGTGATAATGATATCTAGTAATTAGTGTGTATATATAGGAAGTTTAGGGGTGCTATTATCCAATGGTTAAAGTGTAGTGAAGATATTAGACATGGCAAGATCACCCAAGATCTCAAGTACATGGTGTTGCCCCCTAGGCAACCGATCGGTTGGGGGGGGGGGGTCCTTGGTCCGATTTTGAGTAGCTAGTTAGGAGTTTAGTTAGGTTAATATGGTTAATTAAGTGTTAAACTCCGTTAGTTACGTGTAACATGTTATGACGGGTGTTAGGGTAATCAGGGACCCTAACTGGCTCAGAAAAATATAAAAAGTGAAAATAATAATATTTTCATGTTCCGGGTAAAGTCCGGGTGTCCGGTTGGATAGTAATCCGTTAAAGTGTTACAAAAGACTTTAAAGTGTCGTTATTACATTTTAGTGACACAGTTTGTTTTTCCCGACACTTTAGAAAGTGTCTAGTAATATTTTCTCATGTTCTGGCACTTTATTAGTCAGCTAGAAGCTGGTTTATTCGATAAAGTGCTGTGTTTGGTACATAAAGTACGTTTTAGGCACATCCGAATCAGTGTATCTTATCCCTAGAGACGCGGTAACACAACCCTTATATCCTACACTCACTACCAGTGTAGCCAAAATATATGAGGCTCTTAACAGGCCTTAGAGGCAGTATTTGCCTGATGCTGGTTATATCAGCATGTTCACTGTGTATCCGTTTGGTGCTACTGTGCTTTTTGTGCATCATGTTTGTCACTAGGGTTCAGCACGTAAATAATGTAGTGACAGCAAATAAAGTATGATGCAAGTAAGTGCATGTATCAATATGCAGGTAGCAGTTCATCAGCTAGTTCAATCAAGCACAGTAATTAAGTAGTAATTAATCATTAATTAAGTCGTACGGATACCTGGTTTTGTGCGGGTTGTCACAATATTAACACTTACAATATTTAGAAATTGGTTTTCTAAATAATTGCACTTGAGAAACTAATAAATTATATGGATAATTTATTTTGAGAGAATATTTTATCTTGTTATTTAATGGGTTAAATAACATTATAAAACATTGTGAGATGTTGCATAAAATCTTGTAAGATGTTATGTTATATTTTATAAAAGGTTATAAAATAATTACAAGATTAAATTTTAATAAAAATTTGAAATTTTTGGGTGGCAAAACACCCCATAGGGCCGGCCCTTGGTGGTCTTCCCAAGAGGGTTTCCTCCACTTATTTTTCATGCAAAACAACCTCATTTGATTGGGACTTGATTTTGTAAAAACACAAGACATCTTCTCTCACAAAAATTACTAGTAATCTCAAGTTGCAAAAACTCTAAAAAGCTCTCAAAATTTTCGGCCAAGAGCTGAATTTTAGAGGAATTTTGTGAGCTTCAAGTGTAGAAATCCTAGCAATCTCAAGGTGTTTGTTGGAGCTTTCGGGTATACTAGCTTGAGGCTTTCTCGTTTGGAAGCTACCATTCAAGATTCATCATCATCTTCCATCTCCTTGCTCCAAAGAAAGGTTGAACTCTCAAACACCCTATGGTTGTATTTTGATAGCATGTATGTCATATATGGATCCGGTTTTGGGTTTTTGCATTTAAAAGAGTTTTAAATCTTGTAAAGTAACATGTTTTAAATCCTTATTCCGCTGCGTTTTAATTTTATTCGGATAAAATTAGCTTTGATAAACATGTACAAAACCCAACAATGGCATCTAGAGCCGCTTATATGAGTGCATGCTTCATTGGATTTAAAATTTTCGGGTTTTCGGGTTTGGAGAAACCCAATAGCCGAAATTTTATCAATGGATTTCCTTTTGTTTTTCAAGATTTATTTCCTACATGCATAAAGGAATCTTGAAAAAATTATATCATATGGATGATTTGTTTTGTTTGGACAAAAACCCACATTTTTCGGTTTTTCATTCTTGGCCGAAAAATATAGGTTGTAAAAGGAAACCATTATTTTTTGCTCTTGAAATTTATATATATTTGGATATATATTTTGGTGTTCATAACCTAGCCATGACCTTGTGTGAATATGTTTGTGTTTGTGATTTTAGATAATTATTCAATGGGTTGTAATAATTATTTTGTCTTCCATTTGTAAAAATATGTAATTTATTTATTTTCATTTGATATGTAAGTAAATAGATTAGATGCATTTATTTTACTAGAAAAATGTATTAGGATACTTTTATGTAAAAGAAGATGCACACAAAAATGTGGTTTTGGTTTTTGCCAATTTCGGGCAAAAAGGACTTCATAGTTCTAAACGGGATTTTAGCCCGATAACCAAAACACATTTTTGAAGTCCAAAGGAGTTTGGAGCTGAATTTAAAGGACATTTGGAAGCTTAAATAATGTGAAGAAATCACAACACAAGATGAAGACTTGAAGCATTTGGATGCGGGATCAAGTGGGAGTTCACCGACACCTTTTTTTGTGTCCATATTCACCCTTTAGGAAGGACCTTTTGACACACTTGTTTCGGCTAACAAGTGTGGTCAAAATAGTTGGCTATGGTTATGCACCTTTTATCATATGTGTTGTGCTTGTATGGTTATATTTTATTTATGGTTGTTTGGATGATATTTGGATATGCATACTTAACAACTAATAACCCGTAACAAGCTTAAAAAATTGGTTCTTACAAAATCATTAAAACGATTAATAAAAGGTTTATTAAAAAATTAATGATTTTATAATAAAATGGGTTTTATTAAAAGAACCTTGAAAATTGGTTTTCACTAAAGTACCATTGATTTGAATGCATGCAAATATATGGTACATAAAAATTTTCTAAACTAGAATTTTGAAAAACAAAAATCCCTTTTATAAAACAAGTCCAACACCATCCTTTTATACAACACTCAAATTACTTGGGAACTCTTTGTGGGATAAAGGTCACCTAACCACATTTGAGGAAACTTGTATATTCGAGGTGGGTTTACCATGTATGTGGGATAAAGGTCACCTAACCACTTATGTGTATAAACTCACATGTGTGTGTAAGTTGGACGACTTGATTTGGAAACCATGAACTTAGGGTCACCGAAGCATGGCGAACAAATGGTGTTGATGGGATTAAACATGCCAACTAAACATGAAGATGTTTAACCGATCCCATATAGCTAGAAGTTGCAAAGGGTTGCAATCGTCAAACGTTGACTACCTTGTTAATTTAAATAATGGGATAAAGGTCACCTAACCAATATTTAAATGTAACGTTGGATTCTAGATTTTAATTGTTAATTGTCTATGAGACGTTAAAAGGGTATTAATGATTAAAATTTTAATAATATCGAAAATACTAAAATTGAACTTTGTTAAATTTTGTAGATGGCCGCTAACAATGCAAACCCGATTAACCAAACCGTCCGTAACCTATCACTAAGAACCATCCTTGAAAAGGATCGTCTCAACCATAACAACTTCATGGATTGGTTTCGAAACTTGAGAATTGTTCTCAAGCAAGAGAAGATATCCTATGTGTTGGACGATCCTATTCCCGATCAACCCGACGAGGAAGATGAAGAAGCCTACAATAATTGGGTTAAGTATACCGAGGACTCCATGCAAGCCTCTTGCCTCATGTTGGGAACTATGATTCCCGAGATTCAAAAGGACTTTGAACATCATGGGGCATACGACATGATTACCCAATTGAAGGAAATGTTCCTACAACAAGCAAGGGTAGAACGCTTCGAAACGGTTCGAGCGCTTCATGCATGTCGAATGGAGGAAACCCAATCGGTCTCATCTTACGTCCTAAAAATGAAAAGCCACATTGATCGCCTCGAAAGGCTCAATTGTCCCGTCTCTAAAGAGTTGGCTACGGATTTGATCCTCAACTCTTTAACAAAGAAATTTGAGAGCTTTGTTATGAACTATAACATGAATGGATGGGACAAGAGCATTGGTGAGCTTCATGCAATGCTCAAAACGGCCGAAGCGGGAATGGGTAAAAAGGCTTTACCCGTTCTAACGATCAATGAGGGAGGCAAGAAGGGACATCACTCCGACTCCAAGGCAAATGTTGCCAAAGGGAAGGGGCACGTCAAAGGGAAGGGAAAAAGAAAGGCTAAAGCAGAACCATCAAAACCAAAAGAGAAGAAGGCAAAGGTTGCCACGAGCGATCCATGCTTTGAGTGTGGAGAGATAGGACATTGGAAAAGGAATTGTCCAACCTATCTCAAAGAGTTGAAAAACAAGAGGGATGCAGGGCAAACCTCAGGTACAATCTTTATGATACATATTGATCTAAATGTTATTTCTTCTAACACATGGGTATTAGATACCGGATGTGGAACTCATATTTGCAATTCGTTGCAGGGGTTCAAAAGAAATAAGCATTACAAGAAGGGAGACACTAGTCTCTTTATGGGCAATGGAGTGAAGGTTCAAGTTGAAGCCCAAGGAGACTATGTTTTAAAACTTCCAAGTGGTTTGGAAATTTGTTTGAAAAATGTTTTGTATGCTCCTAGTTTGACTAGGAACATTATTTCTGTTTCCCTTTTAAGACAATATGGATTTGATTTGAAGTTTGTGAACAATGAAATTTATGCTTTGATGAATGACATGTTCTACTTTAAAGCTACGCCTTCAAATGGTATTTATGAATTGGTTCATGATAATACATCATTTGATAATTCGATGTACCAAGCAAACACCAAGAAACTCAAAATGGATTTGAATGAGACCTATCTTTGGCATTGTCGTCTTGGTCATATAAACAGAAATCGCATGCAAACACTTCAAAAGAATGGTCTTTTGGAAACAAATGAAATTGGTTCATTTGATACATGCGAATCTTGTTTACAAGGTAAAATGACCAAGAAACCCTTTAGTGGCACAAACCAAAGGGCAAAAGATTTATTAGGCATCATACATTCGGATGTATGTGGTCCTTTTAAGCCAATGACTAGGAATGGTGAAAGATACTTCGTAACTTTTACCGACGACTTCAGTCGTTATGGTTATGTGTACTTGCTAAGACACAAAGATGAAGTTTTTGAAACGTTCAAAATCTTCCAAAACGAAGTAGAGAATCAACTCACCAAGACAATCAAAGTTCTTCGTTCCGATAGAGGAGGTGAATACCTTAGTGATGCTTTTCAAGATCATCTTAGGAGTTGTGGGATCATCTCACAACTTACTCCACCTGGAACACCACAACATAATGGTGTGTCTGAGAGGAGGAATCGAACTCTATTGGATATGGTTCGATCTATGATGGCTAGAAGCACATTGCCTCTATCATTTTGGGGTTACGCTTTGCTCTCCGCGGCTCGTATATTAAATATGGCCCCAACCAAGAAAGTGGATAAGACACCTTTTGAAATATGGCATGGAACGGTTCCATCATTATCATATTTGAAGGTATGGGGTTGTGATGCTTATGTGAAGCAATACACCCCAAACAAGTTAGAAGTACGATCCATTAAGTGTATCTTCGTAGGATATCCTAAAGATGATATAGGATATTATTTCTACAATCCAACAGAGCAAAAAGTATTTGTTGCTCGAAAGGGTAAGTTCTTGGAGGATAAGTTCCTTATGGAAGGAACTAGTAGAACAGTGGAACTTGATGAGGATCAAGAACCACAAGCCGATACACGTTTGGTTGATACTAGCATTCAACAAGAGGTTGTTGAAAATGATCAAATGGTTGATCAACATACAAAAAACGTTCGAAGGTCTGGTAGAATTAGTAATCCACCTGAAAGATATGGATTTTTCATGGATGGATGCTATGTGGTAGATTCAGATGAACCAACCACATACCATGATGCAATGTCGAAATCCGATTGCGACAAATGGCTTGAGGCTATGAACGTAGAGATGCAATCCATGTATGAAAACCAAGTTTGGGAATTGGTTGTGCCACCTCTTAACTCCAAAGTAGTTGGAAGTAAGTGGGTTTTCAAGAAGAAAACAGATATGCATGGTAACTTGGATACTTATAAAGCGAGACTTGTAGCAAAAGGTTTTACTCAAACTCAAGGGGTTGATTATGATGAGACCTTCTCGCCAGTGGCAATGCTAAAGTCGATTAGGATATTATTTGCCATAGCTGCATATTATGACTATGAGATTTGGCAAATGGATGTCAAAACGGCTTTCCTCAATGGATATCTTGATGAAGATGTCTATATGGTTCAGCCTGAAGGTTTTGTCGATCCAAAACATCCTAACAAAGTGTGCAAGTTAAAGAAATCAATCTATCGATTGAAACAAGCATCGAGAAGTTGGAATCACCGTTTTGATGAAGAAATTAGGAATTTTGGATTCATCAAGAACGGGGATGAAGCTTGTGTGTATAAGAAAGCTAGTGGGAGCACCGTCACTTTCTTAGTATTGTATGTCGATGACATTCTACTATTTGGAAATGACATTCCAACCATGGAAGGTGTAAAAGCCTGGCTTGGAAGATGTTTTTCCATTAAAGATCTTGGAGAAGCTGCCTATATTTTGGGAATAAAGATCTATAGGGATAGATCAAGGCGCTTGATAGGTTTAAACCAAAGTGCATACATTGACAAGGTCTTGAAAAGGTTCAAGATGGAGAACTCTAAGAAAGGTTTGGTACCTATTCAAAAGGGGACAATTTTGAATGTGACTCAATGTCCAAGCTCAAAGGATGAGCAAGAAAGAATGAAAGGAATCCCATATGCGTCTGCTATAGGATCCATAATGTATGCAATGATATGCACTAGACCGGACGTGTCATGCGCTTTAAGCATGACAAGTAGATACCAGCAAAATCCAGATAACAGTCATTGGATGGCTGTTAAGAGCATATTGAAATACCTGAGGAGGACTAAGGATATGTTTCTAATATATGGATCTGGTGAAGAGGAACTCGTTGTAAAAGGTTACACGGATGCGAGTTTCCAAACTGATCGAGATGGCTCTCGATCACAATCTGGGTATGTCTTCATTTTGAATGGAGCTGCAGTCTCTTGGAAGAGCTCGAAGCAGGATGTTGTAGCATTGTCCACTACAGAATCAGAATACATCGCCGCCTCACTGGCAGCACAAGAAGCTGCGTGGTTAAAGAAGTTCATTGCTGACCTAGGGGTAGTCCCTACCATTCAAGACCCCCTAGAGATCTTTTGTGATAACGAGGGTGCGATTGCTCAAATCAAGGAACCTCGTGCACATCAAAAGACTAGGCACATTGAGCGGAGATTCAACTACATAAGGGATGAAGTTGAAAAAGGAAAGATATGTATTCGCAAAGTTCACACCGATCAAAACATTGCGGATCCACTCACGAAGCTCCTTGAACGGCCAAAACATGAGGGTCATACTTGTGCCTTAGGACTTCGGTATTCTAGTGATTGGATTTGATCTATTTTGTATTTGGATATTGGAACAATTGTTATTTTAACTCTATTATGGTATTTTGAGTTATGTTCCATTTTGCATGTTTAAATCCGTGAATAAATTAATTATTCTAAATGTCCGTAGTCGATCATAATTGTGGGAACAAATATGAATGTAAGACTATTATGAACTTGGATTGGTGGATATTCATTAGGTATGAATATAGAGCAAAGTGTTGCTGCCAAAGTTCATAGATATTTGTGGGATACAAATATTGGACTGACCCGCTCTCAAATGTTACTGCATGGAATCATTTATGATTGATCATAAGTAAATTTGAGCAAAGGCGAATATCATAGTATCCTCTGACCTGAGATACATATTGGGTCTTGATATTCACCAAATATTATGCCTTGACTTAGTTCTTCGCTGTCTGTAATAAGATAGTACATAAGACTAAGCTCAGGTATAGTACGAGGTGATTGTGAGAGACGTATGTAGTCAAGAAGGGATTTGTTCCTCTTATTCGTTGAGAGTAAGATGTCTAAGGCCTGCTTAAGTTAAATCAACAGAGAATGATCACACTGTGTCTCTGGATTTGACATGACATCTGTAACGAAAGGATAAAAGATAGATTCACCTAAATCATTTTCAAGTAAGGGACTTGAAGGGGATGATGTTATTGAATGGCACTTCGTCATACGTATTAGGGGTAGTAAACCGTTGTTAGGCGTCATTTACTGCTTGCATCAATCTTCTATGTATCTTGTGCAAGTGGGAGATTGTTGGACTCTGTATGCCCAAGACACATATTAAATTGATGTGGCTAGTACGTTATGATCCAAGTCGGGTCATACCCAATAACAAGCTAGACAAACACCTATAATATTTATTTATGATATGATCAAACAAATAAATATTAACACTTACAATATTTAGAAATTGGTTTTCTAAATAATTGCACTTGAGAAACTAATAAATTATATGGATAATTTATTTTGAGAGAATATTTTATCTTGTTATTTAATGGGTTAAATAACATTATAAAACATTGTGAGATGTTGCATAAAATCTTGTAAGATGTTATGTTATATTTTATAAAAGGTTATAAAATAATTACAAGATTAAATTTTAATAAAAATTTGAAATTTTTGGGTGGCAAAACACCCCATAGGGCCGGCCCTTGGTGGTCTTCCCAAGAGGGTTTCCTCCACTTATTTTTCATGCAAAACAACCTCATTTGATTGGGACTTGATTTTGTAAAAACACAAGACATCTTCTCTCACAAAAATTACTAGTAATCTCAAGTTGCAAAAACTCTAAAAAGCTCTCAAAATTTTCGGCCAAGAGCTGAATTTTAGAGGAATTTTGTGAGCTTCAAGTGTAGAAATCCTAGCAATCTCAAGGTGTTTGTTGGAGCTTTCGGGTATACTAGCTTGAGGCTTTCTCGTTTGGAAGCTACCATTCAAGATTCATCATCATCTTCCATCTCCTTGCTCCAAAGAAAGGTTGAACTCTCAAACACCCTATGGTTGTATTTTGATAGCATGTATGTCATATATGGATCCGGTTTTGGGTTTTTGCATTTAAAAGAGTTTTAAATCTTGTAAAGTAACATGTTTTAAATCCTTATTCCGCTGCGTTTTAATTTTATTCGGATAAAATTAGCTTTGATAAACATGTACAAAACCCAACACTTTCGCCTTACCTATTATATTATTCCCTTGAGCCCAAAGAAATCTTCGCATCCTATCTTCAAGATCATGGACAATTCTTTTTGGTAATATAAAAACGGAAGACCAATAAACATGCATAGACGCTAACACTAATCTAACAAGTTGAAGACAACCAGCAAACGACAAGCTTTTTGCTTTCCAATCAGTGATTCGAGATTCCAAATTTTCAACAAGCTTTTTACAATCAGAATAATTCAATCTAGACGAGATAAGAGGAACACCAAGATACCTAACCGGAAGAACGCCTTCATCGAACTGCATAATACTACGGATCTAATCTTTCACATAATTCGGAACACCTCCAAAAAAAGCAGTGCTCTTCGTCATACTAGGAACCAAGCCCTACATATTCTTGAACAGATTCAACGACTCTAGAATAACAGCAGCTGAATTAGGATCACCACGAGCAAACAAGAATAAATCATCAGCAAAACATAAGTTAATAATTCTTTGCTCTTCACACTTATGATGAAATCTAAAATCAGCAGTAATCTCCACTTGCTTTTGAAGAATCAACGTAAGGACCTCCATTACCAACGTAAAAAGATAAGGAGACATAGGATCCCCATGGCGTAAACCCCGCTTCCCTTTAAAATACCCATGAAGATTCCCGTTTATAGCGAGAGAAAACGTAGTAGAAGTAACACACGCCATAACCCATTTAATCATCTGTTGGTGAAACCCAAAGCCATGTAAAATATCATCCAAGAAACCCCAATCAACAGTATCATAAGCCTTCTGAATATCGACTTTAAACGCACATCTCGGCGGACCATGATTATGATGATAGTTGTGCATTAACTCCTGGGTTAGGAGGATATTATCTGAGATCTTCCTACCCGGGATAAAAGCTTACTGATTAATATTAACAACATCTCCTAGGCCTTCTTTAATACGAGTAGTAATAATCTTACTTATACACTTATAAAGAGTATTACAGCAAGATATAGGCCTATAGTCCGTTACAGAATCAGGAGTCTTAACCTTCGGGATAAGAGAGATTACCGTGTGATTCAGCTGATTTAGAAGCTTTCAATTCTCGAAAAAGTCTTTTATCGCTAAACAGACATCCTTTCCAACAACATCCCAGGCCTTTTTAAAGAAAACAGAGGTATATCCATCCGGGCCTGGCGCCTTATTCCCAGCAATAGAAAACATAACATCTTTAATTTCATCATCAGTCACTATTCGAACCATATTATTAGCTTTTGCCAACGATAACTTGTTTCGGAAGAGGTCCATATTCGGCCTAGAAGTAACCTGGCCGACACTCCCAAAAAACCTAGAATAGTGATCGACCAAAGCTTTGGCCGCTGCCCCCCCTTCGTGTAAGATACCACCTGTATCCCGAATCGATAAAATCCGGCTTCTGTTGTCACACCCCCAAAAATCCACACGCGGAGTATCACCGCTTGGAGGCGTGACTGACCAGGATCAAGCCACCAATCATATTGAACATATAAGTAAATACCAAAAATCATTCATCAATACGAAAGGTGTTTTCAAAACCAAACATTAACAAGTGTGTAGCGGAAGCATAAGTATGTAAACCCAATGTAAATAGTAAATTCAAATGTTTAGATAGATAACATGGCATCATCGATCCATGTCCCACAACGACCTGCTCCTCCCTGTGCAAGCTCCATATGTACCTAAGGTCCTGCAAGGCATGCAAGAGAGAGTCAACAACTAGTTGAGCGAGTTCACAGTTAATAGTTCAGTAATAGTATAGCGTGAGTAGTAGTATGTTCGTTCGTTACAATGTATCGTATTAGTTTCCATCGCGGCCCTCCAGGCAGGTGTGCGAAGATGTTGGGGAAGGTCTTTCCCCAAGTTTTTCTAGACTAGGTTTATTTGTATCGCGGCCTCTCCAGGCAGGTGTGCGAAGATTTGTAAGTTTAGTTCGCGGCCTTCAACAAGGCAGGTGTGCGAAGAATTGTAAGTTTAGTTCGCGGCCTTCAACAAGGCAGGTGTGCGAAGATTTGTAAGTTTAGTTCGCGGCCTTCAACAAGGCAGGTGTGCGAAGTCAGTCATAATATCGCGGCCAATCCTTGGCAGGTGTGCGAAGATCGTTCAATAAGTGTTACTAGTCTAGCAGTAGGTTCTATCATTTATATATGTACCGTAAATCATCAAATCCCCATTCCCACCCAGGGAACCCCATGCCTTGGCTTGTGTGAACTCACCTTGGTTTGCTCGGTATGCTAGTGTATGTGCTCACAGTTAATCAATCACGTCCTAAAGTACGCACATGTATATAATCAGTTTATATTCACTAAGTTCACATGTAAGTGTAAAAGTCTGTTACAACGCATCAATATTCATCGAGTAGCACATTGTACGTATTCCATGATCATACCAGTCATGCTCATCATTTAACAGCAGTTAATCATTCTAGTTAACATTTAACAGATCTAACGAAGTTACTGTGTGCTGATTTTTAACTCGGCGAAACACACTTGTTTCGTCGGACATTCCTTCGGCGAAACACAATTCTGTTTCGTCGATTACCCTTTGGCGAAACCCAAGACCATAATTCCATGTGCAGCCAATTCATAACAGACAAAACACTAATAATCATATCACCTATTAAACATGGCAGCATGTCGATTATATATGTTGTTCTTTTATAGTGGCCGACATTGGTTATTAATCCCATGTTATTATTGGACCGATTTTAAGGTAGTGGGCTGCAAGTATTGCACGTGAAAACATGGCACAATTAATCATGACTGGAACTATATATATATACATGTATGTTCAGATTTATAAGAGCATATCATCAACATAGATCATAGACAACACGTGACACTTATCAAACCATTACAAGATCAAGATCATCAATACAATTAGCATCATCATCACGTTAAACAAGGATCAAGTAACCATATGCTTTCTGACAATCTCATGTGTAAAAATGAATGCAAGGCCGATCATGTGATTATATTTAATTGGCTACACATGTATCACATCTCAAATGGTCAAATAAGTTTTACATATAATGGCCGACATCCATTCTCTAATTCGATTACTATTGGACCAAAAATCAAAGTAAAAATCACATATGTAAATATGAGAATAATAGCCGACAATTGCATTTTTAAGGCATCATACATGCATTAAATCATCACTACTTCAACACATACGTACACATGATCGATCAGTTCAAGAAACAATTAATTAATACTATACGATCCATTATTATCACGCAAACATGAGATTGGGTAGCAAGAATTACTAACCTAGAATCTGCTTAATCGAGATGCACACACAAACAGAAGAGAGCCTTGTTTCTGCCGTCGCACCAAAAAGGGAACTCTAGGGTTTTAAGTTGTGGTGATGAGTTTCACGAATGAACGGTTTTGTGAGATATAACTCACGTAACAAGGTTGGGCCCGTAACTGGGCTTCGGCGTATTACTGGGCCGGCGAAACAGAATTGGCGAAACATAACCACGGCGAATCAAGCATGATTCGTCGTATAGATAATGGCGAAACAGAATTTCTGATTCGTCATATATGATTCGTCGTATACCCTAGTGTTTCTAAATTGTTTAAGTGTCTAAGTTAACAACATACAATCAACACATAATCATGCAACATAATACGTCTCATCATATCACAAAGTGTACAGTTACGAAGTCAGGCAAGTCAAACAACTAAACAGTCAAAGTCAACGTGCATTAAATGCGAATAAAGAATGTCGGAAATTCGAGTTGTCACATTATCCCCAACTTGAAAGAAATTTCGTCCCGAAATTTAGCACGTAGTTACTGAGGAAGCTAGTGGTGTGACGTTGTTTACCTGTATTGTATCGCGGCTCCCCGAGCAGGTTTGCGAAGATTACTGGTTTTCTTGGGGTGTCACATTATCCCCCCGTTGATTTGGAATTTCGTCCCGAAATTCAGCATTGGTAGCTTCAGCCTCAGTAGTAGCTGCTTGGTTTCCGAATAACTGGGGATATTTGAGTTCCATTTGATCTTCACGCTCCCAAGTGAACTCTGGGCCGCGGCGGGAGTTCCAACGAACTCGTACAAGAGGGATTCTCGTGTTCTTGAGGACCTTAACATCCCGGTCCGTGATTTCAACAGGTTCCTCGACAAAGTGCAACCGCTCGTCGATAGTGAGTTCCTTTAAGGGAACTATGTGGGTCTCGTCTGACGTATACTTCTTCAGATTCGACACGTGAAAGACGTTGTGAACTGCACTGAGTTCAGGTGGTAAGTTCAATCTGTAGGCCACTTTGCCTATTTTCTCAATAACTTCGAAAGGTCCAACATATCGTGGATTTAGTTTGCCGCGTTTGCCAAAACGAACCACACCCTTCCAGGGTGAAACTTTAAGTAGCGCTCGATCCCCAACCTGGAATTCGAGTAGTTTCCTGTCTTTATCAGCGTATACTTTCTGGCGGTCACGAGCTGCCGCCATGCGTTGTCGTATTTGTGCAATCTTTTCTGTAGTATCGACTACCATTTCTGGACCTGTGATTTGACTTTCCCCCACCTCTGCCCAACAGAGAGGTGACCGGCACTTACGCCCGTACAATGCCTCGAATGGTGCAGCTTTAATGCTGGTGTGGTAGCTGTTGTTGTACGAAAATTCTACAAGTGGCAGATGTTTTTCCCAACCATTGCCAAAGTCGATTACGCACGCCCGAAGCATGTCTTCTAGAGTTTGAATCGTGCGCTCAGACTGTCCATCCGTCTGAGGGTGATAAGCTGTGCTCATGTCTAAACGAGAGCCAAAAGATTTATGCATTGCTTGCCACAGTTCTGAAGTAAAACGTGCGTCACGATCAGAGATGATGGAGGTGGGCACCCCGTGCCTTGAGACCACTTCTTTTAAGTAGATGTCTGCTAAGGTAGAGAACTTGTCTGTTTCTTTGATAGCCAAGAAGTGAGCAGACTTTGTGAGTCGATCCACGATCACCCAAATAGTATCATTTCCGCGCTGAGATCTAGGTAAGCCAGTAACAAAGTCCATGGAAATTTGCTCCCAGTTCCATTGTGGTATCTCAGGTTGTTGGAGTGGTCCTGACGGTTTCTGATATTCTGCCTTGACTCTCGCACAAGTCAAGCATTTGCTAACGTATGTGGCTATGTGGGCCTTCATGCTAGGCCACCAATATGTAGTTTTGATGTCGTGGTACATTTTATTCGCACCTGGATGTACCGAGTAGCGAGACTTATGAGCTTCATCCATCACTAGCTCACGTAAGTTGCCATAAAGTGGAACCCAAATGCGTCCTGTGACGTAGTAAGCACCATCTTCCTTCTGTTCTAAACGTTGTCTTGAGCCACGTAGGGCTTCAGCCCTGACATTTTCTGGTTTCAATGCTTCTACCTGAGCATCTCGTATCTGAGAAGGAAGACGAGGCTGTATAGTGAGTTGTAGAGCTCGTACGCGCTTAGGCGCAATGTCTTTTCGACTGAGAGCGTCAGCCACAACATTGGCTTTGCCTGGGTGGTACCTGATTGAACATTCGTAGTCGTTTAGCAGTTCGACCCATCGTCGCTGTCGCATATTCAGTTCCTTCTGTTTGAAGATATGTTCGAGGCTTCTGTGATCAGTGTAGATTGCGCACTTGGTACCATACAAATAGTGTCGCCATATCTTGAGTGCAAAAACAACCGCTCCCAGCTCTAGGTCGTGTGTCGTATAATTCCGTTCGTGAATCTTAAGTTGGCGCGAAGCATAAGCAATAACTTTATCCCTTTGCATCAATACACATCCAAGACCTTGGATAGATGCGTCGTAATAGACTACGAAATCGTCCGTGCCTTCCGGCAGTGAGAGGATAGGTGCGCTACAAAGTCTATCCTTTAAGTGCTGAAACGCTGTTTCCTGTGCGTTACCCCAACGATAAACAACACCCTTCTGCGTCAATAGTGTAAGCGGCTGAGCAATCTTTGAGAAGTCTTTGATGAACCTTCTGTAGTAACCCGCCAAACCCAAGAATTGGTGTATTTCGGTCGGTGTGCGAGGTGCAGGCCAATTCTTGATCGAATCTACCTTGGATGGATCTACATGAATCCCATCCTTGTTCACCACGTGGCCTAAAAAGTGGACTTCACGAAGCCAGAAGTCACATTTGGAAAACTTAGCGTATAGCTGTTCCGTTCGTAGAAGTTCCAGTATAAGTCGTAGATGCTGCTCGTGTTCCTCCTGACTTTTCGAATAAATCAGGATGTCGTCGATGAAAACAATGACGAACTTGTCGAGATAGGGTTTGCACACCCTGTTCATAAGATCCATAAATACGGCAGGCGCGTTCGTTAGCCCGAATGGCATGACCATAAACTCGTAGTGGACGTAGCGAGTTCTAAATGCTGTTTTAGAGACGTCCTCATCCCGGACTCTCAGCTGGTGATATCCTGACCTTAAGTCTATTTTGGAGTAGTAGCTCGACCCTTGCAGCTGGTCGAATAGATCTTCTATGCGCGGAAGAGGATAACGATTCTTGATCGTCACCTTGTTGAGTTCACGGTAGTCTATACACATCCTGAACGTACCGTCTTTCTTCTTTACGAATAACACTGGAGCTCCCCAGGGCGAAGAGTTAGGACGTATAAATCCCTTTTCCAAGAGTTCTTGTAGCTGCTTTGACAGTTCTTCCAATTCAGTTGGAGCTAAACGATATGGTGCTCGAGCTATGGGTGCTGCTCCTGGAGCTTGTTACTATAAGTTACCAAAGGTTCTTAATCCAGCACGAGGAATGCGGATGATCTTTTCTTTGCAAAGAGTCTCTGCTCGATGTTGAGGTAGCCAATCCATACTAATATCGATGTCAAAACCATCACAATGTTGGGGTCAATCCTAGTATCACCCTGACCAATCACGAACACTCGACCCCTGGCACCATTGCCGTCGTTATTACCCCCGTTGTTGTCTTCCCTGGTTCCCGTTTCCTTGGTTGCGGTTCTGATTCTGGTTCAACCGTGAGCAGTGTCTTTTGAAGGGTCCTTCAGCACCACACTGATAACATCCCTTGTTACCTTACTGTTGCTGCTGATTCTATAGATCTTGTGGCTGTTGTTGTTGGTTCTGGTTTGCAGGACGTGAGTTTCTACCATCTTTGGTTCCATGACCAAGCTTGTTACATCATTGGCAATGATTTCGGTTGCACTGCCCGCTGTGGTGCAATTTACATCGTTTGCACTTAGGGTGGTTTCCCCTGTATTCACCCTGCCCTTGAATACTAAGTGTTGCTGATCAGGTCTTTAGTTGTCATCGACCTTTCACTGCTGTGCCTGGGACGGAATCGTAGTCGAACCCTTGCTAGAGGTTCCATCCCACTTTCATCCGTTGTCACTGAGGGTAGCAGAAGTAGTTGAAGTAGTAGTGGTAGTAGTATCGCTGATACGTTGAGGCAGCTTGTTCTGTCCCACTGCCTGGTCTGTGAGACGATGAGCAAGATGAGTAACATCTTGAATAGTAGCAAGTTTAGCCGTCTTCACATGGTTTTGAATTCCTGGTACTAAGCCTTTGAGGTACAGCCCAAAGCTCTTTATGGGAGGATCCACCATAGTTGGACACCAAAATTGCCAGTTTGTTGGATCGTTATTGTGCACGCTTCCATCTCTGACCCCGTCATCTTCATGTTAAAGGACTCCACTTCCAACTTGTGGATGGTATCATAACTACTGTATTCTAGTTTGATTAGTTCCTTGAATTCGTCCCAAGGGGTGGCATTAGCAGCCGCCAGCCCCAGCATCCGAACTTGCGCGTTCCACCAAGTTAACGCAGTGCCTTCGAGAGTATCAGTGGCATATTTCACCTTACGAGCCTCGGGTCTTTCACACACTCGAATACCGATTCGAGTTCCTTGAACTAATGGAGGAGTACAACAGCTCCTTCAGTGTCGCTGAAAGTAGTAGGACGACAGTCCATAAAAGTCTTGTATGTGTATATAGGTGGCTGAGCGTGTTGACTTGTCGTGTGCGTAAGAGTAATCAAAATTAAGCACAAGTGTTGAGTTACGAGAGTAGGATCTAAGGATCCTAGAGTAAGTGGTGATGGCAGGTTACACCTCCTGCCTGGGCAGCTGCGAGTGCTGCAGTAACTTGTTCAGTGATCGAAGCCGCCAACTGGGCTTGAGTTAGGTTAACGCGTCCACTCATGATCTTGACATCAAGGTGAACATGTGGGTGAGAGGTTCGCGAATAGTGCGAAGAGAGTGAGCACACAAGTATTCTCGAGCAATAACATATAGTAGGTTCTGTACTCTAGGCATACCACGAGCAAAGTTCTATGTAGTTCTAGCATGTAGGTAAAGTAACATGAATAGTAATACCTATGATGTTGAGCCTTGCACGTGGAGCGAAGCGTCGTTGTGGATCGTTGAGAGCACTGTTCTGGTTATAGTCTGGTTTTAACAAAAATCGTTTTCCTTTTATTAAAACCAAGTTCTCTATAACCAATGGCTCTGATACCAATCTGTCACACCCCCAAAAATCCACACGCGGAGTATCACCGCTTGGAGGCGTGACTGACCAGGATCAAGCCACCAATCATATTGAACATATAAGTAAATACCAAAAATCATTCATCAATACGAAAGGTGTTTTCAAAACCAAACATTAACAAGTGTGTAGCGGAAGCATAAGTATGTAAACCCAATGTAAATAGTAAATTCAAATGTTTAGATAGATAACATGGCATCATCGATCCATGTCCCACAACGACCTGCTCCTCCCTGTGCAAGCTCCATATGTACCTAAGGTCCTGCAAGGCATGCAAGAGAGAGTCAACAACTAGTTGAGCGAGTTCACAGTTAATAGTTCAGTAATAATATAGCGTGAGTAGTAGTATGTTCGTTCGTTACAATGTATCGTATTAGTTTCCATCGCGGCCCTCCAGGCAGGTGTGCGAAGATGTTGGGGAAGGTCTTTCCCCAAGTTTTTCTAGACTAGGTTTATTTGTATCGCGGCCTCTCCAGGCAGGTGTGCGAAGATTTGTAAGTTTAGTTCGCGGCCTTCAACAAGGCAGGTGTGCGAAGAATTGTAAGTTTAGTTCGCGGCCTTCAACAAGGCAGGTGTGCGAAGATTTGTAAGTTTAGTTCGCGGCCTTCAACAAGGCAGGTGTGCGAAGTCAGTCATAATATCGCGGCCAATCCTTGGCAGGTGTGCGAAGATCGTTCAATAAGTGTTACTAGTCTAGCAGTAGGTTCTATCATTTATATATGTACCGTAAATCATCAAATCCCCATTCCCACCCAGGGAACCCCATGCCTTGGCTTGTGTGAACTCACCTTGGTTTGCTCGGTATGCTAGTGTATGTGCTCACAGTTAATCAATCACGTCCTAAAGTACGCACATGTATATAATCAGTTTATATTCACTAAGTTCACATGTAAGTGTAAAAGTCTGTTACAACGCATCAATATTCATCGAGTAGCACATTGTACGTATTCCATGATCATACCAGTCATGCTCATCATTTAACAGCAGTTAATCATTCTAGTTAACATTTAACAGATCTAACGAAGTTACTGTGTGCTGATTTTTAACTCGGCGAAACACACTTGTTTCGTCGGACATTCCTTCGGCGAAACACAATTCTGTTTCGTCGATTACCCTTTGGCGAAACCCAAGACCATAATTCCATGTGCAGCCAATTCATAACAGACAAAACACTAATAATCATATCACCTATTAAACATGGCAGCATGTCGATTATATATGTTGTTCTTTTATAGTGGCCGACATTGGTTATTAATCCCATGTTATTATTGGACCGATTTTAAGGTAGTGGGCTGCAAGTATTGCACGTGAAAACATGGCACAATTAATCATGACTGGAACTATATATATATACATGTATGTTCAGATTTATAAGAGCATATCATCAACATAGATCATAGACAACACGTGACACTTATCAAACCATTACAAGATCAAGATCATCAATACAATTAGCATCATCATCACGTTAAACAAGGATCAAGTAACCATATGCTTTCTGACAATCTCATGTGTAAAAATGAATGCAAGGCCGATCATGTGATTATATTTAATTGGCTACACATGTATCACATCTCAAATGGTCAAATAAGTTTTACATATAATGGCCGACATCCATTCTCTAATTCGATTACTATTGGACCAAAAATCAAAGTAAAAATCACATATGTAAATATGAGAATAATAGCCGACAATTGCATTTTTAAGGCATCATACATGCATTAAATCATCACTACTTCAACACATACGTACACATGATCGATCAGTTCAAGAAACAATTAATTAATACTATACGATCCATTATTATCACGCAAACATGAGATTGGGTAGCAAGAATTACTAACCTAGAATCTGCTTAATCGAGATGCACACACAAACAGAAGAGAGCCTTGTTTCTGCCGTCGCACCAAAAAGGGAACTCTAGGGTTTTAAGTTGTGGTGATGAGTTTCACGAATGAACGGTTTTGTGAGATATAACTCACGTAACAAGGTTGGGCCCGTAACTGGGCTTCGGCGTATTACTGGGCCGGCGAAACAGAATTGGCGAAACATAACCACGGCGAATCAAGCATGATTCGTCGTATAGATAATGGCGAAACAGAATTTCTGATTCGTCATATATGATTCGTCGTATACCCTAGTGTTTCTAAATTGTTTAAGTGTCTAAGTTAACAACATACAATCAACACATAATCATGCAACATAATACGTCTCATCATATCACAAAGTGTACAGTTACGAAGTCAGGCAAGTCAAACAACTAAACAGTCAAAGTCAACGTGCATTAAATGCGAATAAAGAATGTCGGAAATTCGAGTTGTCACATCTGTGGTTTTTAGCTTTCACCACGTTATGGAAGTATTTCGTCTTCGAGTCCCCAAGAGTTAGCCAATCGACTTTCGATTTTTGTTGTAGGAAAACGGCTTCATCATGGATTGCATCCTTATATTTTTGAAGAAGAATACTATGTTTCGCTAGCACATCCGCATTGGCCGGATCCTGGTCCATAACACCCTGCCAGTTATCTAATTCCTTTCTCGCCTTTTTTACATTCTCATGCAGATTGCCTTGTTGAAAGAAAAGTTTTTTTTGGTAAAGGGTTACCCCGGTGATTTTATATATTCACAAATAAAAACAAGTAGTGAAGAAAAGCCTCCACTAGTTCAAACATGAGACATGCCCCATGAATGTACACCAAAAACCAAGCAAAACAAAACACCACTAGACTAACATCTAGACAAATTAAAAAACTTTAACTTCATTTAGGTTCCATCGTCAATATCTCTAGCTCCGCCAATATCCCAAGCTTCAAGCATCCTACTAACCTTCACACTTTCCTTGAATTTAACTCCCATAAGCTTGTACCGAATAGTCTTTACAATTAGCTCACAAATGGTATCCGGAGGTCTCGTTTGGTTCTTGAACAATCTAGCATTACGCTCCTGCCATATGAAATAGGCAACCGTAGCAACAAGTAATTTGCTAACAAAATTCGCCGCTGATTTTGACCGAGCACGATCCAACATCCAATTTATAATAGCGCTCCACTTGGACTCAACACTACTCATACCAACCTTGTGTCTAACCTTATATCAAATCTGCGTAGAAAACTTGCATTCAAAGAACAGATGATGATGAGAATCAATATCCGCAAAGCACAGAACACAACACATCATGTTCATGTTTTTCCGTCTTGAGAAATCCCACTGAATAATTTTATCCCGAGTCAGCAGCTTGTGGCGCAGAATCAACCACATAAGAAACGCATGATTAGGGATGCACTGAGGAAACCATACAATTTTAACCTAATTAACTTCTAGATCTCTAAACCGAACCGAGTGCCAAACAGTTGTTGAAGAATAATCAAGCAGCTCATTCCCTTCCTTCCAGCAAATCTGATCCCTCGTATCCGGATTCAGCGATATTTGGTCCAGTTGAATCAAAACAGGATACAAATCCCTCCAGGCCATCGGCCAAGACCAAGAGCCGTTCTTATGGACATCTTTAACCTTAGCATTCAGCTGAAACCCCACATTAGAAATAGCTCTGGGTGTCAAAATAGTAGATAAAGAACCCAAATTACTCCAATTATCATACCATGCTGATGTGCGACTACCATCACCCAATGTCGTCCATATATCATTTCTGACCACTGGCCGAAGTTGAAGTAATTTCTTCTAGCTCCAACTACAATTAGCGACCTCTTTACAAGCCCAAAAGTTTCGACCTTTTAACCTATACGAATAGATCCAGCTAACCCACAAAGACTCCTTTTTAATAAGAATACTCCAAATATGGGAAACCATAAGCGCTTTGTTGAAATCTTCAAGTCGACGTAACCCTAAACCGCCCTCATACTTAGGAGCGCAGATAGATTTCCAAGAAACTTTAGCCTTGCCCTTGTGGAACGAGCTCTCCTGCGACCAGAGGAAGTTTCGCATTTTGGCTTCTAACTCCTTGATGATTCGGGCCGGCAATATAAACACGTGCATAGCCGAGAGCACCGAAGCAATATGCTGCAATCTGCCAGCAAAGGAGAGAAACCTGTTCCGCTAGTTCATTATCCGGTTGTCAAGTTTCTCCAACAACACACTACAGTCTTTAAATAGAAGCCGAGATGAAATTAAAGGCACCCCCAAATACCTGACCGGAAGCATACCCTCTTCAAACGGCAAAATATCCAAAATAGCATTTTTAACTTGTGTGGCCACATTACAGAAAAACGCCGTACTCTTCTGGATGCTTGGGACCAAACCAGACATGTTCGTGAATGATGTTAAAGACCTCATAATACTTGAAGCTGCACTCACATCACCACGAGCAAATAGAAAAAGATCATCTGCAAAACACAGATTTTTTCACCTCAATTCCATCAAGATTCTCATTCCAATCACCGAATCAACCATAATTTCTTCATCAAATCAAGCTTTTGAAGATTCTTCGTGCGAGATGAGCGGCTAAACTTTTTGTGGTTTCCTCCGGATGGAGGGTTTTTGTAAGTTGATTGATATTATGTGTTGACACAATCGTTTTACTTGGTGATCTAAGCATTCAATGCTTTTCACCATTGATTTGATTTCTTGATTGTAAAGAGTTACGTTTATTTAAACCTTAATTTCTAAGCATTCAGTTCCCGAGAGTTCTAGTAATTGGGATATATTTGACATGGGGTAAGGGTTTGTAAATTGTAATTGATAATCATTCGATAACCTCCCGTTATGTATTGACCGGAGTACTTAGTCGTTGGTTATCACAATTAATTAATCGAAATTAACACCTATGTCTATGTAGGTAACGATTAAACACATAATTGAAGTTAACTGCAAAACCTGAAATCTGGAGGAACCATCTTTTCTCTCATTGATTTAAAACACATTTTCTATTCGTTAATTTAGTTATCTCTCACAATCAAACAAACCGATTTTCTTATTCAGTAATAGTTTTTTTTGGGTAAAGGGTTACCCCGGTGATTCTATTAAAACAAACCGCAAATAAGTACAAGTAGTGAGGATGTGTTCCACACTAATTCATATCCAGGACATGCCCCATATATGTCAACCAAACAAAAACAAAGCATCTAAGCCACCCCATAACCTAGCCTACTATACATCAGTAGACAAAACAAACAAAACAAAAAGATACGCCCTCATCCGCCATCGTCAAAAATGAAATTGCCACAAACCGGCAACCCCTTCATACGAACCAAAAAACGTCTATCCATTGAAGAACTTTGTGGAAGTGGTGCCTGCCTTTGCTCTCGAAGATGAAGACTGGGTACCCGAGGTCATAAATTCACTAGTTTCATTATAGACTTCAACGACCTCCTCCTCATCCGATTCCTGTTTGTCACTAGTCGACTGCATAGCCTTCTTTTCCACTCGACCCACAGTGATACCTCCTTGATTTCCATCATCATCCTTGAGAATGTCAAACGGGTTAGACGTTGAAACCTGGTTATTCATCGGACTTCTCAAGGATGATTTTGGTTTAGGCTTAACAACTGGTCTGTAAACTAACTTAGGCTTCTGATTTTTCATATGGATGCCCTGATTATTAACTTTCTTCTTCTTGGAACCCACAACCTGAAAATCATCAATATTCTTTACAGCATCCCCACTTGAATTTACCTGAGGGTTCTTTGGGCACGTGCTATCATCATGACCAAAGACACAGCAAGAGGAGCACCTTAAAGGCTCCCAATCATATTCAACTTTGACCTCCACCATTGAGTGACCATTCCCATCCAAAGATGGGATTGCAACTGTAACACTCTTCTTTAACTCGGTCCCCGCCTGAACTTCAATAAGCGCTCTAGCGTAGCTACTTCTTCCCCAAGACTCAGTACACATCGTGGCAGTATATGAATCCAACATCTTGGGGATCCCAACCTTAGAAGCAACTAAGCTAAGACCATCCTCGGTAAATGCCGCTAACGGAACATCATGCAATTTGACCCAGACTGGAACAACTTTAATATCCTCTTTTTCCATCTTGATAGAAGCCGACCACTCCTTCAAAATAATCGGTACACTTCTGATCATCCAAGGCCCATCCTCTAACATTTGATTCATCCATTCCTTAGTTTTAAACTTAAAGAAAAAAACCACCCGTTTGCATTCATCATTAGCAGGGAAAGACCATATTTAACCCAATTGTTTTTTGCAAAGTAATCAACCACAGGAAATGCCAGACGTTTACCCAGAAAGTATCCATACAAAGTGTTAGCATACCTGTCCGTAACTTGTTTAACCGATGACAGTGGAATAACAACATCTGCTCCATCAACAGCCTCGTTTGATTCCATTGCCCTAAAATTCACCTTAACATCCGCCTTAGTGTTCTTCTCTACATTAGCAAAAGAAACAGGTTCCGCAGCCCCATACAATCCTGTTTTCCTTTAACCAGCCGACGAGTTCTCTTGATCCAAACCTGAAGATGGCGTGAACCCCATACTCTGATAATCCCAAAAGTTTACCGATTGTTCTCCAACTACTTTCTCCAATCGGACTGGCATTGTAACCTTGGACAGTTCATCAATGATGTTAATACGCTTAGGCTCATCTTGATTTGTAATTGTAATTCCACGTCTAGGCTGAAACGTATTGCCTTCAACATCGATAACCCGATCTGCAATATCCTTGAATGACAATGGAGGCATCCCACGAGAATCATGAGATTTATCCTCAGACTTTGTTCGATCTTCCATTCAGACTTGCAACTCTCTTAAATCCTATGATAAATCAGCCGCAAAAAACAAAGCACCAAACAAACCAGACAAACCAACAAAACGAGAAGCAAACAGAAACCCTAAACTAGCAAGAAACCCTAACCCATGAGTCTAATAAATTTGATAACGAAGGTATCAAACGGTTCGACCAAAGGATTGAGGGCGGCGATTAAAGAGAACAAATAAACCCTAGACAAAAACGATCAGATCCTTACCAGAATTCGTAATAGTGATGACGAATCTGATACAGAAATCACGATGAAAGAGGTAGGGTTGCGTGAAGATCAGAAATCGCCATTGGTAGAGAGAGAATTAGGGTTCGTCCCATGTTACACCACCTATTCATTACGACACTTTCCACAGTCCTCCCTTGGTTCGATACCCTGCTTATTCTATACTAATAGTTTAAACAGGTTTTTGCATGTCCATAACGACAGACATCAAAATTTCATAACGGGGTTTTAAGTAATTTAAGTTTCATAACTACTTGATACATACTAAACCCTGTAATCTCTTTACTCCAGATCTGAATGACTTCTTCCATAAAACCAAGCTTCTCGGCTATTAAATTAACAAATTTAAACGGTCTTGGTTTGTCTTTTGCAACACTCGGCAGCTTCAATATGCACGGAGCATGATCCGAGACCCGAAACAGATGAAAGTAAGCTCCAGCATTAGGAAATTCAGTAATACAATTAATATTGCACATGATTCGGTCCAATTTTTTAAAAATAGTACCACCTCTTTGCTGATTATTCGTCCATGTGAAGTGTAAACCTGTGCTATTAATATCAAAAACTTCAATCGTATTAACACATTCCCTAAATTCCCGCGATCCGATGCTATAATTGGACGAACCGGTACTCGAGTCATCATGAAATAAGGATGCATCAAAGTCCCCCATAATTACCCACGACTTATCTTTCATGAAAGAGCTATGGGCACACAAATTGCTCCACAAGTCCCTTCGATTTCTATAATGATTATCTGTATAAACAAACGAACAAAATAAGGACTTTCTATCGAGTTTAAACATCACTTGAGTGTGAATCACCTGGTCAGTTTGCGAGAGAACCATAACATCGACCACATTAGGATCCCACCCAAGCATAATCCGAGTACCTTTCAAACAACAACTAGCATTTGTTGTCCAAAACCATGAACTGAAGACTTTCTTACACACCTTGGATACATTTGACACGTCAACGTGAGTCTCCATGATAGCACACACCTGAACATGATTATCCACAACCACCTGACGAACCTCCTTCTGTTTGAGGGAGCGGTTCAACCCCCTGATGTTCCAAGAAGCCACACTACCCATTGGCACCCACTGAACCGGGTGTGCTTGCACCCTCAGAATTAGACTCAATCTTGTTCTCCATGTACTTCGGAATATCAGCTAAAAGATTATCAACATCAGTGTCTTCGGCCATGACCTCATCCGTGTTATGTCTCTTCCCTTTTGATTTCAAAACAGCATCTAAATCAGGTCCCCCCCCCCCATTTTCCTCATCCATATTACTAGTATCAGCGCTTAAAACTTCAAAAGGATTGGATGTTTGGACTCGGTTCAGGTTCGGATCTGCATTACTCGGTTTAGACTTGGGCTTTACCACCGGCCGGTAAGTAAATTTTGGCTTCTGGTTTTTTACATTCACACCTTGAATATTAGTTCTTTTAGTTTTTTAGACGGGCTCCTGAAAGTCTTCATTGTGTTTTCTATTAACATCATTCCTAACCTGAGTTGTTTTCTTCGGACATGAGTTATCATTATGGCCATAAACACAGCATGAAGAACATCTCATTGGTTCCCAGTCATAATCAACTTTTACCTCCACTTTTGCATGGCTATTCCCATCCAAGGTTGGAATGGCAACCGTAATACTTTTCTTCAGTTCGTTATCCGCATGGATTTCAACCAGCGCCCTAGCAAAACTGCTCCTACCCCATGATTCAGCACACATAGTCGCAGTGAAAGAATCCAGCATTTTTGGTTTACCTATCTTCGAAGCCAACAAGCTAATTCCATCCTCGGTAAAGGCAGTTAGCGGTACATCATGCATTTTAATCCAGACCGGTACCGTTTTAATATCCTGCTTTTCCACCATCACATTTGGAGACCATTCATTTAAAATAATCGGAACATTTCTGATAGTCCACGGCCCATCTTCCATTAGTTTATCCATTCCCTCTTTCGTTTTAAATTTAAAGAAAAAGAATCCCTTTGCGTTCATCATAAGTCTGGAGAGACCATACTTCACCCAGTTATTTTTAACAAAATAGTCGACAACCGGAAAGGCTAGACGTTTCCCCAAAAAATAACCGTATAACGTATTTTCGTATCTATCATGCACCTGTTTAACTGATGATAGAGGAATTACGACATCATCTCCTTCAACCGTTTCACTCGACTCCATTGACCAGAAATTAACTTTAACAGGCTCCTTTTTAGACTTGACAGCATTTGCAAACGACATTGGTTGCTCAGTGTTGGTCGTTTTTATTATTGGCTCTGTTCCTGATGACGTTCCAACATCAAGATCAACATGCATCTTCTCCAAGTTCTGAGAGTCAAAAAACGACACATTCTCATAACCCTCATCAAGATGAATCTCCGTAGGTTTTTGCGCAGCCAAGTTTGTGAACGTAACAGGTTTAGCCAAAGGATTAAGAACCGGCTTCGATATTTTCGACAGACCATCCAAGATCGATGCATCAGAAGTTGAATACATACCCCTTCTTGGAAGCTTTAGGTTGCCATCAATATTCGTAACCCTTAACCCTATTCCACGTTTTGAAGACATATCCCCAGACTCATTCACCGAACCATCACTATTCATCCCCATGCAGTCAAACTCACGTAACACCCAAGAAGCAGACTCTCTCCAAGAAACGAAATAACAAAAACCAAGACTCAAGCACAAAACCCTAATCTAGCACTGTACCGAATGCAACTACACTAATCAAAATAGGAATTCAGGTTAATCAATAAGTCGATAACCCTAATCACTATTCCAATAATGTTGAAACACTAGGTACAGGAGGCGATTAAAGAGAATGTACGACGTGTTAAAGTAGCGTAAACTACCTAAATAAGTCGTAATAGCTCGTAAGCACTTAGTATAGGTTCCGATTTAGAATGTAGGCTTTGTTAAACCATATTACATGAGTTCCTGTACTCATTTGGTTTACGAAACCTCATTTTATCCGATCTTCCGATTTAGGTTCGGTTTATTAACATAGTTACCTATATTAGGTGCCGATTAATTCCGTGATCCTTCTAGCTTTGTTTGGTTGTTATTTCAAGACTCTTAAGCATTATCAAGTGAGTACATAGTCCCCTCTTTTACTGTTTTCAAATATTTTCTGGTGATACACATGTGTCTACTTGTTACTTTCGTGCTTTCATGACACATATTTGCTACATTCATTAGTACACATATAGTACATGATTTCATCCATGTTTATGCTGTATGTTTAATTAACATGCTAGTACATCAATTTCATAAACAATTTTGTTTCATATGTTTAAATCAACATATGTACACATTGATTTACATGACATTTCTGCTTTGTATGTTTACTTAGCATACTTAGTACATTGTTTTCACATAACATGCTTATTTGGTATCCCCTTGGAAGGGAGTGGTGAGATTTGGAAAGAAAGGAAAACTTGCACCACGATATGTTGGACCATTTAAGATTGTTGAAAGAATTGGAAAGGTTGCCTATCGACTAGAGCTACCTCCTGAACTTGGGAATATTCACCCAACATTTCACGCGTCCAATTTACGAAAGTGTTTAGCCGATACTGATCTTCATATTCCACTCGATGAAATTCAAGTTGATGAAAAGATGCACTTCGTTAGAAACCTGTGGTGTTAATGGACCGTGCAGTCAAACAGTTGAAGAACAAACGAATTCGATTAGTCAAAGTTCGCTGGGAGTCCAAACGTGGCCCAAAGTTTACTTGGTTATAGTTGTAAACTATACCTACTGATTACCACGTTGATTAGTCGAAGTGACGAGTCAAAGTTTCGGTCAAAGTACGTGTTTATGCGTATTTTGAGACGAAGCTATTTTTGGGTATCAAAACACTTTGTTTTGATATCAAACCTGTTTTCTAACTTAAATAAACATGTTTTAACAAGTTTAGCGCGTCACTTTTAGTCTAGTGCTTGTATAGGGTCGTAAGTCAAGCGGTCTTAAAAACGCTTAGACTTTCGAACCCGACCCGTTTGGTCGATCGTTAGGATCCGACCAAGAATATTATGTGACCTTAGTTGTATAGGGAATAACCTTCCGAGGTTATACCTTATGGTCACTTAGCTTAATTAGTTGTATGATAGGTAATTTATATGCCTTAGGAAAATGACCAAAATGCGCTTTTTATGCATAATTTTGGGTAAAGGGTTACCCCGGTAAATTTTATAAAAATTCAAATAAGTACAGAAGGTGTGCCTGAAATAGCACACACAACTAGCCTTGACATACCAAGACTAGGCAACCAAAGAAAAACACAGCAAGTAACACGACACTACCAAAGAAAACTACAACCCACAAATCATGACCAAAGCAACAAAAACTCTAGCTAAACACACTCCAATGAATCTGCGTTAGCCCGGGTCTTCATCTAGCGCCCTTGCCGGGATCTTCCACTTCTTCAGAACTTTGTTATAATCAACATGGACTTGGAATTTGAACCCCATCATCCTAAGTCGAACTGAATTTTTAACCTTCTCTATAACCTGAGCAGCCGAACACTCAACTTGAGAGAATAATCTGTTGTTACGTTCTTGCCATATGAAGTAGACTGACGCCGCTAGAACCAATTTGCACACAACATGCTCCAGTCTCTTTGAATTCGAATGTTGATCCATCCAATCCGAGATAGAGTCCCAAGAATCGCTCACATTATCCATATCCACCATCGACTTAATACTCCACCATACCTGCGATGCGAATATACACGAGAAAAAAAGATGGTTTCTTGAATCACGGTCATGTTGACATAGAGGGTAACACATCAGTCTTAAGTTTGTTTCACTGCCCGCTTCCCATACTTTCAATCGATCTTGAGTCTTCAGTTTATTCTTTATAACCAACCGTAGTAGAAAAGAATGCCTAGGAATACATTGACTAAACCAAACCATGCTTGCCCAATTAATAGGATGGTTACGGTACTGTGACACCTGGGTCACTGCGACCATCAAACAAATACCAAACCAATGAAATATTGTATTTCATACTTGGGAATTTCGCAAATATGTGTATCATTTGCACATATCAACTTTTGTTCAACTTCAAACTCTAAATCGCTTTCTGGAAGGTTATACGCGCACCGATGCGTAAATATAACCAGTTTAATGCAACAAACACTCCGGAATAGTGACATTGGCTTAACATACCTTAAATAACCTTTACAAAACTTAGAAATAAGTTTTGAAGGCTTTGGTATGGCAAAATCGAGTTAAATCGCTTACAGGGACTAAATTTGACAAACTATGAAAGTATGCCAAATTGAACTGTAATAGACATTCCGGAACATGACCATAAGTTAAACATACCATAAGTATCCTTTACATAGCTTAGAAATAGGCTTTGAGAGGTTCGGTGTGCTAAAATAAACTTTTGGGTCATTCAGGGACTAAAAGCGTCAAAAAGTGCATAAGTTTGCACTTTCGCGCATAACTTACGTTCTGAATACATCTGGACATCCAAAAATTTATGTAAGCACTAAAATATTTTATTTTAGTGTTTGGCATAAGAAAAATCCATTCGTCACGCAATTTAGATCGTTTCTCGCGCTTATGCGCATTCCGTCGTAATTAACCGAACATCGCGATCGTACGACCAAACGAACTGACATCCGGCATATTTTTGAGCATGTTTCATGTCCACGATGTTTAGGCATCCTTGTGGAGCCATGAAAATGATTTAACGAGCCTTAAACATGTCGGAAATGGCCTTAATACGCAACGGGGACTGAAAGGTGAGCATTTGAAAGTGTTTGCTGATCAGGGGAACCCTAGCGCGACGCCTAGCCCCCCTAGCGTCACGCTAGGCCCCTTCTGATCAGCAAAAGCCATTTTTAACACAAGTTAGCAGCCCCTAACACTCTCCAAAGGTCAAGTGCCACATGTTAAACTCTTATGGTGGCCAAATTCAGTAACCACAACATTACGACAAGTGTACGGGCTAGATCTTTCCCTCTTCTCCAAGAAACGATCCTAACGGTGGACCGAAATCTATAAATACCCACATACCCCAACTTCATTTCTCACTAGAATCTGATCAATTGTGCTCTAAGTTGAAACCTTTGTTTCATACCTGAGCTATTTTGATCTAGATTAGCATTCGGGGACCCTTTGTAAGTGTTCCTTCGTTCTTTTATTGCTTTTTGAGTCCGAAAGTCAAACTTTGTTTGACTTTCTGCATTGACCAGTTTATGGTCAATGCGAAGTTCGTTTGAACTTCGCAACGTGATTGTAATCACGATGGTTATAGTCCCTTGTGACTATGCCTAATGATTACCACGTTGTCTAAGGTCGTAAGGGTAAGCGATCTAATAAATCGCTTATACCTTCGAACCCGACCCATTTGGTCGATCATTAGGATCCGACCAAACACATTAGGTGACCATAGTATATAGGGAATAACCTTCCGAGGTTATACCTTATGGTCACGATGTTTAAGTAGTTGTATGATAGGTAGTTTATATGCCTTAGGTAAATTACCAAAATACCCCTTTGATGCCAAAATTCATTTTAAACATATGTAACATAACTTTTGACATCTAAACTGATTTGACAACCATATTAGACATGTTAAGGCATATTTTACTTATCATAGGACTAGTTAGGCGATCCGAACGCGTTTCACACGAACGACGCGTTAAAGTAGCATAAGCTACCTAAACGGGTCGTAATGGGTCGTAAGCACTTAGGTTAGGTTTCATTTAGTATGTGGGCTTTGTTAAACCATATTACACGAGTCTCCACACTTGTTTGGTTTACGAACCCTCATTCTATCTAAATCCTCCGATTTAGGTCCGGTTTATTAACATAGTTACCTATATTAGGTGCCGTTTGATTCCGTGATCTCTAGCATTGCTTGGTGGTTATCTTAGGACTTCTGAGCAATCTCAAGTGAGTACATAGACCCCTCTTTTACTGTTTTCCAAACATTTTGGGGTGGAACACATGTGCCTACTTGTTACTTTCGTGCTTTCCATGTTTTCACATCATATACTTGCTATATTCATTAGTACATTTATAGTACATGATTCATTGTCTTACATTACATTTTATGCTATGTATGTCCATTTAGTTCATACTTAGTACATCGTTTCACATCACATCACATCACATGCTATGTATGTTCATTTGTTGCATACTTAGTACAGTTGTTTTCATCACATGCTTACATTTTGATATGATATTTGGTTTGTTTTGATGGATCAACATACATTCATTAACACCGATCACGCCGTTCGTTAGTAGGTAGTGGTACCATAGGAATTGACAACTCCCGTTCCGGACATCCCGGGTAGGTGGGGATGAAAGGAATGACCGAATTCGATATACATAATTTAGATAAACCTTTAAGTTGTTTAAGGGTTTATCGCCTCAGTCTCAAGGCTTGGATGTATGCATTTTCACAACACCGCATAGATGTTCGTATCAGTATTGTCACACCCCGACCACGTAGAACATACCAAACGTGGCGGAAATGTCGGGGAGTGTTGTAACAGAATTAATTGTTTCAAATCCATGGCAATTGAAGTTTCGTTTTATTAATTAAAAGTGTTACAATGTCTTAACAAACAAGAAATACAACATAAATAACTAGTCTTGCATCTTTTATTGTCACTAAAGCCCAAGTCTGCCTATGTGTATCTTGATCATCTTATGCAACAGTTCCTGAAAAACACATGTGAAAATAGGTACGTCAGCATAAAAATGCCTGTGAGATACATAGGTTTTGTGAAAATAGGTTTCATGACTTATGTTTGAGAAAATGTTTAGTCATGAACCTTGTAATTTGCTTTGTTTTGTAAATCATTTGAAAAACAATGAGTTCAGATGATATGTATAAAATAAGTGAATAATGTATGGTTAAATGAATAACCATAGTAAAATGGGTATGTATAAGATAAGTTGTTTGTAAAACAATGTCTTGTGAAAAGTATGTTATTTGTATAAAATGTTCTATGTCTCAAACTGAAATGATTCAAATAACGCTATGATATGTAATACCATACAAACACTTATATATAGGAAGTACCAGCGGCGTATCCACCATGCTTGTATCATATTACACACGCATCGTTACTTAATCACTTAATCAAACCAAACCAACCAATGTAAGAAGTCTATGTTTAAATCAATTGTCAAATGTATTGGGTAATATGTCAAAGTGTTCATGTCAAGATGTAAATCATAACAAAATGTCTATGTCAAATATCCATGTCAAATGTCTATGTCAAATATCCATGTCAAACCTCTATGTCAAGATGTCATGTATGGCAAGTGAAATGTCTCAACTAAACCATATGCACAAAAACAAAGTATTGAAGTAAATCTTGGTTTAAATCAAAGTTATGTTTTGTGGGAAATGCATGATCAAATGTCAATCATGTTAAAATGTCTATGCCGAAATGTCTATGTCAAATGTCTATGTCAAAATGTCATGTAAAACGATGTACTAAGTAATGCACACAATTGGGCACACCTAGCATGAAATGTCATAAAATCATGTACTATAATGTACTAACGAACATAGCAGTATATGATGTTAAAACAGGAAAGCATGAAAGTAACAAGTAGGCACATGTGTTCCACCCCAAAACAGTTTGGAAAACAGTAAAAGAGGGGTCTATGTACTCACTTGAGATTGCTCAGTAGTCCTTGAGTAACAACTAAACAATGCTAGAGATCGCGGATATCAAACGGCACCTAGTATAGGTAGCTACATTAATAAACCGGACCTAAATCGGAAGATCGGGTAGCATTAGGGTTTGTAAACCAAACGAGTGTAGAGACTCGTGTCATTTGGTTTAACAAAGCCTACATACTAAATGAAACTTAACCTAAGTGTCTACGACCCATTACGACCCGTTTAGGTAGCTTATGCTACTTTAACGCGTCGTTCGCGTGAAACGCGTTCGGACCGCCTAACTAGTCCTATGACAAGTGTTATATGCCTTAAACATGTTACATAATCAGTTATGTGACAAAGGTTTAGGTTACATATGCTTAATTACCAATTATACATGAAAAGGGTATTCTGGTAATTTACCTAAGGCATATAAACTTCCTATCATACAACTACTTAAACGATGTGACCATAGGGTATAACCTCGGAAGGTTATGCCCTATACTAGGGTCACCTAATGTATTTGGTCGGATCCTAATGATCGACCAAACTGGGTCGGGTTCGAAGGTATAGGCGATTTATTAGATCGCCTACCCTACGACCCTAGACAACGTGGTAATCAGTGGGCATAGTCCCAAGGGACTATGACCAACGTGATTACACTCACGTTGCGAAGTTCAAACGAACTTCGCATTGACCATTACTGGTCAACGCTGAAAGTCAAACAAAGTTTGACTTTCTGACTCAAAAAGCAATAAAATAAGGAAAAGAACGAAAGAATACTTACGAAGGGTCCCCGAATGCTAAACTCGATTCAAAAATCTCAGGTATGAAACAAATGTTTCAACTTAGAGTTTCTCAAATCAAGTTTCTAGTGATTTTAGCAATGGGGGGTATGGGGTATTTATAGGAATACCCGAACCGTTAAGATCGTTTCATGGAAAACGTGCCTTAATCCCATCCGTACATGTGTTGCAAAGTTATGGTGTTTAGGTGTTTAAATTCCATCCATACATGTGTTGCAAAGTTATGGTGTTTAGGTGTTTAAATTCCATCCATACATGTGTTGCAAAGTTATGGTGTTTAGGTGTTTAAATTCCATCCATACATGTGTTGCAAAGTTATGGTGTTTAGGTGTTTAAATTCCATCCTTATCCGCTGACTAAGCAAGTTTAGAATGTGTGGTTGTGAATTAAACAACGGCTAATACATCGAATCTGGTCCCGAATGCGAAAAACGAACCAAATGACGCGACGAATGGATTTTTCTTATGGCGAGCACTAAAATATAATATAGTCATGCTCACATAAATTTTTGGATGTCCGGATGTATTCAGAACCATCCATACATGTGTTGCAAAGTTATGGTGTTTAGGTGTTTAAATTCCATCCATACATGTGTTGCAAAGTTATGGTGTTTAGGTGTTTAAATTCCATCCATACATGTGTTGCAAAGTTATGGTGTTTAGGTGTTTAAATTCCATCCTTATCCGCTGACTAAGCAAGTTTAGAATGTGTGGTTGTGAATTAAACAACGGCTAATACATCAAATCTGGTCCCGAATGCGAAAAACGAACCAAATGACGCGACGAATGGATTTTTCTTATGGCGAGCACTAAAATATAATATAGTCATGCTCACATAAATTTTTGGATGTCCGGATGTATTCAGAACGTAAGTTATGCGCGAAAATGCAAACTTGTGCACTTTTTGACACTTTTAGTCCCTGGATGACCCAAAAGTTTATTTTAGCACACCGAACCCATTAAAGCCTATTTCTAAGCTATGTAAAGGATATTTATGGTGTGTTTAACTTATGGTCATGTTCCGGAATGTCTGTTACAGTTCAAATTGGCATACTTTCGCAGTTTGTCAACTTTAGTCCCTGTAAGCGATTAAACTTGATTTCACCACACCAAACCTTCCAAAACTTATATATAAGTTATGTAAAGGTTATTTAAGGTATGTTAAGCCTATTTCACTATTCCGGAGTGTTCGTTGGATTAAACTGGTTATATTTACGCGTCAGTGCGCGTATAACCTTCCAGAAAGCGATTTAGAGCTTGAAATCGGACAAGAGTTGATATGTGTAAACGATACACATATTTATACAAGTCCAAAGTATGAAATACAATATTTCATTGGTTTGGCATTTGTTTGATGGTTGAAATGACACAGGTGTTACAGTCTCCCCTACTTTAGGAAATTTCGTCCCGAAATTTATTCGTAGGAGTCTATTTGTGACTTTGTGTTAAATAACCATCAAAGATGAACAAGACGTAATCCTGTAATTTCTCTTTAACGAACATTTTTCAGAAATGAAAAATGAACAGAGTTATTTTCAACAGGCAATCTTTAGAAACAAAAATGAACAGAATAGTCATTTTACACAGCATCTTCAGAAACAAAAATGAACGGAATAGTCATTTTACATCTTCAGAAACAAAAATGAACGGAATAGTCATTTTACATCTTCAGAAACAAAAATGAACGGAATAGTCATTTTACATCTTCAGAAACAAAAATGAACGGAATAGTCATTTTACATCTTCAGAAACAAAAATGAACGGAATAGTCATTTTACATCTTCAGAAACAAAAATGAACGGAATAGTCTCTAGACACATGACAAAATTTGCTGTGGTTTCCGTGCACTGAATTTCATAATTATGTATGCATCCATAATTACGCAATTCCTTGCATAGTTCGCACAATTTGTTTGAAATGTGAAGGGGAGGAAAAATCAAACCTGATGATGAGTGTGACTAAACTACCATAGGGTCCTTTTAACTAGATCGACAAAGGATCCTTTTAAATTAGGCCACCAAGGAGTCCTTTCAGCTATATCATCACATGATATTCCTAACCAGATTTTTGGATCAATCTGTTTACCTAGACCTCTCAGGATCTAATTATGGAATGGTACAATATAATCCAAGGGTCTTTACTATTACGTACAAGCCCGTTGAGGATTTAATATAGCACCCAAAGATATGGAAGATTCTACGAGGATTTGGATGACAAGAATTTGGATCACACAAAAACATAAAAGGGAACACATAAGCACATAATCACATAATTGTTTAACTTGGTTATTAATTTGTTATCTTTGGACGCGGATACTCAAAGTGCACCAGGAATCCAATTCGTGGATTTCATTTGGCACTTAAATCATTAGAATCTAACTATGAAGATAGGAAGATCTAAATAAGAATTCGGCTTTGTCCTTATTGAATGGTAATGTACGTATTAAGGCATACGAATAATTCAATTAAGGGCTCCGATTTGAGTGATATTCATCCACAAGGATCTGATTATGAGGATAGAAAGATCCTTTATGGATTTTTGAAATTTGTGTAACGAGAGGTGCTTCGACACCTTGCACTAGGCGTGCTTAAGTCGATACACAAGGTAGAAAGTTCATGAGGTTCAGGCGCTAGATATGCCAGGGCGACATATGAAGCAGAACTTGAAGGTTAAGCAGCAACAGGGTTTGCAACTGCTTTGCTTTGAACAGCAAAGCGACACATGTTAACCAAATGTCTCCATCGTCCACCGTGGGTACATTTGTAACATGGTATTTGATTTGGATGATGACGGTTACATTGATTTCTCCAAGGAGTGGTTCCCTTGCACGGCTTCATTCCTGAGCTGACTCATGGTGATAGCTAAATCAACGGTCTTCTGGAGCACTACGCCTATTTGTTGGGCAGTTGTAGCACCTGGTCCGGACACTCGACTCTTGTTGCGATGAAGAGACACCATGAAGAACATAGGAGATATGGGAGGGAACAAGGGAAATGAAAACAGAATAACAATGCATAAAATTGCGATCATTTGTTTGTTACTTAAGGCAAACAAATGAGACGGTGACTAATCAAAGTAAATAGGTCAAAAATAATGTATCGCGAAGACATGCTCGCCTATAAGTGAACACTCATCCCAAGAATTCCCAGGTAAGCACAACTGGTCTCGCGTCTGGTTGAGATGTATACGAAGTGCTTGCCTAGACAGAAAACTCAGAATACAGGCATTCACCCTTCCAGTTTGCACGTGTTCACATTATTTAAAACCCAAGACCTTGACGAGATTTTGAAAACTTAAAGGGGTTCAAAACCATATAATAGAGAGTTCAAAACCTTATAATAGAGGGTTCAAAACCTTGTAATCAATCATCCTAGAACAGATGATTAGTTTTTAAAGCGGTTTTGAAATTTATGTTCTTGTTGTGGTCGTCGCCTAAGGATAGGTGACGGTATTGTTTTATGACTAAACGCAAGTAAACTCGCGTTAGGGTCCTAGAAAGGTTATAGACTAGGTCAAAGCATTACTAATAACCTAATTCCCTATAACCATTGGCTCTGATACCATCTTTTCTGTCACACCCCGACCACGTAGAACATACAAACGTGGCGGAAATGTGACAGAAAAGATGGTATCAGAGCCAATGGTTATAGGGAATTAGGTTATTAGTAATGCTTTGACCTAGTCTATAACCTTTCTAGGACCCTAACGCGAGTTTACTTGCGTTTAGTCATAAAACAATACCGTCACCTATCCTTAGGCGACGACTACAACAAGAACATAAATTTCAAAACCGCTTTAAAAACTAATCATCTGTTCTAGGATGATTGATTACAAGGTTTTGAACCCTCTATTGTAAGGTTTTGAACTCTCTATTATATGGTTTTGAACCCCTTTAAGTTTTCAAAATCTCGTCAAGGTCTTGGGTTTTAAATAATGTGAACACGTGCAAACTGGAAGGGTGAATGCCTGTATTCTGAGTTTTCTGTCTAGGCAAGCACTTCGTATACATCTCAACCAGACGCGAGACCAGTTGTGCTTACCTGGGAATTCTTGGGATGAGTGTTCACTTATAGGCGAGCATGTCTTCGCGATACATTATTTTTGACCTATTTACTTTGATTAGTCACCGTCTCATTTGTTTGCCTTAAGTAACAAACAAATGATCGCAATTTTATGCATTGTTATTCTGTTTTCATTTCCCTTGTTCCCTCCCATATCTCCTATGTTCTTCATGGTGTCTCTTCATCGCAACAAGAGTCGAGTGTCCGGACCAGGTGCTACAACTGCCCAACAAATAGGCGTAGTACTCCAGAAGACCGTTGATTTAGCTATCACCATGAGTCAGCTCAGGAATGAAGCCGTGCAAGGGAACCACTCCTTGGAGAAATCAATGTAACCGTCATCATCCAAATCAAATACCATGTTACAAATGTACCCACGGTGGACGATGGAGACATTTGGTTAACATGTGTCGCTTTGCTGTTCAAAGCAAAGCAGTTGCAAACCCTGTTGCTGCTTAACCTTCAAGTTCTGCTTCATATGTCGCCCTGGCATATCTAGCGCCTGAACCTCATGAACTTTCTACCTTGTGTATCGACTTAAGCACGCCTAGTGCAAGGTGTCGAAGCACCTCTCGTTACACAAATTTCAAAAATCCATAAAGGATCTTTCTATCCTCATAATCAGATCCTTGTGGATGAATATCACTCAAATCGGAGCCCTTAATTGAATTATTCGTATGCCTTAATACGTACATTACCATTCAATAAGGACAAAGCCGAATTCTTATTTAGATCTTCCTATCTTCATAGTTAGATTCTAATGATTTAAGTGCCAAATGAAATCCACGAATTGGATTCCTGGTGCACTTTGAGTATCCGCGTCCAAAGATAACAAATTAATAACCAAGTTAAACAATTATGTGATTATGTGCTTATGTGTTCCCTTTTATGTTTTTGTGTGATCCAAATTCTTGTCATCCAAATCCTCGTAGAATCTTCCATATCTTTGGGTGCTATATTAAATCCTCAACGGGCTTGTACGTAATAGTAAAGACCCTTGGATTATATTGTACCATTCCATAATTAGATCCTGAGAGGTCTAGGTAAACAGATTGATCCAAAAATCTGGTTAGGAATATCATGTGATGATATAGCTGAAAGGACTCCTTGGTGGCCTAATTTAAAAGGATCCTTTGTCGATCTAGTTAAAAGGACCCTATGGTAGTTTAGTCACACTCATCATCAGGTTTGATTTTTCCTCCCCTTCACATTTCAGACAAATTGTGCGAACTATGCAAGGAATTGCGTAATTATGGATGCATACATAATTATGAAATTCAGTGCACGGAAACCACAGCAAATTTTGTCATGTGTCTAGAGACTATTCCGTTCATTTTTGTTTCTGAAGATGTAAAATGACTATTCCGTTCATTTTTGTTTCTGAAGATGTAAAATGACTATTCCGTTCATTTTTGTTTCTGAAGATGTAAAATGACTATTCTGTTCATTTTTGTTTCTGAAGATGTAAAATGACTATTCTGTTCATTTTTGTTTCTGAAGATGCTGTGGAAAATGACTATTCTGTTCATTTTTGTTTCTAAAGATTGCCTGTTGAAAATAACTCTGTTCATTTTTCATTTCTGAAAAATGTTCGTTAAAGAGAAATTACAGGATTACGTCTTGTTCATCTTTGATGGTTATTTAACACAAAGTCACAAATAGACTCCTACGAATAAATTTCGGGACGAAATTTCCTAAAGTAGGGGAGACTGTAACACCTGTGTCATTTCAACCATCAAACAAATGCCAAACCAATGAAATATTGTATTTCATACTTTGGACTTGTATAAATATGTGTATCGTTTACACATATCAACTCTTGTCCGATTTCAAGCTCTAAATCGCTTTCTGGAAGGTTATACGCGCACTGACGCGTAAATATAACCAGTTTAATCCAACGAACACTCCGGAATAGTGAAATAGGCTTAACATACCTTAAATAACCTTTACATAACTTATATATAAGTTTTGGAAGGTTTGGTGTGGTGAAATCAAGTTTAATCGCTTACAGGGACTAAAGTTGACAAACTGCGAAAGTATGCCAATTTGAACTGTAACAGACATTCCGGAACATGACCATAAGTTAAACACACCATAAATATCCTTTACATAGCTTAGAAATAGGCTTTAATGGGTTCGGTGTGCTAAAATAAACTTTTGGGTCATCCAGGGACTAAAAGTGTCAAAAAGTGCACAAGTTTGCATTTTCGCGCATAACTTACGTTCTGAATACATCCGGACATACAAAAATTTATGTGAGCATGACTATATTATATTTTAGTGCTCGCCATAAGAAAAATCCATTCGTCGCGTCATTTGGTTCGTTTTTCGCATTCGGGACCAGATTCGATGTATTAGCCGTTGTTTAATTCACAACCACACATTCTAAACTTGCTTAGTCAGCGGATAAGGATGGAATTTAAACACCTAAACACCATAACTTTGCAACACATGTATGGATGGAATTTAAACACCTAAACACCATAACTTTGCAACACATGTATGGATGGAATTTAAACACCTAAACACCATAACTTTGCAACACATGTATGGATGGAATTTAAACACCTAAACACCATAACTTTGCAACACATGTACGGATGGGATTAAGGCACGTTTTCCATGAAACGATCTTAACGGTTCGGGTATTCCTATAAATACCCCATACCCCCCATTGCTAAAATCACTAGAAACTTGATTTCACCACACCAAACCTTCCAAAACTTATATATAAGTTATGTAAAGGTTATTTAAGGTATGTTAAGCCTACTTCACTATTACGGAGTGTTCGTTGGATTAAACTGGTTATATTTACGCGTCAGTGCGCGTATAACCTTCCAGAAAGCGATTTAGAGCTTGAAATCGGACAAGAGTTGATATGTGTAAACGATACACATATTTATACAAGTCCAAAGTATGAAATACAATATTTCATTGGTTTGGCATTTGTTTGATGGTTGAAATGACACAGGTGTTACAAGTATAGCATGCATTTCAAACATAACTTTGATTTAAACCAAGTTTTACTTCAATACTTTGTTTTGTGCATTTTACCTATGGTTTAGTTGATGCATTTCACTAGCCATACATATCATTTTGGTTACACATTACATGATTTACATTTGACACATAAACATTTTCGACATTGGTTATACATTACATGATTTACATTTGACACGTAAACATTTTCGACATTGGTTATACATTGCATGATTTACATCTTGACATAAACATTTTGACATATTATTCAATACATTTGGCAATTGGTTTAAACATAGACATCTTACATTGGTGGTTTGTTTGGGTAAGTGATTTAAGTAACGAGGCGTGTGTAATATGATACAAGCAAGGTGGATATGCCGCTGGTACTTCCTATATATAAGTGATTGTATGGTATTTCATGTCGTAGCGTTACTTAAATCATTTCAATATTTAACACATTACATTTTACATAAACAACTTATTTTCACAAGACATTGATTTACAAACAACTTATCTTATACAAACTCATTTTACATGGTTATTCATTTAACCATACATTATTCTCTTATTTATACATATCATCTGATCTTATCGTTTTTCAAATGATTTACAAGACAAAGCAAATTAAAAAGGTTCATGACTAAACAATTTCTCAAACATAAGTCATGAATCCTGTTTTCACAAAACCTATGTATCTCACAGGCATTTTTATGCTGACGTACCTATTTTCACATGTGTTTCAGGATATGATGCATAGGATTTATCAAGATACACATAGGCGGACATGGGCCTTAGTGACAATAAAAGATGCAAGACTAGTTATTTATGTTATGTTTCTTTGATTGTCAAGACATTGTAACTCTTTAAATAAATAAAACAATATTTCAATTTCCATGTGTTATGAAACAATGATTCTGTTACAACACTCCCCGACATTTTCCGCCACGTTTTCTGTTCTACGTGGTCGGGGTGTGACAGAAAAGTTGGTATCAGAGCTCATGGTTATAGGGAATTAGGTTATTAGTAATACTTTGACCTAGTCTATAACCTTCCTAGGACCCTAACGCGAGTTTACTTGCGTTTAGTCATAAAACAATACTGTCACCTATCCTTAGGCGACAACCGCAACAAGAACACAAATTTCAAAACCACTTTGAAAAGCAATCATCTGTTCTAGGATGATTGATTTCTAGGTTTTGAACCCTCTGTTATAAGGTTTTGAACCCTCTAAGTTTTCAAAATCTCGTCAAAGTTTGGGTCTTATAATGTGAACACGTGCAAACTGGAAGAGTGAATGCCTGTACCCTGAGTTTTCTGTCGAAGGCTCTGTTCGTACAAATCCGCAGTATCGGACCAGTCACTCTTACCTGGGAACTCTTGGGGTGAGTGTTCACTTATAGGCGAGCATGTCTTCAGTAATACATTAATATGACCCGTTTACTTTGATTTGTCACCATCTCATTTGTTTGCCTTAGGTAACAAACAAATGATCGCAATTTTCATTCGTTACCATTCTGTATTGATTATCCAATAACCTTTCACTTGTTTCTTCCTATGTCTTTCATTTTCTTCTAGAATGTCTCTTCCTCTCAGCACTGGTCAAATGTCCGAGCGAACAACCAAATTTGCCCAGCAAATAGGCGAAGTGATTCAGAAGACTGTGGATTTAGGCATTGCCATGGCTCGTCTCAACAATGAAGCCTCTCGTCTCGACAATGAAGTCACTCAAGAGCCGCCAAAGGAAGGAGAAGTCAAGCCAGCACCAAAATCAAGGAAGCGTAAGGCTTCAAGGAAACCCGCAGCGGTTACACCTAATCAAGCTGGACCTAGCCATGTGGCAAGGCCACCAGCTAGGAAGCCATACATAGGAACTGCCCCTTTGTGCAAACGATGCAACCGTCATCATTCAAACCTCAAACCCTGCTCCAAATGTACCTACTGTGGACGGAGGGGACATTTGGTCAACACATGCTGCTTTGCTATCCAAAACAAAGCTGCTATAAACCTTGCTGCTACCCAACTCCAAGTCAACCCTACTCAAGCTCGCTTTCCGCTTGGATCGTGCTACAACTGTGGCGATACGAGCCATTACAGGAACAACTGCCCGAAGATTGTCAGTGCAAATCCAACCCGTGGATGAGCAATTGGCTGAACAAAGGATGTTGCTGTCTTATGCCTTTGTTTCTTTTGTTTTCTTGTAATGTGAAACAATCTGTTTTGTTCATAAATAAATTATTGTTCACAAATTCTGATGTACAATTGTAGTTACATATGTGTATGTCATTACCAATAATACCTATATTAAGGAACTATGTTCCTTACAAACTACTCTTGTGATTCTCTCTTTCAAATGATCGCTCATGATTCCCTCGAAAATTTTAAGTACTCGTTTCACTCTAAGAAATAAAGTACAGAAAATAAAGTGACATTATGAGTAATCATGCTTCTGCACATCAGTGCCTTTGAATCCTTGGTTAGATAACTAAGGGTATTTTCAAAACTCATACCCATTACGTTTTGATTTTTTTTTTCAACATACACAGTACAAGTACTTCAAAAACAATTTTCATGATCTCAAGACATTTCAAAATTTTTTTAAAATGCATTGTCTATGTTATTTCAAAAACATTGGCTATGTTTTCAAAAACAACCTTCATAATTTCAAAATGTTTCATATAGTCTGAAGACAATATCAACACAGTACATTTTCTTATCAAGTGCATAATTTCGAAAAGCATCATTCATGTCTTTCAAAAACCTTGTACATAATTTCAAAATTTATCTCGCATGATTTTAAAACATTTTTGTAAATATATCTACCTAATACACCTACTTCATGATTTCAAAAGTATTATATATAAGGTTTCAAAAACGTTAAACACATTTTTCTTAAAAGAACCCTATGCATAGTTTTCAAAAATAATTTCCTCATACATTGACTTAACCTTCAAATTCTGCTTCATATGTCGCCTTGACATATCAAGCATCTCAACTTCATAAGCATTCTTACTTCATGTTTTGACATAAGCACATCCAGTGCAAGGTTTCAAAACATCTCCAACTTCTAAAATCCATATGGGATCTTTTTATCTTCACAATTAGATCCTTGTGGATAATTGTCATACAAATCAGAGTCCTTAATTGGATTCCTTATGTACCTTAATTCGAACATTTCGGTTCCTAATAATCGAAATCGAATTTTCTTTTTGAATATTTCTATCTTTATAGTTAGATTCTTGATAACGTTTAAAGTACCAAATGAAATCCACGAAATGGATTCCTAGTATGCTTTAAATGCATGTACGCAATTAACAAGACAAATTAACAAACAATTTTGTGGTTATGTGACTATGTGTTTTTTCATCTTATGTTTTCTTTTATGCATTTTGTGTTTTTATACTCTGGATATTCGTTATCCAAATCCTCGCAGGAACTTTCATATCTCCATATGAGGGATTCGTAGTAGGATATTCAAAAAGGTACTACCTTAAATCCTGAATGGGCTTCTATGTAATAGTTAAGACCCTTGGATTATATAGTACTATTCCATGATTCATAAGAGACCCTTAAGTGGTCTAGTAAAAAAGATTGATTCACAATTTGGTTAAAGAATGACATCTAGTGATGTAGCTGAACAGACTCCTTGATAGTCAATTTAGATCATTTATTGATTTAATTAAAAGGACTCTATGGCGGTCTAGTCACACTCATCACAGGATTGTTCATTTGGTTTTACCCTACACATTATAAAATAGACTGTGTGAACTGTGCAAGGAATTGTCTAATTATGGACGCGTACATAATTATGAAATTTAGTGCACAGAAACCCAGTAAGATTTATCATGTGTAAGAACCGATAGCGACAACAATAACAAAATGAGAACGATGTAATGGAGGTACGGTGGACGCACCAATGGCGCTTCATATACTTGTATATAAGTGTCCCTCTTACATTGCAAGCATAATGTTATTAAGGTTACTAGAAGTTCAGAACCCTAACCAATGTTGTTCGATCTTTTCAACTTCATGTTTTCAAGCTCTCACAAGTTTCCTCTAAATAAATTTCGGGACGAAATTTCCTAAAGTAGGGGAGACTGTGACACCTGGGTCACTGCGACCATCAAACAAATACCAAACCAATGAAATATTGTATTTCATACTTGGGAATTTCGCAAATATGTGTATCATTTGCACATATCAACTTTTGTTCAACTTCAAACTCTAAATCGCTTTCTGGAAGGTTATACGCGCACCGATGCGTAAATATAACCAGTTTAATGCAACAAACACTCCGGAATAGTAACATTGGCTTAACATACCTTAAATAACCTTTACATAACTTAGAAATAAGTTTTGAAGGCTTTGGTGTGGCAAAATCGAGTTAAATCGCTTACAGGGACTAAATTTGACAAACTATGAAAGTATGCCAATTTGAACTGTAACAGACATTCCGGAACATGACCATAAGTTAAACATACCATAAGTATCCTTTACATAGCTTAGAAATAGGCTTTGAGAGGTTCGGTGTGCTAAAATAAACTTTTGGGTCATTCAGGGACTAAAAGCGTCAAAAAGTGCATAAGTTTGCACTTTCGCGCATAACTTACGTTCTGAATACATCTGGACATCCAAAAATTTATGTAAGCACTAAAATATTTTATTTTAGTGTTTGGAATAAGAAAAATCCATTCGTCACGCAATTTAGATCGTTTCTCGCACTTATGCGCATTCCGTCGTAATTAACCGAACATCGCGATCGTACGACCAAACGAACTGACATCCGGCATATTTTTGAGCATGTTTCATGTCCACGATGTTTAGGCATCCTTGTGGATCCATGAAAATGATTTAACGAGCCTTAAACATGTCGGAAATGGCCTTAATACGCAACGGGGACTGAAAGGTGAGCATTTGAAAGTGTTTGCTGATCAGGGGAACCCTAGCGCGACGCCTAGCCCCCCTAGCGTCACGCTAGGCCCCTTCTGATCAGCAAAAGCCATTTTTAACACAAGTTAGCAGCCCCTAACACTCTCCAAAGGTCAAGTGCCACATGTTAAACTCTTATGGTGGCCAAATTCAGTAACCACAACATTACGACAAGTGTACGGGCTAGATCTTTCCCTCTTCTCCAAGAAACGATCCTAACGGTGGACCGAAATCTATAAATACCCACATACCCCAACTTCATTTCTCACTAGAATCTGATCAATTGTGCTCTAAGTTGAAACCTTTGTTTCATACCTGAGCTATTTTGATCTAGATTAGCATTCGGGGACCCTTTGTAAGTGTTCCTTCGTTCTTTTATTGCTTTTCGAGTCCGAAAGTCAAACTTTGTTTGACTTTCTGCATTGACCAGTTTATGGTCAATGCGAAGTTCGTTTGAACTTCGCAACGTGATTGTAATCACGATGGTTATAGTCCCTTGTGACTATGCCTAATGATTACCACGTTGTCTAGGGTCGTAAGGGTAAGCGATCTAATAAATCGCTTATACCTTCGAACCCGACCCATTTGGTCGATCATTAGGATCCGACCAAACACATTAGGTGACCATAGTATATAGGGAATAACCTTCCGAGGTTATACCTTATGGTCACGACGTTTAAGTAGTTGTATGATAGGTAGTTTATATGCCTTAGGTAAATTACCAAAATACCCCTTTGATGCCAAAATTCATTTTAAACATATGTAACATAACTTTTGACATCTAAACTGATTTGACAACCATATTAGACATGTTAAGGTATATTTTACTTATCATAGGACTAGTTAGGCGATCCGAACGCGTTTCACACGAACGACGCGTTAAAGTAGCATAAGCTACCTAAACGGGTCGTAATGGGTCGTAAGCACTTAGGTTAGGTTTCATTTAGTATGTGGGCTTTGTTAAACCATATTACACGAGTCTCCACACTCGTTTGGTTTACGAACCCTCATTCTATCTAAATCCTCCGATTTAGGTCCGGTTTATTAACATAGTTACCTATATTAGGTGCCGTTTGATTCCGTGATCTCTAGCATTGCTTGGTGGTTATCTTAGGACTTCTGAGCAATCTCAAGTGAGTACATAGACCCCTCTTTTACTGTTTTCCAAACATTTTGGGGTGGAACACATGTGCCTACTTGTTACTTTCGTGCTTTCCATGTTTTCACATCATATACTTGCTATATTCATTAGTACATTTATAGTACATGATTCATTGTCTTACATTACATTTTATGCTATGTATGTCCATTTAGTTCATACTTAGTACATCGTTTCACATCACATCACATCACATGCTATGTATGTTCATTTGTTGCATACTTAGTACAGTTGTTTTCATCACATGCTTACATTTTGATATGATATTTGGTTTGTTTTGATGGATCAATATACATTCATTAACACCGATCACGCCGTTCGTTAGTAGGTAGTGGTACCATAGGAATTGACAACTCCCGTTCCGGACATCCCGGGTAGGTGGGGATGAAAGGAATGACCGAATTCGATATACATAATTTAGATAAACCTTTAAGTTGTTTAAGGGTTTATCGCCACAGTCTCAAGGCTTGGATGTATGCATTTTCACAACACCGCATAGATGTTCGTATCAGTATAGCATGCATTTCCACAAAACATAACTTTGATTTAAACCAAGTTTTACTTCAATACTTTGTTTTGTGCATTTTACCTATGGTTTAGTTGATGCATTTCACTAGCCATACATATCATTTTGGTTACACATTACATGATTTACATTTGACACATTAACATTTTCGACATTGGTTATACATTACATGATTTACATTTGACACGTAAACATTTTCGACATTGGTTATACATTGCATGATTTACATCTTGACATAAACATTTTGACATATTATTCAATACATTTGGCAATTGGTTTAAACATAGACATCTTACATTGGTGGTTTGTTTGGGTAAGTGATTTAAGTAACGAGGCGTGTGTAATATGATACAAGCATGGTGGATATGCCGCTGGTACTTCCTATATATAAGTGATTGTATGGTATTTCATGTCGTAGCGTTACTTAAATCATTTCAATATTTAACACATTACATTTTACATAAACAACTTATTTTCACAAGACATTGATTTACAAACAACTTATCTTATACAAACTCATTTTACATGGTTATTCATTTAACCATACATTATTCTCTTATTTATACATATCATCTGATCTTATCGTTTTTCAAATGATTTACAAGACAAAGCAAATTAAAAAGGTTCATGACTAAACATTTTCTCAAACATAAGTCATGAATCCTGTTTTCACAAAACCTATGTATCTCACAGGCATTTTTATGCTGACGTACCTATTTTCACATGTGTTTCAGGATATGATGCATAGGATTTATCAAGATACACATAGGCGGACATGGGCCTTAGTGACAATAAAAGATGCAAGACTAGTTATTTATGTTATGTTTCTTTGATTGTCAAGACATTGTAACTCTTTAAATAAATAAAACAATATTTCAATTTCCATGTGTTATGAAACAATGATTCTTTTTTTTGGGTAAAGGGTTACCCCGGTGATTCTATTATAGACAACCGCCAAATAAGAACAAGTAGTGAGGATGAGTTCCCCACTAGTTCATATACAGGACATGCCCCGTATATGTAAACAAAAAAGCAAACAAAACAAGTTACCACCTCAATCTAGCCTACTACAATCATAATAATGACTAACTAGTAGACAAACGAAAAAACAAACAAAACAACGTCAACCACCATCATCAAAAATGAAATTGCTACCAACCGGCAGCCCCTTAGCATGAAACAGAAGCCACCTATCCATTGGACACCTTTATGTGAGAGGTGCTTGCCCCTGTACTGGAAGACGTAGGATGTGTACCCGATGTCATAAACTCCTTCGATTCATCATATACATTCTCTACCTCATCATCGTCAGACTCGGCATTTAGCTCATGTCCCCCTTTAGATCTCCCTTGGAAGGAACCCCCGTCCCCCTCAACAAACCCAAGAGCACTAAAAGAATTGTGTGTTTGAACCTTGGACGAGCTAGTCACTGCCTTTTTCTTCTTATCCACAGGTCTATATTCAAACTTGGGCTTTTGATTGTTAACTTGGAAACCGCTCTTCTTTACATTCTTCTTTGTCTTGACTTCCGTATAACCATCCTCATCTACTTTCTGATTGTTTGTAGGAGGTTTCACTGTCGATCGAATGCCTTTAGGACACTCCTCATAAACATGCCCAAAAACACAGCAATGGGCACATCTCGGGGGTTCCCATTCATACTCCACCCTAATAGTCTCAGTAACATATTTATTCCCATCCAATTCAGGAATAGCCATGGTAAGAGTCTCTTTCAAATCCTGATCAGCCGATATTTCAATGAGAGCCCTAGCATAGCTGCTCCTTCCCCAAGCCTCATTACACATATCAATAGTATACGAATCAAGCCGCACAGGATTCCCAATTTTTGAAGCCAGCATGCTTAAACCATCATCAGAATATGCCACTAAAGGGACATCATGCAATTTAACCCAAACTGCAACCTTTTTAACTTCTTCTTTTTTAAGAGTGTTTGTAGGGGACCAAATGTTGAGAAACATAGGTTTGTTACGGATCATCCAGGGACCCCCTTCAAGAACAACATCCATACCCTTTCTGTCTTCAAACTTGAAGAAAAAGAACCCATTCGAATTCATCATAGTTTTCTGAAGACCATGTTTCTTCCAATTTGTTCTCACAAAGTGTTCAACTACTGGATACGCAATTCTATCCCCCAGAAAATAACCATAAAGAGTGTTAGCTAACCTGTTGTCAACCTGGCGAACAGAATCAATCGGAAGCACTACATTTTCGAAAAAGCTTTTTCTTTCTGATGTGGGATTCAGTTAGAGTAGCTGACAATTCAATGGCTTGTCTGACAGTAGTAGGGTTGCTGCCAGTAACAATATCCTGAACTAGGTTAGGAAGACCATCAGTATATTTCTCGATCGCCTTATCCACAGGAGTAACCATAGCAGGACACAACAGGCTCAATTCTTCAAAACGGTCAGTATAGGCTCGATGTTCACCACTGTCTTGCTTCAAATCATCAAACTCCCTCTCCAAAGCTCGCAGTTCATGACGAGGACAGAACTCCCTCATCATAAGAGCTCTAAGCTCGGCCCAAGTCTGTGCTAGTGCAATTTCAGCACCCCGGTCTCTCATAATCCCGTTCCACCATGTAAGAGCCCTCTTCTGAAACACGCTCGAAGAAAACTCGACCTTGCGATTTTCAGGACACTGAACGTGACGGAACGTATTCTCAATGCTCTCGAACCATTGAAGAAGCCCAGTTGCTCCCTCTGAACCACTAAACTTGAGCGGTTTAGCCGAGTTGAAACTCTTGAAGTTGCAGGGAGCATTGTTGTTGTTGATGGCCTGCATCATTTGAGCATAAAGATTTGGGAAGGCAACAGCCATTTGCTGCGCGATGATTTCCGCCAGTTCGGCATTTGCCATCTGATTGTCGCGTCGAGGAGGCATTCTAAAAGAGGAAACATGAAAGGAAACGAGTGAGAGATTTAGACGAAAAGAATGAGATGAAACAAATATGATGAAAGCAAGGGTAGTGGTCATTTGTTTGTTACTACAAAGCAAAAAACGACCTCGGTGATTAATCAAAGTAAATAGATCAAAAATAATGTATCGCGAAGACATGCTCGCCTATAAGTGAACACTCATCCCAAGAATTCCCAGGTAAGCACAACTGGTCTCGCGTCTGGTTGAGATGTATATGAAGTGCTTGCCTAGACAGAAAACTCAGAATACAGGCATTCACCCTTCCAGTTTGCACGTGTTCACATTATTTAAAACCCAAAACCTTGACGAGATTTTGAAAATTCAAAGGGGTTCAAAACCTTACAATAGAGGGTTCAAAACCTAGTAATAAATCATCCTAGAACAGATGATTAGTTTTCAAAGCAGATTCGAAAATTGTGTTCTTGTTGTGGTTATCACCTAAGGATAGGTGACAGTTTTGTTTTTAGAAATCTAAACACAAATTTCTTCACGTTAGGGTCCTAAGAAGGTTATAGACTAGGTCAAAGCATTACTAATAACCTAATTCCCTATAACCATTGGCTCTGATACCACTTTTCTGTCACACCCCGACCACGTAGAACATACAAAACGTGGCGGAAACGTCGGGGAGTGTTGTAACAGAATTAATTGTCTCAAATCCATGGCAATAGAAGTTTTGTTTTATTTGATTAAAAGTGTTACAATGTCTTAACAAACAAATAAATACAGCATAATTAACTAGTCTTGCATCTTTTATTGTCACTAAAGCCCAAATCTGCCTATGTGTATCTTGATCATCTTATGCAACAGCTCCTGAAAAACACATGTGAAAATAGGTACGTCAGCATAAAAATGCCTGTGAGATTCATAGGTTTTGTGAAAATAGGTTTCATGACTTATGTTTGAGAAAATGTTTAGTCATGAACCTTGTTATTTGCTTTGCTTTGTAAATCATTTGAAAATCGATAAGATCAGATGATAAGTATAAATAAATGTAAGGTTAAATGAATAACCAAGTAAAATATGTTTGCATAAGATAAGATGTTTATAAATCAATGTCTTGTGAAAAGTATGTTATTTGTATAAAATGTTCTATGTCTCAAACTGAAATGATTCAAATAACGCTATGATATGTAATACCATACAAACACTTATATATAGGAAGTACCAGCGGCGTATCCACCATGCTTGTATCATATTACACACGCATCGTTACTTAATCACTTAATCAAACCAAACCATCAAGATGTAAAATGTTCATGTCTAATGTAAATCATGTAATATGTATCCAAAATGTAATCATGTGATGAATAACAAATGTACTAAGTATGCAACAATAGACATACGTAGCATGTGACCTGTACTAAGTATGCAACAATAGACATACGTAGCATGAAACCTGTACTAAGTATGCAACAATAGACATACGTAGCATGTAACCTGTACTAAGTATGCAACAATAGACATACGTAGCATGTAACCTGTACTAAGTATGCAACAATAGACATACTTAGCATGAAATGTAATATAAAACGATGTACTAAGTAATGCACACAATGGGCACACCTAGCATGAAATGTAATGTAAAACGTGTACTATAATGTACTAACGAACATAGCATGTATATGATGTGAAAACAGGAAAGCTTGAAAGTAATAAGTAGGCACATGTGTTCCACCCCAAAACATTTGGAAAACAGTAAAAGAGGGGTCTATGTACTCACTTGAGATTGCTCAGTAGTCCTTGAGTAACAACCAAACAATGCTAGAGATCGCGGATATCAAACGGCACCTAATATAGGTAACTATGTTAATTAACCGGACCTAGATCGGAAGATCGGGTAGTATTAGGGTTTGTAAACCAAACGAGTGTAGAGACTCGTGTCATTTGGTTTAACAAAGCCTACATACTAAATGAAACCTAACATAATTGTTTACGACCCATTACGACCCGTTTAGGAAGCTTATGCTACTTTAACGCGTCGTTCGCGTGAAACGCGTTCGGACCGCCTAACTAGCCCTATGACAAGTGTTATATGCCTAAACATGTTACATAATCAGTTATGTGACAAAAGTTTAGGTTACATATGCTTAATTACCAATTATACATGAAAAGGGTATTCTGGTAATTTACCTAAGGCATATAAACTACCTATCATACAACTACTTAAACGATGTGACCATAGGGTATAACCTCGGAAGGTTATGCCCTATACTAGGGTCACCTAATGTATTTGGTCGGATCCTAATGATCGACCAAACTAGGTCGGGTTCGAAGGTATAGGCGATTTATTAGATCGCCTACCCTACGACCCTAGACAACGTGGAAATCAGTGGGCATAGTCCCAAGGGACTATGACCAACGTGATTACACTCACGTTGCGAAGTTCAAACGAACTTCGCATTGACCATAACTGGTCAATGTAGAAAGTCAAACAAAGTTTGACTTTCAGACTCGAAAGACTCGAAAAGCAATAAAAGAACGAAAGAATACTTACGAAGGGTCCCCGAATGCTAAACTCGATTCAAAAATCTCAGGTATGAAACAAATGTTTCAACTTAGAGTTTCTCAAATCAAGTTTCTTGTAAGTTTAGCAATGGGGGTGTTGGGGTATTTATAGGAATACCCGAACCGTTAAGATCGCTTGTCGAATATCGTGCCTTAATCGTATCCGTACACTTGTCGAGATGTTATGGTGACTAAATTGGCCACTCACCATAGGGTATCAACATGTGGCAAGGGATTAAGGAGTGGAGAACAGCTGTTAACAGCTGTTAATACGTCGAATCTGGTCCCGAAAGCGAAAAACTGAAGTTTCTGCATGTTCTCTGTCCAGCATAGGCAGTCGCGTAGCGCGACTGCATAGGCCCTTAGGGCTCGCGCTACGCCACTGCCCCTCTGTTTCAGAAATGTTTCCAAAATGGCAGGTTTAGTCCCTGCAGCCCGTTTAAGCGATTTTCGATGCGTTTGAACCCCGTTAACCTCATTTCAAGGCTCTAAAATGAAGTTAAAGTATAGGGAACTCAAAACATGCTCAAAAATATGCCGGATGATGGTTCGTTTGGTCGTACGAACGCGATGTTCGCTTAATTACGACGGAATGCGCACAAGCGCGAAAAACGATCCAAATGACGCGACGAATGGATTTTTCTTATGGCGAACACTAAAATATAATATAGTCATGCTTTCATAAATTTTTGGATGTCCGGATGTATTCAGAACGTAAGTTATGCGCGAAAATGCAAACTTGTGCACTTTTTGACACTTTTAGTCCCTGAATGACACAAAAGTTTATTTTAGCATACCGAACACCTCAAAGCCTATTTCTAAGCTATGTGAAGGGTATTTATGGTATGTTTAACTTATGGTCATGCTCCGGAATGTCTGTTACAGTTCAAATTGGCATACTTTCGCAGTTTGTCAACTTTAGTCCCTGTAAGCGATTTAACTAGATTTCACCACACCAAACCTTCCAAAACTTATATCTAAGTTATGTAAAGGTTATTTAAGGTATGTTAAGCCTATTTCACTATTCCGGAGTGTTCGTTGCATTAAACTGGTTATATTTACGCATCAGTGCGCGTATAACCTTCCAGAAAGCGATTTAGAGCTTGAAATCGAACAAGAATTGATATGTGCAAAAGATACACATATTTATACAAGTCCAAAGTATGAAATACAATATTTCATTGGTTTGGCATTTGTTTGATGGTTGAAATGACACAGGTGTTACAGTCTCCCCTACTTTAGGAAATTTCGTCCCGAAATTTAGTTTTAGAGGAAACTTGTGGAGACAGCTGTGACGGTTTTTGCCTTCAGACAAATCCATTGAGCCCTTAAGTAAAACCCTGGGCCATGTTAGGATTCTTTGCAAAGATGTCAACCCTCAAATTGAAGTCATTGTAGTAACAAAACATGGAGTTTTGAACTATAGACAGGAGAACAGTTCCCGTGAAGAATTATCATAGGAAACTTGTGTGTGCTTGAAATCAGAATTGGGTAGTGTGAGAATAAATGACATTGGTCAAAGTCCAAGACTTCTCCCGTATCATTACTCTTGCCACTGTTGGTCTTAACACATGACAAAACTTCCTGTGGTTCCTATGCACTGAACTCCATAATTATGTAGGCCTCCATAATTACGTAGTTCCTTGCACAGTCCGCACAGTTTATTTCATAATGCGTATGGGGAAAAATCAAACGAATAATCCTGTGGTGAATTAATCTTGACTGCAATAGAGTCTCCTTAACTAGGTCACCAAAGGATTTGATTAACGAACAATCTCTTGATTTAGACCACCCGAGGGCCTATTTAACTACATAAATACATGACATATTTAACTAGATTGTCGATGTAACACCCGAAAATTTTAAAACAAAAATATAACAACCCTCATTAAAAACTATTATTTCTTATAAGTTATAGCTCAATAGGAAACCCTAATTAAGACACCCAAGTGATTCTGCACAAACCCTAAGATTTTCAGAATTTTCAGAATCAGGATTAGGGCCCCTAAAACTCAGGGGGGGTATTTCCTACTTGACGATTATCTTCATAAACTTGCGGAGGAAGTTGAATTTATTCGTTTTGTCGACTCAGCAGGCCTAGTCCCACGCGTGGCAAGCCTATAATGAGTTGGTGTCCTTTACGTACCGTAACCTTATGATGCTTACGGTCCGTAAGCATCCTTACGGACCTCAACGTTGGGAGTGTTACGGTCCGTAAGCTTGTCAAATTTCGTGTATAAATAGCAGGCCTTGGCACTTGAATCTGGGCACAAAATCGACGAAGAAACTCAAAATACACGCTGAGATTTCGTCCGATTACTCTCCAAACACACACGAATCTTCAATTAAGTATAGCGGGGTGCTGCAGAACAGGGTATTAACTTAATCGCTATTACGATTCATTGTCCGATCGATCCATATATCCAATGGATGTTTAAGTGCCGCCCACATTAGGGTTATACTTTATCGTTCGTCATTAATTTGACGGATTGTCGTTAATTCGATAGGTAAAGTATTATACTTTGTCGTTCGTTGTTAATTCAACGGATCATCGTTAATTCGATGGATGAAGTATTGCACTTTGTCATTTGTTGTGAGAATATGATCTCGTGAGTTATCGTAAAACGCTGTATTAAGTTAATTACCTAGTTTGTGTGCAAATTAGGCTAAGAGGATAATCAGTAGGCTAAACTCTGCCCGTATAAATCTACAATTGAAAACAAGGTAGCATCACTTGGAAATTTTAAGGTACGGATAGACTCTTGTCTTTTGATTTGTGTCATTTGATATAAGTATATCATTTCTGATTTTAAAGTCCGTATTAAGATCTAAGTTATAAGTTATAAGTTCAGTACGGATAGGTTCCTTCCTTTCGATTTATGTAAATCCTGATTTTAAATTCCGTATTAAGATTTAAGGTATAAGTTATAAGTTCAGTACGGATAAGTTCATTTCTTTTGATTTATGTCAATTGGATACGGATAGATTCCTTTCTTTCGATTTCTGTCAATTCTGATATATCGTACGGGTAGATTCCTTTCTTTCGATTTCTGTCAATTCTGATATATCGTACAGGTAGAATCCTTCCTTTCAATTTATGTCGTTTTTATAAGAACCCTTTCTGTCGATTTATGTCCGTTGGGTACGGATAGAATCCCTTTCTTTTGATTGATGTCGATCCTGAATTTAAGTCTCCATATTAAGATTAAGTTATGAAATAAGTTATAGATTCCATATTAAGATTTAGTTATGAAATAAGTTATAAATTCCGTACGGGTAGATTCCTTTCGTTCGATTTATGTCGTTTTACAAGAATCCTTTCTGTTAATTTATGTCCGTTGGGTACGGATAGAATCCTTACTTTCGATTTAGATCGTTTTGATACAAGTATATCATTCCTGATTATAGATTCCGTATTAAGATTAAGTTATAAGTTATAGATTCCGTATTAAGATTAAGTTATGAAATAAGTTATAGATTCCGTATTAAGATTAAGTTATGAAATAAGTTATAGATTCCGTATTAAGATTAAGTTATGAAACATGTGTTGAAAGTTACAAACGTTTTGAAAAGGTTTTGTTTTACATCAGTTATTTAGAAAATGGTTTATTTTATACAAGTTTCATTTCCTACTCTAGTGGTTCCTTATTAACGAGTCAAGGTTTTATCTTGTTTCGTTTAATAAACCACATTTTGGGGACGAAATTGTCAAGATAGGATTGATAACCATACCTTGATGACTGGTTCCACTCTTATATTTTCAATCTAGCCAAGGATTCGTATTTTACAAGTTACAAGTTAAATATCTTAAGACTTATAAGTTATAAGTAAATAAGTTACAAGTTTAATATGATATATAAGTATTATGTTACTCAAGTCAAATTGTTTTAAATTACTATGTCTTGTTTTTAAAACTCCTCACATCTTTGATTATAGATTCCTTTGACAGTCCGTTCTATTCCGATTCTAATCATTTGATTAAGTTTTCCTATCATGCGATAGTTTTCTGTTAAAATTGTACTCATTATCGCATGTTCCAATATATGTTCCGTTCTGTTCTGAAAATAAGTTTTATAAGTTATGTGAATAAGACCATTTGTACTCTGATACCCTGAGTATCGCTTCTCGTGGAGTGTCCCACGAGCATGTTGTTGTGGCATCAACCTCATGTGCTCCATCCGTGACGGAGAGATTAGTTCACGGCGTCTCTTAAGTACAAGTGTGGTACATATATTAGGAGGCGTATGGATCAGATCCTAGGATTTAAGTTTTCAGGAAATGGATAACAGGTATGCCAACTTGCCATTTCGTGTGATAAGTATGCAGGAGTAGCTACCTGTGTATTGTCACGTTTTCAGTTTGCTCATGGGTACATCCGTAAGATATAATTATGAAATTAAGTTATTTGCATCGTCAAGTTCCATCCGGTTATCAAAATAAAATAAGTTTTTGTTTTCCTCTATCCGCACACTGGGCAAAACTTTCGAAATTTTGCTCAGACGTACGTTTTTTTGTTGTTGTTGTTTTCTTCTTTACGTCAGGTTATCAAGACAAGCTGGGACGGAATATGGAAGAGTGCTCGAGTGTTTAGAAAAGACGGTAGAGATAATTGTAATGGATTAAATATCCTTTATTAAGTTGTAAAGCCTTGTAATACATTTAAGTATAAATGGAATTATGTTTTTGATCTGACTACTGTTATTGTGACACTTCGGCCCATTCCGGGACGGGGTGTTACAGCTATGGTATCAGAGCAAAGGCTCTTTCCTGTAGAAAACTTAAACATAAGTTAAGACCTGTGAGGTAATGGGTAGACATTGGGTTAGGATTTCGATGTCCAATCAGTCGTTACATCGGTTAGTAACTTTTCTTTTCACTTCATGATAGTCTCGAACATAAGTATTTCGTCATCTTCATTGTTTTTACTCTAGCTTTATTTCAAGTATGACTATTGATCATAGTGGGTCGCGTTTAAATATGATTATTAATATATATATATATGTATGCAATAATTTCGAGGACGAAATTTTTTTAAGAGGGGTAGATTTGTAACACCCGAAAATTTTAAAACAAAAATATAACAACCCTCATTAAAAACTATTATTTCTTATAAGTTATAGCTCAATAGGAAACCCTAATTAAGACACCCAAGTGATTCTGCACAAACCCTAAGATTTTCAGAATTTTCAGAATCAGGATTAGGGCCCCTAAAACTCAGGGGGGGTATTTCCTACTTGACGATTATCTTCATAAACTTGCGGAGGAAGTTGAATTTATTCGTTTTGTCGACTCAGCAGGCCTAGTCCCACGCGTGGCAAGCCTATAATGAGTTGGTGTCCTTTACGGACCGTAACCTTATGATGCTTACGGTCCGTAAGCATCCTTACGGACCTCAACGTTGGGAGTGTTACGGTCCGTAAGCTTGTCAAATTTCGTGTATAAATAGCAGGCCTTGGCACTTGAATCTGGGCACAAAATCGACGAAGAAACTCAAAATACACGCTGAGATTTCGTCCGATTACTCTCCAAACACACACGAATCTTCAATTAAGTATAGCGGGGTGCTGCAGAACAGGGTATTAACTTAATCGCTATTACGATTCATTGTCCGATCGATCCATATATCCAATGGATGTTTAAGTGCCGCCCACATTAGGGTTATACTTTATCGTTCGTCATTAATTTGACGGATTGTCGTTAATTCGATAGGTAAAGTATTATACTTTGTCGTTCGTTGTTAATTCAACGGATCATCGTTAATTCGATGGATGAAGTATTGCACTTTGTCATTTGTTGTGAGAATATGATCTCGTGAGTTATCGTAAAACGCTGTATTAAGTTAATTACCTAGTTTGTGTGCAAATTAGGTTAAGAGGATAATCAGTAGGCTAAACTCTGCCCGTATAAATCTACAATTGAAAACAAGGTAGCATCACTTGGAAATTTTAAGGTACGGATAGACTCTTGTCTTTTGATTTGTGTCATTTGATATAAGTATATCATTTCTGATTTTAAAGTCCGTATTAAGATCTAAGTTATAAGTTATAAGTTCAGTACGGATAGGTTCCTTCCTTTCGATTTATGTCAATCCTGATTTTAAATTCCGTATTAAGATTTAAGGTATAAGTTATAAGTTCAGTACGGATAAGTTCATTTCTTTTGATTTATGTCAATTGGATACGGATAGATTCCTTTCTTTCGATTTCTGTCAATTCTGATATATCGTACGGGTAGATTCCTTTCTTTCGATTTCTGTCAATTCTGATATATCGTACAGGTAGAATCCTTCCTTTCAATTTATGTCGTTTTTATAAGAACCCTTTCTGTCGATTTATGTCCGTTGGGTACGGATAGAATCCCTTTCTTTTGATTGATGTCGTTCCTGAATTTAAGTCTCCATATTAAGATTAAGTTATGAAATAAGTTATAGATTCCGTATTAAGATTAAGTTATGAAACATGTGTTGAAAGTTACAAACGTTTTGAAAAGGTTTTGTTTTACATCAGTTATTTAGAAAATGGTTTATTTTATACAAGTTTCATTTCCTACTCTAGTGGTTCCTTATTAACGCGTCAAGGTTTTATCTTGTTTCGTTTAATAAACCACATTTTGGGGACGAAATTGTCAAGATAGGATTGATAACCATACCTTGATGACTGGTTCCACTCTTATATTTTCAATCTAGCCAAGGATTCGTATTTTACAAGTTACAAGTTAAATATCTTAAGACTTATAAGTTATAAGTAAATAAGTTACAAGTTTAATATGATATATAAGTATTATGTTACTCAAGTCAAATTGTTTTAAATTACTATGTCTTGTTTTTAAAACTCCTCACATCTTTGATTATAGATTCCTTTGACAGTCCGTTCTATTCCGATTCTAATCATTTGATTAAGTTTTCCTATCATGCGATAGTTTTCTGTTAAAATTGTACTCATTATCGCATGTTCCAATATATGTTCCGTTCTGTTCTGAAAATAAGTTTTATAAGTTATGTGAATAAGACCATTTGTACTCTGATACCCTGAGTATCGCTTCTCGTGGAGTGTCCCACGAGCATGTTGTTGTGGCATCAACCTCATGTGCTCCATCCGTGACGGAGAGATTAGTTCACGGCGTCTCTTAAGTACAAGTGTGGTACATATATTAGGAGGCGTATGGATCAGATCCTAGGATTTAAGTTTTCAGGAAATGGATAACAGGTATGCCAACTTGCCATTTCGTGTGATAAGTATGCAGGAGTAGCTACCTGTGTATTGTCACGTTTTCAGTTTGCTCATGGGTACATCCGTAAGATATAATTATGAAATTAAGTTATTTGCATCGTCAAGTTCCATCCGGTTATCAAAATAAAATAAGTTTTTGTTTTCCTCTATCCGCACACTGGGCAAAACTTTCGAAATTTTGCTCAGACGTACGTTTTTTTGTTGTTGTTGTTTTCTTCTTTACGTCAGGTTATCAAGACAAGCTGGGACGGAATATGGAAGAGTGCTCGAGTGTTTAGAAAAGACGGTAGAGATAATTGTAATGGATTAAATATCCTTTATTAAGTTGTAAAGCCTTGTAATACATTTAAGTATAAATGGAATTATGTTTTTGATCTGACTACTGTTATTGTGACACTTCGGCCCATTCCGGGACGGGGTGTTACAGCTATGGTATCAGAGCAAAGGCTCTTTCCTGTAGAAAACTTAAACATAAGTTAAGACCTGTGAGGTAATGGGTAGACATTGGGTTAGGATTTCGATGTCCAATCAGTCGTTACATCGGTTAGTAACTTTTCTTTTCACTTCATGATAGTCTCGAACATAAGTATTTCGTCATCTTCATTGTTTTTACTCTAGCTTTATTTCAAGTATGACTATTGATCATAGTGGGTCGCGTTTAAATATGATTATTAATATATATATATATGTATGCAATAATTTCGAGGACGAAATTTTTTTAAGAGGGGTAGATTTGTAACACCCGAAAATTTTAAAACAAAAATATAACAACCCTCATTAAAAACTATTATTTCTTATAAGTTATAGCTCAATAGGAAACCCTAATTAAGACACCCAAGTGATTCTGCACAAACCCTAAGATTTTCAGAATTTTCAGAATCAGGATTAGGGCCCCTAAAACTCAGGGGGGGTATTTCCTACTTGACGATTATCTTCATAAACTTGCGGAGGAAGTTGAATTTATTCGTTTTGTCGACTCAGCAGGCCTAGTCCCACGCGTGGCAAGCCTATAATGAGTTGGTGTCCTTTACGGACCGTAACCTTATGATGCTTACGGTCCGTAAGCATCCTTACGGACCTCAACGTTGGGAGTGTTACGGTCCGTAAGCTTGTCAAATTTCGTGTATAAATAGCAGGCCTTGGCACTTGAATCTGGGCACAAAATCGACGAAGAAACTCAAAATACACGCTGAGATTTCGTCCGATTACTCTCCAAACACACACGAATCTTCAATTAAGTATAGCGGGGTGCTGCAGAACAGGGTATTAACTTAATCGCTATTACGATTCATTGTCCGATCGATCCATATATCCAATGGATGTTTAAGTGCCGCCCACATTAGGGTTATACTTTATCGTTCGTCATTAATTTGACGGATTGTCGTTAATTCGATAGGTAAAGTATTATACTTTGTCGTTCGTTGTTAATTCAACGGATCATCGTTAATTCGATGGATGAAGTATTGCACTTTGTCATTTGTTGTGAGAATATGATCTCGTGAGTTATCGTAAAACGCTGTATTAAGTTAATTACCTAGTTTGTGTGCAAATTAGGTTAAGAGGATAATCAGTAGGCTAAACTCTGCCCGTATAAATCTACAATTGAAAACAAGGTAGCATCACTTGGAAATTTTAAGGTACGGATAGACTCTTGTCTTTTGATTTGTGTCATTTGATATAAGTATATCATTTCTGATTTTAAAGTCCGTATTAAGATCTAAGTTATAAGTTATAAGTTCAGTACGGATAGGTTCCTTCCTTTCGATTTATGTCAATCCTGATTTTAAATTCCGTATTAAGATTTAAGGTATAAGTTATAAGTTCAGTACGGATAAGTTCATTTCTTTTGATTTATGTCAATTGGATACGGATAGATTCCTTTCTTTCGATTTCTGTCAATTCTGATATATCGTACGGGTAGATTCCTTTCTTTCGATTTCTGTCAATTCTGATATATCGTACAGGTAGAATCCTTCCTTTCAATTTATGTCGTTTTTATAAGAACCCTTTCTGTCGATTTATGTCCGTTGGGTACGGATAGAATCCCTTTCTTTTGATTGATGTCGTTCCTGAATTTAAGTCTCCATATTAAGATTAAGTTATGAAATAAGTTATAGATTCCGTATTAAGATTAAGTTATGAAACATGTGTTGAAAGTTACAAACGTTTTGAAAAGGTTTTGTTTTACATCAGTTATTTAGAAAATGGTTTATTTTATACAAGTTTCATTTCCTACTCTAGTGGTTCCTTATTAACGCGTCAAGGTTTTATCTTGTTTCGTTTAATAAACCACATTTTGGGGACGAAATTGTCAAGATAGGATTGATAACCATACCTTGATGACTGGTTCCACTCTTATATTTTCAATCTAGCCAAGGATTCGTATTTTACAAGTTACAAGTTAAATATCTTAAGACTTATAAGTTATAAGTAAATAAGTTACAAGTTTAATATGATATATAAGTATTATGTTACTCAAGTCAAATTGTTTTAAATTACTATGTCTTGTTTTTAAAACTCCTCACATCTTTGATTATAGATTCCTTTGACAGTCCGTTCTATTCCGATTCTAATCATTTGATTAAGTTTTCCTATCATGCGATAGTTTTCTGTTAAAATTGTACTCATTATCGCATGTTCCAATATATGTTCCGTTCTGTTCTGAAAATAAGTTTTATAAGTTATGTGAATAAGACCATTTGTACTCTGATACCCTGAGTATCGCTTCTCGTGGAGTGTCCCACGAGCATGTTGTTGTGGCATCAACCTCATGTGCTCCATCCGTGACGGAGAGATTAGTTCACGGCGTCTCTTAAGTACAAGTGTGGTACATATATTAGGAGGCGTATGGATCAGATCCTAGGATTTAAGTTTTCAGGAAATGGATAACAGGTATGCCAACTTGCCATTTCGTGTGATAAGTATGCAGGAGTAGCTACCTGTGTATTGTCACGTTTTCAGTTTGCTCATGGGTACATCCGTAAGATATAATTATGAAATTAAGTTATTTGCATCGTCAAGTTCCATCCGGTTATCAAAATAAAATAAGTTTTTGTTTTCCTCTATCCGCACACTGGGCAAAACTTTCGAAATTTTGCTCAGACGTACGTTTTTTGTTGTTGTTGTTTTCTTCTTTACGTCAGGTTATCAAGACAAGCTGGGACGGAATATGGAAGAGTGCTCGAGTGTTTAGAAAAGACGGTAGAGATAATTGTAATGGATTAAATATCCTTTATTAAGTTGTAAAGCCTTGTAATACATTTAAGTATAAATGGAATTATGTTTTTGATCTGACTACTGTTATTGTGACACTTCGGCCCATTCCGGGACGGGGTGTTACAGTCGAACCAATCTATTTAACTTAGATCGACGTAGGATCTCTTTAACTAAACTACCCACGGGGGAAAATTTAACCACATCGACGTAGGATGTATTTAACTAGATTGTCGGACCAATCTATTTAACTTAGATCGACGTAGGATCTCTTTAACTAAACTATCCACGGGGAAAATTTAACCACATCGACGTAGGATGTATTTAACTAGATTGTCGGACCAATCTATTTAACTTAGATCGACGTAGGATCTCTTTAACTAAACTACCCACGGGGAAAATTTAACCACATCGACGTAGGATGTATTTAACTAGATTGTCGAACCAATCTATTTAACTTAGATCGACGTAGGATCTCTTTAACTAAACTACCTACGGGGAAAATTTAACTACATCAACGTAGGATGTATTTAACTTTATCAACACATGTTGCCCCTAAACTTTGGGATAGTACTTTATAATCCAAGGAACTTTACTACAAAGTAGAAGTCCCTTAAGGATTTAAGATAGTACCTTTTTGAATATCCTACTACGAATCCTTCATATGGAGATAAGAAAGATTCTATGAGGATTTGGATAACGAATATCCAGAGTATACAAAAACACAAAATGCCTAAACACATAGTCACGTAACCATAAAATTGCTTATCTAGATCTTTGATTTGTAAGTTTTGTTTTGTTAATTACGTACATGCATTTAAAGCACACTAGGAATCCATTTCATGGATTTCATTCGGCACTTTAAACATTAACAAGAATCTAACTATGAAGATAGAAAGATCTTCCAAAAATTCGATTTCGTTTTCAAGAAAACGCAATATTCGAATTAAGGTACAATAATTTTGAAGATACTGAAATACCCTTAGGTATCCTATTAAGAATTTATAGTGGTACGTTGGGTATTCATACAGAGTTGTAACTTGCGCCTTGTACTTCGTTTCTTTGCAAGAGACGGTTACTAAGGATTTCCGTGGAAAACGCAAGAGATAATAAAATGGAAGAAATTACGGGGTAGTCTGTTCTTCAAGGAATACGATTCCTTGATTGTCGGTATTGTAGGGGATACGTTGTTTATACATGCCATCATATTTGTACATTGCAATGCAAAATAAAAAGATTTATTTATAAACAACCACAACAACAACTGTTTCATGGACCCTGACAACAAAAGAAAATAATACATAAGGCTTGATTATTTCTAAACAACATTGTCTTTTAGTTGGTCCGATGCTCATCCTTGTGCTGGATTCGCGTTAGCAATCTTTGGGCAATTTCTTCGGAAATGGCCCATCTCGTTACAGTTGAAACAAGGACCTCGTGGAAGACGAGCTTGAGCAGGATTTACTTGAGGTTGGTTTGGACCAGCTTGGTTCGGGGTAAAACGACAAGCATTTGCCAGGTGACCGAGTCGCCCACATGATGCACACAAACGACACTGTAGGTGAGCTAAGTGGTGTGCATTACATTTGTCGCATATCGGTGCAGTACCGGCATAAGGTTTTCTTGCAGGAGGCTGAGCTGGTTGGTGGCGGATGTTTTGGTTAGGTTGAGCAGCAATCGCAAAATTCTGCGAAGCCTTACGCTTCTTATTCTTGGACACCTCAGCATGTTCTTCCTTTGGTTCCACTTGAGCAGTCTTGTCGGATGGTCTTGGGTCGCCTTTTCGAAAAAGCTTTTTCTTTCTGATGTGGGATTCAGTTAGAGTAGCTGACAATTCAATGGCTTGTCTGACAGTAGTAGGGTTGCTGCCAGTAACAATATCCTGAACTAGGTTAGGAAGACCATCAGTATATTTCTCGATCGCCTTATCCACAGGAGTAACCATAGCAGGACACAACAGGCTCAATTCTTCAAAACGGTCAGTATAGGCTCGATGTTCACCACTGCCTTGCTTCAAATCATCAAACTCCCTCTCCAAAGCTCGCAGTTCATGACGAGGACAGAACTCCCTCATCATAAGAGCTCTAAGCTCGGCCCAAGTCTGTGCTAGTGCAATTTCAGCACCCCGGTCTCTCATAATCCCGTTCCACCATGTAAGAGCCCTCTTCTGAAACACGCTCGAAGAAAACTCGACCTTGCGATTTTCAGGACACTGAACGTGACGGAACGTATTCTCAATGCTCTCGAACCATTGAAGAAGCCCAGTTGCTCCCTCTGAACCACTAAACTTGAGCGGTTTAGCCGAGTTGAAACTCTTGAAGTTGCAGGGAGCATTGTTGTTGTTGATGGCCTGCATCATTTGAGCATAAAGATTTGGGAAGGCAACAGCCATTTGCTGCGCGATGATTTCCGCCAGTTCGGCATTTGCCATCTGATTGTCGCGTCGAGGAGGCATTCTAAAAGAGGAAACATGAAAGGAAACGAGTGAGAGATTTAGACGAAAAGAATGAGATGAAACAAATCTGATGAAAGCAAGGGTAGTGGTCATTTGTTTGTTACTACAAAGCAACAAACGACCTCGGTGATTAATCAAAGTAAATAGATCAAAAATAATGTATCGCGAAGACATGCTCGCCTATAAGTGAACACTCATCCCAAGAATTCCCAGGTAAGCACAACTGGTCTCGCGTCTGGTTGAGATGTATACGAAGTGCTTGCCTAGACAGAAAACTCAGAATACAGGCATTCACCCTTCCAGTTTGCACGTGTTCACATTATTTAAAACCCAAAACCTTGACGAGATTTTGAAAATTCAAAGGGGTTCAAAACCTTACAATAGAGGGTTCAAAACCTAGTAATAAATCATCCTAGAACAGATGATTAGTTTTCAAAGCAGATTCGAAAATTGTGTTCTTGTTGTGGTTATCACCTAAGGATAGGTGACAGTTTTGTTTTTAGAAATCTAAACGCAAATTTCTTCACGTTAGGGTCCTAAGAAGGTTATAGACTAGGTCAAAGCATTACTAATAACCTAATTCCCTATAACCATTGGCTCTGATACCACTTTTCTGTCACACCCCGACCACGTAGAACATACAAAACGTGGCGGAAACGTCGGGGAGTGTTGTAACAGAATTAATTGTCTCAAATCCATGGCAATAGAAGTTTTGTTTTATTTGATTAAAAGTGTTACAATGTCTTAACAAACAAATAAATACAGCATAATTAACTAGTCTTGCATCTTTTATTGTCACTAAAGCCCAAATCTGCCTATGTGTATCTTGATCATCTTATGCAACAGCTCCTGAAAAACACATGTGAAAATAGGTACGTCAGCATAAAAATGCCTGTGAGATACATAGGTTTTGTGAAAATAGGTTTCATGACTTATGTTTGAGAAAATGTTTAGTCATGAACCTTGTTATTTGCTTTGCTTTGTAAATCATTTGAAAATCGATAAGATCAGATGATAAGTATAAATAAATGTAAGGTTAAATGAATAACCAAGTAAAATATGTTTGCATAAGATAAGATGTTTATAAATCAATGTCTTGTGAAAAGTATGTTATTTGTATAAAATGTTCTATGTCTCAAACTGAAATGATTCAAATAACGCTATGATATGTAATACCATACAAACACTTATATATAGGAAGTACCAGCGGCGTATCCACCATGCTTGTATCATATTACACACGCATCGTTACTTAATCACTTAATCAAACCAAACCATCAAGATGTAAAATGTTCATGTCTAATGTAAATCATGTAATATGTATCCAAAATGTAATCATGTGATGAATAACAAATGTACTAAGTATGCAACAATAGACATACGTAGCATGTGACCTGTACTAAGTATGCAACAATAGACATACGTAGCATGAAACCTGTACTAAGTATGCAACAATAGACATACGTAGCATGTAACCTGTACTAAGTATGCAACAATAGACATACGTAGCATGTAACCTGTACTAAGTATGCAACAATAGACATACGTAGCATGAAATGTAATATAAAACGATGTACTAAGTAATGCACACAATGGGCACACCTAGCATGAAATGTAATGTAAAACGTGTACTATAATGTACTAACGAACATAGCATGTATATGATGTGAAAACAGGAAAGCTTGAAAGTAATAAGTAGGCACATGTGTTCCACCCCAAAACATTTGGAAAACAGTAAAAGAGGGGTCTATGTACTCACTTGAGATTGCTCAGTAGTCCTTGAGTAACAACCAAACAATGCTAGAGATCGCGGATATCAAACGGCACCTAATATAGGTAACTATGTTAATTAACCGGACCTAGATCGGAAGATCGGGTAGTATTAGGGTTTGTAAACCAAACGAGTGTAGAGACTCGTGTCATTTGGTTTAACAAAGCCTACATACTAAATGAAACCTAACATAATTGTTTACGACCCATTACGACCCGTTTAGGAAGCTTATGCTACTTTAACGCGTCGTTCGCGTGAAACGCGTTCGGACCACCTAACTAGCCCTATGACAAGTGTTATATGCCTAAACATGTTACATAATCAGTTATGTGACAAAAGTTTAGGTTACATATGCTTAATTACCAATTATACATGAAAAGGGTATTCTGGTAATTTACCTAAGGCATATAAACTACCTATCATACAACTACTTAAACGATGTGACCATAGGGTATAACCTCGGAAGGTTATGCCCTATACTAGGGTCACCTAATGTATTTGGTCGGATCCTAATGATCGACCAAACTGGGTCGGGTTCGAAGGTATAGGCGATTTATTAGATCGCCTACCCTACGACCCTAGACAACGTGGAAATCAGTGGGCATAGTCCCAAGGGACTATGACCAACGTGATTACACTCACGTTGCGAAGTTCAAACGAACTTCGCATTGACCATAACTGGTCAATGTAGAAAGTCAAACAAAGTTTGACTTTCAGACTCGAAAGACTCGAAAAGCAATAAAAGAACGAAAGAATACTTACGAAGGGTCCCCGAATGCTAAACTCGATTCAAAAATCTCAGGTATGAAACAAATGTTTCAACTTAGAGTTTCTCAAATCAAGTTTCTTGTAAGTTTAGCAATGGGGGTGTTGGGGTATTTATAGGAATACCCGAACCGTTAAGATCGCTTGTCGAATATCGTGCCTTAATCGTATCCGTACACTTGTCGAGATGTTATGGTGACTAAATTGGCCACTCACCATAGGGTATCAACATGTGGCAAGGGATTAAGGAGTGGAGAACAGCTGTTAACAGCTGTTAATACGTCGAATCTGGTCCCGAAAGCGAAAAACTGAAGTTTCTGCATGTTCTCTGTCCAGCATAGGCAGTCGCGTAGCGCGACTGCATAGGCCCTTAGGGCTCGCGCTACGCCACTGCCCCTCTGTTTCAGAAATGTTTCCAAAATGGCAGGTTTAGTCCCTGCAGCCCGTTTAAGCGATTTTCGATGCGTTTGAACCCCGTTAACCTCATTTCAAGGCTCTAAAATGAAGTTAAAGTATAGGGAACTCAAAACATGCTCAAAAATATGCCGGATGATGGTTCGTTTGGTCGTACGAACGCGATGTTCGCTTAATTACGACGGAATGCGCACAAGCGCGAAAAACGATCCAAATGACGCGACGAATGGATTTTTCTTATGGCGAACACTAAAATATAATATAGTCATGCTTTCATAAATTTTTGGATGTCCGGATGTATTCAGAACGTAAGTTATGCGCGAAAATGCAAACTTGTGCACTTTTTGACACTTTTAGTCCCTGAATGACACAAAAGTTTATTTTAGCATACCGAACACCTCAAAGCCTATTTCTAAGCTATGTGAAGGGTATTTATGGTATGTTTAACTTATGGTCATGCTCCGGAATGTCTGTTACAGTTCAAATTGGCATACTTTCGCAGTTTGTCAACTTTAGTCCCTGTAAGCGATTTAACTAGATTTCACCACACCAAACCTTCCAAAACTTATATCTAAGTTATGTAAAGGTTATTTAAGGTATGTTAAGCCTATTTCACTATTCCGGAGTGTTCGTTGCATTAAACTGGTTATATTTACGCATCAGTGCGCGTATAACCTTCCAGAAAGCGATTTAGAGCTTGAAATCGAACAAGAATTGATATGTGCAAAAGATACACATATTTATACAAGTCCAAAGTATGAAATACAATATTTCATTGGTTTGGCATTTGTTTGATGGTTGAAATGACACAGGTGTTACATGTTGCTGAATAACTTGCTTGAATCTGAATTGCGGCCAAAGATTGAATCCAAATCAGGTTATAAGAAACCTTAATTCGCCAATACAATCAGCCGTCACCTCTAAACTTGAAACCCTAATTCGTCAAACCCACAAAACGACCAAGAAATCTCGGCCAATCTTGAAACCAAATGAATGTTTACTGCAATTCAATCACTCTCTCTTGATAAAACCCAAACAATTACGAAACACAAGCAGCCAATGAACCCAAATACAACGGCAGCCAACGAAACTTGCAAAAAGGAAGGATAAAAACGTAACCCTAATGTATAAAAACGGATTCTAAATGCTTAACCTGAATTGGAATTGGAAATCAGGAATCTAGAGACCCTAATCACACAATCAATCCTCATTAGCAAGAAGAAATCACGAATTTTGATCATTGGATTTGTGGGGCGCCGTTTTCTCCATTTGCTTGCTATCCTAATTTTTTATGAAACAATGATTCTGTTACAACACTCCCCGACATTTTCCGCCACGTTTTCTGTTCTACGTGGTCGGGGTGTGACAGGTACCGAATGGTATCCCACACTATCAAGGAGCTAAAGTGCGAGACATTACCTTCCAAATCCTTCCAAACCGTGCGATCCTGTAACTGAATACTAGGCCGATCAATTGTCAAACCAATTAAAACTGGGTAGGTATCGTACCAAGCTTGAGGCCATTTCCATTGAGCATTTTCATCTAGTAAATCCGCTACTGAACTTTGGAGGTTGAAGCCCGCGTTTGCAATGTGTCTTGGAGTTATAAACGCCCTGGGGGGGCTTAGGTGACACCAATTATCACTCCAAGCATTTGTTTGCAAACCACTCCGAATTACTTTCCAGATGTATGGCCGAACCACATTGCAGACGGATAAGATCTTTCTCCACCCCCAACTCATGCTACCCCTAGGTTGAACATCCCAGAAATTTTGATTCTTCAATTTATGATCATAAATCCATTGCACCCATAGGGATTTTCTTTTAAGAAGGATACTCCAAATATGGTTGGTAATAAGGGCTCTATTCACATCCCCTATTCGTCTAATGCCTAGGCCACCCTCCATTTTAGGAAGACAAATATCATTCCACGCAACCTTAGCTTTAATTTTTCCCACGTTACCCGCATTCCATAGAAAACGACGTAAACGCTTCTCAAGATCATTAATGATACGAGCCGGAATAACAAACACCGAAGCCCAATAAATGTGCATGGCTGAAAGGACCGAGTTAATAAGCTGCAATCTACCCGCAAAAGATAGAGTTTTTGTCATCCAGTTGTTAACTTTTTTATCCATTCGGTCCACTAAAATCTTGCAATCCCCAGCAGTTAACCTTGATGTGATCAACGGCACACCTAGGTAACGAACCGGAAGGGAACCTTCACGAAAAGGCAAAACATTCAGAATTTCCTGACGAACCTGCTGAGGAACATTACAAAAGAAAACCGTACTTTTGGCATGACTCGGGACGAGACCCGATATACTCATGAACTCCTCCAAGGCGGCCTTGATCCTGCTAACCGAATCAATATTCCCTACAAAGATAAACAGATCATCCGCAAAGGATACATTTATTATTTTTTGCTTAGTACAATGAGTATGGTACTTAAATGATGAGCTTGAGCGAGCTACCTTTTGGAGTAATAAAGTAAGCACCTCCATGATAAGCGTGAACAAGTACGGGGACATCGGATCCCCTTGGCGAAGCCCCCTTCTCCCTTTGAAAAAACCGTGGAGGTTGCCGTTGATACTCAAAGAATATGTAGCCGTACTAACGCAAACCATTATCCACTTCACCATTTTCCTGTGAAGACCAAATTGGTAAAGAATCTTTTCCAAAAACGACCAACTAACGGTATCATATGCTTTTTGAATATCGATCTTGAACGCGCATCTGGGAGGACCTTTATTCAAGTGATAGTTGTGAATCAACTCTTGAGTTAAGAGAATATTATCAGAAATCCGCCTGCCTGGCACGAAAGCAGACTGATTAATGCTAACCAAAGACTCCAAGCTCCCTATTAATCTATCCGTGATAATCTTACTTATGCACTTATAGAGAACATTACAGCAAGAAATGGGACGGTAATCAAGAACAGTATCAGGGGTATCCACTTTTGGAATAAGCGCCAAGATTGTGTGATTTAACTGTTTCAGAAATTTTCCATTGTCGAAAAAATCTAGAATTGCATTCATTACCTCATCACCTACTATCTCCCACGCCTTTTTAAAAAACGCTGATGTATAGCCATCCGGCCCCGGGGCTTTGTTTTCACTTATACTGAACATAGCGTTTTTAACTTCATCACGCGTAACACGTCTGACCATATTTTCGGCTCCATTAGTACTCACAACATTAACAAAGACATCAGTCATGTTAATGCTGGATACAGGGTCCTCCGTGCCTAAAAAACTCGAATAATGATTGACAAGCGCTGTCACTGCTTCATCTCCTTCAAACCGATTACCAGCCACATCCCGGATGCACTGGATTTTACTTCGATTGTTTTTGCATTTAACGCTATTGTGAAAAAAAGCTGTATTAGAGTCCCCCGCACAAAGCCATTCCACCTTCGATTTTTGTTTCAAAAAACACACCTCATCATAGGCCGCAAGTTGGAACTCTCGAAGACATTCTTGCTCCTTTTTCCGAATTTCAACATCTAGAGGGTTCGTGTCCATCAGCTTTTGAACTTCATCTAATTTTTGACGCAGCTCATCTACTTTCTTATGCAAGTTTCCTTGCTGAAAGAGGATCTTCCTGAGCCCTGGTTTCAGATTCTTTAGCTTATTAATAACCGAAAACATAGAAACCCTGTCAATCTTTTTCGCCCATTCACACTCCACACAAACTTTGAATTCAGGTTTAGAAGTAATAAAATTCGCAAACTTGAAAGGCTTCGGCTTCAAGGACTTTGTCATATTGGTCAGTTTCAGAATACACGGTGTGTGACCAGACACACGACTCGGGTGATATATAACATAAGCATCAGAGAATACCTCTAGACTCTTGACATTACACATTACGCGATCAAATTTCCTAAGCAAGCCAATCCCTTCCTTCGGTTTCTGGTTCCAAGTATAATGAATACCATGCCCTTTAACATCCACAAGCTCCGACTGTTGAACACACTCAAAAAATTCCTGCATTCCGATCGATTGACTGGATGTTCCAAACAGCGAATCATCAAGATGAAGAGCAGCATTAAAATCACCCATAACGAACCAAGCTTTATCCATACACAACAACTTATGCCTACATAAATCCTCCCAGAGGCTTCTTCGCTCTTGGTATTTATTCTTCGCATAAACAAATGAGCAAAAAACAGTCGTATTATCAGCTTTGGACCAGATTTGAGTATGGATGACCTGTTCCGTTTGAGACAAAATCATGACATCCATCACGTCACTATTCCAGCCAAGAATAATCCTAGTGCCCCGCTGACATAACCCCCCGTTAGAAGTCCAACTCCAGTTTCTAAAAACATTTTTACATACTCTAGCAAGATTAATGACATCCACATGAGACTCAAGGATGGCACACATCGAAACTTTATTTTTTGACATGAGAACACGAACCTCACTTTGTTTAAGGGGTTGGTTCAAACCCCTTATATTCCAAGTAAGAATACTATCCATGGAGACCGATTTGACCGGGAGTGCTTGCCCCCTCAGCAACCTCTTCATGGTTATCATTCCTCATGAACTTAGCAGTTTCCGTAGGCATTGTTTCTATCACCTCTTCATCATACTTAGTTTGCTTCCCACTATTATTGATCCCCTTTTTCATCAAAACATTGTCATCCTTGACTTCCTGCCTATCTATCTTCGGTAAAGCCTCAAAAGAATTCCGAGTTTTAACATTGTCACTAGATTTTTTATTGACGTTTACCTCCTTTGTACCAGACGAACTCGGATCTGGCTTGTTAACCTTAGGTTTGTAAATAAATTTCGGTTTTGGTTTCTTCGGAATAACACCCACTCGAGCCATCTTTTTATGGATAATTGGTATTTAAGCATATGTAACTTAACATTTGTCAATTAAACTGATTATGCAACATGTTTTTTTTTGGGTAAAGGGTTTACCCCAGGTAAAATTTTATAAATGAACAAATAAGAACAAGGGCATGCCTGAAACAGACACGCCAACTAGGCTTGACATACCAACGCCTAGGATACAAGAACCACAACCCAACCCAAAACAAAACAAAACAACCAAACAGAACATCTACACAAACACGACCACATCAAAATAAACAAAACTAAAACTCTTGTCTCAGCTAGCCCGGATCCTTCGCAGCATCGTTAAGAACGATCTTCCACTTCCTCAGCAGGCTCTCATTGTTTGATTCCTTTTTAAACTTGAACCCCATTAAACGTAAATGAACCGTGCTCTTAATCCTCTCGGTCACCACATCTACCTTAGCATTAGTGTTGGAGAAAAGACAATTATTCCTCTCTTGCCAAATAAAATACGTAGTCGCAGCAATTACCAGCTTACCGATAATATGCTCCGTCTTCTTGGTACTTGCATTTTGTTCCAGCCATGTCATAACCGATTGCCAAGAGTCGTTAACATTACCCATTTTTACCATTACCTTAACTTCATTCAACACTTTTGATGCAAACGAGCACTGAAAGAACAGATGATCTCTTGAGTCCCGATTATTTCAACATAGCGGAAAACACATAAGGTTTAAATTCGTTGCACTTCCCACCTCCCAAGCGGCTAGATGGTCTTGTGTCTTAAGCTTATTCTTAATTACCAACCATAAATGAAATGAATGTCTTGGAATACATTGCGAAAACCATACCCCATCAACCCAAGGAACAAGATTCTGCCTATATCGAATGTTGTGCCACACTACCGACGACCCAAAAGGACATGAGTTTCCGTCCAAGTCTTTCCAGATTGTATGATCCATCGTATTCTGAGACAAGTGAGGGACATTTAACCCAATTAAGACCGGGTATAAATCATACCATGCTTGAGGCCACTTCCAATTCCCGTTCTCATCAATCAGGTCCCTAAGAGAAGAATTAAGGTTGAACCCCGCAATAGTGATACTTCTGGGAGTAATAAATGAGCTTAGCGGACTTAGCTGACACCAGTTATCACACCAAGCGTTTTTTTGAGATCCACTTCGAACTACCTTCCATATGAAAGGCCTAACAACACTACGGATAGATAAAATCTTCCTCCATCCCCAGCTCATACTACGACGGCCCTGGATATCCCAAAAACTCCGACCCTTCAACTTGTGCGAGTAGATCCATTGAACCCAAAGGGACTTCCTATTAACAAGAATACTCCAGATATGGTTAGTCATAAGTGCCTTATTAACATCCGTGATGCTCCTTATGCCTAACCCTCCCTCACTCTTTGGCAAGCAAACCTCAGACCAAGGGACCTTTGCTTTAACTCTACTCGGGTTACTACCATTCCACAAGAACCGCCGCATATGTTTCTCAAGATCATTTATGACTCGAGCTGGAATAATAAAAACAGACGCCCAATAGATATGCATAGCCGATAAGACGGAATTAATGAGTTGCAATCTACCAGCAAATGATAGCGACTTATTCAACCAACTATCTATTCTCTTTTCCATACGATCAATAAGAGGTTTACAGTTTTAAAAACTAACTTGGTTGAGATTAATGGAACCCCCAAATACCTGACAGGAAGCGAACCTTCCTGGAATGGCATCACACGAAGAATTTCCTGCTTAACATTTTGCGGCACATTACAGAAGTATGATGTGCTCTTGGCTGGACTCGGAACCAAACCTGAGACACTAGTGAATTTCTCGAGAGCATCTCTAACCTTCTTAACCGAAAATATGTCCACATGCACAAAGATGAATAAATCATCAGCAAAGGAAACATTTATAATCTTCTGCTTCACACAATGAGCATGATATTTGAACTGAGAACTAGAATGGGCAGCATGTTGAAGAAAAAGCGAAAGAACCCCCATAATCAAGGTGAACAGATATGGCGACATAGGATCGCCTTGCCTCAAGCCCCCTTTACCCCAGAAAAAACCATGCAAATTACCATTAATACTTAGAGAATAGGTAGTTGTGGTGACACAAGCCATAATCCACGCAACCATCTTCTGATGAAACCCAAAACTATAGAGAACATCCTCCAGAAAAGACCAACTGACCGTATCGTATGCCTTTTGTATGTCTATTTTGAAAGCACATCTAGCTGGACCCCGATTTAAATGATAATTGTGCATTAATTCCTGAGTAAGAAGGATGTTCCTACCCGGGACAAAGGCAAACTGGTTAATACTCACCAAATCACCCAAGCTACCCTTTATCTATCCGTAATGATCTTGCTGATACACTTATTACAGCAAGAGATAGGACGATAGTCAAGAACCGAATACGAAGTATCCACTTTAGGAATAAGAGCCAGAATTGTATGGTTTAATTGCTTCAGGAGCTTACCATTATCAAAGAACTCTAGAATGGTCGTAGAAATCTCATCACCCACAATATCCCAAGCATGCTTAAAGAAAGCCGATGTATAACCATGAGGTCCTAGGGCTTTATTCTCGCGAATACTAAACATAGCATTCTTAACCTCTTCACGAGTAACCTGACGAACCATATTAACCTCGACAGCTGGGCTAAGAACGTTAACAAATATATCCTCCAGGTTCAGACGAGTAACCTGATCCGCCGTACCCAAGAAGTTTGCATAATGGTTGACTAGAGCAACCGGAACATCATCACCCTCAAACCGGTTCCCTGCTACGTCCATAATAGCGTGAATTTTAGTTCTAGGATTCCTGCATTTCAAACTATTGTGGAAAAATGTTGTATTCGAATCCCCCGCACATAACCATTCCACTTTGACTTTTGCTTTAAAAAACATTCTTCATCATACGCCGCAGTTTTGAACTCCTTAAGGCATTCAACTTCCATATTCCGCAGCTCTACATTGAGCGGATTAGCATTGATCCTCTTTTGAATTTCATCAAGTTTGTTCCTCAACTCAGAGACTTTGACATGCAGATTACCTTGCCTAAACATAATTTTCCGCAAGAACGGCTTCAAATTCTTGAGCTTTTTAGTAACCGAGAACATAGTAACCCCACTGACCGTTTTCCTCCACTCCTGCTCCACAGACGTCTTGAACTCCGGTTTGGACGTAATAAAATTGGTGAATTTAAATGGTTTGGGCCGAACCTTGTCACACCCCCAAAATCCACCATGCGGAGTACCACCGCTTGGAGGCGTGACATGACCAGGATCGAGCCACCAATCATATTGAACATCGTAATTAAGTAAATAAGACTAACCACAATACGATTGGTGACCAAAGCTAGTTAACCATGTTTAGTTTAAACAGCGGAAGCATAAAAGTAAATCCAAAAGCCTAAGTCCATAGGTTATATTTTAAGGTTCAAAACACAAGTTTAATAAGTTCATAAGGATTTAAACAATGAGCACGGAACGTAACAGTCCGTATACCACAACGACTTCTTCCTCGTGCAAGCTCCAAGCATTTAGCGACCTGTAAGGCATGTAACAACTAGTCAACAACAAAGTTGAGTGAGTTCACGTTTGGTTGTTTGGTTTTAAGTTGTTTCTGAAAAACGTGGTTTGACTTTCGTTGGCTTATATGCCGTGGGGGTTACCCCGAAGTTGAAAGTATGTTTAACCATTTCCTTTTTCTTTACCCAAACCGTATCCATAATTAGTGGGGGCTTTCCCCGTGTGAACTACTAGACGGTATGATATCGACTACTACGAACAATAGTTATGCCCTACATCAGTGTCTATCATCACTGACAGTTTGCCATAGTCCATTAGTACACGCCCGTCCGAACGGCACGGTGTGAGGTTTGTTAAACCTAATAGCGCTATTAACTAATGACCCGCTCGCCATTGGCCTCGGCGATTAAGTCGATATGAAGAGGGACTTATTGATAGAGTTTTTGTCTAACTAGTTTTAAGGTTGTTGTCCTGCACCAGGAGGACGAACGTACGTATTCTGCACCAGGAGAATTCGTAGGTTTAATAATGGCATCCTACCTATGGAGGATGGCCGTACATATCCTACCCAAGGAGGATATGTAGATTCCAATTTTAATTTCTTAACCCATTCCCAAACCACCGGGAATCCCATGCCTTGTAGAAAGTGTGTGAACTCACCTCGGTTTGCTCGGTTAGATTCTCAATATAGCTAACAGTCAAGGTCGGTCAATCACGTCCTAGTATGATTTACCAGTTAGTCATTTAGTGGCTTTCAAATAGAACACAAAGTTCCTACACGTATCTATCACACAACATGCATCATTTTAACGGTTTATGCCCATCTAAGTTTCCCATCCATTCCCCACTCAAAATCAAACATACGATAATGCACATAACATATATAACATGTTAGATCATTCACAGATAGCATACTCGACATTTAGACACGCGAGTCACAACTTATGTCATTTCAGCATTTATATTCAAAACCGGCTGTTTTCGGACATTTTAATAAAATGGTTAAATTATTCCAAAAATTCCCAAATTTTTACAGGATATCTTAAACGTTCCATATTTTATTGTGTAAAAATATCGGGGTCCGGTTCATTACCAATATTTTATAAAAATTCATATTCCGGACTGAACTCAGATTTATGTATTTCTGACCATAGTCCATGGAACAATTTATTAAAAATTCATCGAGTGTCCGATTTACGAAATTCCAGTGGGGTAATTACAAATGCATCGGTTGTCATCTACTGTACAAATTTCATGGTCCGATTCATCACAAAACTCAAGTTATGACTGAAAGTATGACACCCATTTATTGCTGTCAAAATTCAGCTTAAGTTGCTATTACAAATTAACACTTTAAAAATAGTAAACGGAGTCCAAAAATTATGATTCCAGTGCCATTAGAACCGTATTTCACAACACATCAACATAGACTTCAGAAAATACATTTTTCGTTAAGTTATGATCCGTTTACAGCCTGATGAAGTCGGCTGGAAATGTGATTCAGCATGTTCTTTAAAGTTTAAATGTTACTATATTGTATCAACACATGTCCGAACAACGGATTTATCAAGAGTTCGACGATCAATCATCATATATGTATTAACCCACCCTAAACCAACAACATACCCATGACAACATCAACTAATAGCATTTCATATACAAGTAAACTTCATGTAACCTTTATGTTTATATTTTTAGTGTTCTTGCATTTTAGTTGTAACCATAAGCATCATACTACAATGTTAGCCATAAAATAAGATGAACAAAGGTTAAACAAGAGCTTACTACTAGCTTATAGCTAGGGTAGAATCTATTGAGGAGGATGATGAGAAAAGATGAAGAACAAGCAAGACAAAGCCCTTCTTGAAGCTCCACTAGTAGCTACCTTCTTGAATCCTTCTAAACTTAAAAAGGGACTTGTAAAAATGGAAGATGAAGATGTGAAAAGAGAGGGGGTGGGTTCGGTTTGGGGGAACCGAATAGAGAGAGAGAGAGAGAGAGAGAGAGTAGTGAGGTTGAGTGTGATATTTTTGTGAAATGAAATGTGATCTAGGAGGCCATGCTTCTTATAATCATCCTACATATATTTTGCTTAGTTCAACAAGTAAGATCCAATAAACAAATCAATTAAAATCTTGCATAATATTTGAGGTATGGTTAGAATGATATGTGGGGTCCCTTGGGGACTAGAATCGTTGGGGGGGGGGGGGGGTCTTAATGTAACATTGTGACTAAAGTGGTAAATAATAGTTAGATTATAAGTGACTAGATTTTATATGTTAGTGAATTGATTTCTAGCGGGTGTTATGGCATACGCGGACCATGACTAGCCAAAAATAATTACACAATGTGTTTGACAAATATTTGGTGTCCCGGGTAATGTCCGGTTGTTCGGTCGGATACTGTTTCGTTAAGTTGTTTAATTGTTCCGTAAGGTGTCTTATACCTATATTTTGTAACACAATTAATTCCTAATACATAGGAAAATATTCAGGACCATTTAGTCAAGTTTTCTGTATACTACTAGTATGCTAACACACACATGTAAGTATAACACAGTAATCAGAGAGCAGTTAAATAATTTAGCACAATCATCAAGCACTTTAATTATTATTTATAAATTGTACGGATACATGGAATTACGAGGGTTGTCACATTCTCCCCCTGTTAAGAGAATTTCGTCCCGAAATTTAGCGCGTGGTTACTGAGGAAGCTAGTTAAGTTGCGTTGTTTTCCTGATTTTCCTGGGGTGTCACATCATCCCCCCGTTGATTTGGAATTTCATCCCGAAATTCTACAGTAGCTTCAGCCTCAGTAGTGGTTGCGTTTTTCTTAAACAGTTGGGGATACTTGAGTTTCATTTGGTCTTCTCGTTCCCAGGTATACTCTGGGCCACGACGAGCATTCCAACGAACTCGAACCAGAGGTATCCTGGTACGCTTGAGGATCTTAACATCTCGATCCGTAATCTCTACTGGTTCCTCGACGAATCGCAGCTGGTCGTCGATTGTGAGTTCCTTGAGAGGAACACTGAGGGTCTCATCTGACAGACACTTCTTCAGATTCGACACATGGAATACGTTGTGAACTCCGCTGAGTTCTTCAGGTAGATTCAACCTGTAGGCGACTTTGCCAATTTTCTCGATGACTTCGAATGGTCCGAGATAACGCGGATTGAGTTTGCCTCGTTTGCCAAAGCGAACTACACCTTTCCAAGGTGAGACTTTGAGTAGCACTCGATCCCCAACCTGGAGCTCGAGTGGTTTTCTTCCCTTATCAGCATAGCTTTTCTGACGGTCACGAGCTGCCGCCATTCGCTGTCGTATCTGAGCAATTCTCTCGGTGGTATCTACCACAAGTTCTGGGCCAGTGATTTGACTGTCACCAACTTCTGCCCAACAGAGAGGTGATCGGCATTTGCGTCCGTACAATGCCTCGAACGGAGCGGCCTGAATGCTGGTGTGGTAGCTGTTGTTATATGAGAACTCCACTAGCGGGAGGTGCTTTTCCTAGCCATTACCAAAATCGATTACACATGCCCTGAGCATGTCTTCAAGGGTTTGGATGGTGCGTTCAGATTGCCCATCCGTATGTGGGTGATAAGCGGTGCTCATATCTAAACGTGACCCAAAAGACTTGTGCATAGCTTGCCATAGTTCAGAAGTAAAACGCGCGTCACGATCAGATATAATAGAGGTTGGCACTCCGTGCCTTGATACCACTTCCTTTAGGTAAATGTCTGCAAGAGTAGAAAACTTATCTGTTTCCTTGATGGCCAGAAAATGTGCAGACTTGGTCAGTCGATCTACGATCACCCAAATGGTATCGTTTCCGCGTTGAGATCTGGGCAGGCCGGTAATGAAATCCATGGAAATTTGCTCCCATTTCCATTTCGGGATCTCCGGTTGTTGAAGTAGGCCTGATGGTTTCTGATATTCAGACTTGACTCTCGCACAAGTCAAGCACTTACTGACGTAGGTTGCTATGTGGACTTTCATGCCAGGCCACCAATACGTAGTCTTGAGGTCGTGGTACATTTTATCCGAACCAGGATGTACCGAATAACGAGACTTATGTGCTTCATCCATCACAAGCTCGCGTAAGTTTCCATAATGTGGAACCCAGATGCGCCCTGTTACATAGTAAGCGCCGTCTTCCTTTTGTTCTAGCCGCTGTCTCGATCCTCGTAGGGATTCAGCCCTGATGTTCTCTGCTTTCAATGCTTCGACCAGAGCATCGCGAATCTGAGCGGGAATGTTAGACTGGATGGTAAGCTGTAAAGCACGTACACGCTTAGGTAGGGTATCCTTTCGACTGAGGGCGTCGGCCACAACATTGGCTTTGCCCGGATGGTACTTGATTGCGCATTCATAATTGTTCAAGAGCTCAACCCATCGGCGTTGTCGCATATTTAATTCCTTTTGCCTGAAGATATGCTCGAGACTCCTGTGATCGGTGTAAATGGTGCACTTGGTACCATATAGGTAATGTCTCCATATCTTAAGCGTGAAAACAACTGCTCCCAGCTCCAGGTCGTGAGTAGTGTAATTTCTTTCGTGAACCTTGAGTTGGCGTGATGCGTAGGCAATGACCTTGTCACGTTGCATCAACACGCAACCAAGTCCTTGGATGGAAGCATCGCAGTAAACCACAAAATCTTCTGTGCCTTCAGGCAATGAGAGGATAGGCGCGCTACAAAGTCTATCTTTCAAGTGCTGAAACGCAGATTCCTGTGCATCACCCCAGCGATAGGTGACACCCTTCTAAGTCAGTGAAGTGAGAGGCTGCGCAATCTTGGAGAAATCTTTTATAAACCTTCTGTAATATCCCGCCAAACCCAAAAATTGGCGGATTTCTGTTGGTGTACGGGGTGCAGGCCAGTTCTTGATCGATTCAACCTTAGATGGATCCACATGAATCCCATCCTTGTTTACCACATGGCCTAGAAAGTGGACTTCGCGAAGCCAGAAGTCACATTTTGAAAACTTGGCATACAACTGCTCTTTCCGAAGAAGTTCCAACATAAGACGTAGATGCTGCTCGTGTTCCTCCTGACTCTTAGAATAGATCAGGATATCGTCGATGAACACAATAACGAACTTATCCAGGTAAGGCTTGCACACTCGGTTCATGAGATCCATGAAGACGGCTGGTGCATTCGTCAGCCCGAATGGCATAACCAGAAACTCGTAATGGCCGTAACGAGTTCTGAATGCTGTTTTGGAGACGTCCTCATCTCGGACCCTCAGCTGATGGTATCCCGATCTCAAATCAATCTTGGAGTAATAGCTCGACCCTTGCAACTGGTCGAACAAGTCGTCAATACGTGGAAGAGGATAACGATTCTTCACCGTCACCTTGTTAAGTTCGCGATAGTCAATACACATCCTGAAGGTACCGTCTTTCTTTTTCACGAACAAGACTGGAGCTCCCCAGGGCGAAGAGCTAGGACGTATAAAACCCTTTTCCAAGAGTTCTTGTAGTTGTGTGGACAGTTCTTCAAGTTCTGATGGAGCTAGACAATATGGTGCTCGAGCTACTGGCGCTGCTCCAGGAGTTAGCTCGATTTGAAATTCAACTTGGCGATGAGGCGGAAGACCAGGTAATTCCTTAGGAAATACCTCGGGAAAATCGCGCACAGTAGGGATGTCTTCAATTCTCTTCTCTTCCGTTGATGTGTCAGTAACGAGTGCTAGAATGGCAGTGTGGCCCTTTCGCAAACACTTCTGGGCCTTAAGGAAAGAGATGATGCCTTCGACAGCACCACTCTTGTCGCCACGAATCATGAGAGGTTCTTCACCAGAACGAGGAATGCGGACGATTTTCTCCTTGCAAACAATCTCCGCTTGATGATGAGATAGCCAATCCATCCCAATAACGACGTCGAAACTACCCAGTGTGATAGGAATAAGATCGATAGAGAAAGTCTGACCAGCTAAGACGAGGTTACAACCTTTAACTACGTGTGTGGCTTCAAGATTTTTACCATTTGCTAGCTCTACCGCGTGTTTGGTGTTCAGGAGTGTTGAAGTACGCTTAAGCATTTGGCTAACTTTTACGGACACATAACTAGTATCGGCACCTGAATCGAATAAAACAGTAACAAAGAAGTCGTCCAGAAGAAACTTACCCATCACAACGTTGGGATCGTTCCTTGCGTCACCCTGACCAATCACGAAAGCACGACCTCTTGCCCCATTTCCATTGTTGTTTCCCCCATTGCCGCCTCCATTGTTATTCCCATTGTGGTTCCCATTTCCTTGGTTATTGTTCTGGTTCTGGTTCAGTTGGGGGCAGTTCCTCTTAAAGTGATCTTCAGCGCCACACTGAAAACATCCTTTATTGCCCTGATGTTGCTGCTGATGGTGGTTCTGTGGAGCTTGTTGTTGTTGTTGGCGATTCTGATTTGCTTGTCGGGCGCTCCTGCAATCCTTTGCTTCATGACCAAACTTGTTACACCTCAGACAACGACCTTTGTTGCACTGCCCGCTGTGATGTTTGTTGCACCGGTTGCACTTGGGGTGGTTCCCTCGGTATCCACCCTGTCCTTGGTTACCAGAAGATTGCTGACCAGGACTCTGGTAGTCATCAGTCTTTCGCTGCTGAGACTGAACTGAAGTAGAACCCTTTCCGGAGTTCCCATCCCATTTTCGCTTGTTATCGGTAGGTGCATCAGAAGTAGCTGTGGCACTGATACGTTTGGGTAGCCTGTTTTGCTCCACTGCCTGGTCGGTGAGACGATGAGCCAACTTGATAATTTGCTGAATGGTACCCAGGTTGGCTGAAGTTACGTGACTTTGAATCTCTGGTACAAGGCCCTTGAGGTACAGCTCAATACGTTTGATGGGAGGGTCCACCATAGTTGGACACAGGATGGCCAGCTCGTTTGACCTCTTAGTATACGCCTCAATCTCAGACCCCGTCATCTTCAGATTGTAAAATTCCACTTCTAGTTTGTGGATGTCATCCCGACTACAGTACTCCTCCTTGATCAGCTCTTTGAAACCATTCCAGGGTGTGGCATTAGCAACTGCCAGTCCTAGTAGTTGAACCTGCGCCTTCCACCAGGTTAACGCAGCCCCTTCAAGTGTTCCGGTAGCATATTTCACCCTACGGTCTTCGGGGCATTCGCACATCTCGAAAACTGACTCAAGCTTTTCAAACCAGTGAAGAAGGCCCACTGCTCCTTCGGTGCCACTGAAAGTAGTAGGTCGGCAGTCCATGAACGTTTTGAACGTGCACACAAGAGGCTGAGCATGTTGACCTGTGGCGCGAGAATAAAAGACAAAGTTAAGCACGATTGGTTTGCGAAGGTAGGATCTAAACATCCTAAGGTGAGTTGGTATGGCAGGTTATACCTCCTGCAGGGTTGGTTGCGAGTGCCTCAGCGACTCGTTCGTTGATCAAAGCCGTCAACTGGGCTTGAGTGAGGTTGATACGTCCTCCGCGTCCGCTCATGATCTTCATAATGAAGCAACGTAAGTGAGAATAGTGTCGCGAAAGTGCGTAAGTGTGGGACGACATTAGAGAGTAAGCACACAAGGTTCAAATAGCAATTATCACATTATCTAATGCACAGTGAGAACTATCTAACCGACAATATAACATAAATCATGCCACTTATGGTGTCGAGTCTTGCACGTGGAGCGAAGCGTCGTTGTGGATCGTTGAGCACTGTTCAGGTTATAGTCTGGTTTTATCAAAACGTTTCCCCTTTTTAAAACCAAGTTCACTATAACCAATGGCTCTGATACCAATCTGTCACACCCCCAAAATCCACCATGCGGAGTACCACCGCTTGGAGGCGTGACGTGACCAGGATCGAGCCACCAATCATATTGAACATCGTAATTAAGTAAATAAGACCAACCACAATACGATTGGTGACCAAAGCTAGTTAACCATGTTTAGTTTAAACAGCGGAAGCATAAAAGTAAATCCAAAAGCCTAAGTCCATAGGTTATATTTTAAGGTTCAAAACACAAGTTTAATAAGTTCATAAGGATTTAAACAATGAGCACGGAACGTAACAGTCCGTACACCACAACGACTTCTTCCTCGTGCAAGCTCCAAGCATTTAGCGACCTGTAAGGCATGTAACAACTAGTCAACAACAAAGTTGAGTGAGTTCACGTTTGGTTGTTTGGTTTTAAGTTGTTTCTGAAAAACGTGGTTTGACTTTCGTTGGCTTATATGCCGTGGGGGTTACCCCGAAGTTGAAAGTATGTTTAACCATTTCCTTTTTCTTTACCCAAACCGTATCCATAATTAGTGGGGGCTTTCCCCTTGTGAACTACTAGACGGTATGATATCGACTACTACGAACAATAGTTGTGCCCTACATCAGTGTCTATCATCACTGACAGTTTGCCATAGTCCATTAGTACACGCCCGTCCGAACGGCACGGTGTGAGGTTTGTTAAACCTAATAGCGCTATTAACTAATGACCCGCTCGCCATTGGCCTCGGCGATTAAGTCGATATGAAGAGGGACTTATTGATAGAGTTTTTGTCTAGCTAGTTTTAAGGTTGTTGTCCTGCACCAGGAGGACGAACGTAAGTATTCTGCACCAGTAGAATTCGTAGGTTTAATAATGGCATCCTACCTACGGAGGATGGCCGTACATATCCTACCCAAGGAGGATATGTAGATTCCAATTTTAATTTCTTAACCCATTTCCAAACCACCGGGAATCCCATGCCTTGTAGAAAGTGTGTGAACTCACCTCGGTTTGCTCGGTTAGATTCTCAATATAGCTAACAGTCAAGGTCGGTCAATCACATCCTAGTATGATTTACCAGTTAGTCATTTAGTGGCTTTCAAATAGAACACAAAGTTCCTACACGTATCTATCACACAACATGCATCATTTTAACGGTTTATGTCCATCTAAGTTTCCCATCCATTCCCCACTCAAAATCAAACATACGATAATGCACATAACATATATAACATGTTAGATCATTCACAGATAGCATACTCGACATTTAGACACGCGAGTCACAACTTATGTCATTTCAGCATTTATATTCAAAACCGGCTGTTTTCGGACATTTTAATAAAATGGTTAAATTATTCCAAAAATTCCCAAATTTTTACAGGATGTCTTAAACGTTCCATATTTTATTGTGTAAAAGTATCGGGGTCCGGTTCATTACCAATATTTTATAAAAATTCATATTCCGGACTGAACTCAGATTTATGTATTTCTGACCACAGTCCACGGAACAATTTATTAAAAATTCATCGAGTGTCCGATTTACGAAATTCCAGTGGGGTAATTACAAATGCATCGGTTGTCATCTACTGTACAAATTTCATGGTCCGATTCATCATAAAACTCAGGTTATGACTGAAAGTATGACACCCATTTATTGCTGTCAAAATTCAGCTTAAGTTGCTGTTACAAATTAACACTTTAAAAATAGTAAACAGAGTCCAAAAATTATGATTCCAGTGCCATTAGAACCGTATTTCATAACACATCAACATAGACTTCATAAAATACATTTTTCGTTAAGTTATGACCTGTTTACAGCCTGATGAAGTCGGCTGGAAATGTGATTCAGCATGTTCTTTATAGTTTAAATGTTACTATATTGTATCAACACATGTCCGAACAACGGATTTATCAAGAGTTCGACGATCAATCATCATATATGTATTAACCCACCCTAAACCAACAACATACACATGACAACATCTACTAATAGCATTTCATATACAAGTAAACTTCATGTAACCTTTATGTTTATATTTTTAGTGTTCTTGCATTTTAGTTGTAACCATAAGCATCATACTACAATGTTAGCCATAAAATAAGATGAACAAAGGTTAAACAAGAGCTTACTACTAGGGTAGAATCTATTGAGGAGGATGATGAGAAAAGATGAAGAACAAGCAAGACAAAGCCCTTCTTGAAGCTCCACTAGTAGCTACCTTCTTGAATCCTTCTAAGCTTAAAAAGGGACTTGTAAAAATGGAAGATGAAGATGTGAAGAGAGAGGGGGTGGGTTCGGTTTGGGGGAACCGAATAGAGAGAGAGAGAGAGAGAGAGAGAGAGTAGTGAGGTTGAGTGTGATATTTTTGTGAAATGAAATGTGATCTAGGAGGCCATGCTTCTTATAATCATCCTACATATATTTTGCTTAGTTCAACAAGTAAAATCCAATAAACAAATCAATTAAAATCTTGCATAATATTTGAGGTATGGTTAGAATGATATGTGGGGTCCCTTGGGGACTATAATCGTTGGGGGGGGGGGGGGTCTTAATGTAACATTGTGACTAAAGTGGTAAATAATAGTTAGATTATAAGTGACTAGATTTTATATGTTAGTGAATTGATTTCTAGCGGGTGTTATGGCATACGGGGACCATGACTAGCCAAAAATAATTACACAATGTGTTTGACAAATATTTGGTGTCCCGGGTAATGTTCGGTTGTTCGGTCGGATACTGTTTCGTTAAGTTGTTTAATTGTTCCGTAAGGTGTCTTATACCTATATTTTGTAACACAATTAATTCCTAATACATAGGAAAATATTCAGGACCATTTAGTCAAGTTTTCTGTATACTACTAGTATGCTAACACACACATGTAAGTATAACACAGTAATCAGAGAGCAGTTAAATAATTTAGCACAATCATCAAGCACTTTAATTATTATTTATAAATTGTACGGATACATGGAATTACGAGGGTTGTCACATTCTCCCCCTGTTAAGAGAATTTCGTCCCGAAATTTAGCGCGTGGTTACTGAGGAAGCTAGTTAAGTTGCGTTGTTTTCCTGATTTTCCTGGGGTGTCACAAACCTTAATCGAGTTACCCATCTTAAGGATACACGGAGTATGATCCGACACACGGAATGGATGATAAAATACAAAAGCCTCCGGACAAGACTCTAGAAACTTCATATTCCCCATCACCCGACCGATCTTTTTTAGCAACCCAATTCCATCCTTTGGTTTCTGGTTCCAAGTGAAATGCAATCCGTGGCTCATAATGTCAAGGAGCTCCGTAAATTGAACACATTCATGAAACTCTCGCATACCAATGGCTTGAGTGGATGATCCACATAGAGAATCTTCAACATGCAGCGCGGAGTTGAAATCCCCCATAACGACCCATGGTTTATCATGACAGAACCCCTTATGCCTACAAAGATTATCCCAAAGCCCTCTTCTCTCCTGATATTTGTTCTTCGCATAAACGAACGAACAGAAGATAGTGTTCTTACATGGCTTGGAAAGAATTTGGACATGAATAACTTGGTCCATTTGTGACAAGACCATAACATCTACAACATCCGTATTCCAACCCAAAATGATTCTAGTACCTCGATCACACAAGTCACCCATTAGATGTCCAACTCCAGCTCCTGAAGACACCCTTACAAACCTTATCAAGCTTCGTGATATCTACATGAGACTCAAGAATCGCACAGACAGCTAACTTATTTTCAGACACAAGAATCCGAACCTCACTTTGTTTCAGGGGTCGGTTCAAACCCCTTATGTTCCATGCTGCTATGCTATCCATTCAAACCAGTTTGACCGGGAGTGCTTGCCCCCTCAGAATTAGTTTGGTTTTCATTCCTCATAAACTTTGACATTTCCGTAGGAACCATATCCACAACCTCATCGTCAGTATGGACTTGGTGCCCCTTTCCCTTATTCGACATAGGTCTCGTCTCGAAGTCACCATCCAGGTCAACTACATCAGCATCTCCTTCAGCCCTGGCTAACGACTCAAACGAATTCCTTAGTTTAACATTACCAGCTTTGTCATTATTCGTCTTATCTTCCTTTGTACCCGAGGTACTCGGCCCCGATTTGTTTATCTTAGGCTTGTAAACAAATTTAGGCTTTTGTTTTTTCTGCACTACTCCCAGTCTAGCCGTCTTCCTCTTGTCCGTTATAAATCCCTCATCATCAACAAGCACTTGCTTCGCTTTGTTATTAGCATTCTTACTGTGACACTTGTGCCTTCACGGCCATCAAACAAATACCGAACCAATGAAATATTGTATTTCATACTTGGGATTTGTATAAATATGTGTATCAATTGCACATATCAATTCTTGTTCGATTCCAAACTCTAAATCGCTTTCTGGAAGGTTATACGCGCACCGATGCGTAAATATAACCAGTTTAATGCAACGAACACTCCAGAATAGTGAAATAGGCTTAACATACCTTAAATAACCTTTACATAACTTAGAAATAAGTTTCGAAGGCTTTGGTATGGCAAAATTAAGTTAATTCGCTTACAGGGACTAAATTTGACAAACTGCGAAAGTATGCCAATTTGAACTGTAACAGACATTCCGGAACATGACCATAAGTTAAACACACCTTAAATATCCTTTATATAGCTTATAAATAGGCTTTGAGGAGTTCGGTGTGCTAAAATAAACTTTTGGGTCATTCAGGGACTAAAAGCGTCAAAAAGTGCACAAGTTTGCATTTTCGCGCATAACTTACATTCTGAATACATCCGGACACCCAAAATTTTATGTAAGCACTAAAACATTTTATTTTAGTGTTTGTCATAAGAAAAATCCATTCGTCGCGTCATTTGGATCGTTTTTCGCGCTTATGCGCATTCCGTCGTAATTAAGCGAACATCGCGATCGTACGGCTAAACGAACCAACATCTGAGATATTTTTGAGCATGTTTCATGTCCACAATGTTTAGGCATCATTTTAGGGCCTTAACGTTGGCTTAACGGGCCTTAGAAGTGTCGGGAATGGCCTTAAACACGTGCAGGGACTGAAACTGTCAGAATGCAAACATAGTTTTGATCAGACGAGGCCAGGCGGCCCGCCTGAGTTTTGTCTGATCCTGAAGCGGGCCGCGTCAGACTTCTGACCAGATTAAATGTTTCTAACAACCTGTTTGCAGCTGTTTTGCACTCCCAATCTCTCTTCCACATGTCAATTCCTTATGGTGAGTGGCCATTTGACATACCATAACATTCCAACACATGTACGGGTGGGATTCGAGCACGGTTTCCATGAAACGATCTTAACGGTTACCCGAATACTATAAATACCCACCCCCATGACTTGCAAAAACCCACCAAATCTGATTGTAATGCTCTAAGTTGAGGCCTTTGCTTCATACCTGAGCTATTCGATCACGATTTGCTTGCGGGGACCCTTTGTAAGTATTCTTTCGTTCTTTTCTTTCTTTTATTGCTTTTCGAGTCCGAAAGTCAAACTTTGTTTGACTTTCTGCGTTGACCAGTGTATGGTCAATGCGAAGTTCGTTTGAACTTCGCAACGTGATTGTAATCACGATGGTCATAGTCCCTTGTGACTATGCCTACTGATTACCACGTTGTCTAGGGTCGTAAGGGTAAGCGATCTAATAAATCGCTTATACCTTCGAACCCGACCCATTTGGTCGATCATTAGGATCCGACCAAATACATTAGGTGACCATAGTATATAGGGAATAACCTTCCGAGGTTATACCTTATGGTCGCTTCGTTAAGTAGTTGTATGATAGGTAGTTTATATGCCTTAGGTAAATTACCAGAATACCCTTTTCATGTATAATTGGTAATTAAGCATATGTAACCTAAACTTTTGTCACATAACTGATTTTGTAACATGTTTAGGCATATAACACTTGTCATAGGGCTAGTTAGACTTCTCGAGTGCACTTTTGCGCGCACGACGCGTTAAAGTAGCATAAGCTACCTAAACGGGTCGTAATGGGTCGTAAACACTTAGGTTAGGTTTCATTTAGTATGTAGGCTTTGTTAAACCATATGATACGAGTCTCTATACTCGTTTGGTTTACAAACCCTCATTCTATCCGATCCTCCAATCTAGGTCCGGTTTATTAACATAGTTACCTATATTTAGGTGCCGTTTGATATCCGTGATCTCTAGCATTGTTTGGTTGTTACTCAAGGACTACTAAGCAATCTCAAGTGAGTACATAGACCCCTCTTTTACTGTTTTCCAAACTGTTTTGGGGTGGAACACATGTGCCTACTTGTTACTTTCATGCTTTCCATGTTTTCACATCATATACCTGCTATGTTCGTTAGTACATTATAGTACATGATTTCACATTACATTTCATGATATGTATGCCCATTGTGTGCGTACTTAGTACATCGTTTTGCATTACATTTTATGCTATGTATGTCCATTTAGTTCATACTTAGTACATCGTTTCACATCACATCACATGCTATGTATGTCCATTTAGTTCATACTTAGTACTATGACAACCCTCACCAAACCAGGTATCCGTACGACTTAATTAATAATTAATTACTGCTTAATTACTGTGCTTGTTTGAAATTACTGATGAACTGCTACTTGATTACTGATACATGTACTTACTTGCATCATACTTTACTTACTGTCACTACATTAATTACATGCTGAACCTTAGTGACAAACATGATGCACAAAAGCACAGTAGCACTATAACGGATAACCTATAGAACATGCTGATAAAGCCAGCATCAGGCAGACACTGCCTCTAAGGCCTGTATGAGCCAGAAAAATATTTTACTACACTAGTGGTGAGTGTAGGGATACAAGGGTTGTAGAACTGCGTCTCTAGGAATAAGTACAATGACTGGATGTGCCTAAAACGTGCTCTAAGCACAAAAACTCAGCACTTTACATAATAATTCAGCTTTTAGCTAACTAATAAAGTGCCAAAACATGAGAAAAATATTACTAGACACTTTCCAAAGTGTCAGAAATGAGTTGTGTCACTAAAAAGGATATTAACGACACTTTAAAGCTTTGTTAAGCACTTTAACGGATTACTATCCAACCGAACAACCGGATTTTACCCGGACATGAAAATATTGTCATTTTCATAGTTTATCTTTTTCTGAGCCAGTTAGGGTCCCTGAATACCCTAACACCCGTCATAACACACTATACATTAGTAACCGGGTTAATCACTTAACTAACCTAGATTAACCTAACTATAACTAACTAATGGTTGGATTTGAACTAGATTACCCCCCCCCCCCTTGACCGAACTCGGTCACATTGTGACCCCCATGGTACATCATTTGAATATTTTATTTCCTTTTGTCTCGTATCTAGAGAACATGAAATCCTTTGGGTATTAAGCTTGTAATTATCTATAAGATCACCCTTGTGCACATCATATCATTCACAACACACAAACTCAACAACAAACACCCTTCTCTCTCTCTCAAGGCTTCGGCCGAACACCCCCTTGTACATCCATCATATTTTCGGCTTCCATCATCACATTTCAAGCTCATATAAGTGTCAAGGATCCCGCATAAGGAGTCTTGGTGCAAACGGAAGGCGCAGGACCTCACTCTATTGCTTTTATCCACGCATTTTTCGCTTAGATTCTTCCCTAGCCTCGAGCTAGTGGTATGTTGCTTAAATCACCCTCTCGAACTATTCTAAAGTGGTTAATATGATTTGTAACGGTTAAAACTCATAATCCTACAAGATGACACACAAAAGTCTACTTAAAATGCTATAAATGTTGGTTAAAAGCTCATATGTTGTGTAAATCATGTAGTATTTGATTTGTGTGAGTATTTGGACCCGATCTATGTCGTGGTAGCTCGGATCATCATTTAACCCGAGTTGGTCATGATCATGGATCATGACATAAGGTTGTTTTGGAAGTAACAAGGGTTAAAGGATGAAACTCTACCACACACGAATCATGAACTTGTGTAAAAGCGATTTTGTTTGTGAAATAGTGTTTAAAACTAGTAGATCTACGGATCTACAAGTGGTATTTTCAAAGGACCAAGTGTCAAGAGAAAACATACTTTTAAAGACGGATCTTACACTAACACGAATGGTTTTTAGAACACACAAGTGTGTAAATACTTGTGTGACACTAAGTTTCGACAAAGAACTAGTTTTGTCAAATTTTACAAGAAGTTGTAAAGATGGAATTTCTTTAAAAACGAGGTTTTTTACAAAATCGGATTGTTTTATATAAAGATCCACTAAAAGTAATGGGATTTACTTCATAGTTTGGATAAATCACAAGTTCATGAAATTTATGCGATTTATATACATATTTTGACTAGTTTGTGGTTTGAACATTGTTTTGATTGAATAAGAAGATTGTTGGTTTGATTTATAAAAGAAAATGATACGCTTGAAAGCGTGGCCACCTCCAGTTACAGAGGAAACTCTGGCGAAATTTTTCCAAAAACCTAACACTTAGAAATATTTTCACTATAAGTGTTAGAAATACATTTTGACTTGTTTTCAAATTAGAGATTTCGCCACGACTTATTTACAAAATACCGGAGGTGGGATTTCACAAATAAAACGTGATACATAAATATATTTAGTATATATTTTTTTCACAACATCACTTGTATAAGTGTTTATGATTATTTTGTGAACTACGTAAATATTATTTTTTTTGAGTAAAAATAATATTACTAAGTATTATTTTGGGAAAATCGCATGTATTAAAATATAATATTTTTGGGAAGAATATTTATGTTTTGGAGTTAGGAATAAAATATATTGAGTGAGACTTAATAGTGTAATCGAAATTATACGAACGCACATGTATTAAATCCCCCATCCTTGGGAAGGAAAATGACTACCAAGTATACACAGAATGTAAACACGAAATAGTTGCCTAACTATTTCCCAAAAACTTAAACCATAAAGCTAAGGCACGGCCGTCCGTCTAATAGAATTAGTACGTGTAGGTCGTCACACAGCTGTTTGATTTGGAGGCATACTTGGTAGAGACGCACCACTGTGAGTTCATGTCCCCCTTTTCTCTTAACTGTTTTCAGTTTTCTAAACTGCGGGGGTGAAATACATGTTACTTTGATTACAAGTACTTTATACATGGTATGGTTAGCGTAAGGAGGTTTACTACTTAGATCATGTGAGTGGGTAGGCAGAAACTGGAGGCCATTAATCCTCATTGTAGGACCGAGGGACGTAAGCGGTAGATCTATCTGGGTGTAGCGAGCCCAACCCCAGGCCCAACCAGAACGGACCTTGGGGTGACTTTGTGCCCAAACGCGAAATCTGCTAGGTTTGAGTCTTCCTACTTGCACTTCACACATATCAATGGCCTTGCAAACCATTGGTGATCTCTTTTTCCTTATTTGCTACATACCAGGATTTTTATACATACAAAGGTTTACTTACTCACTTACACATGAACTCGCTCAACATTATTGTTGATTTTTCAACTTACATGTATTTCTGGGAATTAAAGATCTGGCGCGGTATGTTATGTTTTCCCGCTGCATATGGGTTCCGAGGTCATCCGGGTTTAGGAAATGTGACTTTTTCCTGGACAAGTCACAAATCTTAAACTGCGCTTTATTCATGTTGATGTTTATGTCTTTCAAAACAATGTTTTATGTTATGAGGTTGTAAGTCCCTAAGACAATGTTATGTTACTTCAGTTTTTAAAACTTAAATCTGTGGATGATCTTGCATGGTTTTTATTTCATATAGCTTTGTTATGGTTAAGCTATGGTATTAAGAAGTCACACCAAAATAACCACGCTTCCGCAAAGCCAGGGTGTGACAAGTACATCGTTTCACATCACATCACATGCTATGTATGTCCATTTAGTTCATACTTAGTACATCGTTTCACATCACATCACATGCTATGTATGTCCATTTAGTTCATACTTAGTACATCGTTTCACATCACATCACATGCTATGTATGTCCATTTAGTTCATACTTAGTACATCGTTTCACATCACATCACATGCTATGTATGTTCATTTATTGCATACTTAGTACAGTTGTTTTCATCACATGCTTACATTTTGGTATGACATTTGGGTTGTTTACAATGGAACAATACATTCATTAACATTAGCTACGCCGTTCGTTAGTAGGTAGTGGTACCATAGGAATTGACAACTCCCGTTCCTGAAATCCTGGGTAGGTGTGGATTGGAAGGAATGACCGAATTCGATATACATAATTTAGGCAAACCTTTAAGTTGTTTAAGGGTTTATCGCCACAGTCTCAAGGCTTGGATGTATGCATTTTCACAACACCGCATAGATGTTCGTATCAGTATAGCATGCATTTCCACAAAACATAACTTTGATTTAAACCAAGTTTTACTTCAATACTTTGTTTTGTGCATTTTACCTATGGTTTAGTTGATGCATTCCACTAGCCATACATATCAGTTTGGTTACACATTACATGATTTACATTTGACACATAAACATTTTCGACATTGGTTATACATTGCATGATTTACATCTTGACATAAACATTTTGACATATTATTCAATACATTTGGCAATTGGTTTAAACATAGACATCTTACATTGGTGGTTTGTTTGGGTAAGTGATTTAAGTAACGAGGCGTGTGTAATATGATACAAGCATGGTGGATACGCCGCTGGTACTTCCTATATATAAGTGATTGTATGGTATTACATATCGTAGCGTTATTTGAATCATTTCAATTTGGACATATAACATTTTATACAAATAACATACTTTCCACAATACATTGTTTTACAAACAACTTAAATTATACAAACTCATTTTTATATGGTTATTCATTTAACCATACCTTATTCTCTTATTTATACATATCATCTGATCTTATCGTTTTTCAAAAGATTTACAAGACAAATCAAATTACAAGGTTCATGACTAAACATTTTCTTAAACAATAAGTCATGAATCCTATTTTCATAAACCTATGTATCTCACAGGCATTTTTATGCTGACGTACCTATTTTCACATGTGTTTCAGGATATGATGCATAGGATTTATCAAGATACACTTAGGCGGACTTGGGCCTTAGCGACAATAAAAGATGCAAGACTAGTTATTTATGTTATGTTTCTTTGATTGTCAAGACATTGTAACTATTTTATTCAATAAAACAATATTTCAATTTCCATGTGTTATGAAACAATGATTCTGTTACAACACTCCCCGACGTTTCCGCCACGTTTGGTTGTCCTATGTGGTCGGGGTGTGACAGAAAAGTTGGTATCAGAGCTCATGGTTATAGGGAATTAGGTTATTAGTAATGCTTTGACCTAGTCTATAACCTTCTTAGGACCCTAACGCGAGTTTACTTGCGTTTAGTCATAAAACAATACTGTCACCTATCCTTAGGCGACAACCACAACAAGAACATAAAATTCAAAACCGCTTTGAAAACTAATCATCTGTTCTAGGATGATTGATTACTAGGTTTTGAACCCTCTATTGTAAGGTTTTGAACTCTCTGTTATATGGTTTTGAACCCCCTTTGAATTTTCAAAATCTCGTCAAAGTTTGGGTCTTATAATGTGAACACGTGCAAACTGGAAGGATGAATGCCTGTATTCTGGGTTTTCTGTCTAGGCAAGCACTTCATATATATCTCATCAGACGCGAGACCAGTTGTGCTTACCTGGGAATTCTTGGGATGAGTGTTCACTTATAGGCGAGCATGTCTTTGCGATACATTATTTTTGACCCATTTACTTTGATTTGTCACCATCTCATTTATTTGCCTTATGTAACAAACAAATGATCACAATTTTCATTCGTTACCATTCTGTATTGATTATCCAATAACCTTTCACTCGTTTCTTCCTATGTCTTTCATTTTCTTCTAGAATGTCTATTCCTCTCAGCACTGGTCAAATGTCCGAGCGAACAGCCAAATTTGCCCAACAAATAGGTGAAGTGATTCAGAAGACTGTGGATTTAGGCATTGCCATGGCTCGTCTCAACAATGAAGCCTCTCGTCTCGACAATGAAGCCACTCAAGAGCCACCAAAGGAAGCAGAAGTCAAGCCAGCACCAAAATCAAGGAAGCGTAAGGCTTTAAGGAAACCCGCAGCGGTTACACCTAATCAAGCGGGACCTAGCCATGTGGCAAGGCCACCAGCTAGGAAGCCATACATAGGAACTGCCCCTTTGTGCAAACGATGCAACCGTCATCATTCAAACCTCATACCCTGCTCCAAATGTACCTACTGTGGACGGAGGGGACATTTGGTCAACACATGCCGCTTTGCTATCCAAAACAAAGCTGCTATAAACCTTGCCGCTACCCAACTCCAAGTCAACCCTACTCAAGCTCGTTTCCCGTCTGGTACTTGCTACAACTGCGGCGAGACGAGCCATTTCAGGAACAACTGCCCAAAGCTTGCTAATTCAAATCCAACCCTTGGATGAGCATTCGGCTGAAAAAAGGATGTTGCTGTCTTATGCCTTTGTTTCTTTTGTTTTCGTGTATTGTGAAACAATATGTCTCGTTCATAAATAAAAGTTGTTGTTCGCAATTCTGATATACAAGTATAACTACATGTGTTTATGGCATTTCCCTATAATACCTGTATTAAGGAACTATGTTCCTTACAAACTACTTTTGTGATTCTCTCTTTCAAATGATCGCTCATGATTCCCTCGAAAATTTTAAGTACTCGTTTCACTCTAAGAAACAAAGTACAGAAAATAAAGTGACATTATGAGTAATCATGCTTCTGCACATCTGTGCCTTTGAATCCTTGGTTAAATAACTAAGGGTATTTCCAAATCTCATACCCATTACGTTTTGATTTTTCAACATATACAGTACAAGTATTTCAAAAACAATCTTCATGATCTCAAAACATTTCATATAGTTTGAAAACAATTTTTCTAAATGCATTGTCTATGTTATTCCAAAAACATTGGCCATCTTTTCAAAACCAACCTTCCTAATTTCAAAATATTTCATATAGTCTGAAGGCAATATTAACACAGTACATTTTCTTATCAAGTGCATGATTTCGAAAAGCATCATTCATGTTTGTCAAAAACCTTATACATAATTTCAAAATTTATCTCGCATAATTTTAAAACATTTTTAGGAATATACCTACCTAATACACCTACTTTATGATTTCAAAGGTATTATATGTAAGGTCTCAAAAACATTGAACACATTTCTTTTTAAAAGAACCCCATGCATAGTTTTCAAAAATACTTTCTTCATACATTGACTTAACTTTCAAAATTCGCTTCATATGTCGCCTTGGCATATCTGGCATCTCAACTTCATAAGCATTTTACTTCATATTTTGACCTAAGCACATCAAGTGCAAGGTTTCAAAACATCTTCAACTTCTAAAATCCATAAGGGATCTTTTTGTCTTCACATTTAGACCCTTGTGGATAATTATCATTCAAATCAGAGTCCTTGATTGGATTCCTTATGTACCTAAATTCGAACATTTCGGTTCCTTATAATCGAAATCGAATTTTTCTTTTAAAAATCTTTCTATCTTTATAGTTAGATTCTTGATAACGTTTAAAGTACCAAATGAAATCCACGGAATGGATTCCTAGTGTGCTTTAAATGCATGTACGCAATTAACAAGACAAATTAACAAACAATTTTGTGGTTATGTGACTATGTGTTTATTCATCTTATGTTTTCTTTTATGCGTTTTGTGTTTTTATACTCTGGATATTTGTTATCCAAATCCTCACAGGATCTTTCATATCTCCATATGAGGGATTCGTAGCAGGATAGTCAAAAGGTACTACTTTAAATCCTCAATGGGCTTCTATGTAATAGTTAAGACCCTTGGATATATAGTACCACTCCATGATTCATAAGAGACCCTTTAGTGGTCTAGTCAAAAAGATTGATTCACAATTTGGTTAAAAGACGACATCTAGTGATGTAGCTGAACAGACTCCTTGATAGTCTATTTAGATCATTTAATGATTTAATTAAAAGGACTCTATGGCGGTCTAGTCACACTCATCACAGGATTGTTCATTTGGTTTTACCCTACACATTATAAAATAGACTGTGTGAACTGTGCAAAGAATTGTCTAATTATGGACGCGTACATAATTATGAAATTTAGTGCACAGAAACCCAGTAAGATTTATTATGTGTAAGAACCGATAGCGACAACAATAACAAAATGAGAACGATGTAATGGAGGTACGGTGGACGCACCAATGACGCTTCATATACTAGTATATAAGTATCCCTCCTACATTGCAATCATGACGTTATTAAAGGTTACTAGAAGTTCAGAACCCTAACCAATGTTGTTCGATCTTTTCAACTTCATGTTTTCAAGCTCTCACAAGTTTCCTCTAAATAAATTTCAGGACGAAATTTCCTAAAGTAGGGGAGACTGTGACACCTGTGCCTTCACGGCCATCAAACAAATACCGAACCAATGAAATATTGTATTTCATACTTGGGATTTGTATAAATATGTGTATCAATTGCACATATCAATTCTTGTTCGATTCCAAACTCTAAATCGCTTTCTGGAAGGTTATACGCGCACCGATGCGTAAATATAACCAGTTTAATGCAACGAACACTCCGGAATAGTGAAATAGGCTTAACATACCTTAAATAACCTTTACATAACTTAGAAATAAGTTTCGAAGGCTTTGGTATGGCAAAATTAAGTTAATTCGCTTACAGGGACTAAATTTGACAAACTGCGAAAGTATGCCAATTTGAACTGTAACAGACATTCCGGAACATGAACATAAGTTAAACACACCTTAAATATCCTTTATATAGCTTAGAAATAGGCTTTGAGGAGTTCGGTGTGCTAAAATAAACTTTTGGGTCATTCAGGGACTAAAAGCGTCAAAAAGTGCACAAGTTTGCATTTTCGCGCATAACTTACGTTCTGAATACATCCGGACACCCAAAAATTTATGTAAGCACTAAAACATTTTATTTTAGTGTTTGTCAAAAGAAAAATCCATTCGTCGCGTCATTTGGATCGTTTTTCGCGCTTATGCGCATTCCGTCGTAATTAAGCGAACATCGCGATCGTACGGCCAAACGAACCGACATCTGAGATATTTTTGAGCATGTTTCATGTCCACAATGTTTAGGCATCATTTTAGGGCCTTAACGTTGGCTTAACGGGCCTTAGAAGTGTCGGGAATGGCCTTAAACACGTGCAGGGACTGAAACTGTCAAAATGCAAACATAGTTCTGATCAGACAAGGCCAGGCGGCCCGCCTGAGTTTTGTCTGATCCTGAAGCGGGCCGCGTCAGACTTCTGACCAGATTAAATGTTTCTAACAGCCTGTTTGCAGCTGGTTTGCACTCCCAATCTCTCTTCCACGTGTCAATTCCTTATGGTGAGTGGCCATTTAACATACCATAACATTCCAACACATGTACGGGTGGGATTCGAGCACGGTTTCCATGAAACGATCTTAACGGTTACCCGAATACTATAAATACCCACCCCCATGACTTGCAAAAACCCACCAAATCTGATTGTAATGCTCTAAGTTGAGGCCTTTGCTTCATACCTGAGCTATTCGATCACGATTTCCTTGCGGGGACCCTTTGTAAGTATTCTTTCGTTCTTTTCTTTCTTTTATTGCTTTTCGAGTCCGAAAGTCAAACTTTGTTTGACTTTCTGCGTTGACCAGTGTATGGTCAATGCGAAGTTCGTTTGAACTTCGCAACGTGATTGTAATCACGATGGTCATAGTCCCTTGTGACTATGCCTACTGATTACCACGTTGTCTAGGGTCGTAAGGGTAAGCGATCTAATAAATCGCTTATACCTTCGAACCCGACCCATTTGGTCGATCATTAGTGTGACAACTCGAATTTCCAAGATTCTATCTTTGCATTTAGTGCACGTTAATTTTTTTTTATTTAGTTGTTTGTTAATACGACTCGTTGTTTCACAACGCTTACTTTTGTAATACGTTGTATCGTATTTCGACTGATACTTTATACTTGGAAATCCATAATATTTATTATATGTGAGTGTATGTTATAAGGTTTGTATTAATTAACATGTTAAGTAAAGTTGGAACTTTTACTGTAATCAAGTATCCATGAAATCACCCAAGTGGTGAAAACACTTTAAGTGTTTTCGTCCAGCCTAGACCAACGAAATCAGAGATGGGCTTTAGGCCCAGTGAGATATTTTTTTTATATATAATCAGTTTATAAACAAAGCTTCTCCGAGACGTTACCACTTACCAAACCTTATCACCTTGTTCTCTCTCTCTACATCTGAAACCCACAAAAGAGAATTCCTCATTCTTGAAGCCAAACCCCTGTTTAATACGGTTAGTGATTTACATGTAAAGATGATATCTTATATTGACTACTACTGTGAGACATTATGATCTTATGATTTGATTTTGATTGATGATTTAATGTTTAGATCATTGTTCTCTGTTAATGGTGATTGTTAATCTTCGAGATGAAGTGATCTTAGATGGTCAGTTGATAAATATAACTAGATCTCCTGTTAAATGTTAAAAACTTTGATGATTGTTGGATGTTAATCCTGATTGTTTAGATGAGTAAGTATCTAAATGAATGTACTAGCTTCTGTTGGATTAATTGTTCCTACAAATGGTTGAATCTACAACTGTAATAAGATTTTAGTTGCTGGGTTTTTTTTTTTTGTTAACTGCTGTTGTTGAAGAAGATGATAAAGGGGACGAAAACACCCTCACCATTTTAAAATGGACGAAATCACTTAAGTGATTTCGGCCCATATAAGGTTTTCGGCCCAGATGTGAGTTCGGCCCAAGAGGGGTGATTTCGGCCATGAAGGGATTTCGGCCTATAAGTGGATTTCGGCCTATAAGTGATTTCGGCTCATGTGTTCTATGTGGTTATTAACTGTTTGTTTATTAACCCAGTTTGTTAATTCTGGTTAGTTTATTAACACTGTCAAACTAAGTAACTATGTTAAATCATAAACTCAGTTAGTGTATGTATGTTCTGTTAGTTGTTAATTAAGTTAATTGGGTTAACTCTTTGATATATAACTTTGTTATTTATTAACTCTGTTAAACTTATTATGTTAGTTAAGTAAAGCATGTGATACAGTTAGTTAATAGTTCTGAGGGGTGTTAGCTCTGTTAGTTGATTTACATGATTAACTACTATTCCTGTCAAGCATGCTAACGAATAACAATATTATATCAACTGTGGGACACTAATATGTGAAGCATGAATGTTATGAATGTGACTGCCTGTTTATGTGTTGCATGATATGAACTGTCAAACACACCATATGATATTACTGTGACACTAGTTCCATGTGAAACTTTACAAACAATGTGAACTGATTGAGTATACGTGCACTATAGGACTTGACTGATTAATTGTGAGCACTTAACTTAGCATACCGAGCAAACAAGGTGAGTTCACACTCTTACCAAGGCATGGGATTCCCAGGGTTGGGAATGGGATTGAATGAATGGATTTGTACTTACAATGTTACTAGACTATCTACCATCGTCCTCGGATGCGCAGGACACATACGTAAAACCTACGTATACTTGTACACATCACTGTCCTCGGTTGTGAAGGGCACTTACGTAAAACCTACGTAAACTTATACTCAATTACTGCCTCGGGTTGTGTCAGGCACTTACGTAAAACCTACGTAAACCCCCGCGTACCCCAGTCCTCGGTTGTGAAGGACACTTACGTAAAACCTACGTAAACTTTGTACGTACTACTGTTCTCGGTAAGAAGAACACTTATGGTTGCAAATAGTCTAGTGTATATGCAAACATGGGAAGCCCCCACTAATAGAACATACTATCGGCCCAGTATAGCCGCACGTTACGAAACGAACTTGCATTTACGAACTTACTTACTGTGAACTCGCTCAACTAGTTGTTGACTCTCTGTTACATGCCTTGCAGGACCTTAGGTACTTTTGGAGCTTGCACGGGAGGCACGGTCGTTGTGGACATGGATCGTGAAATGTGTTGTTAAACATTATGACATTTTGTACTTAAACTTATGTTGGGGTTTTACTTTATTGCTTCCGCTACACACTTATTTATATTTGGTTTTGGAAACACCTATCGTATTGATGAATGACTTTTACTATATACTTATGTTCAATATGATTGGTGGCTTGATCCTGGTCATGTCACGCCTCCAAGCGGTGGTACTCCGCGTGTGGATTTTGGGGGTGTGACAGATTGGTATCAGAGCCATTGGTTATAGAGAACTCGGTTTTAATAAGGGGAAAACGTTTTTATTAAAACCAGACTATAACCGAAACAGTGCTCAACGATCCACAACGACGCCTCGCTCCACGTGCAAGACTCAACATCCTAGGTAATATGGTACATGTTTTGTTGCCTACTTGCTAGAATTGCATAGAACTTTGCTCAGGGTATGCTTAGATTAACGTAACACTATTGCATGAGAACACTTGTGTGCTTACTCTCTTCTGTCATTGCACTACTCGCGAACCTCTCTCACTTATGTTATCTTTGCTATGAAGATCATGTCTGGACGCATTAACATGACACAAGCCCAGTTGACGGCTCTCATTAACGAGCGAGTTGCTGAGGCACTTGCAGCCGTACAAGCAGGAGGTATATCCTGCAGTTGTAACTCACACTAGGATCTTTAGATCCTACACTCCTAAACCAACTCTTGTGTTTAATCTTGTACTGGATTCTTATACACAACAGGTCAGCACGCTCAGCCACCTGTTTGCACCTTCAAAACTTTCATGGACTGTCGTCCTACTACTTTTAGTGGCACGAAAGGAGCGGTTGGACTCCTCCATTGGTTTGAAAAGCTCGAGTCCGTATTTGAAATGTGTGAATGCCCTGAGGCTCGCAGGGTGAAGTACGCCACTGGTACTCTAGAAGGCATTGCGCTGACTTGGTGGAATGCGCAAGTTCAGATGTTAGGGTTGGTTGTTGCTAACGCCACACCCTGGAATGATTTCAAGGAGTTGATCAAAGAGGAATATTGTAGCCGTGATGATATTCATAAGCTGGAGGTAGAGTTTTACCACTTGAAAATGACGGGGTCAGAAATTGAAGCGTACACCAGAAGATCGAATGAGTTGGCTATTCTGTGTCCTACTATGGTGGACCCTCCTATTAAGCGTATCGAACTGTATCTCAATGGTCTGGTGCCGGAAATTCAAAGCCACGTAACCTCAGCGAATCTTGGCACTATTCAACAGATCGTCAAGCTAGCTCATCGCCTCACCGATCAGGCAGTGGAACAGAACAAGCTGCCTAAACGTATTAGCGCTACTACTACTGCTACTGTTTCAGCAACTACTCCTGCTACCCCCAGTGTTAACAAGAGAAAATGGGAGGGGGATTCCAGCAAAGGTTCAGCTTTAGTACAGTCTCAAGTTCAGCAGCGAAAGACTGACAACTATCAGAGCCCTAGTCAGCAATCTTCGGGCAGTCACAGGCAGGGTGGTTATCGAGGGAACCTCCCAAGGTGTAACAACTGTAACAGGCATCACAGTGGCCAGTGCAACAAGGGTCGTTGTCAGAGGTGCCTCAGGATGGGCCATGAGGCCAAGGATTGTAGGAGCCCACGGCCTGTAACTCAGAATCAACAGCAGCAGCAAACGCAACAGAACCAACAACAGGGTAACAAGGGATGTTTTCATTGTGGTGCTGAAGGTCACTTCAAAAGACACTGCCCTTAGTTAAACCGAAACCAGAACAACAACAACAACCAGGGCAATGGGAACAACAACAACAATAATCAGGGCACTGGGAACAACAATGGGGGAAACAACAACAACAATGGTGCAAAGGGTCGTTTATTTGTGATTGGTCAGAGTGACGCAAGGAACGATCCTAATGTGGTTACGGGTAAGTTTCTTCTCGATGACTTTTATGTTACCGTATTATTTGATTCGGGTGCGGATACCAGTTATATGTCTCTGAACGTTAGTCAAATGCTTAAACGCGCACCAACACTTTTGAACACCAAGCATGTCGTAGAGTTAGCTAACGGTAAAAGTCTAGAGGCCACACACATAGTTCAGGGTTGTAATCTTATCCTCGCTGGTCAGACTTTCTCTATTGATCTCATTCCTATAACTCTGAGTAGTTTCGATATTGTCATTGGTATGGATTGGTTATCCCAACAACAAGCAGAGATCCTATGCAAGGAGAAGATCATTCGTATTCCTCGTTCTGGCAAAGAACCTCTCAAAGTTCAAGGCGATAAGTGTGGTGTCGTGAGTGGCATCATCTCCTTTTTGAAGGCATATAAGTGTTTACGAAAGGGCCACATAGCTATTTTAGCACTCGTTACTGATACATTGACGACAGAGAAAAAGATTGGGGACATTCCTGTAGTACGCGACTTTCCTCAAGTGTTTCCTGAAGAGTTACCTGGGCTACCGCCTCATCGCCAGGTCGAATTTCAGATCGAGCTAGCTCCAGGAGCAGCACCCATAGCTCGAGCACCTTACCGCTTAGCTCCAACTGAACTGGAAGAACTGTCTAAGCAATTGCAGGAGCTCTTGGAAAAGGGTTTCATACGTCCTAGCTCATCACCCTGGGGAGCTCCAGTACTATTTGTAAAGAAGAAAGACGGTACCTTTCGTATGTGCATAGATTACCGCGAACTGAACAAGGTGACCGTGAAGAATCGTTATCCTCTTCCACGCATCGACGACTTATTCGACCAGTTGCAAGGGTCGAACTATTACTCGAAGATTGATCTGAGGTCAGGTTACCATCAACTGAGAGTCCGGGATGAGGACGTCTCCAAAACAGCATTCAGAACTCGCTACGGCCATTACGAGTTTTTGGTCATGCCATTCGGGCTAACGAACGCGCCTGCGGTTTTCATGGATCTTATGAACAGGGTGTGCAAACCTTATCTTGACAAGTTTGTTATTGTTTTCATTGATGACATTCTGATTTACTCGAAGAGTCGGGAGGAACACGAGCAGCATTTGCGACTTATTCTGGAACTCCTTCGAACGGAACAGCTGTACGCAAAGTTTTCAAAATGCGACTTCTGGCTTCGTGAAGTCCACTTTCTAGGCCACGTGGTAAACAAGGATGGGATTCATGTTGATCCATCCAAGGTAGATTCGATCAAGAACTGGCCTGCACCTCGCACACCAACCGAAATACGCCAATTCTTGGGTTTGGCGGGTTATTACAGACGGTTCATCAAAGACTTCTCAAAGATTGCACAGCCGCTTACATTACTAACACAGAAAGGTGTTGCTTACCGTTGGAGTGATACACAGGATACAGCGTTTCAGCACTTAAAGGATAGACTTTGTAGCGCACCTATCCTCTCATTGCCTGAAGGCACGGATGATTTTGTAGTCTACTGCGACGCATCCATCCAAGGTCTTTGATGTGTGTTGATGCAACGGGATAAAGTTATTGCTTATGCTTCACGCCAACTTAAGATTCACGAACGGAATTATACTACGCACGATTTAGAGCTTGGAGCTGTTGTCTTTGCACTCAAGATATGGAGACATTATCTATATGGCACCAAGTGCACCATCTACACCGATCACAAGAGTCTTGAGCATATCTTCAAGCAGAAAGACTTGAACATGCGACAACGTCGATGGGTCGAGTTACTGAACGATTACGAATGTGCTATAAAGTACCATCCGGGCAAAGCCAATGTGGTGGCCGACGCCCTCAGTCGAAAGGATACTACACCTAGGCGTGTACGAGCGTTGCAACTCACTATTCAGTCTAGTCTTCCTTCACAGATACGAGATGCTCAGGTAGAAGCATTGAAACCGGAAAACGTCAGGGCTGAAGCCCTACGCGGCTCAAGGCAACGGTTAGAACAAAAGGCAGACGGCGCCTACTATGTAACAGGACGCATCTGGGTCCCACTCTATGGTAATTTATGCGAGCTTGTAATGGATGAGGCTCATAAGTCTCGCTACTCAGTACATCCGGGTTCGGATAAGATGTACCACGACCTCAGGACTACATATTGGTGGCCTAGCATGAAAGCTCACATAGCCACTTACGTTAGTAAATGTTTGACTTGTGCGAGAGTCAAAGCGGAATATCAGAAACCATCAGGCCCACTCCAGCAACCTGAAATACCACAATGGAAATGGGAGCAAATTTCCATGGATTTTGTTACTGGCCTGCCTAGATCTCAACGTGGGAATGATACTATTTGGGTGATCGTGGATCGACTCACAAAGTCTGCTCACTTCTTGGCTATCAAGGAAACGGATAAGTTCTCCACTCTAGCAGACGTATACCTTAAAGAAGTTGTCTCGAGGCACGGAGTGCCCACATCTATTATCTCTGATCATGATGCACGTTTTACTTCAGAACTGTGGCAAGCAATGCACAAATCTTTTGGCTCTCGTTTAGACATGAGCACAGCTTATCATCCTCAGACAGATGGGCAGTCTGAGCGCACTATTCAAACTCTAGAAGACATGCTTCAGGCGTGCGTAATTGACTTTGGCAAGGGCTGGGAAAAACATCTGCCACTTGTGGAATTTTCGTACAACAACAGTTACCACACCAGCATTAAAGCTGCTCCATTTGAGGCATTATACGGGCGTAAATGCCGATCACCTCTTTGTTGGGCAGAGGTGGGTGACAGTCAGATCACAGGTCCAGAAATGGTAGTTGATACTACTGAAAAGATTGCTCAAATACGACAACGCATGGCGGCAGCTCGTGACCGTCAGAAAGCATACGCCGATAGAGACAGGAAACTGCTCGAGCTCCAGGTTGGGGATCGAGCACTACTCAAAGTTTCACCCTGGAAGGGTGTTGTTCGTTTTGGCAAACGAGGCAAGCTCAATCCACGATACGTTGGACCATTTGAAGTCATAGAAAAGATAGGCAAAGTGGCCTACAGACTGAACTTACCAGCTGAACTCAGTGCAGTTCACAACGTCTTTCATGTGTCGAATCTGAAGAAGTGGGAGTCAGATGAGACCTTCATAGTTCCCTTGAAGGAGCTCACTATCGACGAACGGTTGCATTTCGTCGAAGAACCGGTTGAAATCACGGACCGAGATGTTAAGGTCCTCAAGAACACCAGAATACCTCTTGTTCGAGTTCGTTGGAACTCCCGTCGTGGCCCAGAGTTTACCTGGGAACGCGAAGACCAAATGGAACTCAAATATCCCCAGTTGTTCGAAAACAATGCAACTACTACTGAGGCTGAAGCTACTACAGAATTTCGGGAAGAAATTCCAAATCAACGGGGGGATGATGTGACACCCCAGGAAAACCAGTAAACGATAACTTACCTAGCTTCCTCAGTAACCGCATGCTAAATTTCGGGACGAAATTTCTCTCAAGTTGGGGATAATGTGACAACTCGAATTTCCAAGATTCTATCTTTGCATTTAGTGCACGTTAATTTTTTTTTATTTAGTTGTTTGTTAATACGACTCGTTGTTTCACAACGCTTACTTTTGTAATACGTTGTATCGTATTTCGACTGATACTTTATACTTGGAAATCCATAATATTTATTATATGTGAGTGTATGTTATAAGGTTTGTATTAATTAACATGTTAAGTAAAGTTGGAACTTTTACTGTAATCAAGTATCCATGAAATCACCCAAGTGGTGAAAACACTTTAAGTGTTTTCGTCCAGCCTAGACCAACGAAATCAGAGATGGGCTTTAGGCCCAGTGAGATATTTTTTTTTATATATAATCAGTTTATAAACAAAGCTTCTCCGAGACGTTACCACTTACCAAACCTTATCACCTTGTTCTCTCTCTCTATATCTGAAACCCACAAAAGAGAATTCCTCATTCTTGAAGCCAAACCCCTGTTTAATACGGTTAGTGATTTACATGTAAAGATGATATCTTATATTGACTGCTACTGTGAGACATTATGATCTTATGATTTGATTTTGATTGATGATTTAATGTTTAGATCATTGTTCTCTGTTAATGGTGATTGTTAATCTTCGAGATGAAGTGATCTTAGATGGTCAGTTGATAAATATAACTAGATCTCCTGTTAAATGTTAAAAACTTTGATGATTGTTGGATGTTAATCCTGATTGTTTAGATGAGTAAGTATCTAAATGAATGTACTAGCTTCTGTTGGATTAATTGTTCCTACAAATGGTTGAATCTGCAACTGTAATAAGATTTTAGTTGCTGGGTTTTTTTTTTGTTAACTGCTGTTGTTGAAGAAGATGATAAAGGGGACGAAAACACCCTCACCATTTTAAAATGGACGAAATCACTTAAGTGATTTCGGCCCATATAAGGTTTTCGGCCCAGATGTGAGTTCGGCCCAAGAGGGGTGATTTCGGCCATGAAGGGATTTCGGCCTATAAGTGGATTTCGGCCTATAAGTGATTTCGGCTCATGTGTTCTATGTGGTTATTAACTGTTTGTTTATTAACCCAGTTTGTTAATTCTGGTTAGTTTATTAACACTGTCAAACTAAGTAACTATGTTAAATCATAAACTCAGTTAGTGTATGTATGTTCTGTTAGTTGTTAATTAAGTTAATTGGGTTAACTCTTTGATATATAACTTTGTTATTTATTAACTCTGTTAAACTTATTATGTTAGTTAAGTAAAGCATGTGATACAGTTAGTTAATAGTTCTGAGGGGTGTTAGCTCTGTTAGTTGATTTACATGATTAACTACTATTCCTGTCAAGCATGCTAACGAATAACAATATTATATCAACTGTGGGACACTAATATGTGAAGCATGAATGTTATGAATGTGACTGCCTGTTTATGTGTTGCATGATATGAACTGTCAAACACACCATATGATATTACTGTGACACTAGTTCCATGTGAAACTTTACAAACAATGTGAACTGATTGAGTATACGTGCACTATAGGACTTGACTGATTAATTGTGAGCACTTAACTTAGCATACCGAGCAAACAAGGTGAGTTCACACTCTTACCAAGGCATGGGATTCCCGGGGTTGGGAATGGGATTAAATGAATGGATTTGTACTTACAATGTTACTAGACTATCTACCATCGTCCTCGGATGCGCAGGACACATACGTAAAACCTACGTATACTTGTACACATCACTGTCCTCGGTTGTGAAGGGCACTTACGTAAAACCTACGTAAACTTATACTCAATTACTGCCTCGGGTTGTGTCAGGCACTTACGTAAAACCTACGTAAACCCCCGCGTACCCCAGTCCTCGGTTGTGAAGGACACTTACGTAAAACCTACGTAAACTTTGTACGTACTACTGTTCTCGGTAAGAAGAACACTTATGGTTGCAAATAGTCTAGTGTATATGCAAACATGGGAAGCCCCCACTAATAGAACATACTATCGGCCCAGTATAGCCGCACGTTACGAAACGAACTTGCATTTACGAACTTACTTATTGTGAACTCGCTCAACTAGTTGTTGACTCTCTGTTACATGCCTTGCAGGACCTTAGGTACTTTTGGAGCTTGCACGGGAGGCACGGTCGTTGTGGACATGGATCGTGAAATGTGTTGTTAAACATTATGACATTTTGTACTTAAACTTATGTTGGGGTTTTACTTTATTGCTTCCGCTACACACTTATTTATATTTGGTTTTGGAAACACCTATCGTATTGATGAATGACTTTTACTATATACTTATGTTCAATATGATTGGTGGCTTGATCCTGGTCATGTCACGCCTCCAAGCGGTGGTACTCCGCGTGTGGATTTTGGGGGTGTGACAATTAGGATCCGACCAAATACCTTAGGTGACCATAGTATATAGGGAATAACCTTCCGAGGTTATACCTTATGGTCGCTTCGTTAAGTAGTTGTATGATAGGTAGTTTATATGCCTTAGGTAAATTACCAGAATACCCTTTTCATGTATAATTGGTAATTAAGCATATGTAACCTAAACTTTTGTCACATAACTGATTTTGTAACATGTTTAGGCATATAACACTTGTCAAAGGGCTAGTTAGACTTCTCGAGTGCACTTTTGCGTGCACGACGCGTTAAAGTAGCATAAGCTACCTAAACGGGTCGTAATGGGTCGTAAACACTTATGTTAGGTTTCATTTAGTATGTAGGCTTTGTTAAACCATATGACACGAGTCTCTATACTCGTTTGGTTTACAAACCCTCATTCTATCCGATCCTCCGATCTAGGTCCGGTTTATTAACATAGTTACCTATATTTAGGTGCCGTTTGATATCCGTGATCTCTAGCATTGTTTGGTTGTTACTCAAGGACTACTATGCAATCTCAAGTGAGTACATAGACCCCTCTTTTACTGTTTTCCAAACTGTTTTGGGGTGGAACACATGTGCCTACTTGTTACTTTCATGCTTTCCATGTTTTCACATCATATACCTGCTATGTTCGTTAGTACATTATAGTACATGATTTCACATTACATTTCATGATATGTATGCCCATTGTGTGCGTACTTAGTACATCGTTTTGCATTACATTTTATGCTATGTATGTCCATTTAGTTCATACTTAGTACATCGTTTCACATCACATCACATGCTATGTATGTCCATTTAGTTCATACTTAGTACATCGTTTCACATCACATCACATGCTATGTATGTCCATTTAGTTCATACTTAGTATATCATTTCACATCACATCACATGCTATGTATGTCCATTTAGTTCATACTTAGTACATCGTTTCACATCACATCACATGCTATGTATGTCCATTTAGTTCATACTTAGTACATCGTTTCACATCACATCACATGCTATGTATGTCCATTTAGTTCATACTTAGTACATCGTTTCACATCACATCACATGCTATGTATGTTCATTTATTGCATACTTAGTACAGTTGTTTTCATCACATGCTTACATTTTGGTATGACATTTGGGTTGTTTACAATGGAACAATACATTCATTAACATTAGCTACGCCGTTCGTTAGTAGGTAGTGGTACCATAGGAATTGACAACTCCCGTTCCTGAAATCCTGGGTAGGTGTGGATTGGAAGGAATGACCGAATTCGATATACATAATTTAGGTAAACCTTTAAGTTGTTTAAGGGTTTATCGCCACAGTCTCAAGGCTTGGATGTATGCATTTTCACAACACCGCATAGATGTTTGTATCAGTATAGCATGCATTTCCACAAAACATAACTTTGATTTAAACCAAGTTTTACTTCAATACTTTGTTTTGTGCATTTTACCTATGGTTTAGTTGATGCATTCCACTAGCCATACATATCAGTTTGGTTACACATTACATGATTTACATTTGACACATAAACATTTTCGACATTGGTTATACATTGCATGATTTACATCTTGACATAAACATTTTGACATATTATTCAATACATTTGGCAATTGGTTTAAACATAGACATCTTACATTGGTGGTTTGTTTGGGTAAGTGATTTAAGTAACGAGGCGTGTGTAATATGATACAAGCATGGTGGATACGCCGCTGGTACTTCCTATATATAAGTGATTGTATGGTATTACATATCGTAGCGTTATTTGAATCATTTCAATTTGGACATATAACATTTTATACAAATAACATACTTTCCACAATACATTGTTTTACAAACAACTTAAATTATACAAACTCATTTTTATATGGTTATTCATTTAACCATACCTTATTCTCTTATTTATACATATCATCTGATCTTATCGTTTTTCAAAAGATTTACAAGACAAATCAAATTACAAGGTTCATGACTAAACATTTTCTTAAACAATAAGTCATGAATCCTATTTTCATAAACCTATGTATCTCACAGGCATTTTTATGCTGACGTACCTATTTTCACATGTGTTTCAGGATATGATGCATAGGATTTATCAAGATACACTTAAGCGGACTTGGGCCTTAGCGACAATAAAAGATGCAAGACTAGTTATTTCTGTTATGTTTCTTTGATTGTCAAGACATTGTAACTATTTTATTCAATAAAACAATATTTCAATTTCCATGTGTTATGAAACAATGATTCTGTTACAACACTCCCCGACGTTTCCGCCACGTTTGGTTGTCCTACGTGGTCGGGGTGTGACAGAAAAGTTGGTATCAGAGCTCATGGTTATAGGGAATTAGGTTATTAGTAATGCTTTGACCTAGTCTATAACCTTCTTAGGACCCTAACGCGAGTTTACTTGCGTTTAGTCATAAAACAATACTGTCACCTATCCTTAGGCGACAACCACAACAAGAACATAAAATTCAAAACCGCTTTGAAAACTAATCATCTGTTCTAGGATGATTGATTACTAGGTTTTGAACCCTCTATTGTAAGGTTTTGAACTCTCTGTTATATGGTTTTGAACCCCCTTTGAATTTTCTCTTTTGATTTGGTCACTAACAATCTTTGGAGGGCTCATCCGATTCTTGAAAAGCCTGGTGTTACGCTCCTGCCAAACAACATAAGCACTAGCCGCCACCAATAGTCTAGCAACATAATCAGTAGCTAACTTAGATTTGGATCGAACAAGTAACCAATTAACAATATCCTCCCACTTAGCTTGAACCGTATCCATACCCACCTTCTGTCTCACAATATGCCAAACTTGCGAAGAGAATTCACATTCAAAGAACAAGTGACTATGAGAGTCATGATTAGCATAGCATAACAAACAACACATCATATTCATATTCTTTCTTCGAGAAAAGTCCCACTTGAGAATTTTGTCTTGCGTGAGCAGCTTACCTCTCATGATCAGCCACATTAAAAACGCATGCCTCGGGATGCATTGGGTAAACCAGACAATAGTGCTCCAGTCTATTTCGGTTTCTTTGTATCGAACCGAATTCCATACATCCGAAGACGAGAAAACACTCGTATTATGACCATCACGCCACATAATTCTATCAGGTTTATTCGGTATAAGTTGGGGATGATCTAGCTGAATCAGAACTGGAAATAAATCTCTCCAAGCAACCGGCCACTTCCACTCACCATTGGCCTGAATGTCAGAAACCGAAGCCTCTAAACGGAAGCCTGCATTTGAAATAGTTCTAGGCGAAATAAACTCCCCAAGCGGCCCAAGATCACTCCATATGTCATACCAAGCCGAGGCCGTTGTCCCATTACCAATGTCAAACCAAAAAAACTCCCTCAAATGCGGATGAAGCTGAAGAAGCTTTCTCCACGAGTAGCTACATGTTGAGGGAACTTTAGAAATCCAGAAATTTTTACCTTTTAACCTGTAAACATGAATCCAATCCACCCACAATGACTTCCTCCTTGTAAGAATACTCCAAATGTGATTAGTCATGAGAGCTTTGTTTACATCCCCAATCCGCCGAATACCCAAACCTCCTTCATATTTAGGGAGACAAACTGCTTTCCAAGAAACCTTAGCTCTGCCTTTTTGGAATACCATATCTTGAGACCACAAAAAGTTTCGCATCTTAGCCTCCAACTCATGAACAACTCTAGTTGGAAGCATAAAAACAGAAGACTAGAAAATATGCATAGAAGATAAGACAGAGACAATAAGTTGCAATCTACCAGCGAACGAGAGTAACTTATTCCTCCAATGCATGATTCGTTTGTCTAGTTTTTCCAGCAGAACACTACAATCTTTATATAACAGTCCCGACGATATTAGAGGGACACCAAGATAGCGCACAGGCAAAGAACCCTCCTTAAACGGCATAATATTCAGAATAGCACTTTTAATATAACTTGGAACATTGCAAAAGAAAACTGTGCTTTTCTGATTACTAGGCACCAGACCCGACATCATAGAAAATTTAGAAGGAGAGCTCATAATATACCTAGCCGACGCAATTTCCCCTCTAGCAAATAGAAAAAGATCGTCTGCAAAACAAAGGTTGATAATTTGCTGCTTCTCACATTTATTATGAAACTTGAAAGAGGAATCAATCCTTAACGAATGATGCAGAATGGCCGTAAGAACCTCCATAACAAGAGTAAACAAATACGGGGACAGAGGATCTCCCTGTCGAAGCCCACGATTACCTTTGAAATACCCATGCACATTTCCGTTGACACAAACAGAATACGATGTAGTAGAGACACACACCATAATCCAGTTCACCATCGAGGCATTGAATCCGAACCCAAGCAGAATATTTTTAAGAAAGTTCCAATCAACCGTATCATAGGCCTTTTGGATATCAACTTTAAAAGCACATCTTGGGGGACCAACATTCCTATGGTAATTGTGCATCAACTCTTGAGTTAACAAAATATTGTCAAAAATCTTCCTGCCTGGGACAAATGCTGATTGATTTATACTAACAATATTATTTAACACCACCTTAAGTCTTTCCGCAATGATCTTGCTAATGCACTTGTACATGACATTACAACAAGCTATCGGCCTGTAATCCGTAACCACCGAAGGGGATGGGACCTTAGGCACAAGCACAATATGGGTGTGATTTAACTCTCGAAGCAGAAATCCCGTTTCAAAAAAATCAATGACAGCCTTTGAAACATCATTCCCGATAATAGGCCAAGCACTCTTGAAAAACGCAGCCGTAAAACCATCCGGGCCTGGCGCCTTATCTATGCCAATGGAAAACATAGCCTTCTTAACTTCATCTTCAGTCACTTGTCTGATCATATGGGTAGCGACCTGCGGATCCAGAACTTGAGTGAATAAATTCGGAGCCGGACTAAGCGACGTATCACCCCGGCACCCCAAAAACTTCTCATAATGATCAACGAAGGCTTGATGGACTTTGTCACCCTCAAAAACGAAACCTCCCGAATCACGAATAACATTAATACGGCTATGATGATTTTTGCTTTTAACCGAAGAGTGAAAGAAAGCCGTATTCATATCCCCAGCCCTCAACCAATCCACCTTAGTTTTTGTTTCAGAAACCGCTCCTCATCCAACATAGCTTCTTGATATTCACCAGTAACGGTAGCTTCTTGAACCCGAAGGTCCTCATTATTCGGCTCCTGATTAAGGACTTTCTGCAAGTTGTCTAGCTTGTCACGAAGACTTTCCACTTTCTTATGCAAATTACCATGCTTAAACAACAGCGCACGAAGAGGATTTTTAAGAAGACGAAGCCGTTTAGCAACACAAAACTGATGCACTCCATGAACTCTAGTCTCCCAACCCCGCTTCACAATATCTAGAAATTCTGGTTTGTATACCAAAAAATTAGCAAATTTAAAGGACCGAGGCTTCAGAATACCAGCATCAGGAATTTTTAAGACACAAGGGCAATGGTCCGAAAGCCGATACGGCTGAAGGAGAGCGACTGCACTCGGACATTGGCTCACGAATTGGGTGTTCCCAAGCACTCTATCAATCTTCTTCAGTAATCCAATCCCTTTCTTGGGCTTTTGATTCCATGTAAAATGAAGACCTGAACGATTAATATCAAACATCTCAATATTATCCACACACTCTTGAAACTGTTTCATACTAATAGACACCGACGAGGTGCCCATCGATTTATCTTCTAGATTTAGAGCAGAGTTGAAATCCCCCATAACAACCCAAGGATTATTCCCAACAAAGACTTTATGCAAAGACAGATGATGCCATAAATCCCTTCGTGTGACATAATAATTGGCGGCATACACAATCGAGCAAAAAACCATTTTCTTATCCAGCTTGAAAAAGAGTTGTAAATGAATAACCTGGTGAGTCTGAGACAACACCATAACGTCAAAAACAGCTGGATTCCAACCAATAATAATCCTCGTGCCTTTATTACACCGAGCCCCATTAGACGTCCAATCCCACGAACGAAAAACAGATTTGCAAACATGACCAAGCCTACTAACATCAACATGCGATTCCAAGATAGCACATAAGCTCAAATTATAATCCTTAACTGCCTGACGAACCTCCGTTTGTTTCAGAGGGCGGTTCAACCCCCTAATATTCCAAGAAGCAATACTAACCATTGTTAACATTCAAAGAAGGAGTGCTTGCCCCTTGTTGATTATCAGGTTTTTTAGAATCACTAACAAGAAATTCATCTGTTTCGTTATAAACTTCTTGGACTTCATCATCATCCGAATCATAAGGATCCTCTCCAGCTCCCTTCCCATCAGCTAAGTTATCTATCTTGGTATCATTAAACACATCAAAAGGATTAGACGAAACAAAACTAGTAGAAGGAGCTGATTTACTAACACCTCCGCTAGTTTTAGAGACAACAGGACGATATTCAAATTTTTGCTTCGGTTTATTAACTGGAAATCCCGTTCTCCTGGCCGCTTTCCGAGTATCAACATCCATAAACCCATCCTTGTCTATCACCGGTTGCTTCAAAGACCCTTTGATCTTAGACCCATGTTGAGTTTGTTGGACTTTAGCCGAACCTTTTGTAACCTGCCTGATTTGTCTCGGACAAGTCTGATCATCATGACCAAATATTTTGCAGATCGCACATCTATGAGGACTCCATTCGTATTCGACATACACTTTCTTCTTGACAAACCCTTCCCCCTCCAATTCCGGAACTGCTATTACAATTTCCTCTTTGAACTCATGCTCAGCCGAAACCTCCACTAATGCTCTAGCAAAGCTACTCCTTCCCCAAGAATCTAAGCACATTGAGGAAGTGTACGTGTCCAAATCTTAAGGAGTTCCAACAGCCGTAGCAATCATGCTTAAACCATCCTCCGTGTAGGCTGCAATTGGAACTTCATGTATTTTAACCCAAAGTTGCACATTCTTAACTTCCTTTTTTTCCAATTTCGAAGACGGGGACCATACATTAAGAAACAATGGTTATGAGCGAATTATCCAAGGACCCTCCTTCATAACATTCATCATACCATTTTCATCAGCAAACTTAAAAAAGAAAAAACCATTCGCGTTCATCATCGATTTTTGGAGGCCAAATCTCTTCCAATTATTCCTCACAAAGTATTCTACTACCGGGTATGCAACACGATCGCCTAGAAAGTATCCATATAATGTATTGGCTAGTTTATCTTTAACAGTTCTAACAGATTCTTTCGGCAAGACCACATCACAGCCTTCAAGTCCTACTGGACTTGTAAGAGCTCGAAAATTAACCTTCTTATTATTAGAGACCCCCACGGATTCAGCATAAGATAACGGAGATTTACCTAATTCCATTCTGCCACTCTGAACTCCTTGGACAAAACCCTCTGAACCTTGAGTCACCGACGAATGAACAGGAACGGTGACCTTGGTTAATTCGTCAATAACATTAAACATCTTCGGATCAGACTGAGAAGTTAGCACCGTACCTCTCCTAGGCATCATCGGATTACCATCTATCTTCACCACTCTACTAGCCAAACCCTTAAACGGTAACGGTGGCTTACCTCGATCATCCTTAGCAGCATCATCAGATTCGTACGATCATCCATTGAAAAATAAGCGACTTTCCCCTTTACACAGCAAATAAAACAACCATGCACGTCGAACAACGTAGAACCAAGAAAACCAGCCGAACCAAAAAGCACAAGAAGAAAACCCTAATTTAGCTTGACGGAAAAAAAGAAAGAAACCCTCGATTGAAACTCAATCCTTTCGCTAACTAGTTCGAATCAGAGATATTGATAAATCAATACTCCGATGATCAGACTGTTATACGAAAATCATAAATCAAAACCGAAGGTAAGAAAAGGAACCAAAATCGCCGTAGCTAGAGAGAGAAATTAGGGTTTCCAGTTCTCATGTCTGACATGCCATACAAGAGTAAACAAGCAACTAGAAATCAAAAACTAATCGCTAAACAAATACACCACTAACTCAAAAATACTCTCAACAAAAGCAGACGGCCTTCTTAGCCGCAATCATCATCCGCTACCAAGAGCCCTCTCGGGAGACTCCAATCCTGTAACACTCGCATCGTGTTGGCCGTATCCCTGAACCTCATAGTGTGCAGCTTCATTCAAACCGTGGATAAAACAATCTCTACCAGCTGATTGTTATTCCTTCTCTTGTCAGTAAATAGCCTTCTGTTTCGCTCCTCCCAAACAAAATAAGCTGTTGCACCAACTACAAGTTTTGCAATAATGTGTTCAGCCATGTTCGACTTAGCGACATTAACCAAATACTCAAAAATATCGGTCCATGTACTCTGAATCAAATCCATACCCGCTTTACCTCGAACCCCATGCCAAACTTGTTTGGCAACGTCACACTCAAAAAAGAGATGCTCATGCGAATCCGGACCTCTCGTACATAACGAGCAACATAACAAGTTCAAGTTTGTATTACCTGAATTCCAGCGGCTCATCACATCTTGAGTTTTCAACTTTTTAAGCACAATAAGCCACATGAGAAAAGAGTGTCGAGGGATTGCCTGAGGAAACCAAACCAAAGTTGACCACTCCACCCCTTGTTGAGAACGACGCAAGTCCTCCCAAACCGAGGAAGTACTAAATTCTAACTCTCTACCACTTGAAGACCGCCATACCAGCTTATCCTGATTAGATGGTAATAATTCCGGAATTTGTAAATTAAGCAAAGTCTGGAAACGATGTATCCACTCCACTGGCCAACTCCATTCTCCATTTATGAAAACATCAGCAACCCGAGCATTCATACTAAAACCGGCATTCGCTATTCTTTTGGGAGTAATAAAACTACAAATCGGTCCCACCATATCCCATTTATCATACCAAGCACTAGTGTTCATACCATTCCCCAACTTAACCCAAATATGATCGCAGATTCTCGGTCTAATACTTAACGTCTTTGTGCTATTCTCCGGATGTTCATCTAGAATCCGATCAATGTTACTCTGTAGCTGGACTGGAACAGTGACCTACTCAAGTTCATCAATAATGTTCACCAACCTCGGCTCCTGTTCATTATTTCGGATAACCCCACGTCTAGGAAGTAGAGGGTTCCCATCAATATTAATATGTGTCACACCCCGACCACGTAAAACAACAAATCGTGGCGGAAACGTTGGGGAGTGTTGTAACAGAATTATTGTTTCACAACCATGGATACAAAAAGTTTTGTTTTATTTATTCATTAAGTAATTTACATTGTTTTAACATGAAATAAACAAGTTACATATCGACTATCACTGTTATTATGTCACTAAGGCCTCGTCCAGATCCTATGTGACTCATGCATCCTAGCAATCAACATCAAGCATCAACACCTGAAACATATGTAAAAACAAAGTCAGCAAAGAAATGCTGGCGAGCACATAGGTTTTATAAGAGTGTCGGATTCATGGCTAGTTTACATGTTGCAATACCTTAATAAAAACCTTGTTTTGAAATGTGTATAATATTGCAACATAATTTAACCAACTCAAATCAAGTGGGTTATAATTTATAAAACCTCGTAGCCATGATTCTTAACCCAAAAACATTTGTTTTAGTAAACCAAATTCTAAAACATCTCGTATTAACTTGTTAATAAAACTCGTATGGTTTATATCCTTTCGAAAACATCGTTATGTGACATCGTTTTAAAATCGTTTACCCAAGTGAGCTAAATAACGTCACGGTATGTAATATGTTAAAAACACTTATATATAAGAAGTACCAGCGGCGTATCTACCATGTTTTCACCACATTACACCCGTTCCGTTATCTAAACACTTAACCAAATACCAATCGTTTATCCAACTCGTTTAACTTGTTCAAATCGTTTCAAAATTGTTAACTCGTTTAAATTGTTTAAATCATCCTTGTTTTAATTGTGAAAACTATTTTTGGTCATCTCGCTAATAACATTCAAACCTTCGTGACTCGACTATCTCGCTTCTCGCATTAACAAACCACCAAAGGGTAAGTTAACAATCACAGATTCAGTCGTTACCCACATAACCCATACATAACCATGGGTGCAGTCTGATAACGGGATTTGTCAGATCCTATGGTACCATAACCTAATACTGGTCGGTTCGGCCAAAATTAATAAATGTCATTCGTTATGTAATTACAACCAACAAGTTCGTTCACATTATCGAAATCGTTATTAGTTTAGTATAAACCATCTTAATCGTTTTTGAAACCATCGTTAAAATATCAAATTCGTTTTGATACATATGAATCACCCCAAAACAATTGAAAACAGTAAAATAGGGGAACTATGTACTCACGTTGATTTGGAAAGTATCCTCGATCTAATGAACTTAACGAAGCTCAGGCAAACCACAGAAATCAAGTAGTACCTAGTAATCGGATCACTAAGTTAAATAATCAACACCTAAATCGGAAGATCGGGTAGAATGAGGTTTCGTTAAACCAAATGAGTATTGGAACTCATATGATATGTTTAACAAAGCCTACATTAATAACCTTTCTAGGACCCTATAACCATTGGCTCTGATACCAACTCTTCTGTCACACCCTGACCACGTAGGACAACAAAACGTGGCGGAAACGTCGGGGAGTGTTGTAACAGAATTAATTGTTTCACAACCATGGAAATTAAAGTTATGTTTTATTTATCAACAAGAGGGTAACATTGTCTTTAACACGAAACAAAGAGTACATAACATAATTAAACTAAGTCTATCTTCATTTTTAAGTCTCTAAGGCACAGTTCCGCCCTAGTGTCACGATCATCATCCTATGCAAAAGCTCCTGAAAACACATGTGAAAATAGGTACGCCAGCATAAAAATGCCTGTGAGATACATAGGTTTTGTAAAAATAGGATTCATGACTTATAAGTTTAGAAAAAGTTGTTTAGCAAAAGTCAGTCATGAACCTTGTAAATTGGTTTGTTTTGTAAATCATTTAAAAAGCGATAATATCAAATGATATGTATAAATAAAAGAATAATGTATGGTTAAATGTATAACCAAGTAAAATGAGTCGTATAAAGTAAATTGTTTGTAAACCAAAGTCTTGTGAGAATCGTGTTACTTGTGTAAAATGTATAAGTCCAAATTGAATGATTTAAATAATGCTATGATATGTAATATAATACAAACACTTATATATAGGAAGTACCAGCGACGTATCCACCATGCTTGTATCATATTACTCACATCTCGTTTCTTAAGTCACTTAAACAAACCACCAATGTATAAAGTCTATGTTTAAACCAATTGTCAAAAGTCCTTGTATAAATCATATCAAATGTTAATAGTCCAAATGTAGTCAAGTAATGTGTAGCAAATGTTATGTCTGGTAAGTAATGTGTTGTTACATAAACCAATTGTAAAAATGTACAAAACAAAGTATTTTGAATATATCAAAATATTATGTTTTGCAAAGTAATGCATGTTACATTGATACAAACACTTATGTGGTAAGTTAACGCATACATTCAAGCCTTGAGACAGTCGGATAACCCTAAGTCAAGGTTATCAAAAGAAATGTTTTTGGATTCAGTCATTCCTTACATCCAAACAAACCCGGGATGTCAGGAATGGGATTTGTCAAGTCCTATGGTACCAGTACTTACTACCGAGCGGCGTAGCTAATGTTAATGAACGTATATAAGTCCCGTTTGTGCAAACCAAATGTCATAGCAAATGTGAACATGTTATATGAAAACAATGTACTAAGTATGCTAAGTTAACATACGAAGCAGAAAAGTCATGTAAATCAATGTGCTAGCATGCTATCAGTCAACATACATAGCAGGAATGTAAAGTAAAACAATGTACTAAGTATGCTAAGTAAACATACATAGCAAAACAATGTAATGTAAATCATGTACTATAAATGTACTAACGAACATAGCAAGCATATGATGTGAAAACAGGAAAGCACGAAAGTAACAAGTAGGCACATGTGTTTCACCCCAAACAATTTGAAAACAGTAAAAGAGGGGTCTATGTACTCACTTGAGATTGCTTAGTAGTCCTTGAGTAACAACCAAACAATGCTAGAGATCACGGATATCAAACGGCACCTAATATAGGTAACTATGTTAAATAACCGGACCTATATCGGAGGATCGGATAGAATGAGGGCTCGTAAACCAAATGAGTATGGGAACTCATGTAGTATGGTTTAACAAAGCCTACATACTAAATGAAACCTAACCTAAGTGCTTACGACCCATTACGACCCGTTTAGGTAGTTTATGCTACTTTAACGCGTCGTTCGCGTAAAACGCGCTCGGAACGCCTAACTAGTTCTATGATAAGTAAAATATGCCTTAACATGTCTAATATTGTTACCAAATCAGTTTAGATACCAAAAGTTATGTTACATATGCTTAAAATGAATTTTGGCGTTGAAAGGGCATTTTGGTAATTTACCTAAGGCATATATACTACCAATCATACAACTACTCAAACGATGTGACCATAAGGTATAACCTCGGAAGGTTATTCCCTATACAACTATGGTCACCTAATGTGTTTGGTCGGATCTTAATGATTGACCAAACGGGTCGGGTTCGAAAGTATAAGCGATTGTTTAGATCGCTTACCTTACGACCCTATATAAGCACTAAACTAAAAGTGACGAGCTAAGCATGTTAGAACATGCTTAACTAAGTTTAGAAAACATGTTTGGTATCAAAACAAACGGTTTTGATACCTATGGGTAGTTTGGTTACAAAATACGCATGAATGCGCATTTTGGCCGAAACTACGACTCGTCACTGAGCCTAGATAACGTGGTAATCAGTAGGTATAGTCACTAGGGACTATAACCATCGTGGTCAATGCAGAAAGTCAAACAATGTTTGACTTTAACGCTAAACCGAATGAAAAGAACGAAAGAACACTTACAAAGGGTCCCCGAAAGCTTTGATCTCCAAGTAATCTCAGGTAGGAAGTGTATGAACACAACCACTTAGAGAAAAACTCAGATTTCAAGTGGGTTTTGAGTTGTGAATCAAGGGGTATTTATAGGATTCTTGGAACCGTTAGGATCGTTCCTCGAATACTGTGCTTTGATCTTGTCCCTACACTTGTTGCAAACTTGTGGTAACTTAAAATGGCCCCCCAACATCAGGGATTAACATGTGGCATTGGCCTTTCGGGTGTTTAGGAGCTGTTTGCAACTGATTAAACAACTTTTGCTGATCTGAAAGGGCCTCGCGTGACGCCTAGGGGGCTAGGTGTCACGCCTAGGTCCTTCTGATCAGCAAACAGTTTCCAAAGCTTCCATTTCAGTCCCCGTTGTGTATTAAGGCCATTTCCGACATGTTTAAGGCTCGTTAAGTCAACTTTAAGGCCCTAAAATGATGCCTAAACATTGTGGACATGAAACATGCTCAAAAATATCCCGGATGTCGGTTCGTTTGGTCGTACGATCGCGATGTTCGCTTAATTACGACGACATGCGCATAAGCGCAAAAAACGATCTAAATGGCGTGACGAATGGATTTTTCTTATGCCAAACACTAAAATAAAAATATTATAGTACTTACATAAATTTTTGGATGTCCGGATGTATTCAGAACGTAAGTTATGCGCGAAAGTGCAAACTTATGCACTTTTTGACACTTTTAGTCCCTGAATGAGCCAAAAGTTTATTTTAGCACACCGAACCCCTCAAAGCCTATTTCTAAGCTATATAAAGGATATTTAAGGTGTGTTTAACTTATGGTCATGTTCCGGAATGTTCGTTACAGTTCAAATTGGCATACTTTCGCAGTTTGTCAAGTTTAGCCCCTGTAAGCGAATTAACTTGTTTTTGCCATACCAAAGCCTTCAAAACTTATTTCTAAGTTATGTAAGGGTTATTTAAGGTATGTTAAGCATATGTTGATGTTCCGAAGTATTTTTCGCATTAAACTGATTACGTTTACGCACCAGTTTGCGTATAACTCTCTAGAAAGAAATATAGAGTTTGAAATTGAATAAAAGTCAAAACATGAAAAATGTAAAACATAACCAAACAAACATTGGGATCAAATAACATTGTTTTATTGATTACTAAACTGTTCACAATGATTACAAGCACAGATGTTACAAACCAGTCTTTGGTCAACACGAAGTTCGATTGAACTTCCCAACGTGAGCGTAATCATGATGGTTATAGTCCCTTGTGACTATACCTACTGATTACCACGTTGATTAGGCGTAGTGACGAGTCATAGTTTCGGCCAAAGTACTTGTTTATGCGTATTATTGTACCGAAACGATCTTTGGGTATCAAAACACTTTGCTTTGATATCAAACTTGTTTTCTAACTTAGTTAAACATGTTTTAACATGTTTAACTCATCACTTTTAGTTTAGTGCTTATATAGGGTCGTAAGATAAGCGGTCTAAACAACCGCTTAGACTTTCGAACCCGACCCGTTGGTCGATCATTAGGATCCGACCAAACATATTTTGTGACCATAGTTGTATAGGGAATAACCTTCCGAGGTTACCTATATTAGGTGCCGATTGATTCCGTGATCCTTCTAGCATTGCTTGGTTGTTATTCAAGACTTCTAAGCATTCTCAAGTGAGTACATAGTCCCCTCTTTTACTGTTTTCAAATATTTTGGGGTGAAACACATGTGCATACTTGTTACTTTCGTGCTTTTCATGCTTTCATAACATATACTTGCTATGTTCTTTAGTACACATATAGTACATGATTTCATCCTTGTTTTTGCTACGTATGTTCATTTATCATATTTAGTACATTATTTTCTCATAACATGCTTACATTTGGTATGACATTTAGTTTGTTTAACGGGTTATAAATACGTTCATTAACACCGATCATGCCGCTCGGTAGTAGGTAGTGGTACCATAGGAATTGACAACTCACATTCCCGAAATCCTAGGTTTGTTTGGGTGGAAGGAATGACCGAATTCGATATACAGAATTTAGATAAACCTTTAATTTGTTTAAGGGTTTGTCGCCACAGTCGCAAGGCTTGAATGTATTTTTCCGCATAGATGTTTCTATCAATAAAGCATTTAATTGATTTTACAAAACATAACTTTTGATTTAAACAATGATTTATTCAAATACATTGTTTTGTACATTTTACATATGGTTTGAGTAGATATTTTTTTATTTGCCATACATAACATTTGATTATACATGAACCTTTTTACATTGGTTTTAACAATACATTTTGGTGGTTTGTTTGGGTAAGTGATTTAAATAACGAGGTGTGTGTAATATGATAAAAGCATGGTGGATACGCCGCTGGTACTTCCTATATATAAGTGCTTTTATAATATCACATATCGTAGCGTTATTTAAACCATTTCAATTTAGACATATTACATTTTACACAAATAACATATCTTCACAAAACATGGTTTTACAAACAACATATTTTATACAAACTCATTTTACTTGGTTATTCATTTAACCATACGTCTTTCTTTTATATCATTTGATTCCTCATCTATTTTCGTATGATTTATAAAAGAAAACACTTTACAAGATTCATGACTAACTTTTGTTAAACACTTCTTTAAACTCACAAGTCATGAATCCTATTTTAACAAAACCTATGTATCTCACAGGCATTTTTATGCTGACGTACCTATTTTCACATGTGTTTCAGGTGCTGTTGTTAGATGATCATGATGCAAACATAGGATTGGACGAGGGCCTTAGTGATTTAAAACTATGAAAGACAGATTAATTCTTGTTATGTTTTTGTAAATTCCTAGACAATGTAAACATTTTAATTAATAAAACAAAACTTCTACCATGTGTTGTGAAACAATGATTCTGTTACGACGCTCCCCGATGTTTCTGCCACGGTTGTTGTTTTACGCGGTCGCGGTGTGACAGAAAAGTTGGTATCAGAGCTAATGGTTATAGGGAATTAGGTTATTAGTAATGCTTTGACCTAATCTATAACCTTCCTAGGACCCAACACAAGATTCTTGTGTTCAGATCTTAAAACAATTTCGTCACCTATCTTTAGGCGACAACCACAACAAGAACACAAATTTCAAATCCGCTTTGAAAACCAATCATCTATTCTAGGATGATTTATTATAAGGTTTTGAACCCTCAAAGTTTTCAAAATTTCGTCAAAGTTTGGGTCTTATTAATGTGAACACATGCAATCTGGAAGGGTGGATGCCTGTATCCTGAGTTTTCTGTCTAAGGCTAGAGTGTTCGTACAAATCCACATAATCGGACCAGTCACTCTTACCTGGGAACTCTTGGGGTGAGTGTCCACTTATAGGCTAAAGCATGTCTTCGCGATACATTAATATGACCTACTTACTTTGATTAGTAATCGTCTCATTTGTTTGCCTTAGGTAACAAACAAATGATCACAATCTTTATGCATTATCAATACATTTAAACATTCTGTTTTGATTATCCGATAGCATTTCACTTGTTTCCTCCCATGTCTTCCATTTCCTTTAGGATGTCTCTTCATCGCAGCGACACTCAAATGTCCAAACTGGCTACCAAAATTGCCCAATGAATAGGCTTTGTATTCCAGAAGACTGCTGAATTAGCTTTTGCTATGTCTCGTCTCAAGGATGAAGCCACCCAAGAGACACCAAAGGAAACAGAAGCCAAGCCTTCACGAAGATCAAGAAAGCGTAAAGCTTCAAAGAATCTTCCAGCGAATGCTCCGAATCAGCCAGGTGGCAACACCACCAGCTAAGAATCCGTACAAGGGAACTGCTCCTTTGTGCAATCAATGCAATGGCCATCATCCGAATCAAACACTATGTCGCAAATGTACCCACTGTGGACGATGGGGACATTTGGTTAACACATGCCTGTTTGCTATCCAAAACAAAACTGTTGCAGATCCTACTACTGCTCAAGCACCATACGAAGGAACAACCCCTTTGTGCAATCAGTGTAACCTCCATCACCATGCCAGTGTCAAATGCCGAAAATGTTTCAACTGTGGACCTTTTGGTCATACGGCAAGAGTCTGTCGTTCAGTCACTGCGTTAAACCAAGTTATTCAGAACCCTGTTCAACTTCAAGCGGATCCAGCACAAGCTCGTTTTCCTCCTGGTACTTGCTACAACTATGGCGAGACGAGTTATTTCAGGAGCAAATGCCCAAAGCTTGTCAATGCAAATCTGAACCACGAATGAGTATTTGGCTGATTGGAAGATGTTGCTGCTTTGAAATAATTTAAACCTTATGCTTTTGTTGCTTTTGTTTTTCTTGAACTCTGAAACAATCTGTTTGGTCTATAAATAAATCGTTGTTCACAATTATGATGTACAAATGTAGTTACATGTGTGTATGGCATACCCCCATGATACCTACACCAAAGAATTATGTTCTTTACAAAACAAACTACTCTTGTAGCTCTCCCATTCATGTGATCGCTCACGATTTCCTCGAAAATCCTAAGTACACATTTCATTCTAAGAAACGGAGTACAGGATACAAGTTACAGTCTTAGACGATTACTCAAAATATCACTTTAAATCCTTTGTTAGATAACTAAGGGTATTTTTCAATCTTAGGGTATCATTACATTCTAGTATATGTTTTTCAAAAACAACCTTCATGATTTCAAAACATTTCCTATAGTTTGAAAACATTTTTAACATAGTATATTTACTTAATATATCAAGTGCATAATTTCAAAAGCATTATCCATGTTTTCAAAAACCTTATACATGTTTACAAAATTTATCTCACATGATTTTAAAACAATTTATAAACATATTTACCTAATACATCTACCGTATGATTTCAAAAGTACTACGTAAGGTTTCAAAAACACTAAACACATTTCTAAAGAACCCCATGCATAGTTTTCGAAAACATTCTGCTCGTATGATTGACTTAACATACGTAGTACTCAACCTCCAAATTCTGCTTCATATGTCGCCTTGGCATATCTAGCACCTCAACTTCATGAACATTTTACCTCATGTATCGACTTAAGCACGTCTAGTGCAAGGTTTCGAAACGCCTCCCGCTATTCAAATTCCAAAATTCATATAGGATCTTCTTATCTTCACAATTAGATCCTTGTGGATGTTTATCGCTCCATCGGAGTCCTTAATTGGATTCTTTGTATGATTTAATACGTACATTACGATTCAATAAGGACAAAGCCGAATTCCTATTAAGATCTTCCTATCTTAATAGTTAGATTCTTGAAGATGTTTAAAGTGCCAAATGGAATCCACGGATTTGATTCCTAGTATACTTTAAGTACGCGTGTACAAACCGATAACAAGTTGATAAATAAAATCTATAACAAATTGATTACAAAATTGAAGATCAAGTTAAACAATTAAGTGATTATGTGTTTATGTGTTTTCTTTTATGTTTTTGTGTGATCCAAATATTCGTTATCCAAATCCTCGTAGAATCTTCCATATCTGCATATGAGGGATTCATAGTAGGATATTCAAAATGGGCTTCTATGTAATAGTTAAGACCCTTGGATTATAAAGTACTATTCCATAATTCAACAGAGGCCCTTTGGGTGGTCTAGTTAAAAAGATTGATTCTTTAACCTGGTTAATGATATCATGAGATGATGTAGTTGGAAAGACCCTTTAGCGGTCTATTTTAAAAGATCATTTGTTGATCTAACTAAAAGGGACCCTTTGGCAGTCTAGCCACAGTTATCACAGGCTTATTCATTTGATTTTCTTCCCCTACACATTATAAAATGCACTGTGCGGACTATGCAAGGAATTAAGTAATTATGGATGCATACATAATTATGGAATTCAGTGCGTAGAAACCAGAGTAAGATTTGTCATGTGTAAGAACCTATAGTGGCAAAAATAATGAAACGTGAACAATATAATGGAGGTACGGTGGACGCACCAATGGCGCTTCATATATTTATATAAGTGTCCCTCTTACATTGCAAGCTTGACGTTATTTAAGTTACTAGAAGTTCAGAACCTTAATCAATGTCGTTTTATCTTTTCGACTTCAAGTTTTGAGTTCACACAAAGTTTCCTATGGTAACCATCACGAGAAACATTCTCTTTATCCATTGTTTGAAACTCCAGCTTCTCGACGAATTCACACGCTCTCTATATTTCACTACAACAAGGACGTCATTTCGACAAATTCCATGGCACTCTTGAGGTTTGGTACAACTATACCTAAACTCATTAGAATGGAGCTTAGATCTTCGGATTTCCTTTCCTTATAAACAGTAGACTGATTCAAATAACAAAAGCTTGCTGGAAATTCAAACGTGACCCAGAGATTCTACTGAGGGAACGGAGGATTATTTGAAAGCAAAGCATCCACATCTACTCTCACAAGTTTCCTCTAAATAAATTTCGGGACGAAATTTCCAAAAGTAGAGGAGATTGTGACATCTGTGCCTCCACAACCATCATACAAGTACGAATCCAATGAGATCTTGTGTTTCAATTTGTACAAATACTTGTGACCTTTGCACATATCAATTCTCGTTCGATTTCGAGCTCTAAATTGCTTTCTAGAAAGTTATACACGAACTGATGCGTAAACGTAATCAGTTTAACGAGACAAACACTCTGGAACAGTGGCATGGGCTTAACATACCTTAAATAACCTTTACATAACTCAGAAATAAGTTTTGGAGGGTTTGGTGTGTCGAAATCACGTTTATTTGATCGCAGGGACTATTTACGTCAAACTGCGAAACTATGCTGATTCGTATGATAACGAACATTCTATAACTTGATCATAAGTTAAACTTAACATAAATATCCTTTACATAGCATAGAAATAGGCTTTGAGGGGTTTGGTATGCGAAAATAAACTTTTTGATCAATGGGACTAAAAGCGTCAAAAAGTGCATAACTTTGCATTTACGCGCATATCTTACGTTCTGAACATATCCGGACATCCAAAAATTTTTGTAATCATTAAAATATTTTATTTTAAGTGATTGGAATGCAAAAATACCCTTCGTCACGCAATTTGGATCGTTTTCGCGTCCGTTTGAGTTCTCGTCGTAATTAACCAAACAACGTGACCGTACGGCCAAACGAACCGACATCCGAGATGTTTTTGAGCATATTTCATGTTCCTTATACTTTAACTTCATTATAGAGCCTTGAAATGAGGTTAACGGGGCTTAAACGTGTCAAAAATGCATTAAAAACCAAGTTTCAGGCTTGCAGGGACTAAACTTGACATTCTGTCAAAGTTTCCTTGGAGGGGCTCGTAGACTGAGGCCTATGTCTACGCGGCCCGCGACAGCATATCAGAAACCATTTTCTGCAAACAGCAGCTGGTTTCAGGGTTTTTGGACATGGTTTCTTCACACTTGGAGCTGGTTTTGGACACCCATAGAATGCTAAATCAGTGGGTAATACTTGTAAGGTCCAGATTAAAGCTCAAAGTTCGAGAAACGATCTTAACGGCTCTTGAATTCCTATAAATACCCACCAATTCAACCCTCATTCCTCACAATTGAACTCACTTATGCTCTAAGTTGAAGCTCTCCCTTGTGAGGCTTCATACCTGAGTGTTTTGATTTCAAACCTTCATTGCTTGGACCCTTTGTAAGTTTCTTTCATGCTTTTATGCGTGAAAGTCAAACAGTGTTTGACTTTCTGCTTTGACTAGTCTTTGGTCAACACGAAGTTCGATTGAACTTCGCAACGTGAGCGTAATCACGATGGTTATAGTCCCTTGTGGCTATACCTACTGATTACCACGTTGATTAGGCGTAGTGACGAGTCATAGTTTTGGTCAAAGTACGCATTTATGCGTATTTTGCAACGAAACTATCTTTGGGTATCAAAACACTTTGTTTTGATATCGAACTTGTTTTCTAACTTAGTTAAACATGTTTTAACTCGTTTTAACATGTTTAACTCGTCACTTTTAGTTTAGTGCTTATATAGGGTCGTAAGATAAGCGGTCTAAACAACCGCTTAGACTTTCGAACCCGACCCGTTTGGTCGATCATTAGGATCCGACCAAACATATTTTGTGACAATAGTTGTATAGGGAATAACCTTCCGAGGTTATACCTTATGGTCACTTCGTTTAGTTAGTTGTATGATAGGTAGTTTATATGCCTTAAGAAAATGACCAAAATGCCCTTTTTACGTATAAATTCATTTTAAGCATATGTAACCTAAATTTTGACATTTAAACTAATTAGGCAATGTTATTAGATTTGTTGAGGCATATAATACTTGTCATAGGACTAGTTAGGCCGTCCGAACGCGTTTTACGCGAACGACGCGTTAAAGTTGTGGTTTGGAACCGGACTCGCATGATCATTTGTTTTTTGAATGTTCGTTCTCAATGCGGGTTTGGTCTTCAATTAAATCTTTTGCTGGAATTCAACTGATGTCTAGTAAGTGGGAGGATATGGTCGAATGGCTAATTGCGGTTCCTTCGAAGAAGTCAATGCGGAGTGTAATTGGTCGTCTTCTCCTAGCGGCGACTGCATATTTCTTATGGCAAGAGCGTAATCAGAGGCTTTTTAAATCCAAGAGGCGTACGGTGCATGTCACTTCAGAAGCTATTGTGTCTACGGTTAGATTGAAGCTAGCCTCGGTAAAGGTCACGAGTTCTACAACTGGATTGACCTTTTTAGAAAAATGGAATGTGCCAAGAATGTAGTGTTTTGGTTGTATCTAGTTAGTATCTAGAGTTGGTTTGTTTGTGTTTATGGTTTGCTGTTTAGCGTGTTAACACTTCCTGGCATGTCAGGATAGTGAACTAGTGAGGACTCTCCTTACTACTTGTTTTTTATTGGTTGTGATATATGAAAGTGAACCGGGGTAACCCTTTACCCAAAAAAAAGTAGCATAAGCTATCTTAACGAGTCGTAATGGGTCGTAAGCACTTAGGATAGGTTCCGATTTAGAATGTAGGCTTTGTTAAACCATATTACATGAGTTCCTATACTCATTTGGTTTACGAAACCTCATTCTATCCGTTCTTCCGATTTAGGCCCGGTATTTTTTTTTTTTTGGGTAAAGGGTTACCCCGGTGAATATTATACCATCCAACCAAAATAAACAAGTGATGGGCAGGCTACCCAACAGTTCTCAAGCATGACATGCCATACTCAAGTTGACAACAAAACACCTAAACGGCAACAAAAAAACCAAACACGAGATAACTAGATGACACTACATCACCAACAAAACAAAAGACACATAATAACTATTAGCCGCAATCGTCATCAGGAACTAGAAGTCCACGAGGGAGCGCCCACTCTTGCAACACCTGAATTGTGCTAGGGGTTGTCTTGAATCTCATAGTATGAAGCTTCAACCTTACTGTCGATAGAATGACCTCCACCAGTTGGCTGGCATTTCTTTTCCTGGATGAAAATAATCTCCTGTTCCTTTCTTCCCAAATAAAGTATGTGGAGGCACCAACTAGCATCTTCGTTATAATGTTTCTCGCTGTCTTTGAAGGAGCAATCGTCAACAAATGCTGAAAAATAGTGTTCCAATCATTATTCAAATCGGCCATATCAGCTTTACTTTTTACCCCATTCCAAACCGTAGAAGCATATGCACACTCGAAGAAAAGGTGATCATGAGAGTCCGGACACGAGGAGCAGAGTGAGCAACACATCAGGTTGTAATTTGCATTACCTGAGGAAGTCCATCTACTCATAATATCCTGAGTCTTCAGCTTTCTCTGCACAATTAGCCACATGAGAAACGAATGACGTGGGATCGCCTGAGGGAACCACACTAGGTTAGCCCATGGCACATCATTCTGAAAAAACCGAATATCATTCCAAACTACCGCCGTGTTAATTTAGGCCCGGTTTATTAACATAGTTACCTATATTAGGTGCTGATTGATTCCGTGATCCTTCTAGCATTGCTTGGTTGTTATTCAAGACTTCTAAGCATTCTCAAGTGAGTACATAGTCCCCTCTTTTACTGTTTTCAAATATTTTGGGGTGAAACACATGTGCCTACTTGTTACTTTCGTGCTTTTCATGCTTTCATAACATATACTTGCTATGTTCTTTAGTACACATATAGTACATGATTTCATCCTTGTTTTTGCTACGTATGTTCATTTATCATATTTAGTACATTATTTTCTCATAACATGCTTACATTTGGTATGACATTTGGTTTGTTTAACGGGTTATAAATACGTTCATTAACACCGATCATGCCGCTCGGTAGTAGGTAGTGGTACCATAGGAATTGACAACTTCCATTCCCTAGGTTTGTTTGGGTGGAAGGAATGACCGAATCCGATATACAGAATTTAGATAAACCTTTAATTTGTTTAAGGGTTTGTCGCCACAGTCGCAAGGCTTGAATGTATACGTTTAACATTTCCGCATAGATGTTTGTATCAATAAAGCATTTAATTGATTTTACAAAACATAGCTTTTGATTTAAACTATGATTTATTCAAATACATTGTTTTGTACATTTTTTTTTGGGTAAAGGGGTTACCCCGGTGATTCTATATATTCACAACCAAACAAAACAAGTAGTGTAGAGAGTCTACACTAGTTCAAACATGGGACATGCCCCATGAAAGTAACCAAAGCCAACCAACAGAAGTAAAAGACAATAGAAAAACACAACTAGACTACAATCTAGAAACTGAAAATCGAACCAACCGCCTACTCAATCGCCAACACCATTAGTATCCGCATCAGGTATCCCCCATTCTCCTAAGAGTCTTCGAACTCTTTCATTCCGCTTCAACTTGACTCCCATAAGCTTATACTGAACAGTCTCGATTATCACATCATAGAGTTTCTCCGGAGGTCGCAGTTGGTTCTTGAAAATCCTCGCGTTACGTTCCTGCCATATGAAATAAGCAGAAGCTGCCACTACATTTTTACTAACATAATCAGCCGCCAGCTTTGAGTGGCATTTGAGCAGCAGCCAACCGACGATATCCTCCCACTTCGAATCAATAGTATCCATGCCAGCTTTGAAACGAACCATATCCCACACCTGCGTCGAGTATTTGCATTCAAAAAATAAGTGTTTATGCGAATCATGGTTTTCATAGCAAAGCAAGCAGCATAACATATTCATGTTCCTCCTCCTCGAAATATCCCATTGAAGAATAATATCTTGTGTAAGTAATTTCTTCCTCATGATTAACCACATCAAAAAAGAATGTCTTGGTATGCATTGCGCAAACCAAACTATTTTCGTCCAGTTGACCTCTGGTTCGCTGTGCCGAAGAGAATCCCAGATGCACGAAGCCGAAACCTCATGTATAACATCACCAACTCGCCATTTCACACTGTCACGCTTAGAAACACTCAGTTGGACTTGATCCAATTGGTTAAGAACGGGATAAACATCCCTCCAGGCCGTAGGCTATTGCCAAACACCCTCAACATTAATATCGGCCACTGCACTATCCAATCTAAATCCCGCATTCGTTATAGTTCTAGGAGATAGAAAGGTACCTAGCGGCCCTAAGGCACTCCAGGTGTCATACCAAGCAGATGTTGAACTACCATCCCCAAGAGACGTCCATATATAGTTCTGTCACACCCCCAAAATCCACACGCGGAGTATCACCGCTTGGAGGTGTGACTGACCAGGATCTTAACCATCAATCACCTTGAACTCATAAGCATAGATAAATAATACTTTCATTTATAAACAACAAGTGTTACCATGTTACAATATTTCACAGTTTACAGCGGAAGCATATTTAACTCGTTAAGTGTTTATAAAACCATATGTAAGCTCTTAGTCTAATATTGCGTTTCCAAGTGTCTCGACCCATGACCACTCCAGCTTCTCAGACAGCAAGTCCCTTTGATATGCACCTAAAGGCCTGCAAGGCATGTAGCAACGAATCAACAACAAAGTTGAGCGAGTTCACAGTTGTTTGTTTAGTTATAGTATTCATTTCGTAAATTGTATGTTCATTTTGTAAATCATGTATCGTATAAATCCTTATCGCGGCCAATCCAGGCATCTGTGCGATGATTAGTGGGGGCTTCCCATGTTTTACTAGACCACGCGTATCGACTGCTACGAAAATATAAGAGGTGCCCTAAGTCAATGTCTATCAGCATTGACCCCTTTGCCCATAGTCCATTAGTACACGCCCGTTCGGACGACACGGTGTGAGGTTTGTTAAACCTAATAGCGCTATTTACTAATGACCCGCTCGCCATAGGCCTCGGCGATTAAGTCGATAATTGAGGGACTTCCTTTGATAGAGGTGATGGTCTTATGATCGTGTACGTAGGCTTTACGTACGTGCCCTTCAATCCGAGGACAGTAATAAGTATAACTGTACGTAGGTTTTACGTACGTGCCCTTCAATCCGAGGACAGTAATAAGTAGTTAATAGTAATGGTTGTACGAGTAGTTATTCAATCCCATTCCCAACCCACCGGGAATCCCATGCCTTGGCTAGTGTGAACTCACCTTGGTTTGCTCGGTATGCTAAGTTAAGTGCTCACAATAAATCAGTCAAGTCCTATAGTACACGTATACTCAATCAGTTCACATTCGTAATGTTTCACATGAAACTAGTGTCACAGTAATATCATAGAGTGTGTTTGACAGTTCATATCATGCAACACAAGCAGTTAATTGCATCCATACAGTTCATGTACCACATCAAAATCATTTACAATTTAATCTAATATACTAACCAATCATACATTTAACAAAGTTGGCATCTAGCAGCACTAGCAAGTTAACTGAGTGAATAAAGTTAACAGAGTTCATGGAATAACAGAATTAATCCACTTAAATTGGAATAATAAATAAACAGAGTAAGTCAGTTAACCCAGTTAACAACTTAACAGAATTTGTCAACTTAACAGAGTTACTCAAACAATGAAGTTATCAACTTACATATTTAACAGAGTTAAATAAACTAACTGAGTTATTCCAGTGATTAGTTTAATCGATTAACATAATTAATGACATTAATAATTACAGTAAACATGTTGCCAAAATCACTTAAGTGCTGAAAACCCCTTTAGCCGAAATCTCCTTATGGGTCGAAATCCCTCATTGGGCCGAAAACACATCTGGGCCGAAATCACTATATGGGCCGAAATCACTATATGTGATTTCGTCCAGTTCATTATTGTGGGGGTGTTTTCGTTGGCCTTAAAACTTTGACGAAAACACTTTGGGCTTAAAAGCTCTTGGGCCGAAAACTCTATGTGGGCCGAAATCACTATATGTGATTTCGTCCAGTTTATACTTGTGGGGTGTTTTCGCCCAAGACTTCATCTTCATCAACACTTACTGTAATTTAACCCAGCAACTATAAACTCGTTACAGTTACAATTTCAACCAGCAATCGTTCAGACAGAAGAATCGACATCAACACAAAAGATTTTCAACAAGAACAGTTTCTAAACTTCATACCCACATTACAAACCCACCAAATCAATAGCTTATAATCGATGCACTTAACCACAGAGATTAACGAAGACCAGTTAATAACAGAGATTTTAACCCATTTGTTAAACAATCGATGTTCAATCGTATGCTCATACATATCTCATGATAGCAGTAATACAGAATGTTAAATAAACAATCTATGGTGATTTCGATCAAACAAACAACAATAATGGCCGATTACTAACCTCAACTAAAGAGACAACAAAGCCAAGTGATGTATATGTTCAAGGCAGCCGTCGGGTTTCAAAAGGAGAGAGAAATGTTGTGGATAGGGTTTGCCAATTGAAAAGCTTCTCCGTCAAGATTGTGATAAAATAGTTATATATATATAATTCACCATGGGCCTAAAGCCCATTTGCTGTTTTCGTTGGTCACCAGTGGATGAAAACACTCAAGGTGTTTTCATGAGTAGGTGATTTCACCATGGAGCTGGTGTTTTCATAATAGCAGGGGTGTTGGGGCCAATGATCCATATTAACTATATATCCCCTATTAACACAATTATACTATTATCACACACTCAAATATAATGCACCCCAATTATAAAATATCAATCGCAATACGATTTAACGTTTTACCAATGTAAGCGTTGTGAAACAAACAAGTCGAGTAACAAACAACATAAAAAAAATTAACGTGCAATTAAAGGCGAAGATGGAAATCTTGGAAACTCGAGTTGTCACATTATCCCCAACTTTGAAAGAAATTTCGTCCCGAAATTTAGCATGCGGTTACTGAGGAAGCTAGGTAAGTTGTATCGTTTACTGGTTTTCCTGGGGTGTCACATCATCCCCCCGTTGATTTGGAATTTCATCCCGAAATTCTGTAGTAGCTTCAGCCTCAGTAGTAGTTGCATTGTTTTCGAACAACTGGGGATATTTGAGTTCCATTTGGTCTTCTCGTTCCCAGGTAAACTCTGGGCCACGACGGGAGTTCCAATGAACTCGAACAAGTGGTATTCTGGTGTTCTTGAGGACCTTAACATCCCGGTCCGTGAATTCAACTGGTTCCTCGACGAAATGCAACCGTTCGTCGATAGTGAGCTTCTTCAAAGGAACTATGAGGGTCTCATCTGACAGACACTTCTTCAGATTCGACACGTGAAAGACGTTATGAACTGCACTGAGTTCAGCTGGTAAGTTCTGTCTTGTAGGCCACTTTGCCTATTTTCTCAATAATTTCGAACGGTCCGACATATCACGGATTAAGTTTGCCTCGTTTTCCAAAACGAACCACACCCTTCCAGGGTGAAACTTTGAGTAGCACTCGATCCCCAACTTGGAACTCGAGTGGTTTCCTGCGTTTATCAGCGTAACTTTTCTGACGGTCGCGAGCTGCCGCTATTCGTTGTCGTATCTGTGCGATCCGTTCAGTAGCATCAACTACAAGTTCTGGACCTGTGATTTGACTATCGCCCACCTCTGCCCAACAGAGAGGTGATCAGTATTTATGCCCGTACAATGCCTCGAATGGAGCGGCTTGAATGCTGGTGTGGTAACTGTTTTTGTACGAGAACTCCACCAAAGGAAGGTGCTTTTCCCAACTGTTGCCGAAATCGATTACACATGCACGAAGCATGTCTTCTAAAGTTTGAATAGTGCGTTCAGACTGCCCATCCGTCTGAGGGTGATAAGCTGTGCTCATGTCTAATCGAGAGCCAAAAGATTTGTGCATTGCTTGCCACAGTTCTGAAGTAAAACGTGCGTCACGATCAGAGATAATAGAGGTGGGCACTCCGTGCCTCGAGACAACTTCCTTAAGGTATACGTCTGCTAGAGTGGAGAACTTATCCGTTTCCTTGATAGCCAAGAAGTGAGCAGACTTTGTGAGTCGATCCACGATCACCCATACAGTATCATTTCTGCGCTGAGATCTGGGTAGGCCAGTAACAAAATCCATGGAAATTTGTTCCCATTTCCATTGTGGTATCTCAGGTTGCTGGAGTGGGCCTGATGGTTTCTGATATTCCGCTTTAACTTTCGCACAAGTCAGACACTTGCTAACGTAAGTTGCTATGTGAGCTTTCATGCTAGGCCACCAGTATGTAGTTCTGAGGTCGTGGTACACCTTATCCAAACCAGGATGTACTGAGTAGCGAGACTTATGAGCTTCTTCCATTACAAGCTCGCGTAAGTTGCGATAGTGCGGGACCCAAATGCGTCCTGTTACATAGTAGGCTCCGTCTGCCTTTTGTTCTAACCGTTGCCTTGAACCGCGTAGGGCTTCAGCCCTGACGTTTTCTGGTTTCAATGCTTCTACTTGAGCATCTCGTATCTGAGAAGGAAGACTAGACTGAATGGTGAGTTGCAACGCTCGTACACGCCTAGGTGTAGTATCCTTTCGACTGAGGGCGTCGGTCACCACATTGGCTTTGCCCGGATGGTACTTTATGGCACACTCATAATCGTTCGGTAGCTCGACCCATCTACGTTGTCGCATGTTCAATTCTTTCTGCTTGAAAATATACTCAAGACTCCTATGATCGGTGTAGATGGTGCACTTGGTGCCGTACAGGTAGTGTCGCCATATCTTGAGCGCAAAAACAACAGCTCCCAGCTCTAAATCATGCGTAGTGTAATTCCGTACGTAAATCTTAAGTTGGCGCGAAACATAAGCAATGACTCTATCCCGTTGCATCAATACACATCCAAGACCCTGGATAGATGCGTCGCAGTAGACTACAAAATCGTCCGTGCCTTCAGGCAATGAGAGGATAGGTGCGCTACAAAGTCTATCCTTTAAGTGTTGAAACGTTGTTTCCTGTGTATTACCCCAACGGTAAGCAACACATTTCTGTGTCAGTATTGTAAGCGGCCGTGCAATCTTTGAGAAGTCTTTGATGAACCGTCTGTAATAACCCGTCAAACCCAAGAATTGGCGTATTTCGGTTGGTGTGCGAGGTGCAGGCCAGTCCTTGATCGAATCTACCTTGGATGGATCGACATAAATCCCATCCTTGTTTACTACGTGGCCTAGGAAGTGGACTTCTCGAAGCCAGAAGTCGCATTTTGAAAACTTGGCGTATAGCTGTTCCGTTCGAAGGAGTTCCAAAATAAGTCGTAAGTGCTGCTCGTGTTCCTTCTGACTCTTCGAATAGATCAGGATGTCATCAATGAAAACAATAACAAACTTGGCAAGATAAGGTTTGCACACCCTGTTCATAAGATCCATGAAAACCGCAGGCGCGTTCGTTAGCCCGAATGGCATGACCAAAAACTCGTAATGGCCGTAGCGAGTTCTGAATGCTGTTTTGGAGACGTCCTCATCCCGGACTCTCAATTGATGATAGCCTGACCTCAGGTCAATCTTCGAGTGATAGCTCGACCCTTGCAACTGGTCGAATAAGTCATCGATGCGTGGAAGTGGATAGCGATTTTTCACAGTCACCTTGTTCAGTTCGCGGTAGTCTATACACATGCGGAAAGTACCGTCCTTCTTCTTTACAAATAATACTGGAGCTCCCCAGTGCGACGAGTTAGGACGTATGAAACCCTTTTCCAAGAGTTCTTGCAATTGCTTAGACAGTTCTTCCAGTTCAGTTGGAGCTAAGCGATAAGGCGCTCGAGCTATGGGTGCTGCTCCAGGAGCTAGCTCGATCTGAAATTCGACTTGACGATTAGGCGGTAGCCCAGGTAAATCTTCAGGGAACACTTGAGGAAAATCACGTACTGCTGGGATATCCTCTATCTTCTTCTCTTCTGGAGTATAACGGGGCTCCTTAAAGCGAAAACTAGGTCCGACGAAGCTCGAGTCCAATAATTCCTGGAGTTGATTTGACAGTTCCTGCAACCTTCCTGGTGTAAGGTAGTAAGGTATATCAATAACGAGGGTTACTTCTTGCATGATACAGGTCTGACATCCCACCCGTCGATGTGTAGATAGACCTGACAGTTCTTCGGGTAACCTTTAGGGAGAAGTCACGAGTAGTTGGTGGATCCTTGATCCTCCTTTCCTTAGTCTTGACATCCGTGTTGAGGGTTAACATTGCAGGGTAATTCTTCCGTAGACACTCCTGGCCTTTCTTGCTGAAATAAAGTTAACCGTGGTGCCACTCTGGCACGCTGCAAGAGTTAACATTTCTCGTACATGGTTTTCTCCTCACTGGGTGTATGCATACGACACCTGGGTAGCCAACCCACACGGCTAATGCGTCAAATCTATCAAGGGTAGCAGAAGGATGGTCGACGTTGATCACTTGTCCCACAAGGTCGAGTTTGCATTCCTACACCCATATGAGGTTTCAATAGGCTCACCATCTGCCGTTTCCTTAGCAGGTTCGGTTTCGAGATGTACCAGAGTTGAGCCGAACAGTGACGAAGTGAATTATTACTATGAGCACGAAGGCCACCATGTTGTTACCATCTTGGTGTTGTCCATACCAATCCTAATTGCCCATCGCGAGTACCACATCCAATGTTGTTGCTACTGCTACTAGAGCTCCCAAAACTGTCATTGTTCCTTGGGTTGATGATGTTTTAACCTAACCTGTACAGAGGTCGGTAAGGTGCTACGCTCATCCTCCTGTCCGTCGTCGTTACGAGTGGTTCAAGTGGTTCGCTATCTGATACGAGAGTGTTGCGGAAGTGATCACACTTCGGGATCGGAGACGTCAATCCATGAGTTTCAGGAGATGAGGAGGGGCAGGAAAGGGTATCGTTCAATCATTCTACGCAGGGACATCCAACTCAAGGACGTTTGTATAAGCACCTAACATTCTACGCGGTTTGCTAGACGTTCTAATGGGTGCTCAGGTAATACTCGTCAACACCGAGTTTCGAAGGGATCCAACTATAATTGAGAAGTTCACGTTTATGTTTGAGTAGGGGGACAATTACTGCTATGGCCCCTATAGGTTGGTCATGTTTCATATTGATCAAATAATGGGACAGAACCCCTTTTCCACTTATTAAGCCTTACTGGGACTCACATGCACCCCACATTATTATTATGTGTGCACCCACAATAATATTGTGATTTGCATGTTCATCTCAGCTCCTCTTAACTCATGTCAAATGGTTCCCCACACTCAAGTAGGAATCAAAGAGTATCACATAGCGTAGGTTATGAAAGTTTAGGGAAAGACCACCCTATCGGTCACTTATTACGTGAAAGTGTTCATGAATTCATATCGGTGTGCTAAACGTGCTATCACATGCATTATCGTATGTAGGTGTTCACTAGCTATGTAGTACAATGAGTATAAGAGGGACGAACCTTGCAATCTGGAGCTGAGTGTCATGGTCGTATTCCCGTTTTCAGAATATGTCCGGTTATAGTCTGGTTTTACAAAAACAGTTTCCCCTTTTTCAAAACCAAGTTCACTATAACCAATGGCTCTGATACCAATCTGTCACACCCCCAAAATCCACACGCGCAGTATCACCGCTTGGAGGCGTGACTGACCAGGATCTTAACCATCAATCACCTTGAACTCATAAGCATAGATAAATAATACTTTCATTTATAAACAACAAGTGTTACCATGTTACAATATTTCACAGTTTACAGCGGAAGCATATTTAACTCGTTAAGTGTTTATAAAACCATATGTAAGCTCTTAGTCTTATATTGCGTTTCCAAGTGTCTCGACCCATGACCACTCCAGCTTCTCAGACAGCAAGTCCCTTTGATATGCACCTAAAGGCCTGCAAGGCATGTAGCAACGAATCAACAACAAAGTTGAGCGAGTTCACAGTTGTTTGTTTAGTTATAGTATTCATTTCGTAAATTGTATGTTCATTTTGTAAATCATGTATCGTATAAATCCTTATCGCGGCCAATCCAGGCATCTGTGCGATGATTAGTGGGGGCTTCCCATGTTTTACTAGACCACGCGTATTGACTGCTACGAAAATATAAGAGGTGCCCTAAGTCAATGTCTATCAGCATTGACCCCTTTGCCCATAGTCCATTAGTACACGCCCGTTCGGACGACACGGTGTGAGGTTTGTTAAACCTAATAGCGCTATTTACTAATGACCCGCTCGCCATAGGCCTCGGCGATTAAGTCGATAATTGAGGGACTTCCTTTGATAGAGGTGATGGTCTTATGATCGTGTACGTAGGCTTTACGTACGTGCCCTTCAATCCGAGGACAGTAATAAGTATAACTGTACGTAGGTTTTACGTACGTGCCCTTCAATCCGAGGACAGTAATAAGTAGTTAATAGTAATGGTTGTACGAGTAGTTATTCAATCCCATTCCCAACCCACCGGGAATCCCATGCCTTGGCTAGTGTGAACTCACCTTGGTTTGCTCGGTATGCTAAGTTAAGTGCTCACAATAAATCAGTCAAGTCCTATAGTACACGTATACTCAATCAGTTCACATTCGTAATGTTTCACATGAAACTAGTGTCACAGTAATATCATAGAGTGTGTTTGACAGTTCATATCATGCAACACAAGCAGTTAATTGCATCCATACAGTTCATGTACCACATCAAAATCATTTACAATTTAATCTAATATACTAACCAATCATACATTTAACAAAGTTGGCATCTAGCAGCACTAGCAAGTTAACTGAGTGAATAAAGTTAACAGAGTTCATGGAATAACAGAATTAATCCACTTAAATTGGAATAATAAATAAACAGAGTAAGTCAGTTAACCCAGTTAACAACTTAACAGAATTTGTCAACTTAACAGAGTTACTCAAACAATGAAGTTATCAACTTACATATTTAACAGAGTTAAATAAACTAACTGAGTTATTCCAGTGATTAGTTTAATCGATTAACATAATTAATGACATTAATAATTACAGTAAACATGTTGCCAAAATCACTTAAGTGCCGAAAACCCCTTTAGCCGAAATCTCCTTATGGCCGAAATCTCCTTATGGGTCGAAATCCCTCATTGGGCCGAAAACACATCTGGGCCGAAATCACTATATGGGCTGAAATCACTATATGTGATTTCGTCCAGTTCATTATTGTGGGGGTGTTTTCGTTGGCCTTAAAACTTTGACGAAAACACTTTGGGCTTAAAAGCTCTTGGGCCGAAAACTCTATGTGGGCCGAAATCACTATATGTGATTTCGTCCAGTTTATACTTGTGGGGTGTTTTCGCCCAAGACTTCATCTTCATCAACACTTACTGTAATTTAACCCAGCAACTATAAACTCATTACAGTTACAATTTCAACCAGCAATCATTCAGACAGAAGAATCGACATCAACACAAAAGATTTTCAACAAGAACAGTTTCTAAACTTCATACCCACATTACAAACCCACCAAATCAATAGCTTATAATTGATGCACTTAACCACAGAGATTAACGAAGACCAGTTAATAACAGAGATTTTAACCCATTTGTTAAACAATCGATGTTCAATCGTATGCTCATACATATCTCATGATAGCAGTAATACAGAATGTTAAATAAACAATCTATGGTGATTTCGATCAAACAAACAACAATAATGGCCGATTACTAACCTCAACTAAAGAGACAACAAAGCCAAGTGATGTATATGTTCAAGGCAGCCGTCGGGTTTCAAAAGGAGAGAGAAATGTTGTGGATAGGGTTTGCCAATTGAAAAGCTTCTCCGTCAAGATTGTGATAAAATAATTATATATATATAATTCACCATGGGCCTAAAGCCCATTTGCTGTTTTCGTTGGTCACCAGTGGATGAAAACACTCAAGGTGTTTTCATGAGTAGGTGATTTCACCATGGAGGTGGTGTTTTCATAATAGCAGGGGTGTTGGGGCCAATGATCCATTTTAACTATATATTCCCTAATAACACAATTATACTATTATCACACACTCAAATATAATGCACCCCAATTATAAAATATCAATCGCAATACGATTTAACGTTGTACCAATGTAAGTGTTGTGAAACAAACAAGTCGAGTAACAAACAACATAAAAAAAATTAACGTGCAATTAAAGGCGAAGATGGAAATCTTGGAAACTCGAGTTGTCACAAGTTCCTTAATATTGGCCGAAGTTGAAGAATTTTACGCCAGCTCCAGCAACAATTCGTTGGAACCCTAACCATCCAGAAACTTTTGCCTTTTAACTTGTAGTCATGCACCCATTCCACCCAAAGAGATTTTCGTTTAGTAATAATACCCGAAACATGGTTTGCCATGAGCGCTTTATTAAAATCACCAATACGTCTAATACCCAATCCCCTTTCATACTTCGGGGTGCAAACCGATTTCCAAGACACCTTAGCCCTCCCTTTTTGAAACAAGTTATCTTGACTCCAAAGAAAATTCCTCATTCTAGCTTCTAAGTCATGAATCACCCGAGCCGGTAAAATAAATACCGAAGACCAATAGATATGCATAGAGGATAAGACCGACACAATAAGCTGTAATTGACCAGCAAAAGAGAGAAGCTTGTTCTTCCAATTTGAAATACGCTTATCTAATTTTTCAACCAGCACACTACAATCTTTATAAAGCAGCCTTGTGGAAATAAGCGGAACCCCCAAATACCTTACCGGGAGGGAGCCTTCCACAAAAGGCATAACATTTAGAATAGCAGTTTTCACGTGCTGAGGGACATTGCAAAAAAATATCGTACTCTTTTGAATGCTAGGGACCAAACCTGACATATTCGTGAATTTAGAGAGAGACGCCATAATGCACCTTGCAGAGCTAACATCTCCTCTAGCAAACAAGAATAGATCATCCGCGAAGCAAAGGTTTACAATCTGCTGTTTCTCACACCTGTTATGAAATCTAAACGAGGAATCCAACCTTGTTTCATGATGCAGAATACCCGTTAAAATCTCCATGACAAGCGTAAAAAGGTAAGGAGAAAGTGGATCCCCTTGCCTTAGCCCACGTTTACCTCTAAAATATCCATGAACATCACCATTAACACAAACCGAGAAGGTTGGCGTAGAGACACAGGTCATAATCCAATTCACCATCTTACCGTCAAACCCAAACCCTAGCAGCACATCTCTAAGAAATCTCCAATCCACAGTATCATAAGCTTTTTGGATGTCCACCTTAAACGCACACCGCGGGGGCCCCACATTCCTGTGATAATTATGCATGAGCTCCTGAGTAAGTAAGATGTTGTTCGAAATTTTCTGACCCGGAACAAATGCTGACTGGTTAACATTGACAATCGTATTAAGAGCCCCTTTAATTCGATCAGCAAGAATTTTACTAATACATTTGTATAAAACATTGCAGCACGCTATAGGACGGTAATCTGTAACACTCGAGGGGGTAGCAATTTTCGGCACTAACACAATGACCGTATGATTTAATTCGCGTAACACTTTACCAGTGGAAAAGAAATCAATAATAGCGTTTGACACGTCTTCTCCTAGAACCGACCAAGCACCCTTGTAAAAAGCTGAGGTATAACCATCCGGACCTGGGGCTTTGTTAATACCAATCGAGAACATAGCCTTTCGAACCTCATCCGCCGTAACCTGACGCACCATATGACTAGCAACTTCCGAGCTCAGAGTATTCGAGAACAAGTCAGCCGATGGCGAGGTGGAAATATCACCCTGACAGCCCAAAAACTTTTCATAATGTTGGACAAGCGCTTTTTGAACATCCTCACCTTCATACATGTTACCACTCGAATCCTTGATAACATTAATACGACTTGTATGGTTTCTAGCTTTTAATGAGGAGTGAAAAAATGCCGTGTTCATATCCCCCGCATGTAACCAATCTACTTTTGATTTTTGTTTAAGAAACAGCTCCTCATCCAGACAAGCATCCTGATAATCTCGGTTAATAGAGGCCTCCTCGGCCCGTAACTCCACATCCAGCGGGTCCATATCAATGCGACTTTGAATATTATCCAGCTTGGTTCGAAGTTCACTAACATTCCGATGTAAATTTCCTTGTTTGAACAGAAGCGCTCTAAGAGGAGCTTTCAGCGCTCGGAGTTTTTTAACGACACGAAACTGTTGAACACCATCAATATCTAGCTCCCAGGCCCGTTTTACAATATCCAAAAACTCTGGTTTATGAGTCAGAAAATTGCAAACTTAAATGAACGACGTTTAGACACCTCATGTTTCGGGATTTTAAGGATGCACGGGCAGTGATCAGACAACCTGTAAGGATGAAATATAGCCACTGAACTCGAATACTCAGCCACAAATTGAGTATTACCCAAGACTCTATCAATTTTCTTCAGCAAACCCACACCCTCCTTCGGTTTTTGATTCCAAGTAAAGTGTAAACCAGACCGATTGATATCAAAAACTTCAATATCATCAAGACAGTTTTGGAAATCTCTCATACCAGCCGATATAGTAGAAGTTCCCAAAGAATTATCTTCAATGTTTAGAGCTGAATTGAAATCGCCCATAATAACCCACGGTTGGTTACCCACCAGCACTTTGTGAACCGAGAGCTGATGCCATAATTCCCTTCTCGAGATGTAGTAATTTGCGGCATACACAATCGAGCAAAACATCATCTTATTGTCAACCTTAAACTGAACCTGAATATGCATGACCTGCGATGTCTGATTCAAGACCATAACATCAAAAACATCCCGATTCCAGCCGATAATTATTCTAGCACCTTTGTCACAATGCCCACCATTAGATGTCCAATCCCAATTTCGAAATACAGACTTACAAACCTTCTGAAGGTTACCCACATCTACATGAGACTCCAAGATAGCACAGAAACTCAGATTATTGTCTTTCACAATATGCCGAACCTCCTTTTGTTTCAGGGGGCGGTTCAACCCCCTTATATTCCAGGCAGCAAGACTAATCATCAGTAACCATCTGATTAGGAGTGCTTGCTCCTTTGTTAGTAGTCGGCTTCTTAGTCCCTTGAAGCATAAAGTCACATGTTTCATTATACACCTCCGTACTCACATCGTCATCATCCGAATCTTGAGCTCCACCATCCCCTCCCTTCGAATTCCCAGCGTTATTATCCGGACCCGTTTCATTCAGCACATCAAATGGGTTAGAGGATACAAAGTTATCCACGTCTTTTGTTACCTTGTTTATACCCTTCGGCTTAGGAACAACAGGCCTATACTCAAATTTTTGCTTTGGTTTATTCACATTAAAACCAACCTTCCTAGCTGCCTTCTTACCTTGCACAGTTGTGTACCCATCTTCATCCACAATAGGTTGCCGCTTTGAAGGTCCACCATCCTGCATCGGCTGCTTCATCTTCTTGTCATTACCAGGAAGCTTGCTCTGTTGAGGTCTGTCTTTAGACACTTTAGAAGACTGCAAAGGGCAACTATCCTCATTGTGGCAAAAAACACAGCATCGGCCACACCTATGGGGACACCATTCATATTCAACATAGACCTTCTCCTTTACAAAACCATCCCCATCAAGACAAGGGACCGCAATAGTTAACTCCTCCTTGAGATCGGTATCAGCTGAAATTTCTACCAGAGCACGAGCAAAACTACTTCTACCCCACATATCAACGCACATTGAGGTGGTAAACGAATCCAAAGCTTTTGGCACGCCAATAGTTGTTGCAATTAAACTTAACCCATCCTCCGTATATGCCGCTAGAGGAACCTCATGAAACTTAACCCAAACCTGAACCTTTTTCACATCTCTCTTCTCAAGCTTTGTCGACGGCGACCAAACTTCTAAAAACAATGGCTGTGATTGAATAATCCACGGCCCCTCAGTAAGAACCTTTTGCATACCTGCTTGATCAGCGAACTTGGAAAAGAAGAAACCGTTGGCATTCATCATTGATTTCTGCAGCCCAAACCGCTTCCAATTATTCCTAACATAATATTCCACCACGGGATAAGCAACCCGATCCCCCAAAAAATACCCATACAACATGTTAGCAAGCTTATCATGCACAACTCTGACCGAATCCCTAGAAAGGACAACATCACACCCATCCTGTTTCTCATCAGTCGCTAAAGAACGAAAATTCACCTTCATCGCATTAGCTCCTCTAACCGAATCAGCATATGATGCAGGCTTTACTACGTTACCAGGATCTTGCTGACTACTGGCACCCTGATCAGGAAAATTCACCTTCTCCACATTTTCAAGGTTGACAGGTTTGGATATAGCGGCAAGCCCATCAATGACCGAAACATTATCAGAAAAAAACATACCTCTCCTCGGCAACAAAGATTTTCCTTCGATGTTAGTCACGCGTAGACCAATTCCTCGAACAGGTACTGATCCCGGAGTAAACCCTATCTCTTGAGACGCCGAATCATTCAGAACATCCGTAGCCGCCGGAGAACAAGGATAACCATACTGATCAACCAAACCTCGATTCACCTGATCCAGTGGGATGTTACTCCCATTAAGATCACGATCAATCATTTGTAGATACTGATCAACATTTGTTTTGTACATTTTACATATGGTTTGAGTAGATATTTTTTTATTTGCCATACATAACATTTGATTATACATGAACCTTTTTACATTGGTTTTAACAATACATTTTGGTGGTTTGTTTGGGTAAGTGATTTAAATAACGAGGCGTGTGTAATATGATAAAAGCATGGTGGATACGCCGCTGGTACTTCCTATATATAAGTGCTTTTATAATATCACATATCGTAGCGTTATTTAAACCATTTCAATTTAGACATATTACATTTTATACAAATAACATATTTCTTTTATATCATTTGATTTCTCATCTATTTTCGTATGATTTATAAAAGAAAACACTTTACAAGATTCATGACTAACTTTTGTTAAACACTTCTTTAAACTCACAAGTCATGAATCCTATTTTAACAAAACCTATGTATCTCACAGGCATTTTTATGCTGACGTACCTATTTTCACATGTGTTTCAGGTGCTGTTGTTAGATGATCATGATGCAAACATAGGATTGGACGAGGGCCTTAGTGATTTAAAACTATGAAAGACAGATTAATTCTTGTTATGTTTTTGTAAAGTCCTAGACAATGTAAACATTTTAATTAATAAAACAAAACTTCTACCATGTGTTGTGAAACAATGATTCTGTTACGACACTCCCCGACGTTTCCGCCGCGGTTGTTGTTTTACGCGATCGGGTTGTGACACCTGTATCCTGAGTTTTCTTTTTAAGGCTAGAGTGTTCGTATAAATCCACATAACCGGACCAGTCACTCTTACCTGGGAACTCTTGGGATGAGTGTCCACTTATAGGCTAAAGCATGTCTTCGCGATACATTATATTGACCCATTTACTTTGATTAGCCACTGCGTGTCGTTTGTTTGTTCGAGGTAACGAACAAATGATCGCCTTCCTTACGCTTTTTCGATGTTTTTCAATACCTCTTTTGTTTATCCAATTGTCGATCTCACTCATTTCTCATGTTTCCTTGTTCTTTTTAGAATATGCCACCTAGACGTGATCTCGAACAGGATGCTGCAATCGCAGCCCTTGTCGCTCAGCAAATCGCAGCTGTGCTTCCGAACCTAGTAACTCAGATTAATCAAGCGAACAACAACAACAATAACAACAACAATGCTCAGTGTAGTTTCAAAACTTTCAATTCGGCTAAACCACTAAAGTTTTTTGGGTCTCAAGGAGCAACTGCGCTCCTACAATGGTTCGAGAGTTTGGAAAGCACCTTCAGACATGTACAATGTCCGAATGAGCATAAGGTTGAGTTTGCGTCAAGTGTGTTCGAGAAGCGTGCTCTTACATGGTGGAACGGTGTGATGCGTGATAGGGGTGCCGATGTGGCAATGGCACAAACGTGGGAAGAGCTTCTAGCTCTCATGATGAAAGAGTTATGTCCCCGTCACGAGATTAGGGCCTTGGAACGAGAATTCGATGATCTGAAACAAGATGGGGGAGAACACCGTGCGTATACGGATCGTTATGAGGAGCTCAGTTTACTGTGTCCTACTATGGTTACCCCATTGGAGAAAGCAATTGAGAGGTATATCGATGGTTTGCCCGACACAGTACAAGACATTGTGATTGGGAACCCTTTACCCAAAAAAAAAGACATTGTGATTGGTAGTAATCCTACCACTATTCGCCAGGCAATCGAATTGGCTGCTACTCTGACTGAGTCTCAAGTCAGAAAAGGTAAACTGACCCGCAAGGGTGATAAGAAGCAGTCTACCGATTCCGATCAAGACAAGGGAAAGGGCAAGGGTAAGAAAGGCGAGTCTTCTAGGAGGTCGAGGAAGCGCAAGGCTTCCCGGAATTTTGCTGTCATGAATCAGAATGCTCAGAACCCACCAGCACAACCTCCTGCGAAGAAACAGTATGCTGGTACTGCACCTCACTGCAATTGGTGTAATGGTCATCATGCGACCCAACAGGCTTGTAAACAGTGTACTACTTGTGGTAAACTTGGGCACACAGCCAACATCTGTCGTTTGGGTTAAAACCAAGCTGCTCAGAATCCAACATAGGTTCAGGGAAATGCTGCTAGATTCCCACCTGTTTCATGTTACAACTGCGGTGAAATGGGTCATTTCCGCAACAACTGCCCGAAATTGGTGAACGCAAACGCGAATCTGAATCCCGCTCGTGGACGAGCGTACAACTTGAATGCAAACGAGGCGAGGGCTGACAACGAGGTTGTTAATGGTATGTTTCTTGTTAACCATCAACCTGCATCTGTTCTTTTCGATTCTGGTGCCGATAGAGGTTTTGTTTCATTATCGTTTGAGCCTTTTTTTGGGTAAAGGGTTACCCCGGTGATTTTATATATTCACAAACAAAAAACAAGTAGTAAGGAGATGCCCTTACTGGTTCAAACATGAGACATGCCTCATGAATGTGGAACAAACGAAAACAAGAAAACAAACTAAATACAACCACTAGACTAACATCTAGGAACAATCAAGCAAAAATCAATCAACCTCCATCATCCACAACCGAATCACCATGAATCTCCCACTTCTCGAGAAGTAACCTCACTTTATGCGTATTCTTGAACTTTAAACCCATCAATTTCTATCAGACCATGTCAAAAATCGAAGCACAAATGTTTTATGGGGGCCTTGCATGGTTCTTGAATAAGCGATGGTTTCTTTCCTGCCAAATAACATAAGCGGATGCAGCAACAATCAATCGACAAACAAGGTTAGCAGCGGATTTTGATCTAGCTAGATGCCGAAGCCAATCCACAATAACACTCCACTTTGCTTCCACATTACCCATACCCGCTTTGGTTCGAATCCTCCCAAATCTGAGCCGAGAACTTGCACTCGAAAAATAAGTGATCATGCGAGTCAATATTTTCATAGCATAAGAGGCAACACATCATATTCATGTTTTTTTCTTCTAATGGTATTCCATTGAAGAATTTTATCCTGAGTCATCAATTTACGCCGCATAATAAGCCACATAAAGAAAGCATGACGAGGAATACACTGCGCAAACCAAACAATATTAGACCAATCCACCTCCGGTTCACTAGCTCTGATTGAATTTTAGACTCCCGAAGAAGAGTAGTCACTGAAGTCGTCCCCATCTTTCCAAAGCAGACGATCTTGCATAATGTCATCCCGTTGAACCTGATCAAGTTGTAAAAGAACTGGATAAGTGTCTCTCCAAGCATCAGGCCATAACCACGAACCATTAGAAGACATATCAGCTACGGTTGCTTGTAAAGAAAACCCCTCTCTTGTGATAACCCTAGGCAATAGGAAGGAACTCAAAGGACCAATATCACTCCAGTTGTCATACCAAGCTGATGTGCGTCTACCATCCCCAATTTTGGACCAAAAATAACCTCTAACCAGCGGCCGAAGTTGTAAAAGTTTCCTCCAGCTCCAACAGCAATTCGGAACAGCCTTACAATCCCAGAAGTTACGGCCCTTTAACCTGTACGAGTGAATCCAAGAAACCCAAAGCGACTCACGGCTTGTTAGAATGCTCCAAACATGCAAAACCATAAGAGCCTTATTGACATCGCCAATCCGTCTAATACCCAAACCTCCTTCAAGCTTAGGAAGACAAATAGATTTCCAAGAAACCTTGGCCTTCCCATGTTGAAAAGAACCCTGAGACCAAAGGAAATTCCGCATTTTTGCTTCTAAGTCATGAATAATCCGAGTAGGTAAAATGTAAACCGATGACCAATAGACGTGCATAGCTGACAACACCAAAATAATGAGCTGTAATCTACCTGCAAAAGATAGAAGCTTGTTCTTCCAGTTGGGAATACGCTAATCCAACTGTTCAACCAGGATACTGCAATCCTTATAAGGGAGGTGGGTAGATAAAAGAGGAACACCCAGGTAACGCATAGGAAGTTTCCCCTCTACAAAGGGAATATTACTCAGAATAGCAATTTTAACATGATCAGGAACATTACAAAAGAAACCCGTACTTTTCTGAGAACTAGGAAGCAAACCCGACATTTTAGAGAAATCCTTAAGAGAATTCATAATACACCGAGCCGAATCAACGTCTCCTCTTACAAAAAGGAATAAGTCATCCGCAAAACATAAATTAACAATCTGTTGCTTTTCACACTTATTATGGAACCTGAATGAAGAATCAATCCTAAGCATATGCTGTAGAATGCAGGTTAGCACCTCCATAACAAGAGTAAAAAGATACGGGGAGAGAGGGTCGCCCTGCCTTAATCCCCTCTTACCATTAAAAAAACCATAGACATTACCATTGATACATATCGAGTATGAAGTAGTTGACACACAAACCATGATCCAATCCACCATAGCTCGATGAAAACCAAAACCAACCAGAACTTGTTTGAGGAATCCCAAGTCAACTGTGTCATACGCTTTCTGAATATGGCCAGAACTCCTATGGTAGTTGTGCATCAGTTCCTGAGTAAGCAGAATATTATCCGATATTTTTCGGCCCAAACGAAAGCAGACTGATTAATGCTAACAATCCCACTTAGAATATCTTTAATCCGATCCACTAACACCTTACTAATGCACTTGTATATGACGTTACAGCAAGAGATCGGTCGATAATCAGTTACTCTCGCAGGAGTCGTGATCTTCAGAACCAGAGCATGGAGCGTATGATTTAATTGTTTTAATAGCCTCCCCGTGTTGAAAAAATCAAGGACCGCATTCGATATATCACTACCCACAATATCCCACGCATTCTTAAAAAAAGCAGTCGTAAACCCGTCAGGCCCTGGAGCTTTATCATTACCAATTGCAAACATAGCCGACTTTATTTCTTCAAGTGTAATAGGCCGCACCATGTTACTAGCCACTTCCGTATCTAACTTTTTAGTAAACAGCTCAGGAGAAGGGTCTAGCGAGACCTGACCTTGACATCCCAAAAAGTTCTCATAATGATTGACTAAGGCATCAGGAACATTATCACCCTCATAAGATGTACCATTTGCATCAGTAATAACATCTATATGGCTTCGATGATTTCTACTCTTCAGCGACATGTGGAAATAAGTTGAATTCGAATCACCCGCCCGCAACCATTCCACTTTAGATTTTTGCTTCAAGAACCTTTCTTCATCAAGACAAGCTTCCTGGAAATCACTCAACACTTTAGTTTCTTCAATCCTTAGCTCCTCATTTGTCGGATCCTGATCAATATCTTTTTGTAGTTTTTCAAGTTTTCCACAAAGATCCACGACTTTTTTGTGCAAATTACCTTGGGCAAACAATAGGGATCTTAGAGGAGATTTCAGCAAGCGCAACTTCTTCATAACTTGGAACTGATACACGCCACTAATAGGAGTTTCCCATTCCGCTTTAACTATTTCCAAGAACTTCGGCTTGTGGACCAAAAAATTGGCGAATTTAAATGGTCTCGGCTTCAACTTAGCAGCTTTTGGAAATTTTAAAATACATGGGCAATGATCTGAAACTCCGTATGGTTGAAACAAAGTAACAGAGTCCGGATATTCAGACACAAAAGAGGTGTTTCCCAAAAGACGATCAATTTTCTTCAACAAACCCACACCATTCTTCGGCTTTTGGTTCCATGTGAAGTGCATACCCACTCGATTAACATCAAACATTTCAATATCCTCCACACACTCCTTAAAGTCTCGCATACCAAGAGAAATAGTAGAGACACCAAAAGACTTGTCTTCTAGATTAAGAGCTGAATTAAAGTCCCCCATTATTACCCAAGGATCATTCTTTACCAGCACTTTATGCATTCTAAGTTGTTGCCATAACACCCTACGTGTAACATAGTAGTTTGCTGCATAGACAATAGAACAAAAAAGCATTCTCCTATCAACTTTAAATATAACCTAAACGTGCATAACTTGAGACGTTTGCGAGAGAACCATAACATCAACAACTGCCGGGTCCCACCCAAGAATTATACGAGTCCCTTTTTGACAACATCCTCCGTTAGACGTCCAATCCCAGTTCCGAAAGGCAAAGCTACACACTTTACTAAGATTATTCACATCCACATGAGATTCAAGAATCGCACATAAGCTGACATTATTATCCTTAACAACCTGACGAACCTCCTTTTGTTTCAGGGGGCGGTTCAACCCCCTAATATTCCATGTGGCAAAACTAACCATTTAAAACCACTGAATCAGGAGTGCTCGCCCCTTTTTTAATTGTGGTTCCATGGTTATCTTCTCTAATAAACTCATTTGTTTCATTGTACACTTCCACTACCTCCTCATCGTCTGAGTCCTCCTGATCCATACCCACTCCACCTCCAGTTTTACTAGACTCCCCTTTGTCATTCCTTAGAATATCAAACGGATTGTTTTAAAAGGCTGATGAGGTTAAAAAGGCGATGTTTTTGATTGGGTCAGACAAAGCTCCGGGTCCTGATGGTTTTACCGCTGGTTTCTTTAAAGGTGCCTGGCCTATCGTGGGGAGATAAGTATCGGATGCTGTTATTGATTTTTTTGCTACAGGGAAGCTTCTTCGGGAATTGAACCATACGCTTATTGTTCTTCTTTCTAAGTCCTCTTCCCCGGCTGTGGTTACGGACTATCGGCCGATTGCTTGTTGCAATGTTTTATACAAATGCATTAGCAACTGTCACACCCCGACCGCGTAAAACAACAAATCGCGGCGGAAACATCGGGGCGTGTCGCGACAGAATTAATTGTTTCATAACCATGGCACACAAAGTGTATTTTATTTAATAAACAAGGGTGTTACATTGTCTCGAAATAGCAAATTAAGAGTTCAGAACATAATTAAACATAGTCTATCATCTTTTAAAGTCTCTAAGGCACAGGTCCGCCCTAGTATCATGATCAACATCCTATGGAAAAGCACCTGAAAACACATGTGAAAATAGGTACGTCAGCATAAAAATGCCTGTGAGATACATAGGTTTTTGAAAATAGGATTCATGACTTATGTTTGAGAAAATGTTTAGTCATGAACCTTGTTATTTGCTTTGTCTTGTAAATCATTTGAAAACAATAAGATCATATGATATGTATAAGAAATTGTCAGGTTAAATAAATGACCATGTGAAAATGATGTGTTTGTATAAGATAAGTTGTTTTGTAAATCAATGTCTTGTGAAAAGTATGTTATTTGTATAAAATGTTCTATGTATCAAACTGAAATGATTCAAATAACGTTACGCCATGTAATACCATACAAACACTTATATATAGGAAGTACCAGCGGCGTATCCACCATGCTTGTATCATATTACACACGCATCGTTACTTAATCACTTAATCAAACCAAACCAAACAATGTAAGAAGTCTATGTTTAAATCAATTGTCAAATGTATTGGGTAATATGTCAAAGTGTTTATGTCAAGATGTAAATCATGTCAAATGTCTATGTCAAATATCCATGTCAAATGTCTATGTCAAATATCCATGTCAAATGTCTATGTCAAAATGTCATGTATGGCAAGTGAAATGTCTCAACTAAACTATATGCACAAAAACAAAGTATTGAAGTAAAACATGGTTTAAATCAACACTATGTTTTGTGTAAATGCATGCAACTATTTAATATGAACATTTATGCGGTATTGTGAAAATGCATACATCCAAGCCTGGCGACTGTGGTGATAAACCCTTTAAACAAATTAAAGGTCTATCTGTCTTAATGTCAACGAATTCGGTCATTCCTTTCTGTCCCCTTACCCTGGGATGTCCGGAACGGGAGTTGTCAATTCCTATGGTACCACTACCTACTAACGAACGGCGTAGCTAATGTTAATGGATATATTGTCCCATGTAAACAAACCAAATGTCATAACAAAATGTGAGCATGTGAAAAACAATGCACTAAGTATGTAATCAAATGAACATACATAGCGTGAAATGTCATGTAAAACGATGTACTAAGTAATGCACACAATGGGCACACTTAGCATGAAATGTCATGTAAAACAATGTACTAAGTAATGCACACAATGGGCACACCTAGCATGAAATGTCATGTAAAACAATGTACTAAGTAATGCACACAATGGGCACACCTAGCATAAGATGAAATGAAATCATGTACTATAATGTACTAACGAACATAGCATGTATATGATGTGAAAACAGGAAAGCATGAAAGTAACAAGTAGGCACATGTGTTCCACCCCAAAACAGTTTGGAAAACAGTAAAAGAGGGGTCTATGTACTCACTTGTGATTGCTCAGCTGTATAAAGATAACCACCAAGCAATGCAAGAGATCTCGGAATCAAACGGCACCTAGTATAGGTAACTATGTTAATAACCGGACCTTAATCGGATGATTGGATAGAATGAGGTTTCGTAAACCAAACGAGTGTAGAGACTCGTGTCATTTGGTTTAACAAAGCCTACATACTAAATGAAACCTAACATAATTGTTTACGACCCATTACGACCCGTTTAGGAAGCTTATGCTACTTTAACGTGTCGTGCGCGTGAAACGCGTTCGGACCGCCTAACTAGTCCTATGACAAGTATTATATGCCTAAACATGTTACATAATCAGTTACGTGACAAAAGTTTAGGTTACATATGCTAAATTACCAATTATGTATGAAAAGGGTATTCTGGTAATTTACCTAAGGCATATAAACTACCTATCATACAACTACTTACACGTCGTGACCATAAGGTATAACCTCGGAAGGTTATTCCCTACACTATGGTCACCTAATGTATTTGGTCGGATCCTAATGATCGACCAAACTGGGTCGGGTTCGAAGGTATAGGCGATTTATTAGATCGCCTACCCTACGACCCTAGACAACGTGGTAATCAGTAGGCATAGTCCCAAGGGACTATAACCATCGTGATTACAATCACGTTGCGAAGTTCTATAACCATCGTGATTACAATCACGTTGCGAAGTTCTAACGAACTTCGCATTGACCATTACTGGCCAACGCTGAAAGTCAAACAAAGTTTGACTTTCTGACTCGAAAAGCAGTAAAAATAAGGAAAAGAACGAAAGAATACTTACGAAGGGTCCCCGAATGCTAATCTAGATCAGTATAGTTCAGGTATGAAACAAGGTTTCAACTTAGAACACAACTAATAAGATTCTTGTGCCTTAAAACAATGAAAGGCATGGGGTATATATAGTATTCGGGTAACCGTTAGGATCGTTTCTTGAATAACATGATCGAATCTCGTGCGTACACTTGTCGGAATGTTATGGTGCCACAAATGCTCCTTAACTTAGTGACACATCACTTAAAACATGTGGTTAAGGATTAATTGGTTGCAACTTGTGATTAAAAACACTGAATCTGGTCCAGAAGGGGGCTCGCGTGACGCTAAGGACCCTCGCGTCACGCTAGGCCCCTGTTTTGGCAGATTTTGCAGAAATGGTCCCTGTTGTGTTTTAAGCGATTTTCGATGCGTTTGAACCCCGTTAACCTCATTTCAAGGATCTAAAATGAAGTTAAAGTATAGGGAACTCAAAACATACTCAAAAATATGCCGGATGATGGTTCGTTTGGTCGTACGAACGCGATGTTCGCTTAATTACGACGGAATGCGCATAAGCGCGAAAAACGAACCAAATGACGCAACGAATGGATTTTTCTTATGGCGAACACTAAAATAAAATATAGTCATGCTTCCATAAATTTTTGGATGTCCAGATGTATTCAGAACGTAAGTTATGCGCGAAAATGCAAACTTGTGCACTTTTTGACACTTTTAGTCCCTGAATGTTCCAAAAGTTTATTTTAGCACACCAAACCCCTCAAAGCCTATTTCTAAGCTATGTAAAGGATATTTAAGGTGTGTTTAACTTATGGTCATGTTCTGGAATGTTCGTTACAGTTCAAATTGACATACTTTCGCAGTTTGTCATATTTAGTCCCTGTAAACGAATTAACTTGTTTTTGCCATACCAAAGCCTTCAAAACTTATTTCTAAGTTATGTAAAGGTTATTTAAGGTATGTTGAGTATATGTTGATGTTCCGGAGTATTTCTCGCATTAAACTGAGTACGTTTACGCACTAGTTTGCGTATAACTCTCCAGAAAGCGATGTAGAGTTTGAAATTACATAAAAGTCAAAACATGAAAAATGTATAACATAACAAAACAAACATTGGGATCAAATAACATTGTTTTATTGATAACAGAACTGTTCATAGTGATTACAAGCACAGTTGTTACAGCAAGATTATAGCTGATAGAATTAAAGTGGGTTTAAATGATATCGTTAGTGTGAACCAATCCGCGTTTGTGCCAGGTAGAAAGATTTCTGACAATATTTTGCTAACACAAGAGTTGATGCACAACTATCATCGCAATATTGGCCCCCCTAAATGTGCGTTCAAAGTTGATATTCAGAAGGCGTATGACACTGTCGATTGGAAGTTTCTGAAGGGTATTCTGTTTGGTTTCGGTTTTCATCCTAAGATGGTTCATTGGATTATGCTGTGTGTCTCCACTACAACGTATTCGGTGTGTGTTAATGGCGAGATTCATGGGTTCTTTAAGGGCAACAGGGGCTTAAGACAAGGTGATCCGGTATCTCCTTATTTATTTACTCTCATCATGGAAGTTCTTACAGCCATCTTACATCATACGGTTAGGATTGATAATTCTTTTAAATTTCATAATAAATGTGAACGTCAACATATTATCAACCTATGTTTCGCGGACGATTTGTTTATTTTCGCAAAGGGTGAGATTGCTTCAGCTAGGTGTATTATGAAGTCTCTTGATTCCTTTGCTAAAATGTCGGGTTTGTTGCCAAGTGTTCAGAAAAGTACAGTTTTTTTCTCGAATGTGCCTTCTTATGTGAAGACTGCTATTCTGAATATTATGCCTTTTAAGGAGGGTTCTTTGCCTGTGAGATATTTGGGTGTTCCGCTTATTTCTTCGCGGCTTCTTTATAAAGATTGTTATGTGATGGTGGAAAAACTTGAGAAACGCATTCTGCATTGGAGGAATAAGTTACTTTCTTTTGCAGGTAGGCTGCAACTTATAATTTCTGTCCTTTCCTCCATGCATATTTATTGGTCGTCTGTATTTATTTTGCCGAACCGGGTCATTCTTAATTTGGAGGCGTTGATGAGGAATTTTTTATGGTCTCACGATAGTGCGTTTCAGAAAGGTCGGGCCAAAGTTTCGTGGAAAGCGGTGTGTGTTCCTAAGCTTGAGGGTGGTTTAGGTATTCGTCGGATTGGTGATGTTAATATGGCTCTTATGACAGCCCATATCTGGAGTATTCTTTCGAGGCGTCAATCCTTGTGGGTTGAGTGGATTCATTCTTACAGGTTGAAAGGCAAAAGTTTTTGGGCATGCAAAGTTCCTTCTGCTTGTTGCTGGTCTTGGAGAAAGCTTCTTCAGCTTCGGCCGATTATGAGGAAGTTTATTTGGTCGGATATTGGTAATGGTTCGGCTACTTCAGCATGGTTCGATACATGGAGTGATTTAGGGTCGCTGGATCAGTTTCTTTCTCCCAGAGTTATCGCTAATGCGGGTTTTAACATGGATTCTAAGGTGTCTGATATTTATTCTGACAATTCTTGGAGGTGGCCGGTTGCTTGGCGGGATACTTATCCGGTTCTTATTCAGCTTGATAGTGTGGTTTTGAATCCGAAATAAGGCTGATAAAATCTTGTGGCGTCAAGGGGATCTCAAACATGATTTTTCTTCGACTAGAGCTTGGGAGTCGGTCCGGCATCATGAAGCGGAGGTTGATTGGTGTCGTATTGTGTGGTTTGGTCAGTGTATTCCGCGACATGCTTTTTTATTATGGCTTATCATGAGAAGGAAGCTGCTTACTCAAGATAAGATCTTGAGCTGGGATTTCTCGCGTAGGAAAAACATGATTATGATGTGTTGCTTGTTATGCTATGCGAATCACGACTCTCATAGTCACCTGTTTTTTGAATGTAAGTTCTCGACGCAAGTGTGGTTTATGATTAGACAAAAGGCGGGCATGGTTTCGGTGCAACCTAGGTGGGACGATATTATTAAGTGGTTACTTGATCGATCCAATTCGAAATCTGTGACGGTTTATGTTGCTAAATTGTTAGTGGCGGCTAGTGCTTACTTCATTTGGCAGGAGCGTAATGCTAGATTATTCAAAAACAAAGTGAGGCCTCCGGAAACTATAAGTGAAATTATTATCCAACAAGTCCGGTACAAACTGATGGGAGCGAAGCTGAAAAATTGTGAAAATGTTCGAAGACTTCTAGGGGCCTGGGATATTGATGGTACAGAATTGCATGATGATGGCGGCTGATTATACTTGATAGTTTCGTGTTTTGTGTCTAGATTTGTAGTCTAGTGGTTTTTTCCATTTGTTGGTTGGTTCTTTGATTTTGGTTTATTTCTGGTTTTTACTTTCATGGGGCATGTCCTATGATTGAACTAGTGTAGGCTTTCTACACTACTTGTGTTTTTTGGTTGTGAATATATAGAATCACCGGGGTAACCCTTTACCCAAAAAAAAAAACGGATTGTTCAAAACCACACTACTAGTCGACTTCGGTTGAAAATTCAAGCTACCCTACGTTTTGGGTGCCACTGGTCTATACTCGAACTTTTCTTTTTGTTTGTTTACTGGAAATCCAGTTCTTCTAGCCACTTTCCTGTTATCCACAACCGTAAAACCCTCTGCATCAGTAACTCTCACCTTTTTCGGACCCATAGCTTGCTTTACCTCCTTTTGCTTTTGTCCTTTATTCCCACTATTAGATACTCGAATAATCTGCTTTGGACAAGAGTCCTCATTATGGCCAAAAACACAGCAACGACCACAACTATGGGGACACCATTCGTATTCCACATACACCTTCTCCTTAACAAACCCATCCCCATCAAGACATGGGACCGCAATGACCAATTCCTCCTTGAAATCATTATCAGCTGATATCTCAACAAGAGCATGAGCATAGCTGCTTCGACCCCACATATCAACGCACATTGATGTTGTAAAGGAATCTAAAGCTTTCAGCTCCCCAATTGCCGTTGCAATCAAACTTAAGCCATCCTCCGTGTAAGCAGCAATAGGAACCTCATGAATCTTAACCCAAACTTGGACCTTTTTTACTTCCTTCTTCTCTAGTTTTACCGATGGCGACCAAACATCCAAAAACATCGGCTGTGAACGAATAATCCACGGACCCTCATTAAGAGCATTCATCATACCCGCTTGATCACCAAACTTAAAGAAGAAAAACTCATTAGCGTTCATCATTGATTTTTGCAACCCAAATATTTTCCAATTGTTCCTAACGAAGTATTCCACAACTGGGTATGCTACCCGATCCCCCAAAAATTATCCATACAATGTGTTTGCCAGTTTATCTTGCACTACTCTGACTGATTCCCTAGGAAACACCACATCACAACCATCATGCTTCTCATCAGTAGCAAGTTTCCAAAAATTTACCTTCCTCGAGCTGTCTGCCATGACTGATTCCGCATACGACAAGGGTTTTGATACATTTCCAGCATCCGGCTGACTACCAACAGCCCCTTCTTGATGTTTCTCCGAACCCTGATTCTCCGAACTGACTTTCTCCAGGTTTTCTGGGACTGTAATCTTCATTAGCTCGTCAATAACATTAATCCGGTGACCCTCATCCTTCTTATCAACGACCGTTCCTCTACGCGGCACAAAATCCTTCCCATCAATATCAACATCCCTATCAGCGTACCTTTGAACGAAAGATTTGAAAAATTCCAGCCATCTTGACGTAAATCCATCGATTTCTTTCGATCATCCATGCTTTTAATACCAACTCTCTATAATAACCAAACCTCAGACTACCATGCACAAGAGAAAACCGAGAATCCAAAACCCAACAAACGGAAAAACAAGAAAACCCTAAACTAGCTTAAACCCTACCCCATGAACCTTTCGAAATCATATAGTAGAACAGGTAGGTCAAGGGTTCTGCCCAACCAGAAGGACCGAAAAACCCACACTTCTATACAATCAGATCGACACAAGAGGTAAAGCCGGCGATAGGAAAAAAACAAAAAAACAAGAAACCCTAGATTCAAACGATCAATATTGCTAACGAGTTCGTAACAGATGTTTGATGAATCAAACCTCAATTAACAGACTGTTATACAAAGATGACGAAAAAATCTAAGATTGCATGAAGAACAGGAATCGCCTAGCTAGAGAGAGCATTAGGTTTTTTTTATCGTTTGAGCCTTTACTTGCGATGCCTAGATCTAAACTGAGGAAACCTTTATCTATCGAAGTTGCTACTGGTAAACCTCTCGTACTCGATTCCGTTATCCGCGATTGTCAATTGAACCTCGATAACCATCTTTTTCCTATTGACCTCACACCAATGCAACTTGGGAGTTTCGACATTATTGTAGGGATGGATTGGTTAACTAAGTTTCATGCTGAGGTAGTTTGTTTCGATAAGATTGTTCGTATTCCTCTTTCATCTGGTGAAGTTTTAGAAGTTCGTGGCGAGAAACCATCTGGTGGATTGAAACTCATGTCGTGTACAAAGTTATTTACAAAAAGGATATGTTGCATTTCTGGCACATGTCACAGAGGAGAAAGGCAAGAGCAAGTGTATACAAGATATTCCGATTGTTCGCGATTATCCTGAGGTGTTTCCTAATGAACTGCCTGGTTTGCCTCCAGTTTGTCAAGTCGAGTTTTATATTGATCTTGTACCTAATGCCAACCCGATTGCGAAAGCACCTTATCGTCTTGCACCGTCTGAGATGCAAGAATTATCGAAACAGCTTCAAGAATTATCTGACAAAGGATTCATCCGACCGACTTATTCACCTTGGGGCGCTCCAGTCCTGTTTGTGAAAAAGAAAGATGGATCTTTTCGAATGTGTATCGATTATCATGAGTTTCGTAAGCTTACCATCAAGAATCGATATCCCCTACCACGAATTGATGATCTCTTTGATCAGCTGCAAGGTGTACTCGAAGAAGATATTCCCAAAACTGCTTTCCGCACAAGATATGGTCACTACGAGTTCACTGTCATGCCTTTTGGTTTGACGAATGCCCCAGCTATCTTCATGGATTTAATGAATAGGGTTTGTAAACCTTATTTAGACAAGTTCATCATTGTGTTTATCGATGACATTCTCATTTATTCGAAGTCTCGAGCCGATCACGAACAACACCTTCGTCTAACACTGGAACTCCTGAAGAAGGAACAACTTTTTGCTAAATTCTCCAAGTGTGAATTCTGGCTTAAAGAAGTTCAGTTTTTGGGAGACTAGAGAGGGTATACAAGTGGAGTTTAGTTCAGCGGCTGTTTGGGATGATGTCCGAACAGCTGAAAATGAGGTGCAATGGGCGGAGGTTGTCTGGTTTTCGCAAGCGGTCCCAAGACATTCTTTCATTATGTGGCTCATAGTGAATAGAAAACTAAAAACTGAAGACTCAAGACATTATGCAAGCATGGAACTCACCAGGAAATGCTAATTTTAACCTTATGTGTTGTTCTTTGTGTACATCAGGTCCGGACTCTCATGAACATTTGTTTTTTGAATGTGGCTATGCATCGGAGGTTTGGAATGAGGTGAAAGTAAAAGCGGATATGGATGCAATTACAAACCAGTGGCATGCTATATTTGACTACTTGGTGAGTATAGCAAAATCTAAGAAGGCTTCTCATGTGATCGCTAAACTTGTGGTGAGTGCGGCGGCATATTTTGTATGGGATGAAAGGAATCGAAGGTTATTCACGACAAAACGAAGAAATAAGACGCAGTTGGTGGATGTGATTCTCTCAACTATTCGGCTAAAGCTCCAAACGATGAGATTTATGATGTCGATGCAAACGGAACGAGTTTTACGAGATTGGTCGCTTCCACGGGGGCTACTGTTAGCGGATGATGATAGCGGCTAGTTTTTAATTGTTTATTTGTTGAATAGGTTGGTTTGACTGGTTTTTTTGTTGGCGGCTTATTTGTTGTCGCATGTTTGCTCTCGGTTGGCATGTCTCCCGAGAGAATTGAGAAGTGTTTTTGCTTCTCACTTGTTTTGTTTTGGTGGTTGATATAAAATTTACCGGGGTAACCCTTTACCCAAAAAAAAAGTTCAGTTTTTGGGTCATATAGTCAACGAGCAAGGTATTCATGTGGATCCTTCCAAAATAGCTACTATTAAGGATTGGAACACACCTACGACACCTACAGAAGTTCGGTCTTTTCTTGGTCTTGCTGGTTATTATCGACGGTTTATTTCAAACTTCTCAAAGATCGCGGTTCCACTCACTGCTTTGACTCAAAAGAATAAGCCTTTTGAGTGGGGACCCATACAAGAAGAAGCGTTCCAAACGTTAAAACGAAAACTCTGTGATGCTCCTGTTTTATATTTGCCTGATGGAAACGATGATTTTTTTTTTGGGTAAAGGGTTACCCCGGTGATTCTATATATTCACAAAAAGAAAACAAGTAGTAAGGTAACATCCTTACTAGTTCAGACATGGGACATACCCCCATGAAAGTAAAAACCAACTAAACCACAAAACTGTAAAACCAAAACGACTACTAGACACACTATCTAGAACAAAAGACTCCTTAACTTATCCGAAATCAACCATTTTCCATGAGTAAATCAGCTCCATGAATATCCCACTTCTCCAGTAATGCCCGAACTCGTGCAGTGTTCTTGAACTTGAGCCCCATTAGCTTATATCTAACACTTTCTATAACAAGCTGACAAAGAACATCCGGAGGTCTTGCATGGTTCCTAAATAATCGGTTATTTCTCTCCTGCCATATGGTATAAGCTAGCGCTGCAATCAACAACCGAGCCACCATATTTGATGATGATTTTGACCGAGAACGAGTACCTAGCCATTCGAAAACATCACTCCACTTTGAATCGACACTCTCCATACCAGCCTTTGCACGAATCATTTCCCAAACTAGCGTGGATAGTTTGCACTCAAAAAATAAGTGGTCATGAGAATCAATATTCTCATAACACAACAGGCAACACATCATGTTCATGTTGTTACATCGAGTATGATTCCAAAGCACAAGTTTGTCTTGAGTAAGTAACTTACGTCGCACAATAAGCCACATCAGAAAAGCATGACGAGGAATACAATGAGAGAACCAAATGAAAGCAGCCCAACCCACCTCCGGCTCCCTTGCTCGAACAGAATTCCAAACCACACTAGAAGAGTAAACGGCCTCACTATCTCCATCTTTCCAAAGAAGACGATCTCGTGCATTTAAATTCCGTTGCATGTTATCAAGCTGAATAAGAACTGGGAATATATCCCTCCAAGCTAACGGCCAAATCCAAGAACCATTAGGAGACACATCCGCAACTGTAGCACTTAGAGAAAAACCTTCTCGGGTAATAACTCTTGGAGAAAAAAAATTGCATAACGGACCAATGTTGCTCCATGTATCAAACCAAGCTGAGGTACTACTACCATCACCAATCATAGACCAAACATGTTGACGAATCAAAGGGCGAAGTTGAGCCATCTTTTTCCAGCTCGAACAACAAGTAGCCGGAATCTTATGGTCCCAAAAATTCCGACCTTTTAACCGATAAGAGTGAATCCAAGCAACGATGATTTCGTTGTGTATTGTGACGCGTCGAATCTAGGCCTTGGTTGTGTTCTTATGCAACGAGGTAAAGTCATTGTATATGCGTCAAGACAGCTAAAGATACACGAGAAGAACTATACTACTCATGATCTTGAGTTGGGCGCTGTGGTTTTTGCTCTCAAAATCTGGAGACACTATCTTTATGGAACGAAATGTCTGGTTTTCACAGACCACAAAAGTCTCCAACACATTCTCAATCAAATGGAGCTAAACATGAGGCAACGACGTTGGGTTGAACTCTTGAACGATTACGACTGCGAAATTCGCTACCATCATGGTAAGGCGAATGTCGTAGCCGATGCGCTAAGTCGAAAGGAACGAGTCTTTTCGAACTCTATCTGATATTCAAACTCGCATCTCTCAAGCTCAACAATCTTGTGTTACACAAAACTTGATGGGTAAGGAATTACCACATCAGTTTGAGCTTAAACTCGAAACGAAGGACGATGGGTTACTCTATTTTAAGAATCGTTTGTGAATTACGAAACAAGACGATCTTCGCACTTTAGTGATGGACGAATCTCACAAGTCTCGTTATTCTATCCATCCTGGTGCTGACAAAATGTACAAGGATCTTCATACTCAGTATTGGTTGTATGAAAAAGGATGTTGCCTTGTATGTATCGAAATGCCTAACTTGTCTCAAAGTCAAGGCTGAACATCAACGACCATCTGGTTTGCTTGTACAACCTGAGATACCGGTTTGGAAGTGGGAGAACATTGCAATGGATCTTATCACTAAGTTACCGCGTACATCTAGAGGTCACGATGCGATTTGGGTCGTTATTGATCGATTAACGAAGTCAGCTCACTTTATACCGATTCGCGAGGATTTATCTGCTGATAAACTTGCCAAGATTTATGTTGATGAGATTGTATCCCGACATGGTGTTCCTTTAGATATCATATCTGATCGTGATGCTCGATTTTCATCTCACTTTTGGAAGACCATGCAAACTGCTATGGGAACCCAACTAAATCTAAGCACTGTTTATAATCCCCAAACAGATGGACAATCCGAGAGAACGATACAAACGTTGGAGGATATGCTTAAAGCATGCGTGATAGACTTTGGTGGTAATTGGGATTCTCATCTTCCGTTGATCGGGTTCTCTTACAACAATAGTTATCATGCTAGCATTAATATGGCACCGTTCGAAGCTTTATACGGTCGAAAATGTCGTTCACCTATATGTTGGAATGAGATTGGTGAAGCTCAGCTTACTGGATCTGGAAACAACGGATAAAATCAAGAAAATTCGCGATAATCTTCTGACATCTAGAAGCCGTCAAAAGAGTTATGCGGATATGCGACGCAAGCCCTTGGAATTTCAAGTTGGAGACCATGTCCTACTCAAGGTATCCCCTTGGAAGAGAGTGGTGAGATTTGGAAAGAAAGGAAAACTTGCACCACGATATGTTGGACCATTTAAGATTGTTGAAAGAATTGGAAAGGTTGCCTATCGACTAGAGCTACCTCCTGAACTTGGGAATATTCACCCAACAATTCATGTGTCCAATTTACGAAAGTGTTTAGCCGATACTAATCTTCATATTCCACTCGATGAAATTCAAGTTGATGAAACGATGCACTTCGTCGAGAAACCTGTGGTGTTAATGGACCGTGCAGTCAAACAGTTGAAGAACAAATGAATTCGATTAGTCAAAGTTCGCTGGGAGTCCAAATGTGGCCCAGAGTTTACTTTGGAACGTGAGGACCAAATGAAGGCGAAATATCCACATTTGTTTTCACGAGTTTCCTCTAGTTAAAATTTCGGGACAAAATTTCCTAAAGTAGGGGAGACTGTGACAACTGTGCTCTGTAAACAATGTACGATGTAAAACAATATCAATTATCAATAAAACGATGTGTTTTGGTGTTAATATGTGAGTATTTGTGTTTGATGATTTTACGATTTGATTTGAGTTCGATTTCAAGCTTTAAATCGCTTTCTGGGAAGTTATACGCAAATTGATGCGTAAACGTAATCAGTTTAATGCAAAAAACACTCCAGAATAGTGATATAGGCTTAACATACCTTAGATAACCTTCACCTAACTTAGAAATAAGTTTTGGATGGTTTGGTGTGTCGAAAACAAGTTTATTCGTTCGCAGGGACTATTTGTGTCAAACTGTGAAACTATGCCGATTCGTACTGTAACGAACATTCTGGAACTTGATCATAAATTAAACATACCCTAAATATCCTTTACATAGCTTAGATATAGGCTTTGAGGGGTTCGGTATGCGAAAATTAACTTTTTGATCAAACAGGGACTAAAAGCGTCAAAAAGTGCATAAGTTTGCATTTTCGCGCATATCTTACGTTCTGAACATATCTGGACATCCAAAAATTTTTGTAATCATTAAAATATATTATTTTAGTGATTGGAATGCAAAAATACCATTTTTTTGGGTAAAGGGATTACCCCGGTGAATTTTATAAATAACCAATAAAAGAACAGGGTGTGTCATGGACTCGACACACACTACTAGCCAAGGCATACCCCGACTAGGGAACCAAACAAACTAGACAAGAGAAAACAAAACACAACCAAGACAAACAACTCGAACGAACACTACCCCAAACTAAACAATAAAACAAAAACAATCCAAAGCCTCCTTAGCCTGGATCCGAAATCATATCATTCTTCGAGATCTGCCATCGATCAAGGATCTTCATGTGGTCCGGGTGACTCGCAATCCTGAATCCCATTATCTTCAGTCGAACTGTGTTAATAATAACTTGCGAAAGAATAGCCGGGGACCGCTGAATGTTCGAGAATAGCCGATTATTTCTTTCTTGCCAGATGAAATAAGTAGCAGCCCCTAAGAGAATCTTACATACAATCCTGTCAAGTTTCCTCGAACTAGCACTGTTCTCCATCCAATCCATAACCGACCTCCATGTGTTATTGACTTTCCCCATATCAACCCATTCTCTAACTGTCTCCCACACCTCAGAGGCATACGGACACTGAAAAAAAAGATGATCCCTAGTATCACGATTATAAGAACACAGCGGACAACACATGAGGATGAGATTAGTGGCACTGCCCGCTTCCCATATAGTCATCCTATCCTGAGTCTTTAGCTTGTTGTTAATTACTAGCCATACATTAAACGAGTGTCTAGGAATACACTGGCTAAACCAAACCGCATCAACCCAAGCAACTTTATCATTTCTCATCCGAAAAGAGTTCCAAGCTTCAGAAGAGTGAAAATGTCGTAAATTACCATCATAATCCTACCAGCAAGAACGATCAGCCATATTCTCTACTAAAGTGGGAGCTGAAATATTTATTAGTACCGGAAAAAGATCATACCAAGCCATTGGCCATTTCCATTGACCATTATCATTGAGCAACTCCGCAACCGTCGTGTCCAGGTTGAAACCTGCATTGGCAATACGCCTAGGGGAAATAAAGTAACGGATCGGGCTGCAAGAACACCAGTTATCACTCCATGCATTAGTTTGGCGACCGCTCTGAATAGACTTCCAAACATAAGGCCGAATCTGATTGCGTAGCGCAAGAATCTTTCTCCAACCCCAGCTCGGATTAGCTGAGCATTTAACCTCCCAAAAACTAGTTCCTTTAAGCTTGTATGAATGAATCCAAGAAACCCACAGAGAGCGCCGATTATTGATGATACTCCATATATGGCTAGAAATCAACGCTTTATTAACATCCATGACACTCCGAATACCCAAACCACCTTCCGTCTTAGGCAAGCAAATATCCTTCCATGCCACTTTAGAACGAATAGGACCTTGAACCCCACCATTCCATAGAAACCGACGCATACACTTTTCAAGCTCCTTGACAATTCTGATCGGAAGGATAAAAACTGAAGCCCAGTAAGTATACATAGCCCAGTAAGCAAATATCCTTCCATGCCACTTTAGAACGATCGGAAGCATAGCTGAAAAATACCATTCGTCGCGCAATTTGGATCGTTTTCGCGTCCGTTCGAGTTTTCGTCGTAATTAACCAAATAACGCAACCGTACGACCAAACAAACCGACATACGAGATGTTTTCAAGCATATTTTAAGTCCCTATACTTTAACTTCATTTTAGAGCCATGAAATGGGGTTAACGGGGCTTAAACGTGCCGAAAATCAAGTTTTAAGCATGTAGGGACCTGTTTCGCCAAAATCTGAAACTTAGAACTGACCTCCCCCGAACCACGCGCCAGATCAGGTGATACCTGGCGCGCCACGTGAAAGGAACCAAAAATAAGCAACTCAGTTTCAGCAACAGTCTTGATTTCCAGGGTTAATTATGCTAAATTCTCAATACCTGGAGCTGGTTTTGGATCCCCATTGTATTTAAATACCATGTTCTACAATGAAGGGCCAAGATTGATCCTTCTAAACACTTGGAATGATCTCATTCATCCTAACTTACTATAAACAGCAATGGGTTTCTCACTTGGTTCTTCACACTTGATCTCAAATCTGCTCTAAGTTGGAGTATTCATACTTCATACCTGAGTAATTTGAATCAAATCTTCATTGCTTGGACGTTTTGTAAGATTCTTTCATGCTTTTTATGCTTTTCAAGCATGAAAGTCAAACAGTGTTTGACTTTCTGCTTTGACCACGAGTTGGTCAACACAAAGTTCGTTCGAACTTTGCAACATGAGCGTAATCACGATGGTTATAGTCCCTTGTGACTACACCTACTGATTACCAGGTTGATTAGTCGAAGTGACGAGTCAAAGTTTCGATCAAAGTACGTGTTTATGAGTATTTTGAGACGAAGCTATTTTTGGGTATTAAAACACTTTGTTTTGATATCAAACCTGTTTTCTAACTTAGTTAAACATGTTTAGCTCGACACTTTTAGTCTAGTGCTTATATAGGGTCGTAAGTCAAGCGGTCTTAACAACCGCTTGCTTAGAATTTCGAACCCGACCCGTTTGGTCGATCGTTAGGATCCGACCAAGCATATTATGTGACCATAGTTGTTGTATAGGGAATAACCTTCCGAGGTTATACCTTATGGTCACTTAGCTTAATTAGTTGTATGATAGGTAGTTTATATGCCTTAGGAAAATGACCAAAATGCCCTTTTATGCATAATTGGTATTTAAGCATATGTATCGTCAATCTCTATAACGAACCCTAATGCTCTCTCTCTAGCTTGGCGAATTTTGTTCTTCATGAATCCTCAGATTTTCATTGTGATTTTCTGTATAACAGTCTGTGATTAGGGATTGATTTATTAATCTCTATAACGAACTCGTTAGCAGGCTTGATCGATTTACATCTAGGGTTTTCTTTTCTTTTCTGCTCATTCACCGCCTTACTTTCTGTGTTATTCTAACGTGCTGTATAGTGCTCGTGGATTGTCGATCCTACTCTAACAGGATATTGATTTTCCAGGTTTACTATTTCGGAAGGGTGCATGGAGTAGGGGTTGCTAGAATTAGGGTTTTCAGTTTTTCGGTTTGTTTCTTCTTGTTGAGGCTCTGGTGATCGTGTTTTTTCGGTGCATGGTTGTTTTGTTTGCTGTTGAAAGGAGAGAGGTGTTTATTTTCAAATGGATGATCGTTTCAAACCTGATAATACTGTTCTGGGAGATCGCGGTAAGCCGCCTTTACCTTACAAAGGTTTAGCCAGTCGTGTGGTGAACATAGATGGTAATCCGGTGTTACCCAGAAGAGGTACTATGCAAGTGTCTCAGCATGATTCTAAGAAGTTTAATGTAATCGATGAATTAACCAAGATCACTGTTCCGGTTTCTTCATCGGAATGTGAGGGTGCGGGTACGAATTTGGCTGGTGATGACAATACACAAGGATCTCATCCGATTAATGGTTCTACATCTAAGCCTATGTCATATGCTGATTCGGTAATTGCTAATAATTTAAAGAAAGTTAATTTTCGCTCACTTGCTAGCTCCGTGATGCATGATGATTGTGATGTTGTGTTGCCGAGGGAATCAGTACGTACGGTGCAAGATAAGTTGGCTAACACTCTTTATGGGTATTTTTAGGAGATCGTGTTGCTTTTCCAGTGGTATATTATTTTGTGCGGATGAATTGGAAGAAATATGGACTACAAAAAACTATGATGAACGCGAACGGTTTTTTCTTTTTCAAATTTAATGATGAGGTTAGTATGTCGAATGTTCTTAAAGATGGGCCATGGATAATTCGATCTCAACCATTGTTTCTTAATTGCTGGACCCCAACAACTAAACTCGAAAAGAAAGAGGTAAAGAAGGTTCAAGTATGGGTTAAAATTCATGAAGTCCCTATTGCGGGCTATACGGAGGATGGCCTTAGCCTGATTGCAACGACTATTGGGGAACCAAAGATGCTGGATTCGTTTACCACGTCTATGTGCATGGACTCATGGGGTCGTAGTAGCTATGCTAGAGCGTTGATTGAAATCTCGGCTGATAAAGAATTCCGAGAGGAAATTATAATGGCAATTCCCGAATCTGAAGGGGAGGGTTTTATTAAAGAGACTATGTATGTGGAGTATGAATGGAGTCCGTATCGTTGTGCTACTTGTTGTGTGTTTGGCCATACTACCGATGCATGTCCGAAGCAACCTATGAAACCAAGTAAGGCTATGCACGAGGAGCACAATCGGAATGTTCAAAAAAATCGTCCAGCAAAGAAGATGCCTGCTGTGGATCAGGATGGTTACATAGGAGACTATGGTAAGAAAGCTGCTAAGAAAGTTGGAATTCCTGTGAATAAACAAAAATCTAAATTCGAATATCGTCCTGTGGGGCCAAAGCAAAAGGGAGACAGCAACAAGGCATCGAGTTCTAACAGTAACAGGTCGAATAATCCTTTTGATGTTCTCAATGAAGTGGATGCCGATTCGGGTGCTAGTATCAAGACGTCGGGTATGAACAATGAGGATACAGATGATGACGAGGTAGTAGAGGTGTACAATGAAACGGATGGTTTTATGATGGAAGGTACTCTAAACATAAATAGTAAAGGGGCAAGCACTCCTTCTTCGATAGTTAACGATGGTTAGTATCGCGACGTGGAATATAAGGGGGTTGAACCGCCCTCTTAAACAGAAGGAGGTTCGGCAGGCAGTCAAAGATTTTAACTTGAGCTTGTGTGCGATTTTAGAGTCTCATGTGGATGTTGGTAAATTGGGTAAAGTGTGCAAGTTCGTTTTTCGTTCTTGGGATTGGACTTCGAATGGAGGTTGTTGTGACAAAGGAATGAGAATTATTATCGGATGGAATCCGGCTATCTTTGATGTGATGATTTTGGCGCAGTCTCCTCAGGTTATGCATATTCAGCTTGTTTTTAAATTGGACAAAAGGATGGTTTTTTGTTCTTTCGTTTATGCTGCAAATTATTATGTCTCCCGTAAAGAGTTATGGCATAATCTTTCCATGCACAAAGTCCTTGTTGGATGATATTGAGGTTGTTGATATTAACCGAATAGGGATCCATTTTACATGGAGCCAAAAGCCAAAGAATGGGGTAGGGCTTCTGAAGAAAATTGATCGAGTGATGGGAAACACTCCCTTTGTAAAATTTTAACAGATCGGATAACCCTAATGCTCTCTCTCTAGCTTGGCGATTTTGTTCTTCATGAATCCTCAGATTTTCATCGTGATTCTCTATATAACAGTCTGTGATTAGGGATTGATCTTTTAATCTCTATAACGAACTCGTTAGCAGTCTTGATCGATTTACATCTAGGATTTTTTGTCTTTCTTTTCCGTTCAATCGCCTCCTTATTTCTGTGACATTCTAACGTGGTGTATAGTCCTCTTGGTTTGTGATCATACTAGGATCTTGATTCACCAGGTTTACTATATATGTCGAAAGGGTGCATGGATTAGGGTTTGCTAGATTAGGGTTTTTCTGATTTTCGGCTTTCTTCTGGTTGAAGCTCTGGTGATCGTGTTTTCTGGTGCATGGTTGTTTTATTTGTTGTTTAAAGGAGAGAGGTGTTTATTTTCCAATGGATGATCATTCCAAACCTGATGATTCTGTTCTGGGAGATCGCGGTAAGCCGCCTTTACATTACAAGGGTTTAGCTAGTCGTGTGGTAAACATAGATGGTAATCCGGTGTTACCCAGAAGAGGTACTGTGCAATTGACGCAACATGATGCGAAGAAGTTTAATGTAATCGATGAATTAACCAAGATCACTGTTCCGATTTCTTCATCGGAATATGAGGGTGCGGGTATTAATTTGGCGGCTGGTGACAATCAAGGAACTCAGCCGAGTAATGGTTCTACCTCCAAGGCTATGTCATATGCAGATTCGGTAGTTGCTAATAATTTAGAGAAAGTTAATTTTCGCTCACTTGCCAGCTCCGTGATGCATGATGGTTGTGATGTTGTTTTGCCAAGGGAATCAGTACATTCTGTGCAAGATAAGTTGGCTAATACTCTTTATGGTACTTTTTAGGAGATCGTGTTGCCTTTCCAGTGGTTGATTATTTTGTTCGAACGAATTGGAAGAAATATGGTCTGCAAAAAAACTATGATGAACGCGAATGGTTTTTTCTTTTTCAAATTTAATGATGAAGTTGGTATGTCGAATGTTCTTAAGGATGGGCCATGGATAATTAGATCTCTGCCATTGTTTCTTGATGGATGGACTCCAACAACTAAGCTCGAAAAGAAAGAGGTAAAGAAGGTTCAAGTATGGGTTAAAATTCATGAAGTTCCTATTGCGGCCTATACGGAGGATGGCCCTAGCCTGATTGCAACGACTATTGGGGAACCAAAGATGCTGGATTCGTTTACCACGTCTTTGTGCATGGACTCATGGGGTCGTAGTAGCTATGCTAGAGCGTTGATTGAGATCTCGGCTGATAGAGAGTTCCGAGAAGAAATTACAATGGCAATTCCCGAACCTGATGGGGAGGGTTTCATCAAAGAGACTATGTATGTGGAGTATGAATGGAGTCCGCATCGTTGTGCTACCTGTTGTGTGTTTGGCCATTCTACCGATGCTGTCACACCCCGACCACGTATAACATACAAAACGTGGCGGAAAACGTCGGGGAGTGTTGTAACAGAATTAATTGTTTCATAACCATGGTATTCAAAGTTGTATTTTATTTATCAACATAAGAGTTACATTGTCTTAAACAGGAAATAAAGAGTTCATAACATAATTAAACTAGTCTATCTTCATTTTTAGTCTCTAAGGCACAGGTCCGCCCTAGTGTCCTGATCAACATCCTATGCAAAAGCTCCTGAAAACACATGTGAAAATAGGTACGTCAGCATAAAAATGCCTGTGAGATACATAGGTTTTTTAAAAATATGATTCATGACTAGTCTTTAAGAAAATGTTTAGTCATGAACCTTGTAATTTGCTTTGTTTTGTAAATCGTTTGAAAAACAATAAGTTCAGATGATATGTATAAATAAATGTAAGGTTAAATGAATAACCATGTAAAAATGGGTTTGTGTAAGATAAGTTGTTTGTAAACAGTGTCTTGTAAAAAGTATGTTATTTGTATAAAATGTCATGTGTCATAAATTGAAATGATTTAAATAGCGCTACGATATGTAATACCATACAAACACTTATATATAGGAAGTATCAGCGGCGTATCCACCATGCTTGTATCATATTACACATGCCTCGTTACTTAAATCACTTACTCAAACCAAACCACCAATGTAAATTGTTTATGTATAATCAAATGTCAAACTGTTATTGTGTAAACCATATCAAATGTCTGTGTTTAATGTAAATCATGAATTGTGTATATCAATGTTAAAATGTTTATGTCTAATGTAAATCATGTAATGTGTATCCAAAAATGTCATGAATGGTATGTGAAATATATCAACTAAACCATATGTAAAATGCACAAAAACAAGGTATTGAAGTAAAACATGGTTTAAATCAAAGTTATGTTGTGTGGAACTAATGCATGCTATACTGATACAAACATTTATGCGGTATTGTGAAAATGCATACATCCAAGCCTTGAGACTGTGGTGATAAACCCTTAAACAAATTAAAGGTTTATCTAAGTTATGTATATCGAATTCGGTCATTCCTTCCAATCCAAACAAACCCAGGATTTCAGGAACGGGAGTTGTCAATTCCTATGGTACCACTACCTACTAACGAACGACGTGATCAATGTTAATGAATGTATTGTTCCATGTTAAACAAACCAAATGTCATACCAAAATGTAAGCATGTGATGTAAACAATTGTACTAAGTATGCACACAGTCGGCATATATAGCATGAAATGTAAAACATTGTACTAAGTATGCACACAATGGGCATATATAGCATGAAATGTAATGTAAAACAATGTACTAAGTACACACACAATGGGCATACATAGCATGAAAGGTAATGAAATCATGTACTATAATGTACTAACGAACATAGCAGGTATATGATCTGAAAGCATGAAAGTAACAAGTAGGCACATGTGTTCCACCCCAAAATGTTTGGAAAACAGTAAAAGAGGGGTCTATGTACTCACTTGAGATTGCTCAGAAGTCCTAAGATAACCACCAAGCAATGCTAGAGATCACGGAATCAAACGGCACCTAATATAGGTAACTATGTTAATAAACCGGACCTAATATCGGAGGGTCGGATAGAATGAGGGTTCGTAAACCAAACGAGTATGGAGACTCGTGTAATATGGTTTAACAAAGCCCACATACTAAAACAAAACTTAACCTAAGTGTTTGTGACCCATTACGACCCGTTTAGGTAGCTTGTGCTACTTTAACGCGTCGTTCGCGTAAAACGCGTTCGGAACGCCTAACTAGTCCTATGACAAGTAAAATATGCCTTAACATGTCTAATATGGTTGTCAAATCAGTTTAGATGTCAAAAGTTATGTTACATATGTTTAAAACAAATTTTGGCATCAAAGGGGTATTTTCGTAATTTACCTAAGGCATATAAACTACCTATCATACAACTACTTAAACGAAGCGACCATAAGGTATAACCTCGGAAGGTTATTCCCTATATGCTATGGTCACCTAATGTGTTTGGTCGGATCCTAATGATCGACCAAATGGGTCGGGTTCGAAGGTATAAGCGATTTATCAGATCGCTTACCCTTACGACCCTAGACAACGTGGTAATCAGTAGGCATAGTCACAAGGGACTATAACCATCGTGATTACAATCACGTTGCGAAGTTCAAACGAACTTCGCATTGACCATAATCTGGTCAATGCAGAAATTTCAGACTCGAAAGCAATAAAAGAACGAAGGAACACTTACAAAGGGTCCCCGAATGCTAATCTAGATCAAAATAGCTCAGGTATGAAACAAAGGTTTCAACTTAGAGCACATTAGATCAGATTCTTGTGAGGAATGAGTGAAAATGTGATGGGTATTTATAGTTTTCGGATCACCGTTAGGATCATTTCTTGGAAAAGGGGAAATGATCTAGCCCGTACACTTGTCAAAATGTTGTGGTAACTGATTTTGGCCACCATAAGAGATTAACATGTGGCACTTGACCTTTGGAGGGTGTTAGGGGCTGTTAACTTGTGTTTAAACATTGAATCTGGTCCAGAAGGGGCCTCGCGTGACGCTAAGACCCCTCGCGTCACGCCTAGCCCTAGTTTCTGCAGAATTTGCAGAAATGGTCCCTGCACATGTTTCGTTGCGTAACGGCACTTCTAACACCCGTCAAACCCAATTTCAAGCTCCACAAGGATGCCTAAACATTGTGGATATGAAACATGCTCAAAAATGTGTCGGATGTTGGTTCGTTTGGTCGTACGATCGCGATGTTTGCTTAATTACGACGGAACGCGCACAAGAGCGAAAACGATCCAAATGACGCGACGAATGGATTTTTCTTATGCCAAACACTAAAATAAAATAGTTTAGTGCTTACATAAATTTTTGGATGTCCGGAGGTATTCAGAACGTAAGTTATGCGCGAAAATGCAAACTTGTGCACTTTTTGACGCTTTTAGTCCCTGAATGACCCAAAAGTTTATTTTAGCACACCGAACACCTCAAAGCCTATTTCTAAGCTATGTAGAGGATATTTATGGTATGTTTAACTTATGGTCATGTTTCGGAATGTTCGTTACAGTTCAAATTGGCATACTTTCGCAGTTTGTCAAGTTTAGTCCCTGTAAGCGAATTAACTTGTTTTTGCCATACCAAAGCCTTTAAAACTTATTTCTAAGTTATGTAGAGATTATTTAAGGTATGTTAAGTATGTGTTGAAGTTACGGAGTATTTGTCGCATTAAACTGATTACGTTTACGCACCAGTTTGCGTATAAATCTCCAGAAAGCGATGTAGAGTTTGAAATTACATAAAAGTCAAAACATGAAAAATGTAAAACACAACCAAACAAACATTGGGATCAAATAACATTGTTTTATTGATAATTGAACTGTTCACAATGATAATAAGCACAGATGTTACAGTCTCCCCTTTAGAGGAAACTCGTGGAAAAAGATGCGGATACTTCGCCTTCATTTGATCTTCGCGTTCCCAAGTAAACTCGGGTCCACGTTTAGCTTCCCAGCGAACTTTGACAAAAGGAATGCGCTTGCGTTTAAGCCACTTGACTTCACGTTCCATGATTTCCACAGGCTTCTCAACAAATTTCAGTGTTTTATCAACACGAATTTCATCAAGTGGTATGTGGAGGTTCTCATCAGCTAAACACCTCTTGAGATTGGACACGTGAAAGGTTGGATGAACATTTCCAAGTTCAGGAGGTAACTCAAGTCTATAGGCTACCTTTCCGATTCTTTCGACGATCTTGAATGGTCCAACGTATCTAGGTGCAAGTTTTCCTTTCTTTCCAAATCTGATCACACCTTTCCAAGGTGAGACCTTATGTAATACTCGATCACCGACTTGAAATTCCAAGGGCTTGCGTTTTGGATCCGCGTAACTCTTTTGACGGCTTCTAGCTGTCTGAAGGTTATCACGAACTTTCTTAACCTTGTCAGTTGTCTCTAAAATGAGGGCAGGTCCAGTAAGTTGAGCCTCGCCGATCTCATTCCAGCAGACTGGTGAACGACATTTTCGACCATAGAGAGCTTCGAAAGGAGCCATTTTGATGCTGGTGTGATAACTGTTGTTGTAGGAGAATTCAATTAACGGAAGATGTGAATCCCAAGTACCCCCAAAGTCGATCACACAAGCTCTAAGCATATCCTCCAGAGTCTGGATTGTTCTTTCAGATTGACCATCCGTTTGCGGATGATAAGCTGTGCTCAGATTAAGTTGGGTCCCCATAGCAGATTGCATGGTTCTCCAAAAATGAGAAGTGAAACGAGCATCTCTGTCAGAAATGATGTTCAAAGGAACACCATGTCGAGCTACAATTTCATCCACATAGATTTTTGCAAGTCTGTCAGCAGGAAAGTCCTCACGGATTGGCAAGAAATGTGCTGACTTAGTAAGACGATCAACGACTACCCAGATGGCATCATGACCTTTCTTTGTGCATGGAAGTTTGGTAACAAGATCCATAGTAATGTTTTCCCATTTCCAAACTGGGATCTCTGGTTGCACCAATAAACCAGAAGGACGTTGATGTTCAGCCTTAACCTTAAGACAAGTAAGGCATTTTGATACGTATAAGGCAATGTCTTTCTTCATACCAGGCCACCAATAGTGAATACGAAGATCCTTATACATCTTATCTGAGCCCGGATGAATAGAATAACGAGACTTATGGGCTTCATCCATAAGCAAGGTACGAAGATCATCCTGGCTTGGGACCCACAAACGGTCCATGAAGTAATATGATCCATTGTCCTTCAGTTCAAGAGCAGGTGTTATGTGATAGGGAAATTCCTTATCCATCAAACCTTGTGAAACACAAGATTGTTGAGCCTGAGAAATGCGTGCCTGGATATCGGATCGAGCTTGAATAACAGATTGAACACGTACACAATGAAGCTTAGTACGTTCCTTACGACTCAATGCATCGGCTACGACATTCGCCTTGCCAGGATGGTAGCGAATTTCGCAGTCATAGTCGTTTAAAAGCTCAACCCAACGTCGTTGCCTCATGTTGAGTTCTTTCTGATTGAAGATATGCTGAAGACTTTTGTGGTCCGTGAAAACCACACATTTTGTACCGTACAAATAGTGTCTCCAGATCTTAAGAGCGAAGACAACTGCACCCAACTCAAGATCATGAGTGGTGTAGTTGTTCTCATGTATCTTCAACTGCCTCGATGCATAGGCTATGACTTTGTTCCTTTGCATCAGAACACAGCCAAGACCCAATTTAGATGCATCACAGTAAACGACGAAATCATCATTGCCCTCAGGCAAAGTCAGAACAGGCGCGTCACAAAGTTTCTGTTTCAAGTGTTGAAAGGCTTCCTCTTGTTTGAATCCCCAGTCAAAGGGTTTGTTCTTCTGAGTTAGAGCAGTTAGAGGAACTGCAATCTTTGAGAAGTTCTCAATGAAGCGGCGGTAATAACCCGCTAGACCAAGAAAAGAACGAACCTCAGTGGGAGTAGTAGGCGTATCCCAATCCTTAATCGCACTGATCTTGGAGGGATCTACATGAATACCTCGTTCGTTGATAATATGTCCCAAAAATTGAACTTCTTTAAGCCAAAATTCGCACTTGGAGAATTTGGCGAAAAGTTGCTCTTTCTTTAGGAGTTCCAGAGTAAGACGAAGATGTTGCTCGTGATCAGCTCGCGTCTTAGAATAAATCAAGATGTCGTCAATAAAAACAATGACGAACTGATCCAAATAAGGTTTGCAGACCCTATTCATTAAGTCCATGAAAACAGCAGGAGCATTAGTCAAACCGAATGGCATGACTGTGAACTCGTAATGCCCATACCGAGTGCGGAACGCCGTCTTGGGAATATCTTCTTCATGCACACGAAGTTGATGATACCCGGAATGCAGATCAATCTTCGAAAAATAAGAAGCGCCCTGCAGCTGATCAAAGAGGTCGTCTATGCGCGGTAGGGGATATCGATTCTTGATGGTAAGCTTGTTAGGCTCACGATAATCGATACACATCCTAAAAGATCCATCCTTCTTCTTGACAAAAAGAACGGGAGCACCCCAAGGTGAAAAGCTAGGACGTATAAAACCTTTGTCAGAGAGCTTCTGAAGCTGCTTAGACAACTCTTGCATCTCAGATGGTGCAAGACGATATGGAGCTCTGGCAATGGGATTTGCACCAGGTACGAGATCAATGCGGAACTCGACTTGGCGTGCTGGAGGTAGACCAGGTAACTCTTCAGGGAAAACTTCAGAATAATCCCGAACGACAGGAATATCTGAAATAGACTTACCCTTGCCTTTATCTACTGTAACATGTGCTAAGAAAGCCACATAGTTCTTCCGCAGATATTTCCGAGCTTTAAAACAAGACATGAGCTTGAGGCCACCAGACGGTTTCTCACCTTGAACCTGTAGGATCTCGCCTGTCGAAAGCGGCACACGAACAATCTTCTCAGAACAAACTATCTCTGCGCGATGCTTGGATAACCAATCCATACCCACAATGACGTCGAAGCTTCCAAGTTGCATTGTCATGAGGTCGATAGGAAAAAGATGGTCGTTAAGGTTCAACTGGCAGTTGCGAAGAACAGAATCAAGAATAATGGGTTCACCACTAGCAACCTCTACTGTCAAAGGTTTACCTAGTTTTGTTCTAGACACGCGAAGCATTGGCTCAAAAGACAATGACACAAAACTCTTGTCGGCACCCGAATCAAAAAGAACAGATGCAGGCTGATTATTAATAAAGAACGTACCGTTCACCACTTCATTGTCTGCTTGTGCCTCTTGAGCATTCATGTTAAAGACTCGCCCTCGAGCCGGAGCCTGATTCTGATTTGCATTCTGATTCTGGTTAGCTAGCCTTGGGCACCGGTTTCTGTAGTGGGTCAGATCCCCACAGTTATAACAAGCACCTGTGGGTAGTGTGGTCGTGCAGCTTGACCCTGTTGCTGAGCAGGAGGCTGAGCAGCTTGTTGAGCCGGGTTCTGAACTGCCCGATTCTGAGCAAACCGACAAACATCGACAAGATGACCTGACTTCCCACAGTTAGTACAGAAACGGCACTGATGTTGCGGCTGATGGTGACTGTTGCACCTATTGCACAAAGGTGCATTCCCTGAATAGGGCTTCTTCGCTGGAGGCGGTGCGGGTTGGTTGGGAGCTGTCTGGTTAGCTTGGGCAGTGACAGCATAGTTTTGGGAAGCCTTACGCTTCCTTGCCCTTTTCAATGAACCAGAATCCTTTCCGTTCTTGTTTTGACCTTTCTTGCTATCTTCCTTGTCAAACGACTGTTTCTTGCCCTTGTCACCCTTCCTGTGTAATTTATTCTTCCGAATCTGCGACTCAGTCAATGTCGCTGATAACTCGATCGCCTGATGGAGTGTGGCAGGGTTACTACCAGTAATGATGTCTTGCACTGAGTCAGGTAGGCCGTCGATGTACCTTTCGATAGCCTTGTCGAGTGGGGTAACCATTGTTGGGCAAAGCAGACTCAACTCTTCAAACCTATCAGTATACGTCCTGTGCTCACCACTATCTTTCTTCAAATCATCAAACTCCTTCTCCAACGATCGCTGTTCATGACGAGGACAGAACTCCCTCATCATAAGAGCCCTAAGTTCAGCCCAAGTTTGTGCTAGAGCAACCTCTACACCACGGTCTCTCATTACCCCATTCCACCATGTAAGAGCCCTCTTCTGAAACACACTCGAAGAAAACTCGACCTTGCGATTGTCAGGACACTGCACGTGGCGAAAAGTATTCTCAATGCTCTCAAACCATTGAAGAAGCCCAGTCGCTCCTTCAGAACCACTAAACTTGAGTGGTTTAGCCGAGTTAAAATCCTTGTATTTGCATGGAGCATTGTTATTGTTGTTGGCTTGGTGCCATTGAGCAAAGAGATTTGGGAATTGAGCAGCCATCTGCTGCGCAATGATTTCTGCCAGTTCGGCAGTCGCTATCTGGTTTTCGCGTCGAGGAGGCATTCTAAAAGAGGAAAACATGAAAGGAAACGAGTGAGATGATTGGATGAGGAAAACCTTTACCCAAAAAAAGAGATGATTGGATGAGGAGAATGAGATGAAACAAAATTAGCAAAAGAAAAGATGGTGGTCATTTATCCGCATTACCAAGCAAACAAACGACACACAGTGACTAATCAAAGTAAATTGATCAAAAATAATGTATCGCGAAGACATGCTCGCCTATAAGTGAACACTCATCCCAAGAATTCCCAGGTAAGCACAACTGGTCTTGCGTCTGATGAGATATATACGAAGTGCTTGCCTAGACAGAAAACCCAGAATACAGGCATTCACTGTTCCAGTTTGCACGTGTTCACACTATTTAGAACCCAAAACTTTGATGAGATTTTGAAAATTTGAAGGCACAAGGCCAAAAATTTAGTCAAACTGGAAGGGTTTAAAACCTTACAAAAGAGGGTTCAAAACCTTGTAATAAATCATTCAAAAACAGAAGATTGTTTTTCAAAAATCGTTTCGGAAAAATTTGGTTTTTGTTTTGATAATCACCTAAGGATAGATGAAGTGCATGTTTTAAAATCTAAACACAAGCTAACTTGTGTTAGGGTCTTAGAAAGTTATAGTCTAGGTCAAAGCATTACTAATAACCTAATTCCCTATAACCATTGGCTCTGATACCAACTCTTCTGTCACACCCCGACCACGTATAACATACAAAACGTGGCGGAAAACGTCGGGGAGTGTTGTAACAGAATTAATTGTTTCATAACCATGGTATTCAAAGTTGTATTTTATTTATCAACATAAGAGTTACATTGCCTTAAACAGGAAATAAAGAGTTCATAACATAATTAAACTAGTCTATCTTCATTTTTAGTCTCTAAGGCACAGGTCCGCCCTAGTGTCCTGATCAACATCCTATGCAAAAGCTCCTGAAAACACATGTGAAAATAGGTACGTCAGCATAAAAATGCCTGTGAGATACATAGGTTTTGTAAAAATATGATTCATGACTAGTGTTTAAGAAAATGTTTAGTCATGAACCTTGTAATTTGCTTTGTTTTGTAAATCGTTTGAAAAACAATAAGTTCAGATGATATGTATAAATAAATGTAAGGTTAAATGAATAACCATGTAAAAATGGGTTTGTGTAAAATAAGTTGTTTGTAAACAGTGTCTTGTAAAAAGTATGTTATTTGTATAAAATGTCATGTGTCATAAATTGAAATGATTTAAATAACGCTACGATATGTAATACCATACAAACACTTATATATAGGAAGTACCAGCGGCGTATCCACCATGCTTGTATCATATTACACATGCCTCGTTACTTAAATCACTTACTCAAACCAAACCACCAATGTAAATTGTTTATGTATAATCAAATGTTAAACTGTTATTGTGTAAACCATATCAAATGTCTGTGTTTAATGTAAATCATGAATTGTGTATATCAATGTCAAAATGTTTATGTCTAATGTAAATCATGTAATGTGTATCCAAAAATGTCATGTATGGTATGTGAAATATATCAACTAAACCATATGTAAAATGCACAAAAACAAGGTATTGAAGTAAAACATGGTTTAAATCAAAGTTATGTTTTGTGGAACAAATGCATGCTATACTGATACAAACATTTATGCGGTATTGTGAAAATGCATACATCCAAGCCTTGAGACTATGGTGATAAACCCTTAAACAAATTAAAGTTTTATCTAAGTTATGTATATCGAATTCGGTCATTCCTTCCAATCCAAACAAACCCAGGATTTCAGGAACGGGAGTTGTCAATTCCTATGGTACCACTACCTACTAACGAACGGCGTGATCAATGTTAATGAATGTATTGTTCCATGTTAAACAAACCAAATGTCATACCAAAATGTAAGCATGTGATGTAAACAATTGTACTAAGTATGCACACAATGGGCATACATAGCATGAAATGTAATGTAAAACAATGTACTAAGTATGCACACAATGGGCATATATAGCATGAAATGTAAAACAATGTACTAAGTATGCACACAATGGGCATATATAGCATGAAATGTAATGTAAAACAATGTACTAAGTACACACACAATGGGCATACATAGCATGAAAGGTAATGAAATCATGTACTATAATGTACTAACGAACATAGCAGGTATATGATCTGAAAGCATGAAAGTAACAAGTAGGCACATGTGTTCCACCCCAAAATGTTTGGAAAACAGTAAAAGAGGGGTCTATGTACACTTGAGATTGCTCAGAAGTCCTAAGATAACCACCAAGCAATGCTAGAGATCACGGAATCAAACGGCACCTAATATAGGTAACTATGTTAATAAACCGGACCTAATATCGGAGGGTCGGATAGAATGAGGGTTCGTAAACCAAACGAGTATGGAGACTCGTGTAATATGGTTTAACAAAGCCCACATACTAAAACGAAACTTAACCTAAGTGTTTGTGACCCATTACGACACGTTTAGGTAGCTTATGCTACTTTAACGCGTCGTTCGCGTAAAACGCGTTCGAAACGCCTAACTAGTCCTATGACAAGTAAAATATGCCTTAACATGTCTAATATGGTTGTCAAATCAGTTTAGATGTCAAAAGTTATGTTACATATGTTTAAAACGAATTTTGGCATCAAAGGGGTATTTTGGTAATTTACCTAAGGCATATAAACTACCTATCATACAACTACTTAAACGAAGCGACCATAAGGTATAACCTCGGAAGGTTATTCCCTATATGCTATGGTCACCTAATGTGTTTGGTCGGATCCTAATGATCGACCAAATGGGTCGGGTTCGAAGGTATAAGCGATTTATCAGATCGCTTACCCTTACGACCCTAGACAACATGGTAATCAGTAGGCATAGTCAAAAGGGACTATAACCATCATGATTACAATCACGTTGCGAAGTTCAAACGAACTTCGCATTGACCATAAACTGGTCAATGCAGAAAGTCAAACAAAGTTTGACTTTCGGACTCGAAAGCAATAAAAGAACGAAGGAACACTTACAAAGGGTCCCCGAATGCTAATCTAGATCAAAATAGCTTAGGTATGAAACAAAGGTTTCAACTTAGAGCACATTAGATCAGATTCTTGTGAGGAATAAGTGAAAATGTGATGGGTATTTATAGTTTTCGGTTCACCGTTAGGATCATTTCTTGGAAAAGGGGAAATGATCTAGCCCGTACACTTGTCAAAATGTTGTGGTAACTGATTTTGGCCACCATAAGAGATTAACATGTGGCACTTGACCTTTGGAGGGTGTTAGGGGCTGTTAACTTGTGTTTAAACATTGAATCTGGTCCAGAAGGGGCCTCGCGTGACGCTAAGACCCCTCGCGTCACGCCTCGCCTTAGTTTCTGCAGAATTTGCAGAAATGGTCCCTGCACATGTTTCGTTGCGTAACGGCACTTCTAACACCCGTCAAACCCAACTTCAAGCTCCACAAGGATGCCTAAACATTGTGGATATGAAACATGCTCAAAAATGTGTCGGATGTTGGTTCGTTTAGTCGTACGATCGCGATGTTTGCTTAATTACGACGGAACGCGCACAAGCGCGAAAAACGATCCAAATGACGCGACAAATGGATTTTTCTTATGCCAAACACTAAAATAAAATATTTTAGTGCTTACATAAATTTTTGGATGTCCGGAGGTATTCACAACGTAAGTTATGCGCGAAAATGCAAACTTGTGCACTTTTTTACGTTTTTAGTCCCTGAATGACCCAAAAGTTCATTTTAGCACACCGAACACCTCAAAGCCTATTTCTAAGCTATGTAGAGGATATTTATGGTATGTTTAACTTATGGTCATGTTTCGGAATGTTCGTTACAGTTCAAATTGGCATACTTTCGCAGTTTGTCAAGTTTAGTCCCTGTAAGCGAATTAACTTGTTTTTGCCATACCAAAGCCTTTAAAACTTATTTCTAAGTTATGTAGAGATTATTTAAGGTATGTTAAGTATGTGTTGAAGTTCCGGAGTATTTGTCGCATTAAACTGGTTACGTTTACGCACCAGTTTGCGTATAAACCTCCAGAAAGCGATGTAGAGTTTGAAATTACATAAAAGTCAAAACATGAAAAATGTAAAACACAACCAAACAAACATTGGGATCAAATAACATTGTTTTATTTATAATTGAACTGTTCACAATGATAATAAGCACAGATGTTACAGTCTCCCCTACTTGTGGAAATTTCGTCCCGAAATTTATTTAGAGGAAACTCGTGGAAAAAGATGCGGATACTTCGCCTTCATTTGGATCATGTTGTGTGTCTCGACTGCTTCTTTTTTGATATGTGTCAATGGTTCTGTGCATGGGTTCTTCAAGGGTAACCGAGGTTTAAGGCAAGGGGATCCAATCTCCCCATATCTTTTTACCTTAGTCATGGAGGTTCTGACGGCCATTCTTCAGCATGCAGTTCGTATTGACTCATCTTTTAAATTTCATAATAAATGTGAAAGACAGCAGAGTATCAATCTTTGTTTTGCGGATGATTTGTTCCTTTTTGCTAGAGGAGAAGTCAACTCGGCGAGGTGTATTATGACGTCTCTTTCTAAGTTCACGAAGATGTCGGGGTTAGTGCCTAGTAATCAGAAAAGTATGATATTATTTTGTAATGTTAATGGCCATGTCAAAGATGCAATTCTGGATATTATGCCATTTGTGGAAGGAAAATTGCCTGTCAGATATCTGGGTGTGCCTCTAATCTCATCTAGACTCGGTTATAATGATTGTCGAGTGCTCGTGGAAAGACTAGAGAAGCGTATAACGCACTGGAGGAACAAGCTCCTCTCTTTTGCTGGTAGGTTACATCTTATTATTTCGGTTCTCTCTTCTATGCACATTTATTGGTCATCTGTTTTTATCTTGCCGGCTCGTGTTATTCACGAGCTAGAAGCCAGAATGCAAATTTCTTATGGTCTCAAGAGAGTTCATTTACTAAAGGCAAATCTAAAGTTTCTTGGAAGACCGTTTGTACTCCGAAATATGAAGGGGGTTTGGGTATTAGACGAATTGGGGATATGAATAAGGCTCTTATGTCTCATCACATTTGGGGTATCGTTTCTAAACGAGATTCGTTGTGGGTTGATTGGGTGCATAGTTTCCGATTAAAAGGCAAGAGTTTCTGGGTTTGCAAAACTCCCTCTAATTGCTGTTGGTCTTGGAGAAAATTGGTTCAATTGCATCCGCTTATCAGGAATCATATATGGTCGGAGTTAGGCAATGGCGCTAAGACATCAGCCTGGTTCGACTACCGGTGTGACTTGGGACCGCTTGGTGAGTTTCTTTCACCTAGAACCATTACCGATGCGGATTATAGTCTGGACGATTCTGTGGCTAACATCTACTCTCGTGGTACTTGGACCTGGCCTATGGCATGGAGAGATCTTTTTTCGGTGCTCATTCAACTGGACCAAGTGCACTTAAATCCGACAAAGCCTGATACACTATTATGGAGGGATGGTAGTGATCTAACTGAGTTTTCTTCTTCATGTGTTTGGCATTCGGTTCGGTACAAAGAACCGGAAGTGAATTGGTGCAACATTGTTTGGTTTTCGCAGTGTATCCCTTGGCATGCGTTTATGCTGTGGTTGGTCATCACATTTGGGGTATCGTTTCTAAACGCGATTCGTTGTGGGTTGATTGGGTGCATAGTTACCGATTAAAAGGCAAGAGTTTCTGGGTTTGCAAAACTCCCTCTAATTGCTGTTGGTCTTGGAGAAAATTGGTTCAATTGCATCCGCTTATCAGGAATCATATATGGTCGGAGTTAGGCAATGGCGCTAAGACATCAGCCTGGTTCGACTACTGGTGTGACTTGGGACAGCTTGGTGAGTTTCTTTCACCTAGAACCATTACCGATGCGGATTATAGTCTGGATGATTCTGTGGCTAACATCTACTCTCGTGGTACTTGGACCTGGCCTATGGCATGGAGAGATCTTTTTTTGGTGCTCATTCAACTGGACCAAGTGCACTTAAATCCGACAAAGCCTGATAGACTATTATGGAGGGATGGTAGTGATCTAACTGAGTTTTCTTCTTCATGTGTTTGGCATTCGGTTCGGTACAAAGAACCGGAAGTGAATTGGTGCAACATTGTTTGGTTTTCGCAGTGTATCCCTCGGCATGCGTTTATGCTGTGGTTGGTCATCAAAGGTAAACTTCTAACTCAAGACAAAATTCTAAAATGGGAGTTTACGCGGAGAAAGAACATGAATATGATGTGTTGCCTTTTATGTTATGAGAACTTTGACTCGCACCCGCACCTATTCTTTGAATGCAAATATTCTTCTCATGTATGGCATATAGTTCGTCAAAAGGTGGGTATGAATTATGTTAGCCTGAAATGGAGTGATATCGTCGATTGGTTGCTGGTTCGAGCTCGTTCAAAATCGGCTGTGATTTATGTTGCTAAGCTTCTTGTTGCGGCTGCTTCGTACTTCATTTGGCAAGAAAGAAATGCTAGATTATTCAAAAATCAGCTGAGACCACCGGAAAAGGTCAGTGAAATTATATTAAACACGGTTAGATACAAGTTGATGGGAGCTAAGCTAAAGAATACTGCTAGTGTGCGGAAGCTTCTTGGAGAATGGGAGATTCGTGGGGGAGACGTTAATGACGATGGCGGCTGATTAGTTTATTTCATGTGTCAATTTTCTAGAGTTTAGTCTAGTTGTCTCCTAGTTATTTTGGTTTTTTATGGTTGTACTTTGTTTCTACTTTCGTGGGGCCTGTCTCACGATTGAACTAGTGTAGACTTTCTACACTACTTGTTTTTATTTGGTTGTGAATATATAGAATCACCGGGGTAACCCTTTACCCAAAAAAAACACTCCCTTTGTAGCCGAATACCAGAACTCAGTTGCCATCTTCAAGCCGTATAGGCTCTCCGACCACTGTCCATGTATTCTTTCGTTTCCTGAAGCTGGTAAAGTGAAGCCACGGTCATTCAAGTTTGCTAATTTCCTGGTTTTCAAACCAGAATTTTTGGAGATTGTTAAAAACACTTGGGAATCTAGCGTGAATGGTGTGCATCAGTTCCGAGTGGTCAAGAAGCTTCGGTTGCTTAAAAATCCCCTTCGTTCTTTGTTATTCAAACAAGGAAATCTTCACAAAAAAGTGGAAGCTCTTCGCTCGAAACTGGATGAGATTCAGCAAAACATTGATCGTGATCCGTCTAATGTCGATTTCCGGGCAGCTGAGACGTCGATCACCCGTGATCTCCAAGAGGCATCGTTGGACGAGGAACGTTTTCTGAAACAAAAGTCTAAGGTAGATTGGCTGAGGGTGGGGGATATGAACTCTGCTTTTTTCCACTCATCTCTGAAAATTAGAAATCATTGTAGCCGAATTGATGTGATTAAAGATTCGGAAGGAAATCTCTACGAAGATGATACGGTTTATCAAGCTTTTGTTCAACATTATGAGAAGTTTTTCGGTATTCAAGGTGATATTTCTCTTACTCCGGCTCCGGATTTATTCTCTAAAGTCCTATCTCCCCAGGATGCTTCTCATATGATCCGCCAAGTAACTGCGGAGGAGGTCAAGAAGGCGATGTTTTCTATTGGTATTGATAAAGCTCCTGGTCCTGATGGATATACAGCGGCCGGCGTTTTTCAAAAGTGCTTAGTCTATTGTTGGTAATGATGTTACTTGTGCTATCATTGATTTTTTTGAAACAGGAAATCTTCTTAGGGAATTGAATCACACGACTATTGTGCTTATTCTGAAAGTTCCTACTCCTTCGGCTGTCATTGACTATCGGCCAATTGCTTGTTGTAATGTCTTATATAAGTGTATCAGTAAGATTGTTGCTGATAGAATCAAAGGCGCGCTGAATGACATTGTTAGCATTAATCAATCGGCTTTTGTTCCAGGGAGGAGAATCTCTGATAATATTATGCTCACTCAAGAATTAATGCATAATTACCATAGACATGCGGGTCCTCCAAGGTGTGCTTTTAAAGTTGATATCCAGAAAGCTTATGACACTGTTGATTGGAGATTTCTCAAGAGTGTTTTGCTTGGGTTTGGTTTTAATGGAAAGATGGTAGATTGGATCATGCTATGTGTCTCGACGGCTTCATTTTCGATCTGTGTCAATGGTTCTGTGCATGGTTTCTAACATGGGACATACCCCATGAAAGTAAACAACCAAAAGGACTACAAAACAAACACGAGAAACAACTAGACTACAATCTAGGACAATCTCAACACATAATCACAAATAATCAGCTTCCATCTTCAACCAAAGATGTCGGGGTTAGTGCCTAGTAATCAGAAAAGCACGATATTCTTTTGTAATGTAAATGGCCATGTCAAAGATGCTATTCTGTATATTATGCCTTTTGTGGAAGGAAAGTTGCTTGTCAGATATCTGGGTGTGCCTCTAATTTCATCCAGACTTGGTTATAATGATTGTCGAGTGCTCGTGGAAAGATTAGAGAAACGTATCACGAACTGGAGGAACAAGTTGCTCTCTTTTGCTGGTAGGTTACAACTTATTATTTCAGTCCTCTCATATATGCACATTTATTGGTCGTCTGTTTTTATCTTGCCAGTTCGAGTAATTCATGAGCTAGAAGCCAGAATGCGAAATTTCTTAAGGTCTCAAGAGAGTTCGTTTACTAAGGGCAAATCCAAAGTTTCTTGGAAAACTGTTTGTACTCTGAAATATGAAGGTGGTTTGGGTATTAGACGAATTGGGGATATGAATAAGGCTCTTATGTCATCTCACATTTGGAGTATCGTTTCTAAACGGGATTCTTTGTGGGTTGCTTGGGTGCATAGTTATCGATTAAAAGGCAAGAGTTTCTGGGTTTGCAAAACTCCTTCTAACTGCTGTTGGTCTTGGAGAAAATTGGTTCAAATGCGTCCGCTTATCAGGAATCATGTATGGTCGGAATTAGGCAATGGCGCTAAGACTTCAGCCTGGTTCGACTACTGGTGTGACTTGGGACCGCTCGGTGAGTTTCTTTCACCTAGAACCATTACCGATGCGGACTTTAGTCTGGATGATTCAGTGGCTAACGTATACTCTCATGGTACTTGGAGCTGGCCTATGGCATAGAGAGATCTTTTTCCGGTGCTCATTCAACTAGATCAAGTGCACTTAAATCCGACAAAGCATGATAGATTATTATGGAGGGATGGTAGTGATCTAACCGAGTTCTCTTCTTCCTGTGTTTGGCATTCGGTTCGGTATAAAGAGCCGGAAGTAAATTGGTGCAATATTGTTTGGTTCTCGCAGTGTATCCCTCGGCATGCGTTTATGATGTGGTTGGTCATCAAAGGTAAACTTCTAACTCAAGACAAAATTCTGAAATGGGAGTTTTCGCGGCAGAAGAACATGAATATGATGTGTTGCCTTTTATGTTATGAGAACTTTGATTCTCATCCTCACCTGTTCTTTGTATTATTTTATAATACAAACATTTTACAAAAACAAGTTTTCTAATATCGATTAACAAAGTTGTACGAGTTATTTCAACGTGTAAACGAGCCATGAATCTGACACTCACACAAAACCTATGTGCTCGCCGGCATTTCTTTGCTGACTTTATTTTTACATATGTTTCAGGTGGTGTCGAATGATGATGATTGTGACTAGGATGCATGCTCACTTAGGATTGGACGAGGCCTTAGTGACTAAATAACAAATGATAGACGATGTGGTTATGTTTAACTTAATGTCAAGACAACGTTTAATGTTAATATTTTAATAAAACGAAACTTTTGAATTCCATGGTTGTGAAACAATAATTCTGTCGCTCCACTCCCCGACGTTTTCGCCGCAGTTTCGTTGTTTTAACGCGGTCGGGGTGTGACATTTTACCTATGGGGTTGAGTAATTCTATTATTCACCATACATATCATTTGATTATACAAGACATTACACATAACATTTGATTATACAAGACATGATTTACATTCGACATTAGACATTGCTTACACATAATCATTTTGACATTTGTTTAAACTAGACAATTTGGTGGTTATTTGATAATGAGGCAACGTGTAATATGATAAAAACATGGTGGATACGCCACTGGTACTTTCTATATATAAGTGATTTTATGTTATTACATATCGTGGCGTTATTTAAATCATATCCACAAGACATGATATATCTTATTCAAATAACATATTTTTACAAGATACTATTTTATAAACGACATAACTTTTACAAATTCATTGTTACTTGGTTATTTATTAAACCAAGCAGTATTCTTTTATATATCATCCGATTTTATTATCGCTTTTCGAATGATTTATAAAAGAAAACATTTTACTAAGGTTCATGACTACTTTTTGTTAAACATTTCTTTCAATTACAAGTCATGAATCCTAAATCAATAAACCTATGTATCTCATAGGCATTTTAATGCTGACGTACCTATTTTCACATGTGTTTTCAGGAGCTGATGCATATGGTTGATCAAGATACACTTAGGCGAACTTGGGCCTTAGTGACTTAAAATGAAGCAAGAATAGTTTAATTAAGTACTCTTTGTTTCCTTTGTTTTAAGACAATGTTATCCTTTTTATTTCAAATAAAACTAAACTTTAAATACCATGGTTGTGAAACAATAATTCTGTTGCTCCACTCCCCGACGTTTCCGCCGCGGTTTGTTGTTTTACGCGGTTGGGGTGTGACACTTCTCGTGGCACACGACTTCGGCTCGGTTATCAGATAGCCAATCCATGCCAACCACTATGTCGAAACAACCCAACTCAACGGGTAAGAGATCGATACTGAATGTTCGTGCGCCAAGTTCTAAGGAACATCCCTTAGCAACTTCCCCAGACTCGACTAGTTTACCGTTTGCCAATTCTATTGAGTAAGGAACATCTAACTTACTTGTTTCTATGCCGAGAATATTTTTAAAGTCCATAGAAATAAAACTAAAATCGGCACCGGTATCAAATAATATGGATGCGAAATGATTGTTGATGAGGAACGTACCAGTGACCACCTTAGGGTTTTGGCGCGCATCCTTTGCTCCGATCACAAATGCCCTGTCCTGAGCTGGGTTTTCTTTAGGACAGTCTTTCTTGTAGTGATCTTTGCTTCCGCATCCAAAGCATCCTTGACCACGCCCATTTCCATTCCCATTCTTGTTACCATTCCCATTTCCCGCCCGATCCAGCATTATTTCCCGTTCCCCAACACGCTTCAGCACTATGGCCATTCTTGCCACACTTGTCACACTTGACAACTTAACAATCGCCCAAGTGATGATATTTGCATCGTTCACACTTGGGTAAAGTACCAGCGTACTTCTTAGGACCAGTGTCGTTTGTGGCTACAAACGCCCTCGCATCCTTTTGCGGGTTATTCTGTCTCCTGTTATTGTTATTGTTGTTGTTGGGGTTATTGTTGTTGTTGTTACTATTGTTGTTGTTGTTACTATTGTTGTTGTTGTTGTTACCAAGAGTTCCCTTCTTGAAATTTGAGTACTTCCTCTTCCCACTGTTGGAAGACTCGACATGTGTTTCCTTCTTCTCATCACCTTTCTCTGAGAATATATTCATCCTGATCCCGTCTTCAGTGAGACTCACGGCTATAGTCACATCTTGAGTAATAGTCATGGGCTTAGCTGCAGTAACTAGACTCCGAATCTTGGGAGAAAGTCCCCAAATATAGCGCTCGATACGCTTGTATTCCGGTGTTACAAGATAAGGAATCACGCGAGATAGATCGTGAAACCTCTGCGTATAACCAGTAATGTCAGCGCCAATCATGGTAAGGTTCCAAAATTCGTTCTCCAACTTCTGGAGTTCAGCACGAGAACATCACTTATCCTTCATACGTTCCTTCAGTTCATCCCATGTCAACGCATCAGCAGCGTTATCACACAAAGTTTGCACTTGTAAGTTCCACCATGTGAGGGCCTCGTTGAGAAACAGGCCAGTGACGATAGTGACATGCTGATCAGCGGTACATCTACTCATTCTGATGGTGGAATCCGTTTTCTCAATCCATCGCACGAAAGCCACAGCACCGCCTGTGCCGTCATAGTTAAGTGGCTTGCAGTCCAGAAACTGCTTGAACGTGCACCCTGAAATTGGACAAACGGATTATGAATGAGCAAACAATGAAACGCAGGAATAGATTTATAAAAGGAATTGGATAAGTTGAACTCAAATCAACTAAACATTACCAGAGGTATTGTTTCAGCCAGAAGTACCGCCTTGTACTTGGCCGCCTGATCCGCCAGTGCCACCACTGTTCTCGGCACGCGATGCCTCGTACAGTGCTATGGTTTGTGTTATCCTTTGTTCTATTAGCGCCTTCAGTTCTGCCTCAGTGGAAGGCATCGGTGGGGGTGGGATGGGTTAACTGTCCGTGAACGTAGGTTCTTCCTTGGTGGCATGATTATTCCAAAGGAGAAATAGGATAAAGATTAGACGTTGATTTGGTTTGTTAAATATTTTTACTAAGTATGGAGAGGAATCATAGATTATTCTTGATCATTTGGTTGTGATGTGGGAAACGGGGTTCGGTTGCTAATGGCGTTAAACATAGAGCTGGTATGGAGACGGTTGCTAATAATTGGGCGCTGATTCTTGATCATTTGGTTTTGCATGCAACATCTTCGAGTGCTACCAGAGTCATTGGGAAGCTGGTTGTAGGTACAACGGCATATTTCGTGTGGCAGGAAAGGAATCATAGATTATTCTCGAGTAGGAAACGGGGAGCTGATCAGCTTATAGAGCTCATACTCACTACGGTTCGGTTGAAGCTCCACACCATGAGATTCAAGAGGACGACCCGGATTCATGGGATTTTGCAGGAATGGAGTTTACCTCGTGGCTTGGTTCTAATGGACGATGATTGCGGCTGATGCTGGAGTTGTTTGTGTCTAGCGTCTATTTGTATTGTTGAATTGTTTAGCCTGGTGTGCTTGTTTTTTTTTTCTACTCTAGTGTGGAATGCCATGCTAGAGAACTGAGGATTGATTCTATTCCTCACTTGGTTGTTTTATTGGTCTGATTTATAAAATTTACCGGGGTAACCCTTTACCCCAAAAAAAATATATATTTTTACTAAGTAAGAAAAAAAAATTCATAACACTAATAGCAACATCACCAAGAAACATATCATGCGAGTAAATAAGTTAACATAAGCAATAAGATATGTCCAACCAGACCATTCAGATGCATATAAAAGATAACACCAAGTTTTTCATACATATCAGTCAACCGGTTACATAATCGTTTGAAAGGAAACAAAATGGACTCGGGCTACATAACCCGGTCATACTAGTCTAGTACAAACAAAAGAGATAACAAAATCTTCCTTCCAATTGTGCGATCTGCTGTCTATCAGTTGCCTTCAAAACTTGGTGTAGCGTCATTATGTACACAAAACGGGTAACTATATCCCGTCACAAAAGATAACCTGCAAGTGAACGTCTATGGTGGAGGGGGGATAGGTGGTGGAGTCAGAAGTACCAAACTGTGAAGGTGAGTAAGCTCCTCCTCGAGTTCATGAACTCGACGGATAAGAAAGTCTATCTGCTGCTCGAGTGTCAGCACACGAGCACGTAAGTCAATAGGTGGAAACCAGGTGGTGGTGGTGGTGGTGGAGCATGTGGTGGTGAATCTGTAGAGAGAGGATAAGGTCATCAGTAGATAGAGGATAAGGTCATCAGTAGATATGCCCGGATGGTATGGGTCAGTAGTAGGCATAACATGTATGGAGAGTGCTGTGTCGCAAGGTGCTCGACTGGAACCTACGGTTGATAATAAGGGTCGGTCTCTCCATGTGGGATATGTGCGTGTCCAGAAGGTCCTGCCTCGTCTGGGTGACGAGTGGGTAAACTTGTGGGAGTAAAACGCATAAGTCGTATGCGATCGGTAGATCCATCTGAAACAGGTGCCTGAATAGGCTCATCAGTAGGTGCGTGAACTGGGGTATGTGGTGGAGTAGGGATCTGAACAGGTGCAGGGATGACTGGCTCAGCTGGCATGATATCATCCCCAAAGTCTGGGTATCGCTATAGGCCAACGACCTGTAGTGTAGATGAAGTAACAGATGCTTAAGAGGAATCATCTGAATCGGCGTCCGAATTTGAAGAAATATCCATCACCGAGACCACAGGTGATGCGACATCTAAAATAACCACGTCATGAACTTCCCCGTCTCCCAAATCAACATCCACGTGATCCATTGGAATGACGTCGTCATCATCGTCGAGGTCGACGATAAAAGGTATAACATTAAGAGGAGCGACGTCAAAAGGTATAACCTCAACTACGTGTTCACCCTCCGGGTGACCCATAATAACTATCTCGTTGAGTAGAGGGGGAATAGCTAACACATCTTCGTCGATAATGTCGCCTAGAAGTGGAACGACTGAAAGTCGTCCAAATCGTCGTCGGATGCAGACTCGCTGTGTAATGTGATAACCTGAACTTCTGGCACAACCTCGTCGTCAGATACTAACTCCATGGGATCCATGTCGTCGTATACGTTGCTACCCTCAGATGAAGACATTGTAACCTGGGGAAATAAGTTGTTCGACATGTATGAATGATTAATTGTTACTTTACATATATACACGAAATGTTTGAATTCACATAATGTTCATTTTAAGTTATCCTAATTGAGTTGTGTGGATTAATTTAAAGTTTCATGTCTACCATTTAGGGACTAAGACATTAATGTCCTTGTTTGATTTGTATGAGATGAATTCTTGTTGAAAATGGACCATGAAAATTGTTTATGCAAATGAAAACATTTTGTTTATGTGTAAATGGTTTTCGTGAGAGATCCCAAGTGATTGTAGACTTAGACTCGAGAAAGAATCCTGGTTCACAACAATCGATGCTCTGAAACCAGCCTGTCACACCCGCTCATAGCGGAAGCGCGAGGTGTGATATGTGTGGTTTTCATTGCATAAATATCGATGTACATGAACAAACTTATATGAATATAACAAACTCCATTGCCATTACATAATTGTTTCAAAAGATTACATCACAAGTTTAGTGTTTCAGTTACAAACCATTAACAGAACAGTAAAGTGTTATTGTTTCATACATCAAAATGAAAATAAACTACTAAGGTTAGACCATTATATTGCCATAAAGAGGCGGTATATAATAGGCAAACCCTCCAAAAGATGGCATGGAGTACTGGTACTTGTTATCTTGACTGTGATTCCCGACATGGTCCATTAATTCCCTGAAATACATGTTAAGTTTGGAAAACATCAACAAAAGTTGGCAAATTCATGCAGTTTAGTTTTTTTTTTTTTGGTAAAGGGTTACCCCGGTGATTCTATTAAAAACCGCAAATTAAGAACAAGTAGTGAGGAAGAGTTCCACATTAGTTCATATACAGGACATGCCCCATATATGTAAGCCAAACAAACAAAAACCTATTTCATCACTTAACCTAGCCTACTTTACATCACATAACGATATCTAGTAGACAAGACAAAATAAAACATAACCAAAACATCATCCTCCATCATCAAAAATGAAGTAACCACCAACTGGCAGCCCCTTCACACGAACCCGAAACAGACTATCCATTGGAGAACTTTATGGAAGATGTGCTCGCTTCTACTTTCCCAGACGAAGAAGTCATAAAATCATTTGTTTCATTATAGCCATCACGAACCTCCTCATCTTCCGAGTCCAGCTGGTCCTTGTGAGCCTCCCTATTTTGACCTGAATGCACTCCATCGGTCCTTAAAACATCAAACGGATTTTTAGATTTGACACTAGATGGAGTAGCCGATGTGTTAGTCTTCCCATGTGGTTTGGGTCCAATCGGCCTATATTCAAACTTCTGCTTCTGATTATTTACAGGAAACCCTGATTTCCTAGCCATTTTCTTGCGCTCCACATCCATAAACCCATCTTTATCTACAACCGGCTAATTCACTTGCTTCCAATTATTGTTCCCATCATAAAGCTTCTGAATAATGACCAGCCCCTTAGGAGCCCTCCTAGTCTGTCTCGGGCATGTATCATCTGAATGACCAAACACCTTACAATGTGCACACCTAAGAGGACTCCATTCATATTCTACCGACAATTTCACTTTAATAAAACCTTCCCCCGCAAGCTCTGGAACCGCAATAACTATTTCCTCCTTAAACCCATTTTCAGCTGAAATTTCTACTAGAGCTCTCGCGTAGCTACTCCTTCCCCAAGTATCCGTGCACATTGATGAAGTGTACGAATCCAACATCTTAGGCTCACCAATAGCCGTAGCAATCATACTCAATCCATCCTCCGTATACGCAGCAATCGGGACATCATGGATTTTAACCCACACTTGCAACTTCTCTACTTCTTTCTTTTCTAACTTTGATGTCGGAGACCAAATATTCAAAAACATAGGCTGAGATCGGATAATCCAAGGACCTTCTTTAAGAATATTCAACATACCAGCTTCATCAGCAAACTTAAAGAAATAGAACCCATTAGCATTCATCATTGATTTCTGTAATCCAAACCTCTTCCAATGGTTCCTCACAAAATAATCCACAACCGTGTATGCAACTCTGTCCCCTAGGAAGTAACCATACAGAGTGTTTGCTAACTTTTCTTGTACTACTCTAACCGAGTCCCGAGGAAGCACCACATCACAACCCTCATACGTAACAGGACTAGCAAGAGTTCTGAAGTTTACCTTTACAGATTTGGCTGCTAAAACCGAATCTACATAGGACATCGGTTTTGAATTGTTACCTCCATCAGTTCGATTACCCAGGATGTTTGCACTATCTTCTATGTTATCCGAAACCCTAGTTTCCGGACTCACAATCTCCACGGGGACTTGAACAGTAGAGCTGAACAGATCATCAAGGATGTTAGGTTTCCTTGGTTCAGTTTGAGTCTGAACAACACCCCGGCGAGGCATCCAAGTATTGCCCTCCACATCAATCAGTCAGTTGGCAAAACTCTCAAAAGACAATGATGGTTTTCCACGATCGACCGGCGGAAACACCCCATCTGTTTTTTCTTCACCCAAACGTAAACCTTCAGCCAACACAAATTAATCTGGATGGCACAATCAGCGCCGGTGTGAATTGCCGATGAAGATGGAATGCCGAAACCCTAATCAGCTCAGCGCCGATGAATTACCGATTAAGAATGCCGAAACCATAATCTGGATATGGATTGCCGATGAAGATGGATGCCGAAACCCTAAGGAGGAAACAGCCGCACCCCTTCGCCAATCAGAAAAACAGATGAAGACGGAACCCTAAGCACAGAATTCGAACCTGATTTCAAATGATTATCATCTAAGGATCGAATAGAAAACCCGAAGATGATATCCAAGATCAATCAAGATTAAGAGGAGCACGAATCTGCTAGGGTTTCACGAGGATGTTCCAGTCGCCAAAATCGCCCTTTTCCCAGGATCAATCAAGATTAAGATGATAATTCATGCAGTTTAGTTGTAAAAGATGTATTTAAAATGTAAGTTGTAGTATGTAAAGCGTCAATGAAATAGTTGATCATTAATGTTTTGCAAGGACATTAATATGTGTGACGAAAAAGGAAGCAATCCAAACCTAGACGATTTATGTGTCGACTACTATCGACTGGGACACAAAAGCACTCTTCTATATGGGTCCACGACCAATAGTGGGGCTCGCCAAAATTAGATCTTAACCTTTGTACCTAGGTCCAAACTGGATTAATGGTGCTTAGATGTATAACCCTAATTCGCACATGATCTAAGGTGTTTCATTCCCTAACTTTAACATACGTTGAACATGTATTTTCCCTGATAGTTGTAAAGTTGTAAAACATTTAAATGAATATGGGACATGAACTCACAGTATTACGTCCGTGAATGGTACGTGTTTGTGATCTTACGCGTGGTCGTCCTGAATAGTGTTGCGACCTACAAATGTTCTTATATTTGTTAGACACTTCGGTCTTTGTAATGACTTGAGTACAAGTCTTTTATCTTGAATATGTGTAAGACTTGTATGTCTTTGTTGTTCGTTGAACTGTGTCTTAGATGTATTAACTGATAACTTTTAGTGTATATATATATTTTGCCAAATATATATATATTCTTGTATCGTGAGTTGTATCGTAGATGTATAAGTGTATTTTCACCAAGTGTTAGGTGAAGTATATGTGTATCGTTGTACGTATAGAAATACGTATGTTCTCGTGTGTATTATACGTGCTCTTGTATTCTTAGAATATATATGCTTATATATTCTAAGATATAGGTGAAATATATAATTAACACTTGGTAATAAAAGGTATAGAAAAATATCTTAAAAATAATCTATCTTTAAGATTGGTTTTAGGTAATAAAAGGTATAGAAAAATATCTTAAAAATAATCTATCTTTAAGATTGGTTTTAATAATATAATTTTAGTCTTTTACTAAAACTATATATTTTAGATGTTTAGAAAATATATATAACTTATATCTTCCAAAAAAAAAACCTTTTTAATAATAAACCATAAGTATATTTTTGTATATTTGTAGAAAAATATATGTTTACTTCTTTGGTTTTAGAAAATGTAGTTTTTACCAAGTCGTCGATATATGGTATATTACAGTCCGTAAAATATAAATAGTCCGTATATTTGTCCGTAAGTCCGATTTGTCCATAAGTTGTGTCTGAAGGCTCGGAACGTCCGTAAGTTGGTTTTAAGGCGCATTTACATGTATTCTTGTAAGACTTTAGTTGAAATGTACATTGTGTTGTCGTCGTTTTGGCTTGGATTATTGTTTCTAGATGCTAGTCTAGGGGTGTGTATGTCGTCGTTTTTGCTTAGTATAGCTTGTTTGTTTTTTGTTTCCATAGTTTGGGGTATGCCCCATCTATGATCTAGTGTGTTGCTCTTTCACACTACATGTTCTTTTTTGGTTATTTATAAAATCACCGGGGTAATGTAACACCTGTGCCTCCACGACCATCAAACAAATACCGAACCAATGAAATATTATAGTTCATACCTGGGATTTGTAAAAATATGTGTATCATTTGCACATATCAATTTTTGTTCAATTCCAAACTCTAAATCGCTTTCTGGAAGGTTATACGCGCACTGATGTGTAAATATAACCAGTTTAATGCAACGAACACTCCGGAATAGTGAAATAGGCTTAACATACCTTAAATAACCTTTACATAACTTAGAAATAAGTTTCGAAGGCTTTGGTATGGCAAAATCAAGTTAAATCACTTACAGGGACTAAAGTTGACAAACTACGAAAGTATGCCAATTTGAATTGTAACAAACATTCCGGAACACGACCATAAGTTAAACACACCTTAAATATCCTTTATATAGCTTAGAAATAGGCTTTGAGGGGTTCGGTGTGCTAAAATAAACTTTTGGGTCATTCAGGGACTAAAAGTGTCAAAAAGTGCACAAGTTTGCATTTTCGCGCATAACTTACGTTCTGAATACATCCGGACATCCAAAAATTTATGTAAGCATGACTATATTATGCTTTAGTGTTTGGCTTGCCAAAAATCCATTCGTTGCGTCATTTGGATCGTTTTTCGCGCTTATGCGCATTCCGTCGTAATTAAGCGAACATCGCGTTCGTACGACCAAACGAACCAACACCCGACATATTTTTGAGCATGTTTCATGTCCACAATGTTTAGGCATCATTTTAGGGCCTTAAAGTTGGCTTTACGGGCCTTAGAAGTGTCGGGAATGGCCTTAAACACGTGCAGGGGCGGAAACTGTCATTTTTGAAAGTTATATGCTGATCAGAAGGGCCATGCGGCCCGCATTAGATTTGTCTGATCCTGAAGCGGGCCGCCTCAGCCTCCCAGAACAGATCAGATCGAACAGTCAGCAGTTTCCAGCTGTTTGATCCTCACCCACACATTCTCAACTGCACATTCAGCTCATTTAGACCCATTTTTAGCCACCACAACTTTGCAACACTTGTACGGATGCGATTAAGGCATGATATTCGACAAACGATCTTAACGGTTCGGGTATTCCTATAAATACCCAACCCATTTAACTTCAAAAATCACAAGAATCTGATCTAAGTGACTCTAAGTTGGAACCATTGTTTCATACCTGAGTTATTTTGATCTAGATTAGCATTCGGGGACCCTTCATTCTTTCGTTTTTTTATTGCTTTTCGAGTCCGAAAGTCAAACTTTGTTTGACTTTTAGCGTTGACCAGCTTATGGTCAATGCGAAGTTCGTTTGAACTTCGCAACGTGAGTGTAATCACGTTGGTTATAGTCCTTTGGGACTATGCCTACTGATTACCACGTTGTCTAGGGTCGTAGGGTAAGCGATCTGATAAATCGCTTATACCTTCGAACCTGACCCAGTTTGGTCGATCATTAGGATCCGACCAAATACATTAGGTGACCATAGTATATAGGGAATAACCTTCCGAGGTTATACCTTATGGTCGCTTCGTTTAAGTAGTTGTATGATAGGTAGTTTATATGCCTAAGGTAAATTACCAAAATACCCTTTTCATGTATAATTGGTAATTAAGCATATGTAACCTAAACTTTTGTCACATAACTGATTATGTAACATGTTTAGGCATATTCTACTTGTCATAGGACTAGTTAGGCGGTCCGAACGCGTTTCACGCGCACGACGCGTTAAAGTAGCATAAGCTTCCTAAACGGGTCGTAATGGGTCGTAAGCACTTATGTTAGGTTTCATTTAGTATGTAGGCTTTGTTAAACCATATTACACGAGTTTCCATACTCGTTTGGTTTACAAACCCTCATTCTATCAAATCTTCCGATTTAGGTCCGGTTTATTAACATAGTTACCTATATTAGGTGCCGTTTGATATCCGCAATCTCTAGCATTGTTTGGTTGTTACTCAAGGACTACTAAGCAATCTCAAGTGAGTACATAGACCCCTCTTTTACTGTTTTCCAAACATTTTGGGGTGGAACACATGTGCCTACTTGTTACTTTCATGTTTTCCTGTTTTCACATCATATACTTGTTATGTTCAATAGTACACTTATAGTACATGATTTCATTGTTTTCATGCTATGTATGTCCATTTAGTACATGCTTAGTACATTATTTTACATTGCAGCTCTGTTGCATATGTTCCAGTAACATATGGACACATTGTTTTACAGCTCTACCTTGTATGTTTACTCTAGCATACTAGGTACATTATCTTCATAAAACATGCTTACATTTTGGTATGACATTTGGGTTGTTTAAACTATACTATACATTCATTAACACCGATCATGCCGCTCGGTAGTAGGTAGTGGTACCACAGGACTTGACAAATCCCATTCCTGAAATCTCGGGTTTGTTTGGACGTAAGGAATGACCGAATCCGAATACATATTCTTTTGATAACTCATTTTTACATAGTTATCCGACTGTCTCAAGGCTTGGATGTATGAATTTTCACAATACCGCATAAATGTTCATATTCAGTAAAGCATGCATATATTTTACAAAACATAACTTTTTGATTTACTCAAAATACTTTGTTTTGTACATTTTTTTCTTATGGTTTAAGTAGTCTTATTTTACTTACCATACATAAACATTTGTTACACATTACTTGACTACTTTTGGACTATCAACATTTGACATGGTTTATACAAGGACTTTTGACATAAACATTCAACATAGACATTAGACATTTGATTATACATAAACATTTTACTTCGGGGGTTTGGTGTGAGTAAGTGATTTAAGTAACGAGGCGTGTGTAATATGATACAAGCATGGTGGATACGCCGCTGGTACTTCCTATATATAAGTGCTTGTATGACATCACATATTGTAGCGTTATTTGAATCATTTCAATTTGAGATATATAACATTTTATACAAATAACATACTTTTCACAAGACATTGTTTTACAAAACAACTTATCTTTTACAAACTCATTTTACTTGGTTATTCATTTAACCATACATAATTCTCTTACTTATACATATCATCTGATCTTACTGCTTTTTAAACGATTTACAAAACAAAGCAAACTAAAAGGTTCACGACTAAACATTTTCTTAAACATAAGTCATGAATCCATTTTCACAAAACCTATGTATCTCACAGGCATTTTTATGCTGACGTACCTATTTTCACATGTGTTTTCAGGAGATGATGCATAGGACTTATCAAGACATACTTAGGCGGACCTGTGCCTTAGTGACTTAAAACGAGACAAGAACTAGTTAATTTATGTTATGTACTCTTTACTTCTTGTTTAAAGACAATGTAACTCGCTTGTTTGATGAATAAAACGAAACTTTAATATCCATGGTTGTGAAACATTAATTCTGTTACAACACTCCCCGATGTTTCCGCCACGTTTTGTATGTTCTACGTGGTCGGGGTGTGACAGGTAACCCTTTACCCAAAAAAAATGTACATTGTGTTTATTTGTACCATTGTATTCAAGTTCCTAGTTATCATACATATAACTAATACAAACAAATAACACATAACACATAAGTTGTTAAGTTAACTAAATATATATTTTCTCAAAAATATATATTTATATCAAATTTTGCTTTTATAAAACTATTCTTTAAAATCTTTTTAATCTAATAAAGATTTTGTCAAAAATGGTAGTTTTTATAACACATGATTTTTATGAAAGATGGCCATATTTCCTTTGGAATATATGCTTAGCCATTTTAATAAAACATATCTTTTTCTTATAAAATCACCAATAATCTTCTCATATTTTTCTTAATAAAAACATATGAGATTTATATCAAAATCTTAACAAGATGAAATCAATAACATGTAGGGTTTTGGTATGATCATAACATAAGTTAACTAGTTCAAAATCCATGTTTTACTTCTAGTTTTAACAAACTTTTTTATAAAAACCCATCTTGTATGTTTCTTTTTATAACTTTGTAAAAGTATTATTTTTAGTGAAAAACCTTTTATACTTTAACAAAATCCAAGATTATGATCATCCATTCAAACATTTATGTTTAACAAAATCCTTAAACATTAACATGTACACTTGTTAGATTATGTTTTTAAACATCATCTAGCAAGTTATCCATATGCTAATCATCAAAACTAGATCAAATATGCAAATAATCATCCTTAAATCACACATAAGCAAACTTTTATATCATGATTATTATTTTGCGTCTTTGTGTTTTCATATTATTTTGTATGATTATTTAGTTTAGAGTTAATTACATAGTTAGTCCCTGTGGTTTGCACAAAATAACATACTTAGGTACTAATAGTTTAAAATCACTTTCTAGGGTATTAACTTTTCATTTTGTAACGTTTGGAGGTATTAACTTCTAAGGTAGTAACATAGGTAGTCCCTGTGGTTTGCACAAAATAACATACTTAGGTACTAACAGAATGTGATTTTAAGCCTACAAATAAGCTTAATACCCCCAAACGTTACAAAATGAAAAGTTAATACCCTAGAATGTTATTTTAAACTATTAGTACCTAATTATGTTATTTTGTGCAAACCACAGGGACTAACTATGTAATTAACTCTTTAGTTTATTACATGTTCTTTAAACAAATAATACATAAATAAATATGAAAACGAGATTTTAGAAGCTTAATTCTAGCACTAATGGCTAGGGATGATCTTGATGATGGTTAAAGAAAAGAAAAAGTGTTGATCTTGGTGTTTGGAAGCTATGGAATGGATGGAAAGGCTTGCTTCTTCTTCTTGTTGCTTTAGATCACCTTAAGTATCTTCAATGTGACACTTTGGGTTTTCCCGAGCAACCTGTGTATATTAACTATGCGTGTACATATTATATTAAATGAAAATTCATGGATCATCGTGACACACTATGTGATACGTGTATTAGACTACGTATATGTAATATATAAATGTATATAAGTACTAGTGAACCGAGACCACGACTCGAGACCACTCGGTCTCGAGTGAACAGTAAAACAGTGGGCCGGTTGGGCCATGGACCTCCTTTAGTCCACCCGAAAGCCCATTAGGGTGCACCATTTGATATAAAAACCCATGCCATCATCCACTTTTCCCTTACACTCACTCCCATACTCTCCTACACTCTCTCTATCACTAAAACCCTAAAGCTCCACCATCATCCTCCTCCCTCCTCGGCACAACCGGCGGTAGTATATAGAGCTCTCGGATCGACTTGTGTTCATCTCTAGGCACTTTGCCTACACATCTCCACACTCTTGAACCGGTTAGTGCCTTCTTGAGTGTAGTTGGAAACTTTGATATAGGTTCTTGCTTATAAATGATTTACATGCTAGTTTAAATATTTCATGTATGATTTGTGTGATGTAATGGGATAAATGACTAGATTATGACTAGCTTAACAATGGACTTTGTGTGATGAAAATGAATAAGAAATTGTATGCAAGGCATGTTTTAGTATGAAATTGTTGTTGTAAGATAATAGGCAAGGTGTTAGAGCAATAGGAATGTGTTTGTATATGTGTAATCCGAGGAATGTATGATTTAGGAGCCGGTAATGATAATGATTTGAGTTCATGATAGGATTAAGATTTCTTGGATATTCATGTTTGGTATATATATAAAACACTAACTGATGAACTGTTTGAAAATGATATGAACATGATATGAAGATTTAAATTGTGTGTTTTGATCTGTTTTGAATATAGATTAGACAAGAAAACATGTTTGTGAACCCTCATTGGATAGTACACCAAATCATGAAATTAGAATTCTATTGGCTAGTACAAGTCTTGCAGGTGCACCAGAATCAGCAGACAAACGAGTCGAGACCTCTGGTTTCGACCCGAGACCATCATGGAGACAACTCGAGACCATCAACTGACTACTCAAGAACAGTTGTTTCATCAGTGGTCTCGACAAAGGTCTCGACTCAGCAAGTGATCCATCAGTGTTGTGACTCGAGACCAACAGCGGTTGCGAGTCAAGGCACTGCCTTGTTGCCACACAAAAATTGCACAATTCGAGACCAGCGGTTACGACTCGAGACCACTGTCAGCAGTGGTTGGCACTCGAAACCCCTGTCCATGTCCACAACAGCGGTTGCGACTCGAGACCACTTCTCAGTGGTTTCGACTCGAGACCACTCATCAGTGGATCCAACTTGTCAGTGGTTTCGAGTGGGCCGTGTGGTTATTGGGCCATATTTGGTTTAGTGGGCTGTTTCTCGTGTCGACTAAGTGTTATTTCTTTTCTGCATGAATTGCTAGCATATTAGAGCAGGCCCAATAACTCAACTGATAACTGTATGCATACTATGTGTTAGATACGTGTAGAATAGACGTGACTTCTATATGCCCAAACCTGACCTATACTGGTAACCATGTTAGGACGTGGTGACCAACGTGTTTGACCAAGTAACCAATCTGCCGAGCAACCCAAGGTGAGTTCACAACTAATAAAGCATGCGTTCCCGGTGGTTTGGGAAACGGAAACTTAAACAACGCTATCCCCTCGTAAGGGATACAAACCTACTTTTTCCCCTTAAATGGGACTCTTAGTTAATTACTGTTTATACGGAATGCAACGAGCAACACTAAACGAAACTCTATCACTCAAGTCCCTACGATTTAATACCGATTAGTCGCCGGGGCCTGGCGAACGGGTTATTAGTTGATAGCGCTATTTAGGTGTAACCAGCCTCACACCGACCCTTGTTACTGGGAACGGGAGTGAACTAATGTACTCTGGCAAACCGTCAATGATGATAGAACATTGACAAACGGGGCACTGCGGAAACGTACGGTTAAGTAAGTATTCGGTATTGTAAAACAGTTTAGTCGCTTACTTATGGGGTAGCTCCCCATGGCATGTATAAACGGATAAATTAACTGGTGAAACAAGTTTTTGGTAATTAAAAACTGGACAACTCGTGAACTCGCCAACATTTTTGTTGATACCCTACTGCATGCTTTGCAGGTACCCAGTGACTCAGGAGCTTGCTGCTTGGGGATGTGTAGTGGTCGTCTAGCCCATGTGTTGGGTTCTAAATAAACTTAAACCCTGAACCTTGTTTTAAACTAATTTGTCTATGCTTCCGCAACTTACTTAAACTGCTACTTAACTTAAACTGCTACTTAACTTAAACTTTTGAACTTTACACCATGATGCTGACTAACCATTATGAGTGATTAATACTATTAATCCAATGCTCAGTATAATTGATGGCTGGATCCTGGTCAGTCACGCCTCCAAGCGGTGGTACTCCGCATGTGGATTTTGGGGGTGTGACAGATTGGTATCAGAGCCATTGGTTATAGTGAATTTGGTTTTAAAAAGGAAGTCTTTTTGAGAAAAACCAGACTATATCCCGTGACTCGTGACGACACTACACTCCAAGTGCAAGACTCAACGCATTAGACCTCATAGCTCTCACTTATGTTTACTTGCTGTTTGTTTAAGTGCTTATGTGCTAATATATATATTAGTGTGCCTAGCTAGATGTATACACAATCCTCCCCCACATTCTTGTTTCACTACGACGTCCTTTCTCACTCTGTGTCTTCTGAACATCAAGATAATGACCGGACTCGATGGAGACAGCATAACCCTGACAAGGGACCAGCTGGCGGCCCTGATAGACGCTCGGGTCGCTGAAGCCTTGGCAACCAACCCAGAAGGACCATCCACATACACCCAACCTCGAGTTGGCACCCTCAGGGCGTTCTTGGAATGCAAACCACACCCCTTCGATGGCACGGAAGGAGCAGTAGGTCTTTTACATTGGTTCAGGAGGATCGAGTCTGCGTTCGAAGAAGGTGAAAGCCCATGTAGCAAACGAGTAGAGTACGCCACTACCACGTTTCAAGGAAAAGCGTTTTCGTGGTGGAACGCGCAAGTCCAGATGCTCGGATTGGCAGATGCAAATGCCACTCCCTGGGATGATTTCAAGGATCTAATCAGGGAAGAATTCTGCCACAGAGATGACATGCAGAAGCTGGAAATGGAATACTATTGGTTAAAGATGGTTGGCTCGGAGATCGAAGCGTATACGAAAAGGTCCAATGACTTGGCTGCTTTGTGTCCTAACTTATCGCAGCCTCCCTACAAACGAATCGCACTCTACCTTAGGGGCTTAGTCCCAGAAATCCAGGGTTCAGTGATCGCAACCAAACCCCCTACAATCCAACAAGCCATCCGTCTAGCACACCATTTCACAAACCAAGCGGTGGAAGAGGGCCGGTTGCCCAGGCGTTTAACTGCTACAGCTAATGCTTTCGATTTCAGCAAACGCAAGTGGAATGACTACCAAAGTGGGAGTCCCAACACTATGCCACCTCAAGCTCAACAAAGACGGGTCGTTGGGAGCGAGGGCCCTGACCCGCGAACGGGTGGTTACCAGAGAAAACAACCCGAGTGCGACAAGTGTGGCCGACATCACAACGGACCCTGTGCCAGGAACAAGTGTCAGCGATGCAACAAGCTTGGGCATGAAGCAAAGGATTGTAGGAGCCCCCACCCAGCAAAGCAAGTCCAGCTACGGCAACCACAGCAGCAACCCCAAGGGATCAACAAGGGATGTTATCGGTGTGGAGCAGATGGGCACATGAGGAAAAATTGCCCGCAACAAGGTAACATTAGAGGGTGTTTTCGGTGCGGGGACACAACACACATCAGGAAGGACTGTTCACAATTGAATCAAAGCCGTAACGACAACGAACAAGGCGCTGGTGAAGCCCGGGACAACCCCAGCATAGTAACGAGTAAGTTCCTAACTTAACGATTATTGTGTTGCCATACTTTAATTCTGAAACCGACAATGATTACGTATTAATACGCGTAAGTAGACGCCTAGGCCGACACCAAACTCTCAGCCCGTTGGCGAAATGGCTTATGGTAGAAACTTTGAGGCCTCACCCGTTGTCAGTAACTGCAACCTCGTGTAGTCTGGTCAGACCTTTTCCATCGACCTCTTTCCTATCGTCCTTGGAAGTTTCGACATCGTCATTAGTATCATTTGGCTACCCAAACATCGGGCTGGAATCCTCTGTTGAGAGGAAGTCGTTTGTATTCCACGTCCTTCGAGCAAACCCCCCATCGTTCAAGGTGACAAAGGCGGAGAAGTCACCGGCATCATTTCGTACTTAAAAGCCCCGAAGTGTTTATGAAATGGGCACACTGCTATCTTAGCACTTGTCACCAACACCCAGGAAAGGGAAAAGGGGATCGAGAATTTTCCAATTGTACGCAATTACCCCGAGGAAATTCCTGAGGAACTACCTGGACTCCCTCCTCACCGTCAGGTCAAATTCCAAATCGAGCCAGCTCCCGGAGCAGCACCGATGGCTCATGTGCCTTACCGACCAGCTCCCGTAGAACTGGAGGGACTTTCTACGCAGCTACGAGAATTGTTGGATAAAGGATTTATCCGTCCTTGTTCGTCACCCTAGGGGAAGCACCAGCGTTCTTTGTTAAGAAGAAGGATGGCACATTCCGTATGTGCATCAACTATCGTGAGCTGAACAAGGTTACCGTCAAGAACCGTTACCCACTCCCACGTATCGACGACCCATTCGATCAGTTGCAAGGATCAAGCTACTACTCTAAGGTTGACCTGCGATCAGGTTATCATCAGCTGAGAGTCTGTGATGAAGACATCTCCGAAAACTGCGTTCAGAACTCGTTATGGTCACTATGAATTTCTTGTCATGACTTTTGGAAGGACTAACGCGCCTGCGGCTTTTATGGATCTCATGAACCGAGTGTGCAAACCCTACCTCGACAAGTTCGTGATTGTGTTTATCGTCGACATCTTAATCTACTCGAAAAGTCAAGAGGAGCATGAACAACACTTGCGTCTTATTCTCGAGCTCATTCGCAATGAACAACTGTACGCCAAGTTCTCGAAAGGCAACTTCTGGCTTCGAGAAGTCCACTTCCTTGGACACGTGGCCAATAAGGACGGAATTCATGTCGATCCAGCTAAGATCGACTCTATAAAGAATTGGCCTACCCCTAAGACACCGACCGAAGTTCGCCAACTCTTGGGATTGGCAGGATACTATCGTAGATTCATCAAGGGATTTTCGAAGATCGCTCTGCCCCTCACGACTCTCACCTAGAAGGGCATTGCTTACAAGTGGAATGATGCTCAAGAGTCTGCCTTTCAGAAGTTAAAGGAGAACCCTTGTAGTGCTCCTATCCTTTCATTACTTAAAGGTACGGACGACTTTGTGGTTTATTGTGACGCGTCTATTCATGGGCTCGGTTGCGTGTTGATGCAACGCGAGAAAGTTATCGCCTATGCTTCTCGACAACTTAAGATTCACGAAAGGAACTACACGACGCACGACTTGGAACTCGGAGCGGTCGTCTTTGCACTCAAGATATGGAGACATTACTTGTACGGTACCAAGTGCACGATTTACACCGATCACAAGAGTCTCCAGCATATCTTGGATCAGAAGGAGTTGAACATGAGGCAACGCAGATGGGTAGGACTCCTTAACGACTACGAATGCGCAATTAAGTATCGTCCCAGCAAGGCCAATGTGGTGGCTGATGCCTTCAACAGGAAGGAAACCAAACCTAAGCGTGTTCGTGCTTTACAGCTCACTATCCACTCGAACCTCCCTAATCGGATTTGAAATGCTCAGGTTGAAGCATTGAAAGAAGAAAACATCAGGGCTGAGACCCTACGAGGATCAAGGAAACGTTTAGAACAAAAGGAAGACGGCGCTTACTACGTGACAGGGCGTATATGGGTCCCACTTGATGGGAATCTGCGTGAACTGGTGATGGACGAAGCACACAAATCTCGTTACTCGGTACATCCTGGTTTGGATAAGATGTACCACGATCTCAAGACTACGTATTGGTGGCCTGTTATGAAGGCCAACATAGCCACCTACCGTCAGGCTCGTTACAACAACCAGAACTGTCAAAATGGAAATGGGAGCGCATCTCTATGGATCTCGTCACAGGCTTACCAAGATCTCAGAACGGGAACGACACTTACCATTGGTGGAGTTCTCCTACAACAATAGCTACCACACCAGCGTTCAAGCGGCACCCTTCGAGGCATTGTACGGTCGTAAATGCCGGTCACCCTTATGTTGGGCGGAAGTTGGCGAAAGCCAAATTACTGGCCCGGAACTCGTGGTCGAGACAACGGAAAGGATTGCCCAGATCAGACAACGCATGGCGGCAGCTCGTGACCGTCAGAAAAGTTACGCTAATAAGCGTAGGAAACCGCTAGAATTCCAGGTCGGTGACCGGGTTATACTTAAAGTCTCACCCTGGAAGGGTGTGGTTCGTTTTGGTAAACGGGACAAGCTAAATCCGCGATATGTCAGACTATTCGAAATTACCGAGAAGGTCGGTAAGGTTGCTTATAGATTGATCTGCCGAAAGAACTGAGTGCAGTGCACAACGTCTTTTACGTGTCTAATCTGAAGAAGTGTCTGTTAGATTAAACACTCATAATTCCTTTCAAGGAACTCACTATTGACGAATAGCTACCCTTTACTGAGGAACCGATTGAGATCACGGACCGAGAAATCAAAACCCTTAAACGTAGCCAGATACCTCTCGTGCGAGTTCGTTGGAACTCGCGTCGTGGCCCAGAGTTTACCTGGGAGCGGGAAGACCATAAGAAGCGCAAGTATCCCCAGTTGTTCCCTAATGAAACTCCCAGCACTGCAGCTACAACCGAATTTCGGGACGAAATTCCAGACTAACGGGGGGATGATGTGACACCCCGTTGAACCATTCTCACTAGCTTGACAGTGGCTGCCTTAACTTTCGGGACGAAAGTTCTTGAAACTTGGGGATAATGTAACACTTTGGGTTTTCCTGAGCAACCTGTGTATATTAACTATGCGTGTACATACTATATTAAATGAAAATTCATGGATCATCGTGACACACTATGTGATACGTGTATTAGACTACGTATATGTAATATATAAATGTATATAAGTACTAGTGAACCGAGACCATGACTCGAGACCACTCGGTCTCGAGTGAACAATAAAACAGTGGGCCGGTTGGGCCATGGACCTCCTTTAGTCCACCCAAAAGCCCATTAGGGTGCACCATTTGATATAAAAACCCATGCCATCATCCACTTTTCCCTTACACTCACTCCCATACTCTCCTACACTCTCTCTATCACTAAAACCCTAAAGCTCCACCATCATCCTCCTCCCTCCTCGGCACAACCGGCGGCGGTAGTATATAGAGCTCTCGGATCGACTTGTGTTCATCTCTCGGCACTTTGCCTACACATCTCCACACTCTTGAACCGGTTAGTGCCTTCTTGAGTGTAGTTGGAAACTTTGATATAGGTTCTTGCTTATAAATGATTTACATGCTAGTTTAAATATTTCATGTATGATTTGTGTGATGTAATGGGATAAATGACTAGATTATGACTAGCTTAACAATGGACTTTGTGTGATGAAAATGAATAAGAAATTGTATGCAAGGCATGTTTTAGTATGAAATTGTTGTTGTAAGATAATAGGCAAGGTGTTAGAGCAATAGGTATATGTGTAATCCGAGGAATGTATGATTTAGGAGCCGGTAATGATAATGATTTGAGTTCATGATAGGATTAAGATTTCTTGGATATTCGTGTTTGGTATATATATAAAACACTAACTGATGAACTGTTTGAAAATGATATGAACATGATATGTAGATTTAAATTGTGTGTTTTTGATCTGTTTTGAATATAGATTAGACAAGAAAACATGTTTGTGAACCCTCATTGGATAGTACACCAAATCATGAAATTAGAATTCTATTGGCTAGTACAAGTCTTGCAGGTGCACCAGAATCAGCAGACAAACGAGTCGAGACCTCTGGTTTCGACCCGAGACCATCATGGAGACAACTCGAGACCATCAACTGACTACTCAAGAACAGTTGTTTCATCAGTGGTCTCGACAAAGGTCTCGACTCAGCAAGTGATCCATCAATGTTGCGACTCGAGACCAACAGCGGTTGCGAGTCAAGGCACTGCCTTGTTGCGACACAAAAATTGCACAATTCGAGACCAGTGGTTACGACTCGAGACCACCGTCAGCAGTGGTTGGCACTCGAAACCCCTGTCCATGTCCACAACAGCGGTTGCGACTCGAGACCACTTCTCAGTGGTTTCGACTCGAGACCACTCATCAGTGGATCCAACTTGTCAGTGGTTTCGAGTGGGCCGTGTGGTTATTGGGCCATATTTGGTTTAGTGGGCTGTTTCTCGTGTCGACTAAGTGTTATTTCTTTTCTGCATGAATTGCTAGCATATTAGAGCAGGCCCAATAACTCAACTGATAACTGTATGCATACTATGTGTTAGATACGTGTAGAATATACGTGACTTCTATATGCCCAAACCTGACCTATACTGGTAACCATGTTAGGACGTGGTGACCAACGTGTTTGACCAAGTAACCAATCTGCCGAGCAAACCAAGGTGAGTTCACAACTAATAAAGCATGCGTTCCCGGTGGTTTGGGAAACGGAAACTTAAACAACGCTATCCCCTCGTAAGGTATACAAACCTAAATTTTCCCCTTAAATGGGACTCTTAGTTGATTACAGTTTATACGGAATGCAACGAGCAACACTAAACGAAACTCTATCACTCAAGTCCCTACCATTTAATACCGATTAGTCGCCGGGGCCTGGCGAACGGGTTATTAGTTGATAGCGCTATTTAGGTGTAACCAGCCTCACACCGACCCTTGTTACTGGGAACGGGAGTGAACTAATGTACTCTGGCAAACCGTCAATGATGATAGAACATTGACAAACGGGGCACTGCGGAAACGTACGGTTAAGTAAGTATTCGGTATTGTAAAACAGTTTAGTCGCTTACTTATGGGGTAGCTCCCCATGGCATGTATAAACGGATAAATTAACTGGTGAAACAAGTTTTTGGTAATTAAAAACTGGACAACTCGTGAACTCGCCAACATTTTTGTTGATACCCTACTGCATGCTTTGTAGGTACCCAGTGACTCAGGAGCTTGCTGCTTGGGGATGTGTAGTGGTCGTCTAGCCCATGTGTTGGGTTCTAAATAAACTTAAATCCTGAACCTTGTTTTAAACTAATTTGTCTATGCTTCCGCTACTTACTTAAACTGCTACTTAACTTAAACTTTTGAACTTTACACCATGATGTTGACTAACCATTATGAGTGATTAATACTATTAATCCAATGCTCAGTATAATTGATGGCTGGATCATGGTCAGTCACGCCTCCAAGCGGTGGTACTCCGCATGTGGATTTTGGGGGTGTGACATTCAAGCTCCATCCTGATCATCAAAAAGTGTTAAAACGGTTAAAGATTTTGGTGGGTGTTCTTGGTCATTGTATGAAGTTTGAGAGGATTTCTTATGTGTGTGTAAAAGATGGTGAAAAATGAGATGAAGTGCTTTGTTGATTATGGTAACTAGTTGTTATAAGTCTTCACCTTACTTTACCACTAGGCCCACTTGTTTCACCAACTTGCATCAAGGGTAACTAGCAAGATATTTTTGGAGACAAGGTAAAAAAAGATCCGATATTGTTCGGATATTCGTTTCGAATTGTTTCCGTTAGTCGTTATTTGAACGCTAAGCTTGTGTTTATAGTGTTTTGATTGTCTAGATGTGTGTCTAGGTGTTTTATGTACGGGTTTATTTGGTTTTTTGTTTTGTTGATGGTTTTACTTTCATGGGGCATGTCTCATGATTGAACTGGTGTAGGCTCTCTACTCCACTTGTTCTTTTTTGGTTGTGAATATATAGAATCACCGGGGTAACCCTTTACCCAAAAAAAAAAAACGCTAACCATGTGTAACTTGTGTGAATTGATGTAGTTATTGGTTCGGATGATACCCGAAGGCATCCTCATATGAATTCTATGTTAAACAACATTTTTACATGTTGCAAAAATATTAAAAAGCTGATTTCTGTAGAATTTCTGCGGAAAAGTGTTGAAACTGTCGCTTTTAGTGCTGTTCGTGTAGTTTTTAGTGTTATCGGACTTCGGGAAAGTTTTAACTCAAACCCTTGCATTCCTAGTTAGGGTTTAATGTATATTAGATGTTGGACTTTCTTCTGAGTCCTAAAGGTGTCGTTTAGATGGTTTCTGCGGATCCTGCGTTTTCGTCATAATACTAGTTTAATAGGTGCTTTTCTAGTAGTTTCAATGCATTGTTTAAACTATTTCAAATGTACTTAATAAAAATGAATCATATGCATCCAAAGTAAGTATTCCATGAGTATTCTAAGTGTATATCACGAAATACGCAGTTCGGGTGTTCAAAATGCATAAAAATGTAGCTAAAAATGAGTATTTTAAGTGTAAGAAAGTTACCGAAAAGTGGCAGTTGTCACATATAGCTTGCATACAAATATTGGACAAATTGGACAATGGACACGTTGGACAAATTATATAAATTCTGGAAATTAGTTCGTATTATGACAAACTTGGTAACCGGTATTTTCAAAACCGGACAAACGACGAGATATGTATTTTTACAAGAATCATAAAAATATAACATATTTTGTCAACTTGAAATATATTATTTTGAGTATAAGAAAATATATATTTTCATGAACACTCTAAAAATATATTATTTTAGTGGAAACTAAAAATATATTTTTCTAACTTGATCTTAAAAATAAATTATTTTTTAGATGTATGTGAATATATACATATTTTGCTAAGGACAAAATATAAATATTTTTCTATAAGAATTTTCTTAAAATATATATGTTTTAAGAATACAAGAATGGTGATTTTTAATGGTGCAAAAACAATATTCCGGAAAATTACACATAAATTAAGTATGAAATATTTAATAAATACAAGAAAAATATGTATTCCTATACGTACAAATGCATACCAACATACACTACCAACATTTGGTAAAATACCCCTAAACAAGTATTATACATAAAATTAGCTACGTGGTAAAATGGGGTTCTCTGGGCGATTTTGGCGACATAGGCGATTGTTCAGACAGTTCGATACAAGCTTATGGGAGTGAAGTTTAAGAACACGGATAGAGTCAGACGTTTTCTAGAAGTGTGGGATATTCATGGAGACGCTATGCTGGATGATGGAGGCTAATAATCACTCTCTCTCCCTCTTGTCTCGGCTGCCCAAACCGAAAACACCACCACCCCTCTCTAAACATCATCATCTTCTTCATTTTACACATTCCATTCAAGCTTTGGAGTGCAACCATGGAAGGTGCATCTTGAAGAACCCTCAAAGGAGCATTGTTCTAGCCGTTTACACCATCTTTTCTTCACATTTCTTCATTAGATTCTTCCCTAGCTAGAGGCTAATAGTAAGTTTCCTTACACTTGATCTCATCTTGTTCGAAATTATGACTTGTAGTATGATGTATTGTTGTTTAAATCACTAAATTACAAGAATACTAGAAAAATATGAAACATGAGTTATGAACATAAAAGTTACATAAAAGTTTACTTATGTCCGAATCATGAAGCGGAATCTTGTGGGTTCGAGGGTTGGTTAAATCATACTCGATGTTTAAAAGTTGTTTTCTTGCTAAATCCATTGTTCGGACACTCGTTGATGCGATTTAGTAATGTTTAAACCGTGAAATAACATGCTGAGTTACTTTTTCAGCCGCCTTCAACAGGCTGTAAACGGACTTTAATAAATCGAAAAACGGAATTTCTGAAGCCTAAATTGTCTATTTTCGAAAAACGAAGAAAATGGCGCTGGAATCGTATTTTTCTGATGTCGGTTACTATTTTAAAAATCTGTTTTCGTGACAGCAGCTAAGGCTGATTTTAACTGCAGTAAATTGGGCTGTGCGTTTTCGATCACAACTTGAAATCTAAAACGAACCAGCCCCTAAAATTCATACCATAGATGGTCACTGATGTACTTGTGACCCTCGAACTGGAATTTTGTCTAACGGACTTACGAGAAATTTTTGACGAATTTTTCCGTAAACTGTGATCAGAATATAACAAATCTGATCACAGTTCGGTAAACGATTTTCTATAAATTACTGATAATGAACTAGACCCCGATATTTTTACACAATAATTTGTGGGTCGATTAGGACGTTCTGCAAAAATTTGGGAATTTTTGGAATAAGTTAAGTATTTTATTTACTCGTCCGAAAACAGTCCAGTTTTTCACATATTGAAACTGAAACGACAAGGGTAGTATTTTGCGTGTTAAAACGTAAGGGTTGATCGTTGATGATCACGGGTTGATTTCAAAAAGAAAAAGATGTGCGTATTAGCACGGACACTCCCGTTTCTAGGGGAAATTCTGGTGAATTTTTCTAAAAATGCCAAGACTTAGAAAAATTATTTTTCTAACAAGTATGTTTAACTTTATTTCTCGGAATTAAACCTCGCCATGAGTTTTGACATAAAACTTTAAAGTATTGGATATGAGACTTGTAAATGTATTTTGTCAATACTTTAAGTCACCAAATACATAATACATGTACGAATACCCCATCCTTGGGAAGGAATTTATTTATACGATAACCAAGAAATATAAACACGAAATAGTTGTCTAACTATTTCCCCAAGAACGTTAAAACTCTAAGCTAAGGCACGGCCATTCGTCTCATAGATATTAGCACGTTGTAGGTTGTCGTGCTGCAGATCGAGTTTGAGTTGCTGTTATCAAGGACGCATTACTGTGAGTTCATGTCCCCCTTTTCTCTTAACTGTTTTCAGTTTTCTAAACTGCGGGGGTGAAATACATGCTACTATGATTACGAGTACTTTTACATGGTATGGTTAGCGTAAGGAGGGTTACTACTTAGATCATGTGAGTGGGTAGGTGGTACTTGAAGCCATTAATCCTCATTGTAGGACCGAGGGGCACGATGCGGTAGATCTATCTGGGTGTAGCGAGCCCAGCCCCAGGCCCAGCAGAACGGACCTCGGGGTGACTATGTACCCGACGCACAAATCCGCTAGGTTTGAGTCTTCCTACTTGCACTTCACACATATCAATGGACTTGCAAACCATTGGTGATCTCTTTTTCCTTACTTGCTACATACCAGGGTTTTAATACTTACAAGGATTTTACATACTCACTTACACATGAACTCGCTCAACATTATGTTGATTTTTCCAACTTACATGTATTTCAGGGAACTAAGGATCTGGCACGGTATGCTACATTTTCCCGCTGTGTTAGAGTTACGGAATCATCCACGTTTAGGGGTCGCGACTTTTACCTGGACGAGTCGCAAGTCTTAAACAGTGTTTATGTTATATTTGTGGTTGCGTTTTAAGAACAAAGTTTTATATTATCAGGTTGTAATTTCCGTTGCATGCGTCAACGCCTTAAGACAATGTTGTGTGATTTTACTTTTCAAACTTAAATCAATGGATGATCTGCATGTTTTATTTTCATATAGCTTTGTTTTTTTGGGTAAAGGGTTACCCCGGTGATTCTATATATTCACAACCAAAAAAACCAAGTAGTGTAGAGGGCCTACACTAGTTCAATCATAGGACATGCCCTATGAAAGTAAACAAAATAACCAAAAACAAACAACGAAGAAACCAATAGTCCCACTATTAAGAAGTCACACCAAATAAACCCACGCTTCCGCAAAGCCAGGGTGTGACAATTCAAGTTACCATGCATATCCGTTTTCTTCTTGAAAACTCACTTATTTCCAACTACTTTGGAGTTAAGAGGTGTTACAACCAATTCCCATACTTGGTTGTTATACATTGACTGCATCTTTACGTTCATGGCTTCAAGCCATTTGTCACAATCGAATTTTGACATTGCATCATAGTATGTGGTTGATTCACCTGAATCTACCACGTAGCATCCAACTATGAAAAATCCATATCTTTTAGGTGGACTACTAATTCTACCAGATCTGTGAACGTTTTGTGTGTATTGATCAATCTCTTGATCGTTTTCAACAACCTCTTGTTGAGTGCTAGTATCAACCAAACGTGTATCGTCTTGTGGTTCTTGATCCTCATCAAGTTCCACTGTTCGACTAATTCCTTCCACAAGGAACTTTGCTTCCAAGAACTCAACCTTTCGAGCAACAAATACCTTTTGCTCTGTTGGATCGTAGAAACAATATCCTATGTCATCTTTAGGATATCCTACAAAGATACACGTAGTGGATCGTACTTCCAATTTATTTGGGGTGTATTGCTTCACATAAGCTTCACAACCCATACCTTTAAATATGATTAATAATGGAGCCCTTCCATTCCATATTTCGAAAGGTGTCTTATCCACTTTTTTGGTTGGGGCCATACGGGCCGCGGAGAGCAAAGCGTAACCCCAAAGTGATAGAGATAATGCGTTCCTAGCCATCATGGATCGAACCATATCCAAATAGAGTTCGATTCCTCTTCTATTGGAATGAAGAACTTTAATTGAGTTGATTTTGTACTTCATCTTTAGAAGGCTTTGAACATTTCAAAACTTCAACTTTGTGTCTTAGCAAGTACACATAACCATAACTACTATAGTTGTCGGTAAAAGTAATGAAGTATCTTTCACCATTCCTAGTCATTAGCTTAAAAGGATCACATACATCCAAATGTATGATACCTAATAAATCTTTTGCCCTTTCCCACTAAAGGGTTTCTTAGTCATTTTACCTTGTAAATAAGATTCGCATGTATCAAATGAACCAATTTCATTTGTTTCCAAAAGACAATTCTTTCGAAGTGTTTACATGCGACATCTGTTTATATGACCAAGGCGATAATGCCAAAGATAGGTCTTACTCAAATCCATTTTGAGTTGCTTGGTGATTGCTTGGTACATTTAACTATCAAATGGTATATTATCATGAACCAATTCATAAATACCATTTGAAGGCATAGCTTTAAAGTAGAACATGTCATTTATCGAAACATAAATGTCATTGTTTACAAACTTTAAATTAAAACCATATTGTCTTAAAAGGGAAACTTGAATAATGTTCCTAGTCAAACTAGGAGCATTCAAGACATTTTAAAATAATTTCCAAACCATTTGGAAGTTTCAAAACATAGTCTCCTTTCTTGTAATGTTTATTTCTTTTGAACCTTTTGTAACGAATTGCAAACATGAGTTCCACATCCGGTATCTAATACCCATGTGTTAGAAGAAATAACATTAAGGTCAATATGTATCATTAAGATTGTACCAGAGGTTTGCCTAGCATCCCTCTTGTTTTTCAACTCTTTGAGATAGGTTGGACAATTCCTATTTAAATGCCCTATCTCACCACACTCAAAGCATGGATCGTTCATTGCAACCTTTTCCTTCTTCTCTTTTGGTTTCGGTGGTTTCGCTTTGTCTTTCTAATTATTTCCCTTTGAATTACCCGTTTCCATTTTCAACATTTGCTTTGGTGTCGGGGTGATGCCCTTTCTAGTTGCCACCCTCATTGATCGTTAGAATGAATAAAACCCTTTTATCCATATCGAGCCTTTCGAGTTGATCCGCGTCAGATGGCCCAGTATGGGTTTACAGTCAAGTCGAAAATCAAGGATGCGTTTATAGATGGGCAATGGGTTTGGCCGGAAGATTGGAGGAGTGTGTTTCCGACATTATTCCAACTTCAGCCTCTGATGTTATCCGAAACACAAGACAAAGTTCTATGGATGAAGCATGATGGGAAGCTTGCACCGTTCTCGTCAAAGGAAGTGTGGGATGCTGTCCGGGTCCGAGATCAGCCAAAATCATGGGCGAAAGTGGTATGGTCGTCTTTCAATATTCCGAAACATTCTTTCATGTGTTGGCTTATCTTCAAGAATAAACTTTGGACTCAAGATCAGATTTTGAGGTGGAATCATGCTGTTACGGGATCTATGAATCTTATGTGCTGCTTGTTATGCTACTCGGAGATAGAGACTCATGAGCATTTGTTTTTCGAATGCCCATACTCGAAATCGGTATGGCATAAAGTTCGGCAGAAAGTCAACATGGAATCAGTTAGAGAATCTTGGGGTGACATTTCGGCTTGGTTGATTTCTAGAGCTAAGTCGAAGTCAGTTATGTCTGTTGCTGGTAGATTGGTGGTTGCGGCTGCAGCTTATGCTATTTGGAGTGAACGAAACTCCAAATTTTTTAATAACCGATTGAGACCTTCAGAAAAGGTGGCTGATCACATAATCAGCACAGTCCGAGCTAAGTTAATCTCTTTCAAGTACAAGCAAATGGCTAAAATTAAGCGATTTTTGGAAGAGTGGAAGATGGATAAGGAAGATTTCTTGGATGAAGATTGAAGACCAATGTTTTAGTTTTTGATGTAATTGGTTGTGTCTTTGGTTTCTTTTTGTTGAACTCTTTAGTGGTATGCCACTAAGAGAACTAGAGGGTATTCTCAGCCTTCTACTTGTTTGTTTTTGATATGTTATAAAATCACCGGGGTAACCCTTTACCCAAAAAAAAAAACATAAGATGAGTCCGATTGGGTTTCCTCCATTCGCCATGCATGAAGCGCTCGAACTGTTTCGAAGCGTTTTACCCTTAGGAACATTTCCTATAATTGGGTAATCATGTCGTATGCTCATGATGTTTAAAAACCTTTTGAATCTCGGGAATCATAATTCTTAACATGAGGCAAGAGGCTTGCGTAGTATCCTCGATATACTTAATCCAATCGTCATAGGCATCCTTATCTTCCATAAGATGTTCATTGGGATTAGGATCGTTCAACACAGAGGATATCTTTTCTTACTTGAGAACGATTCTTAAGTTTTGATATTAATCCATAAAGTGTTTTGATTGATACGATCCTTTTGAAGGATTGTTTTTAGTGATAGGTTACGGACTGTTTGGGTAATATTGTTAGCGGCCATCTACAAAATTTAACAAGTTCAATTTTAGTATTTTTGATATTATTATATTTTAATCATTAATACCCTTTTGTGTCTCATAGACAATTAATAATTAAAATCTAGAATCCAACGTTACATTTAAATATTGGTTAGGTGACCTTATCCCTCTATTTAAATTAACAAGGTAGTTAACGTTTGACAATTGCAACTCTTTGCAATTTCTAGCCATATGGGATCGGTTAAACATCTATATGTTTAGTTGGCATGTTTAATCCCATCAACACCTTTTGTTCGCCATGCTTCGGTGACCCTAAGTTCATGGTTTCCAAATCAAGTCGTCCAACTTACACACACGTGTGAGTTTATACACATAAGTGGTTAGGTGACCTTTATCCCACAAACATGGTAAACCCACCTCAAACATACAAGTTCCCTCAAATGTGGTTAGGTGACCTTTATCCCACAAAAGAGTTCCCAAGTGTTTCGAGTGTTGTATAAAAGGATGGTGTTTGACTTGTTTTATAAAAGGGATTTTTGAGTTTTCAAAATTCTATTTTAGAAAACTTTATGTACCATACATTTGCATGCATTCAAATCCTTGGTACTTTTGTGAAAACAAATTTTTAAGGTTCTTTTAATAAAACCCATTTTATTGTAAAATCATTAATTTTTAATAACTTTTTATTAACCAATTTTAATGATCTTTAAAGAACCATTTTTAAGCTTATTGTTGATTATTAGTTTGTTAAGCATGCATATTCAAATATCATCCAAACAATAAAATAAGCAACCACACAAGCATGACATACTTAACAATAGGTGCATAACCATAGCCAACTATTTTGATAACACTTGTTAGCCGAAACAAGTGTGCCAAAAGGTCCTTCCTAAGGGGTGAATATTGACACAAATGATGTGTCGTTGAACTCCCACTTGATCCCGCATCCAAATGCTTCAAGTCTTCCTTTTGTGTTGTGATTTCTTCACCTTTTTGAGCTTCCAAAATGTCCTTTAATTCAGCTCCAAACTCCTTTGGCTAAAATCCCGTTAAGAACCGTGAAGTCCCTTAGGCCCGAAAATAGCCAAAACCAAAACCGCATTTTTGTGTGCATCTTCTTTTACAAAAATATATCCTAATACATTTTTCTAGTAAAATAAAATGCACCTAATCTATTTATTTTACATACCAAATGAAAATAAATAAATTACATATCTTACAAATGGAAGAACAAAATAATAATATTCCAAATAATAATTATTACAACCCATTGAAATAATTAAATATAAATCACAAACACAAACATTCAACATATTCACACAAGGTCATGGCTAGGTTATGAACACCAAAAAAATTTATATATCCAAATATATAAAATTCAAGAAGCAAAATGGTTCCCTTTTACAACCTACAATTTTTCGGTCAAGAATGAAAAACCAAAAAATGTGGGTATTTGTCTAAACAAAATAATCATCCAAATGAAATAATTTTTCAAGATTCATTTATGCATGTAAGAATATAATCTTGAAAAACAAAGGGATAACCATGGTGAAAATTTCGGCCATAGGGTTTTACCCAAACCCGAAAATTTCATATCCTATGAAGCATGCACTCATATAAGCGGCTCTGATACCACTGTTGGGTTTTTCACATGTTTATCAAAGTATTTTATCCATATAATTTAAAAACGCAGCGGAAATAATTATTTAAACATGTTACTTACAAGATATAAAACTCATTTTATAAGTAAAACCCAATCCCGGATCCATATACGAACATGCATGCTATCAAATATTTAAACCACAACCATAGGGTGTTTAGAATACTACCTTCCAAGGAGTAATGGATATGAAGAAGATGATGCTTCTTGAATGGTTGCCTTCAAGTGTAGAAGACCTCAAGCTTGCATACCCCAAGCCTTCCGACAAACACCTTAGTTTTAGCTAGGATTTGAACACTTGTGAACTCACTAAAACTTCCTTCTTGGAGCCAACCCTTGGCCGAAAATTCCACTAGGGAATATGAGAGTTCTTGGCACTTGAATTACAAACTTGAAAACCTCTTGAACCAACACTTGTTGGCCGAAATTTAGAGAAGAAATTCTCTACTTTTTCTTTCAAGTTCACAAGTCTTGCACATTCTTGCATTTGACATCTAAGTATTTATAGAACCATGAGAGAGAATTGCCACCCACCTTGACCAATCATGTGCCAACTTACACATGCAAGTGCATGAAACCCCATTGGACCAAAATGGTCTTGGTTAGACCACCCAATCAACTCTTCTCTAGCTTATGACAATTGCATGTATTGTGATTGGATCAAAATGTTTGGGAAGAACACCAGGGGGGCGGCCCACTTTATTTTTTATAAAAAAATTCAATTTCTTTTATAAAATAATTTAAGTCTTGATTAATTTTATAACTTTTATAAAATTATAACATCTCATGTTATAAGACTTATATAACTTTTATTATGTTATTTAACCCATTAAATAACAAGATAAAATATTCTCTCAAAATAAATTATCCATATAATTTATTGGTTTGTCAAGTGCAATTATTTAGAAAACCAATTTCTAAATATTCTAAGTGTTAATATTTATTTGTTTGATCATATCATAAATAAATATTGTAAGTGTTTGTCTAGCTTGTATTTGGGTATGTGTCTTGGGCATCAATTTAATATGTGTCATGGGCATACAGAGTCCAACAATACTGTTTTGGGCATACAGAGTCCAACAATACTGTTTTGCCAAAGCATAATTTAATATGCTATTGTTTACTAAAGTATAATTTGATATACTACCAAACCACGATTTAGGTATGTTCCGACATACTACCAACGTGATATTATTTACTAAAGTATAGTTGATATACTACCGACCTTGTTATTTCACAAACTAAAGTATATTTTAATATACTACCAAAGCATAGTTGATGTGCTATTTTCAAATCCAAAGCATAAGTTGATATGTTATTTACAAAACCAAAGTATAATGTATTATACTACCGATGTTTTTCATTCCTTTTGATTGAATATGTGCTGAAGACTCTTATGATCCGTGAAAATTGTACACTGAGTACCATATAAGTAATGCCGCCATATCTTCAAAGCGAATACCACTGCGCCTAACACGAGGTCATGAGTGGTATAGTTCTTTTCATGAACTTTTAGCTGTCGTGATGCGTACGCGATAACTTTTTTTTTTTGGGTAAAGGGTTACCCCGGTGAATATTATACCAACCAACAAAACCAAGTGAGAGACAGAACATCCCCCAATTCTCAAGTATGACATGCCATACAAGAGTAAACTAAAAAACATGCAAACTCGCTAAACAACGTAGACAAAAACACTATACGCTACGCAACCCAAACTATAACATAAGACCTACTTAACCACAATCATCATCCGCCTCAATAAGCCCTCGCGGTAAACTCCAGTCTTACATAACTCGAGCCATTTGGACAGTACTCTTAAATCTCATCGTGTGAAGCTTCATTCGAACGGTAGAAAGGATGACTTCTATCAGTTGGTTTTCATTCCTCCTTTTTTGTTGAAAAAAGCCTTCTATTTCTTTCTTCCCACACAAAGTAAGCCGTAGCACCAACAACAATTTTTGCAATCACATGGGTAGCCATCTTAGAGTTCGCTATACTAACAAGGAAATCAAAGATGAGACTCCATTTATTCTGAATAGACTCCATACCCGCTTTGTCTCTAACCCCATACCAAACATTTTCCGCAAACTTACATTCAAAAAACAAATGTTGGTGAGAATCTGGTCCCCGCTTACATAAAGAGCAACATAAGAGATTCAAATTCATATTTTCCGAGTTCCACTTGCTCATGACATCTTGAGTTTTCAGCTTATGATGAATAATCAACCACACAAGAAACGAATGTCTCGGGATAGCTTGTGGAAACCAAACCACTCTCGACCACCCCACCTCATTCTGAGCTTGACGCAAATCCTCCCACACCGTATAAGTAGAGAATTCCGAAAACATACCCCTCCTAGTTCGCCACATTAACCTATCTTGTTTAGTTGGATCCAACGTGATATCTCTCAGACTAGTCAGCCCCGGAAAACGACTAATCCAAGCTATCGGCCACCTCCAATCACCATCTAAATTAACATCTGCCAGCCTAGAGTTCATATTAAAACCCGCATTTGCAATACTTCTAGGATTAACAATGCTGCTAAGCGGACAAACATCATCCCATACATCAAAACAAGCAGAAGTATTCATCCCATTACCCACCTTCATCCATATATGATTACGAATTAGCGACCTGAGACTTAGCATCTTACGCCAGCTCCAAGTAAGGTTATTCTGCACAGGCACATCCCAGAAACATTAATCCCTAATACGATAAGAATGTATCCACTTGACCCATAACGATTCACGGCCAGTAAGCAAACTCCATATATGAACAACCATAAGGGAATTATTCATATCCCCCACTCTACGAATCCCAAGCCCCCCTTCACTTCTAGGCAAGCACACCATACGCCACTTTACTTTAGCCTTTCCTCTAATATTATTACCTTGCGTCCACATAAAAGACCTCATACGTTCCTCTAGCTCTTTAATGATACGTTTTGGCAATATAAAAACCGACGCCCAATACGAGTGCATAGACGATAAGACCGATTTGATCAATTGCACTCTACCCGCAAAGGATAATGTCTTGTTATTCCAGTCCATAATTCTAGCATCCATACTTTCCACTAGCTTTTTACAATCCTTGTAATGAAGACGAGTAGAAATAAGAGGGACACCAAGATAACGAACCGGTAACACCCCCTCCTCGAATTGTGTTATAGATCTAATACGAGCTTTTACCGACTCCGCAACATTACCAAAAAACAAAGTGCTTTTCGACATACTAGGAAGCAAACCCGACATATTACTAAACATATTAAGGGATTCCATGATAACTTTTGAACACTTATGGTCACCTCTAGCAAACAGAAACAGATCATCCGCGAAACATAGGTTAATAATTTTTTGTTTATCACATTTATTATGGAACCTGAAATCCGCAGAGCTGGACACTTGCTTTTGAAGAATTAAAGTTAGCACTTCCATAACCAAGGTAAAAATGTACGGTGACATTGGATCACCCTGTCGAAGCCCTCGTTTCCCTTTAAAATACCCATGAAGACTCCCATTTATAGCCATAGAGAACGAAGTCGAAGCAAAAACAACAATCTATAACAAACTCTAATGCTCTCTCCTAGCATGGCGATTCTCTTCTTTGTCTAATCCTTACCTTCTTTTCGTAATCAAGTGTATAACAGTCTGTGATCAGAGGTTGGATTCTCTAATTTCTGTAACGAACTCGTTAGCACTTGTGATCAATCGGAGGTAGGGTTTCGTTTCTCTTTCAATCGCCGTATCTAACGTGTGTTTCGGATAGATTGTATAGATCATTTGGTTTGTCGGGCATTTACTTTGATTTACCGAATTCTCTATATGATTTTGCAAGAAACATGGGTTAGGGTTTGCTAGTTTAGGGTTTGTTTTTTCCTTGTTTTTTTTTCGGTGTTTTGGTTTCTTGTCTTGCATGGTGTTTTGATTTACGTGGGTTTTGAGAGAGGAGATATTCCAGAATGGATGTACGTAAGAAGTCAGATGTTCAGCATGATCGTGGTAAGCCACCAATTTCTTCTAAAGGAGGTGGTAGCCGTGGTATGAATGAAGGCAATCCGAAGCTTGCACGAAGGGGAATTTTCAAGGCGAATCCAGAACCAAGACTGATTAATGTAATCGATGAGCTTGAAAAGATCTATGTTCCGGTTCCTGTGGACATTACTGCCAAGGAATCTTCACCGGACATGGAGATGGTTGATAATTCTATGCATGACGGCGGGTGTTTGCAGGAAATCTAAAGAGTTCAGAGCCGGATGGGGGTATGGCTGTTCCAAAACCGATGTCATATGCTGAATCACTGGTAAACTCATCAAAGAAACAGGTTAATTTTCGACCTCTGATCAGTGATGCTAAACAGGAAGGATGTGATGTTGTGCTGCCGCGTGAGTCTGTTAGAATGGTTAAAGCAAAGCTAGCTAACACGTTGTATGGCTATTTTTTGGGTGATCGATTAGCTTACCCGGTAGTGGAATACTTTGTGATGAACAACTGGAAGAAATTTGGTCTACAAAAAACAATGATGAACGCGAACGGGTTTTTCTTTTTTAAATTTGCAGATCAAATGGGTATGATGAATGTGTTGAAAGAAGGCCCCTGGATTATAAAATCCCAGCCGTTAATTCTAAATGAATGGTCCCCGAATAGTAAGTTGGAGAAAAAGGAGGTAAAGAAATTACAAGTCTGGGTAAAAATACACGATGTTCCGATTGCAGCCTATACGGAAGATGGATTGAGCTTAATAGCGACGACGATTGGTAATCCGATAGCTTTAGACTCTTATACTACATCGATGTGTGTTGATATTTGGGGTCGGAGTAGCTATGCGAGGGCTTTGATAGAAATTTCTGCGGAAAATGACTTTAAAGAGGAACTTACGATGGCTGTACTGGATCTTCTGGGAGAGGGTTTCCATAAGGGAACAATGTATGTTGAATATGAATGGGCTCCTCACAGATGTGGGCATTGCTGTGTATTTGGGCATTCGGATGAAACATGCCCAAAGCAAATAAGGGCGGCATCTAAAAATACTAGGTTAGTGGCTGAGGATGGGTATACTGAAGTGCAAAAGCGAAAATCTAGTAAGAAATCTGGGTATCAAGTTACAAAAAAGAAGCTGGAATATAGGCCAAAAGCCAAATCGGTTGATACGGGTACGGGTGGCACCAAAAAACAGGAGTCCAATAACCAATCAAAGTTTCTGTCCGTGAATCCTTTTGATTTGCTGCAGAATGATCAGGAAATGGGTCCTAAAATCTCTGGTGGTACGGAATCTACAAGTGGAATGAGGAAGCATGATGAGGGATCTGATGATGATGAAGTTGAGGAAATTTATAATGAAACATCGGTATTCATGGCAGCAAATACGACATCAGGGGCAAGCACTCCTGCGATGAAAGGTATAAATGGTTAGTCTAGCGTCATGGAATATTAGGGGGTTGAACCGCCCCCTAAAACAAAAGGAGGTTCGCCATTTTGTTAAGGAAAACTCTTTAAGTTTGTGTGCTATTTTAGAATCTCATGTTGATGTTTCAGCGCTGTTTAAAGTTTGTAAGAATGTTTTCAAGAGCTGGGATTGGACATTAATGGTAATTTATGTGCGAAAGGAACTAGGATTATACTGGGGTGGGATTCATCTGTTCTTGATGTTATGGTGCTGATGCAAACTGATCAAGTTATCCACACTCAGGTGGTGTTTAAAAAAGAGAAAAAGTTGCTGTTTTGTTCTATTATTTATGCCGATAATTACTATATAAACCGACGGGAGTTATGGGATAATTTAGTATGCCATAAACAGTTTGTCAAGGATGCTCCGTGGACCTTGTTGGGTGATTTTAACTGTGCTTTGAACCTTGAAGATAATTATATGGGATCCTCCACGATTAATACGGGTATGCGAGACTTTAAGGAATGTATTGAGCGAGTGGAGCTGTTTGATGTGAATAGTTCAGGTCTTCATTATACGTGGAACCAGAAGCCGAAGACGGGGATAGGGATTCTGAAGAAGATCGATAGAATTATGGGGAATGTGGCTTTTACGGATATGTTTCCAACATCGGTGGCTGTCTTCAGTCCATATAGAGTGTCCGATCACTCTCCTTGCATACTTAAAACCCCGAATATGAATAGATGTAGACCCCAACCGTTTAAGTTTGCAAACTTTCTGGTACATAAACCAGCGTTTTTGCAGATTGTAAAAAAACAATTGGGAGACTCAAGTGAGCGGGGTAAAGCAGTTCCAGATTGTCAAAAAGTTGCGTTTGATGAAGAGTCCTATGCGTGCATTACTACATCAACAAGGTAATTTGCACAAAAAAGTTGAGTTCTTGTGGAATAAGCTGGATGATATTCAGAAAGCGATTGACTTAGATTCGTTGGATGTGAATATCCGAGTTAATGAAGCTAAATGTATCCAAGAGTTTCAAGAGGCCAGTCTTGATGAGGAAAGATTTTTAAAACAGAAGTCAAAGGTTCAATGGTTGGCGGAAGGTGATGCTAATACTTCTTTCTTTCATATATCCCTAAAGTGTAAAAATCATCGTAACAGAATCTATATGATTAAAGATAATAATGGGGTCTTGTATGAAGGAGGTGAAGTCCCGAATGCATTTGTGAACCACTTTGAAAATTTTCTGGGAATAAACGAAGTTATGGATGTTCGTCCGTCTCCAGATTTATTTACACATACGCTTGATGATATGTCTGCAGAATATATGGTTCGGCTAGTTCGTAGAGAGGAAGTTAAAAACGCTATGTTTTCTATTGGGGATAACAAGGCTCCGGGGCCTGATGGCTATACTTCAGCGTTTTTCAAGAAAGCATGGAGTGTTATTGGGGATGATGTGATTAAAGCGGTCCAAGATTTCTTTGAAGAGGGGAAGCTTCTAAAGGAGTTGAATCATATAATTATTGCCTTGGTCCCAAAGGTTGCTACGCCGTCTATTATTACGGAATACAGACCGATTGCCTGTTCCAATGTTGTTTACAAATGTATAAGTAAGATAATGGCTGATCGAATTAAGGATTACCTTCGTATGATTGTAAGCATAAATCAGTCTGCGTTTATTCCAGGAAGGAAGATAACTGACAATATATTATTAACCCAAGAATTGATGCATAACTATCATAGGAATGTGGGGCCTCCTAGGTGTGCGTTTAAAATTGACATTCAAAAAGCGTATGACACGGTCAATTGGGAGTTTCTTGAGATGATCCTTTGTGGTTTTCGTTTTCATCCGAAGATGGTTCATTGGATAAAGACATGTATTTCCACATCATCCTTTTCGATTGCAGTAAATGGCAATCTCCATGGGTATTTTAAAGGTAAACGTGGGTTGAGGCAGGGTGACCCGTTGTCGCCTTATCTTTTTACTCTAGTTATGGAGATTCTTACTCTTGTTCTTCAGCAAACTATGCGGATTGACACGTCATTCAGATTTCATAACAAGTGTGAAAAGCA